>QXEO01000062.1:1296890-2496890 GCA_007115705.1 Dactylis glomerata
TCCGCCGCGATCTTGATCCGGGAGTTCTCCATGGTTTGGAAGCTGAATTTCTGTATAAACAGCAAAGTCAAGTATTCAGACAAGGAAATATGCCGGTGGAAGAGGTATGTCGGATCAATATGATATGTGTCGGCAAATAGACATGTGTCGGCTTAAGTATCTATGTACCGGACATGGACTTTATGTATCGGATAAGATGGTTTACCGTTGGGGCGGGCCTATCCCGGCTGTATGGTTCTAGCCCCCACGCAAAAGTGGCCTGAGAGGACTTGCAGACATCCTTAATCCGGCGCAGAATGTCGGCCGGAGTCAGCTCGTGTGTGGAGTGCCGGGTGGGGTCCATTGGCCCGCTCATCTGACAGATCTTGTGCGACCGGCGCTGCAGAGGGGAGACGCGCCGGCTTATATAGCAGGCCACCAGGTCTTGAGGAGTAAGACCGGCATCCAGGAGCTCGCCCTTAACCCGGTGAAGCGCATTCACCGGCATCACCGAGTTCTTCGGGTTATAGGTCCAGTTCGTCATGGCCAAGGGTGGCTCGTCCACAAATGGCGGCAGGTTGAGCAGATCCTCGTCGGTGGTGTTCTTGACGTAGAAGAAGCTTTTCTGCCACTTCTTGCAAGATTCCAGGAGTTCCACCTTGGGGAAGTCCGAGCCCTTTCGGGACATGATGGTGGCCGCGCCACAGAGGGTCATGGGGCGGTCCTTCTTTTCCTGGGCCGTCTCCGGCGGGTCGTCCTTGCTCCGGGGCGGCTCTTGGACGACTTGCTTCCGCAGTTGGAAGTACTTCGCCCAGCCTTGAGTAAGGGCCTCTATGCCGGCATAGCCCTCGCAAAAAGCAGCGAAGGCGGAGAGGATCATCACGGCATTGGCCGGGATATGATGAGGTTGAAGATCATAGGTGTTGAGGAAGTCCCGAAAGAAGTCCGATACCGGCAGACCGAAGCCCCGCTCGAAGTGGGCGATGAAGACGACGCGTTCGCCGGGTTCAGGTGCCGGCACAGTTTCTCCCGCTGGTAGCCGGCATGCTACGCCCTCCGGGACTCTCCTGGTGGAGGTGACCCAGGATATGTCGGCCGGAGTAACCTCCGACCCCTCCCAGCCGGAGCGTCCTTGGGCTCGGGCCGAGGTATCTTCCTCAGAGGCCGAGGTAGCCGTCATGCTTGAAGATGCCATCTTAGTGGCCGGGATAAGGCGTGAGAGCCGGAGTCCCGTGATGTTATTCCTATCAAGGCCGGAGAAAAGAGGGAGGTTAGTCTCTCCGGCATACCACTCTCACAGATGTTAGCAGGAATAGAAGATCTACCGAGGCAGTTAAAATCGGAAATAAACAGGGATATAATTTCTGCGGAAGAACACCTGTGAGCTGTTACGAAACACTGCTAGCAATGCTAATCGAAGCAACGAAATATCCAGCAAAGGAACTACCATGGATACAAACCAGTGAGGCTACCGCAGCCTAGTTGCAGAAGAGCAGGGAAAGGAAGAACAGAGGAAGAGGAACTCACCGGAGCTTGGCCTACGGCGATGGAACGACGGCGGCAAGTGTGCAGAGGAAGATCCAATCTCCCTGCAAGACTGCGGGGAGAAGAGGCGGCGGTGGCGTCGTCGACGATGACGCCGGACGTCGGCAAGCGGAGGCGCCGGCGTGCAGGTGGACGACGGCGGCAGCTTCCCTTCTCGGTTTCTTGGTCCGGCGGCGAAGCGCGAGGGGCAGAGGATCTGAGGAAGAAGGCACTGTGGCGGGGGTAAAAAGAATAAGTTACCCCCACCCCGTATTTATACCGAGGAGGCCGGTCGTGGGGGTCGTGGGGAGGATAGTGCTCCACTCCCCCGACCGTTTCTGCGGCGAGGCGCCACGTGGCGGCACAGAGTGGGGCGGCGGTTCCTGTAGCCGTGCCATGACGCAATGATGGCAAGAAGTAACTGCTGCACTGTGAACCGTCGCATCGTGGGTGACCGTTCGAGGTGGCAGGGCAGTTACAAGTTTCGATGCAAAGCTGTCAGACATGGCTTCTCGAGGAAGACTCGTCTATATGTCGGATTAACTGCCCGATGTATATGTTCCGTCCGGAATACCCTAGGGACCGGCCGGAATAAGTTTTGGAACAGGAACAGAGGCCGGGATATGTGCAGATGTGCCGGCATATAAATCTGATCGCCGGGGCATAATGAAGAAAGGTATGTTGAACCTGTCAAGGCTCCACAGTTATGACTGGGGAACCTCGGCAGCTTCGGGGACTAGTGTCGGGGGGATGACCCCCGGTAGGGTCAAGAGAGTAGAAAGACACAAGGTCTATGATTGACTTTATGCCGGGTTATCGAGGAAGGGCCTGGCCGGAATATAAGTGCATCGGCCAGGCCGGCATATAATGTGTATCCCGGCTGATACTTGGATATGCCGGCATAGCCGGAATACTTATAAAAGTGTGCCGGCATATACTTAGATATGCCGGCCTAACCATTTTGTGTGTTGTGCAGGAGCAGGGGAGGCCGGATTACCCGACCCTCGTAGGTCGTTGGTCCGGCATATAAGTCCTGGGTATGGCCACCGGTCATATCCGGGATACTTAAGTCAACCAAGGTGTCACATCCCTACAATCAAGGAAGAAAACATCCAAGCATGGTAGCAGAGTAAGATGGCAGGGTGCACAGTGGAGGTTACCTACCCTCACTGTGCACAAGTACGAGCTTACCGCACAGAGGTAAGGCCACAGTTCAAGAGGTACAAGGTACAGGGATATGGCGTCCCATCGAGAGCAATCAGGGGTGAAGTCAAGGGTCTCTGCCATCGCCACCAGCTCCTGTTTGGAGTGTAGCCCTTGTCTTGTGGTCTTGTATGACCGTTGTAACCCTGGCCACCACTATATAAGGTGGCACAGGGAGTCCTAGCAAAGGGTTGGAAGGTTGGTCGCTGGAAGAAGGTTGAAAGGTTGAAGGTAGATTGGTCACACTGTACTCCTACACTTAGCAGTTCATCTTCCTTCTCTAGCAGAGAGCTTGGAAGCACCATTGTGGTGTACTACATCGACCCATATATACAATCAGTAGAGCAGGAGTAGGGGTGTTATCTCCTTACGAGAGCCCCGAACCTGGGTAGATCAGTGTCTCTTTCTGTCGTGCTTTTTAGCTCGTTCCCCTCTCCCGAATCCTCCAGCATCTAGTTCGGCCCCCATTTAAGCCATCCTATGGCATATGTTGTTTCACCACGACGACACGTGCATCCAATTCCCCAAAACCAAAGTTTTCCAATGTGTCCACCATATCTACCTATTAGCATTTTGTTATTCCAAGTATATTTGTCTTGCTTTTATCTCTCTTCCAAATTAAATTTTTGTTATGAGAAAATTAGTTAGTAAAGCTCTCACAAACTTAATGGCACATTTACTTTCTTGCACTTAATAAACTTGACCATTGTGGCTCTCTTATAATGATTATATGATTGCAAGTTGTAAGCTGGGAGTTAGCTCAGCCATGCTATCATGGGGCACGCTTTCATCATTGCACTATTTCTTATTTAGTTGATATCATGATCTTTTGTTTATGGATGCCTATCTGTGTGAAAGGAGTTGCAAGCTTGTGAGTTCATGGAGTTTGTATATGTGCTAGAGAAATGCCTGGGCTGCTAATATAAACCATGCATCATTCATGGTGAAAATTTACAGCATAACCATCGTGGACATTCGACGACGCATCTCAAAATAAAAAGCTATACCCAATGGTAAATAAAAGAGATGCCAAGGTGTGCATTGTCTATTTGTCTTGTCATTTTGATGTGGGACAGTTTCCATATCATCGGGCAGGAGGTACCCCATTGGCGTTCTCAATGATACATGTATGCTTACAATGACAAAGATTTACTTGGGACCTATGTCGATTAGCATGGTTTAAGTACTCGTATTCAAGGGACATGAGATTTTCAACTTATGACTTGTCAAGCATATATCTCATATTTGTACTCGCATTAACCTTAACCACTCAAGATGCCTATGATTGGGGCAATGAGAGCTCAAAGCTAATAAGTACCATAATTTTTGGAAGGTTTATAAAACTTGCAATCACTGCTTCCCTCTGCGAAGGGCCTTTCTTTTACTTTTATGTTGAGTCTTCATCTTCTACCTTTATGCACCGATTAAAGAGAGCATAGTTGTCATTCTGAGTATAATGTGCATAGTCCCAAAATTTATTATTGATTGATTCATGATTATGGTATTGCTTGTTCTCAAATTATTTGCATCTAGTCACCCTCTTAAACTTTGAAGGTGTCCTATGCATTTATGTTTTGCTATTCCGTGAGGGACAAGCTGAATACCACTTTGCTATGTTTTCTATATGCTCGAAACAAACAATTGACTTTCAATGCATTATTACTCATGATCTTTTATTTGTGTATCTTTTCATGTTGTAACATGGTTGCTAAGTTCTATGGTTAGAATTATATCTCTTATGCCCATGTTTAGAGTACTTTGATCTCAGCTTGCAATGCTTTACATCGATTTGATCAAGTTTGTGTTGGGTGCATGTCACCTCAAAAATTATTATTTTGTTATCACTTACCTACTCGAGGACAAGCAGGAGTTAAGCTTGGGGATGCTGATATGTTGCAAACGTATCAATAATTTTTGATGCTCCATGCTTGTTTTACACCAATTGCTTTGTGTTTTGTTTACATTTTGTGGCATTTTTATGCATTTTCCAGAACTAACCTATTAACAAGATGCCACAGTACCAGTTCCTATTTTCTACTATTTTTGTGTATCAGAAAAGTTACATAGGAAATATTCTCGGAATTGGACGAAACGAAGCCCGAAGTTCCTATTTTCCCCGACATGAGACGGAGTCCAAAGCAAAGACAGAGGAGGGCCAGGATGTGGCCACACCACCTGGTGGCATGGGTCCACCCCTGGCCATGCCACCACCTGGTGTGGCCCCCCTAGTGCCCTCTGACATCGCCCCTCCGCCTATAAATTCACTTCGAGGTGAAAACCCTAAATGAATCGGCGTTTTCCCAGATAAAGTTCCACAGCGCCACCGCCATTGCAGACAAAGTTCGGGGATAGAAGTCTCTTTTCCGGCACCCTGCCGGGATGGGAAATTGCCCCCGGAGCCATCTCCATCGACTCCACCACCATCTTCATCGCCATTGCTATCTCCTGATGAGGAGGGAGTAGTTCTCCCCCGGGGCTGAGGGCTCTACCGGTAGCTATGGGGTTCATCTCTCTCCCATGATGTGATCTTTATGTGATCATGAGCTTTGTATCTAGTTGAATTGGTAGATGTTACTCTTCATCTATTATGCTACTCAATTGGTTTTATTCTTGTAATCTTCGGAGACACCTTGTACCATGATGTGAAGGTGATAGTGCATGCATTATGTGTGTTTCTTAGGCTAAAGTTTACAGTTATACTTATCATGAGTTATGATTTGAGTTGGATGTCTCTATGAATTGTTGGTGTTTGTCTGGAACCGTCTAGTGCACCCAAGGTGACAGTGTGGGGTAATATAGATTGGGGAATGCAAACTTTAAGGAGTGCTTTGTAGCCCTACACATGATTAGTGTTTGTTATCCAACCAGAGAGTAGTTCAATGTAGCATAGTGAAGAATGATATTTATATGTTCAATTATGTTATCTTTGTTGAGAGTGTCCACTAGTGAAAGTATGATCCCTAGGCCTTGTTTCTAAGCATTGAAACACCATATACAACAAGTTCTGTTACATGTTTGCTTGCAGCGATTTTTATTTCAGATTGCAATTACCACTTATAATCATCCATATTACTTGTATTTCACTATCACTTCGCCGAACTGGTGCACCTATACACCTGACAAGTGTATTGGGTGTGTTGGGGACACAAGAGACTTCTTGTATCTTAATTGTAGGGTTGCTTGAGAGGGATACCTTTGACCTCTTCCTCCCTAAGTTCGATAAACCTTGGGTGATCCACTTAAGGGAAACTTGTTGCTGTTCTACAAACCTCTGCACTTGGAGGCCCAACACTGTCTACAAGAATAGAAGCGTTCGTCGACATCATGTACTGTATCTCTCAATGGAGTTTCTGACATGTCAGGATGGCATTTCTTTAGCTGACTGACATGGAACATGTTGTGTACTACTAAAAGAATCTCAGGTAGTTCCAATTCATATGCCACTTCTCCTTTGCGGGATAAGACTTTGAATGGGCATATGAAACGTGGCGCTGGCTTTCCTTTGATTCCAAATCTCTTGACTCCACGGATGGGTGATACTCTAAGATAAGCTCTATCTCCTACTTCATAAGTGATGTCCCTACGCTTATTATCAGCGTAGCTCTTCTGTCGAGATTGGGCTATCTTCAATCTATCCTTGATCAGTCTAACCTTTCCTTCCACTTCTTGAATAATGTCAGGTCCAAAGAAACTTCGTTCTCCTACACCACTCCACAGTAATGGTGTAGTACACTTCTTGCCATACAAAGCTTCAAATGGTGCCATCTCAATACTAGCTTGGTAGCTATTATTGTAGGAAAACTCTGCGTAAGGCAAGTTGTCATCCCAACTAGATCCATAGTCTAAGGCACATGCTCTCAGCACATTCTCCAGGATCTGGTTCACTCTCTCAATTTGTCCATTTGTCTGCAGGTGAAATGTTTTGCTGAATTCCAACCTAGTTCTCAAGGACTCATGAAGTTGCTTCCAGAAATGAGAGGTAAACTGGGTTCCTCTATCAGACACAATACTCTTTGGAACACCATGGAGGCACAAAATCCTATTCATATAGATATCAACCAACTTGGCACTAGTGTAGGTGGTCTTCACTGGTATGAAGTGTGCTATCTTTGTCAAACGATCAACTACTACCCAAATAGAATCATACCCTAAGTTTGTTCGAGGTAGTCTAGTGATGAAATCCATACCAATCTGATCCCATTTCCAGTCTGGTACTTTCAATGGCTGAAGTAGCCCTGCGGGTTTCTGATGTTCAGCTTTTACTCTACTACACATATCGCACTTGGCTATATATTCTGCGATGTCTCGCTTCATATTATTCCACCAGAATCTTTCTTTCACATCTATGTACATCTTGGTATTACCAGGATGAATGGAATACAGTGTCTCATGAGCTTCTTGGAAAATCAATTTCCTAAGATCAGGGTCATTGGCCACACAAATACGTTTATCGAACTAGATGGTTCCTTGCTCATCTTCACTAAAGCCTTTATCTTTCCCTTCTTTCAGGTCTTCTCTAGTTTTCTCTAACTCTTTATCTCCTTTCTAAGCCTCTCGTATTTTGTCCATTGGTGTTGGTTGTACTACTAGTGAGGCTACGAATCCTTTCGGTACTACTTCCAAACTGAGGTCTCTCAAACCCTTACACAGATCTTCTGGTAACTCTTTTGTCGATAGACAATTCACATAGGCTTTATGACTCAAGGCATCAGCCACAACGTTTGCTTTACCAGGATGGTATTGCAAACTTAGATCATAATCCTTGATGAGTTCTAGCCATCTTCTTTGTCTCATATTGAGGTCCTTCTGAGTAAAGATGTATTTCATACTTCTGTGGTCGGTGAAGACTTCACATTGCTTTCCCATCAGATAATGTCTCCAAGTCTTCAAGGCATGAACCACTGAAGCTAACTCAAGGTCATGTGTGGGATAGTTGGCTTCATGTTTCTTGAGTTGTCTAGAGGCATACGCTTCTACTTTGCCTCCTTGCATCAACACACTACCTAATCCCTTACGTGAAGCGTCACAGTACACTTGGAATTCCTTCTCTAGATCAGGTAGGCACAGAATAGGTGCAGACACCAATATTTTCTTCAATTCTTGAAAGCTATTCTCACATCCTTCAGTCCACTCAAATTTCTTTTCCTTCTTCAATAACTCAGTCATTGGTTTGGCTATCTTTGAAAAGTTCTCGATGAACCTCCGGTAATATCCGGCCAGTCCTAAGAAACTACGAATCTCTCCAACATTCTTGGGTGGTTTCCATTCTGTCACTGCAGTCACTTTGGTTGTATCAACTGCAATTCCCTCATTGGTTACAATGTGTCCAAGGAATCCTACTTCGCTGATCCAAAATTCACATTTGCTGAACTTAGCATATAGTTTGTGCAATTGAAGCTTCTCCAATATCGCACGAAGATGTGTTTCATGTTCTCATTGCTCTTGGAATAGATTAGTATGTCATCAATGAAGACAACGACAAACTTATCCAAAAATTCCATAAACACTTTGTTCATCATGTTCATGAAGTATGATGGTGCATTGGTTAAACCAAATGGCATCACCGTATACTCATACGAACCATATGTAGTGACAACATGTGTTTTGGGGATATCATGTTCCCTAATTTTGAGCTGGAAATATCTAGACCTAAGATCGATCTTGGAAAACACACTAGCTCCTTCAAACTGGTCAAACAAGTCATTGATCCTTGGTAGTGGATACTTCTTTTTGATTGTCACTTCATTCAGCGAATGGTAGTCCATAACCAATCGCTGACTTTTGTCCTTCTTCTCAACAAACATGACTGGTGCTCCCCATGAGGATGAACTCTCTCTAATCAATCTCTTTCCTAACTGTTCCTCTAGTTGCTTCTTGAGTTCTTTCAACTCATCAGTGGACATGGGGTAGGGTCTCTTTCTATTGGGCCAGTGCCTGGTAGCAAATCAATGAGAAACTCTACATCTCTATCCGGTGGCATTCCTGGTAACTCATCAGGAAAAACGTCTGGATATTCTTTTACTATGGGCACTTCCTCTAGGCTAACCCCCTGATGTCTCACAGGACCAATTGGGAAACCCCAAGATGAAGGTATGATGAGCACAGCAGTAAGTTTCCCTTAGTAAGAAACCAAGGTTTAATCGACCAGTAGGAGAAAGAAACCACTTCTGAAGGTTGATGCTAACTGGCTTTTGGCAGGGCACACTACCAGCATCAGAAGCAATGTGGAACCTGCACACAACACAACCAAGATACTTTGCCCCAACTTGCAGTGAGGTTGTCAATCTCACTGGTTTGCTGAAAACAAAGGATTAAACGTATCGTGTAGAAGATGATATTTTTTTGCAGTAAGTAAATAATAATTGCGGAAAGTAAATGGTGCTTGCAGTAGAAAGTAATATATGTAAAAGAATGGACCGGGGTCCATAGTTCACTAGAGGTGTCTCTCCATAAAGATAAATAACATGTTGGGTAAACAAATTACAGTTGGGCAATTGACAAAATAAAGAATGCAAAGCAATGCATATACATGTCATGAAGATGTAACACCCCAACTTTTCAAACCATGTTTAAGTAGTGTTTAGTGAGCCAAAAATGAGGGTCAACAAAAACTTTTTGTGTTGACCTCTAGAAATGTTGTTTCTTGCCTGTTTGTCCTGGTTATGGTAATAAGAATGTCTATTTGAGTTGCTTGTTGAACAATTTTGTGAACCAGGAAAATTCTTGTGCCCTTGTTATCATGCCATTATTTATGTTTCTAGTCATTTTCCAAAACCTTATCTTGGCGGCCTCTCCTTTTGCAAATTATTTTATTTGAAAACATAGCTTCTGCCAAAACTAAGTATTTATAAAACTATAGGGACATACAAAGTGGTGTTGACGAGGGTTAACTCGACAAATGTCCTAGATGAAGGACTTAGGATCGGGGAGATAGGGCGTCGGATGAACTCGAAGGTAAAGTTAGTCGAAATAGGTGTGTATCGAAAGTAAACTTGGGTGTTCAACCTGGCTTGCTTTCAATCTGCCCTACACCGTCCCCTCCTGACCCCTATATATAGGTGGCCAGGTCTCGAGGATCGGGTAGGGTTCGATACAGATTACAAATATCGACATACGGTAATAACTCGTATTCGACTATCATTACAATTGGGCCTAGCTATACGGGCCTTAGGGGTACTCAACTAACGGGCTCTATTAACTATACCCTTGTCAGTAGCCCCTGAGATTCTATCAGAATTGCAGATTCGGGTTGAATCTCTAATCTTCAAATCTTTGACTTGATCAATTCTTCGACTTTATCTTCAAATCTTTCGACTTGGTCTTTCGACTTATATTGATGATAATTTGTTCGCAAGGGATTTTGATGAACAAGCCTGACAACTCTGACGGATCAAGAGGTCAGTTAACTGCCGGAACAGATACTTGCCACCTACTTCAAATTCAATCCCCTTGGACTTGAATTCGGGATACCAGTCAAACCCACTCTTTTGCCGCATTTAGGACTTACAAAGAATGAATCCCAGTGATTCTCAGGGTACCCAGTGCGTCCACCAGGATTTTCTTCGCATCGTAGACACGGATACATACCAGCAGAGCGCATCCATGTGCGTATACCAGGCCACACAGGACGGATCCCGGGGTCTTACCTTCGTGACAAGTCACGGCATTCGAGTCGTGTTGCGATAACACAACTTGAGAATTTTATGTCGCAGCCTAATTTTGACTGATAAAACTAAAGAATTTCGGATTTTAAATTAATCTCCTTCTCTCCCGATGGGAGTAATTTCTCTTCATTTTGTCGACTACGTAGTCGAAGTTTGTATGCTTATCCTTCCACATCTCCAATATTGATTATCTCATCTCTATCGGGTGCGCGCTCAGCGCTCCCGATGGGAGTAGCCCCCGAGGCTATGTTTGGCGACTTGTAGTCAAGCATAGGCTCAAAGTTTAGCTCTTTTTTCTTCTGTGAACATCTTACTGTTGACGAGCCCCCGAGTCCAAGTCGAGGTTTTCATATCGCATAATCTCCTTCTCTTATTCTTCTTCGTTGATATTATCGTCTGCTGCGCGCAGAATTTAACTCCTTCTGCAGAATATGTTTATGGGCTGTGCTGTAACGCGGGGGCCCAATAATACGTGCTTATAAATAAAGCACCATCTGGTAAAGGTAAAAACCCTAATCAGATTCGTCCTCCGCCGCATCATCTTCTTCCTCCATCTAGGGTTTTTCCGAGGTTTTCCTGTTGTGCTCATGGCTGACGCTGAAGGTTCTCGTCTAACCCTTGGCTCCTCGGTGGCGCCACGAGGTCGGGGTCGCCCTCGTGGAAGTAAGAATAAGAACACCACGCCGGCCGCCGCAGGAACTTCTTTGGACGCTCCGGCTAAGCGTCGTCTCGGCCGCCCCCCTGGCAGCAAGAACAAACCCAAGGTGACTGTCGCCGCTCCAGGTCCTGCTGCTCCTCCTCCTGCTGCGCCTCCCCAGATCTTTTCCTTCCTTTGCATTGCCATGGCGCTGTGCCGTGAGATTCATCGACTGCCGCTGAATTTCACGAAGTTTATGGATGGCCGCGAACTGCGAGAAGCGGTTCTCCGTGAACAATCTGGCGGTGGCATCCCATATGAGGTAGAGGTATGGTACGATGGCAACGGCGAGCAGTACTTCAGGGGTGGCTGGTCGCAGTTTGCTGAGGACCACGATATCCATCAAGGCTTCTTCATGGCCTTCGACTTCCATATCGGCACGTCGAAGTTTGACGTGAAGATCTATGATGGCACTCTTTGCCAGAAGGAGTATGAAGCTTGAAGTCCGCTTCCATTAGGACTTGTTGTTTTTTATGTAATTTCATTTTATCATGTCCTTGCTACCATGCTTATCTGCAATGAATATTCGTACTTGGTGTCGATGTCTTTTGCTAGTACCATGAGAACAAGTCGTGTTCTGAGGTATGCTTTCCATATATCGGGCTCTTTGCGAACCAAAAAAGGTAGGAATAATATCGGGTTCTTCTTATGAACCAAGTTCTCTCAATATTCATCGAGTTGTCTAAACAACTTTATAATGAAGAAAAGCCTCCAACTTGCCATAATAACTCTTTTCGTACGACCCAGGGGTTGAAGCCCCCGAGCGGAGAAGTAATCAAAAGAATCGTACAATTTTGTCGAGTTCAACTCAAAGAACCCGACCTGTGGCCTCATGTTCTGGGTTCAGAAGGTTAACTCGAATATATTGATACCTCTATATTTAGTCTACGCGTAAAAATGTCGTAGCTGTTCTGCATTCCACGGGTTGCTCTCGTCCTTCCCAGTCTTCTTATCTTGTAGTCGATATGCTCCTCCTGGTATTACTTCGGTGACGATGTAAGGTCCCGCCCAAGGGGACTCCAATTTCCCGTGGCTGTCTTGCCTGAGTCGCAAAACAAGGTCTCCCACCACGAAAGATCGTGGACGAACTCGACTACTATGGTAGTTTCGTAAGCTTTGTTGATATTGCGTAGCCCTTTCTAATGATTTGTCTCTTGCTTCATCTAGCGCATCGACGTCGTCTTGCAATGCTTCTGTCGACGTCGCCTCGTCATACGCTGTCACTCTTGGAGCCTCGTGTGTAACTTCGACTGGAAGCACGGCTTCTGCGCCATGGACCAGGAAGAAAGGAGTTTCTTGAGTTGCTGCATTGGGCATAGTTCTTAAGCTCCAAAGAACAGAGGGCAATTCTTCTACCCAAGCGCTCTTGGCTTTCTCGAGAGGTGCTAAAAGCCTCTTTTTTATTCCACTACATATCAGGCCATTGGCTTTTTCGACTTGCCCGTTCGTCTTCGGGTGCGCCACAGATGCGAATTTGAGCTTGATCCCCAATCCTTCGCAGTAACTTTTGAATTCTTTTGAAGTAAAATTTGTCCCGTTGTCTGTGATGATGCTGTGTGGTACACCAAAACGAAAAACTATTGACTTGATGAAGCTGATTGCTGTTGTAGAATCTTGAGTTGTTACTGGAGCCGCTTCCACCCATTTAGTGAATTTATCGACTGCCACTAGCATGTAGACATGCCCTCCTGGCCAAGATTTGTGCAATTTTCCCACCATGTCAAGGCCCCATTGTGCGAAGGGCCATGATAATGGTATTGTTTGTAGCTCCGCTGCTGGTGCATGCGGTCTGGATGCAAACCTTTGACATGCTTCACACTTCCGAACTATATCTTTTGCGTCCTCGATGGCTGTTAGCCAGTAGAATCCCGCTCGAAAAGCTTTTGCTGCTATTGCTCTGCTGCTAGCATGATGGCCACATACTCCACCATGTATGTCTTTCAATATTGCTTGCCCTTCCTGGGGTGTTACGCAACGCTGTAAAATGCCGGTAATACTTCTCTTGTATAATTTTCCTTCTAACACGACAAACGCTTTCGATCTTTGAGTTATCCTTTTAGCCTCTACTGCATCTTCTGGCAGTTTTTTATTTATTATGTACACAAGATATGGCTGCATCCATGTTTCTTCTATCATCATGACCTCCTCTGGTTCTGTCGCAGCCCCCGAGCCTGCTGTGGTAGTCGAACTTTTAGCACTTTTTATTGATCTTTCCGCTATTTCTTCCCAAAATACTCCAGACGGCACAGGTAAGCATTGTGATCCGATATTTGCTAAAGTGTCGGCTTCTTCATTGCTGTTCCTGCTGACGTGAGAGACTTCGCATCCATCGAACGTTCCTTCTAGATAATGGTACAAATTCTTGTAGGCCATCATGTTGTCGTTGATTGTGTCACACCTGTTCATGACTTGCTGAACAACAAGGTTAGAATCTCCAAATATTTTTAGGCGAGTTGCTCTACAAGCTTTAGCCATCTTCATTCCGTGCAACAAAGCCTCGTACTCCGCTTCATTGTTAGAAGCCTGTGGAAAGCTCATCCTTAAGACATATTTTAATTTGTCACCATGAGGCGATATCAATACTACTCCTGCTCCTGCGCCTTGGACTCGCTTAGAACCATCGAAGTACATTGTCCAAGTACTCGATAAATCTGGTGGTCCCGTGCTTTGCAGCTCGAGCCACTCCGCTGTAAAATCTGGCAAGATTTGCGACTTGATCGCCTTCCTTTTTTCGTACGTGATGTCCATGGGAGATAACTCGATTCCCCACAAGGAGACACGGCCCGTCGCTAAAGGGTTGTTTAATATGTTCGATAGTGGCACTTCATTGACCACTATAATTGGGTGCACAGTAAAATACTGTCGTAATTTACGTGCAGTTGTGAAGACACTGTATGCCAACTTCTGATAATACGGGTACCTCTGTTTGGTTGGAGATAGCACTTCACTGATGAAATATACCGGTCTCTGGACGCCATGGGCTTTGCCTTCTTCACTTCTTTCTACTACTAGAACTGTACTCACCACCTGATGGGTTGCGGCGATGTACGACAGTAGTGGCTTTTTTCTTTAGGTGCGACCAGCACTGGTGGCGTGGAAAGCACTTTTTTTAATTGCGCAAACGCTGCGTCTGCTTCTTCTGTCCACTCAAATTTGACGTCTGACTTCTTCATAAGTGCATAAAAAGGAAGCGCCTTCTCCCCTAGTCAAGCAACGAAACGACTTAGTGCCGCGACGCGTCCTGCCAATTTCTGTACGTCGTGGAGTTTCGTGGGTTTCCCCATTGTTAGAATTGCTTGAATCTTCTCTGGATTTGCCTCTATTCCTCGTGCTGATACCAAGAACCCCAAAAGTTGCCCTGCTGAGACTCCGAAGGAACACTTTGTCGGGTTCACCTTAAGCTTGTACTTGTTCAGGTTGTCGAAAGTTTCTGCCAAGTCGCCGATTAAAGATTTCTCCTCTCTTGTGGTGATGACTACATCATCAATGTAGACTTGTATGTTGCGCCCTATTTGGCTCCTGAGGCAACTTTGCATCATCCTTTGATAAGTTGCTCCTGCATTTTTTAGGCCGAACGGCATCACTTGGTAGCAAAACACCCCATACGGTGTGATGAAGGCCGTTTTCTCTTCGTCCTGTTTCTTCAGTTTGATCTGATTATAGCCAGAATATGCGTCCAAGAAGGAAAGCCTTGCGCATCCCGCTGTTGAATCGATTATTTGATCGATGCGGGGTAAAGGGAAGGGATCCTTTGGACAATGCTTATTGAGAGATGTGTAGTCGACACATACTCTTTGTACGTCTGTGTTCTTCTTGGGTACTATTACTGGGTTCGACACCCAACTCGAAGTTTTGATTTCTCTGATAAATCCAGCATTTTCTAATCTGTGTAATTCTGACGCTATTGCCTTCCTCTTAGGTTCATCGAATCGTCGCAATGGTTGCTTGACTGGTTTTGCCTTGGGATCGACATTTAGTGCGTGCTCGATGAGTTCCCTGGGAACCCCTGGCATGTCCGATGGACACCAGGCGAAGATTTCCCAGCGCTCACAAAGGAACTCGACGAGCGCGCCTTCCTATGCAGGATCCAAGTTCACTGCAATTGATGTCGTCTTGTTTGGATCCGTGGGGTGGACCTGAATTTTCTTTGAGTCCTGCGTTGTGTCGAAAGCCTTATCTGGCAGGGATCGTCCAACGTCGGGTAGCACATTATGATCTGTTTCTCCTTTTAACCTCTCATATTCTGCTGTCATGCCGAAGGTTTGCGCCATCTTGTTGAATTCTCTATCGCATGTGTTGGCTACTTCAAAGCTTCCTTGTACTGTAATTGTTCCTTTGGGCCCTGGAATTTTTAACGTGAGATACGCGTAGTGTGGTACTGCCATGAATTTTGCAAACGCTGGGCGCCCCAGGATTGCATGATATTGTGATGGCCAATCCATAACTTCGAACTCTAGTTTCTCTCTTCTATAATTTTCGCTGCTGCCAAAGCAGACATCGAGTTCTATTCTTCCCAAAGGGTAGTTCGCTGCTTCTGGTACTATTCCGTGGAAAGAGCAATCTGTTGGCTTCAGACTCGTCAGCGAGATGCACATTGCCTTTAGTGTTCTAGCATATATTAAATTTATGCCGCTCCCTGCATCCATGAACACTCTTCCGATGTCGTATCCTCCTATTTGTGCTTTTAAAACCATAGGCGAGTGGCCCGGCCTGGGAACTTTCCTTGGGTGGTCTGCTCTAGTGAACTTGACTGGTTGCTCTGACCATCGTAGGTACTCTGTGGTAGCTGGTGGTGATGATATTGCTAGGTTTACTTGCCTGGATATGCTTTTTCGCTCTTTCTTCGACTTGGGCACCGGTTGAATCATGGCTGATACGTATACTTTCGACTCTAAGTGCTTTACTAGCCTTTGCATTTGATATCCTTGACTTCTATGTCTTTCTCCTTGCCTCCCTTCTTGGCTTGAGCCCATGGCGCTTTGCAACCTTAAGAATGTTCTGCAATCCTTCATTTGGTGATTTGAAACCCTTTTTCCGTCGAGATACGCATAGTGGATTCGACAAGGTCCGTACAGCATATCCTCGGCTGAGGGGCCGGAGTATCTTGATTTTTCTACTCCTTTTGCCTGGAACTTCCTACTTTCATACCCTTCCTCTTCTTCTAGCCTGTAACCCGCGGCTACCTGACTTCGCCTTCCTTGATTGTCCTTGCTGCGGTGTCGCCTCCTTTGTCGACTTGTTCTGTCGACTTCTGGCGATCGTCCTCTTTTATTGTTATACGCGTCCTCTCCATCAGCGAATTTGTTAGCTTGTTCCATTAGCTCCGCTACTATCGTAGGTCTTGTTCTTCCTATTTCTTCCACAAGATCTGAGCGACGAAGTCCTTCCGAAAAGGCGTCTATTGCTCGTTCATTGGAGACGTCCTCTGCTGAGTTTTTAATTATACTCCAGCATTGTATATAAGAGCGTAGCGTTTCGCCTTTCTTCTGCACACATGCTTTAACTTCTTCCAGTGATGCTGGGCGCTTGTAGGTGGAGCGAAAATTTCTTGTGAATTGACTTTCGAGTTCCCCCAGCTTCCAATGGATTCATCGGGTAGGGTGTTCAACCAGGACCGTGTGGCGCCGGTGAGATGTAGCTGCAAACTTTGCATTGCAGTCGCCTTTGTTCCTCCTAGTATCTGTACTGCCTGTAGATAATCTGATAGCCATAAGGTAGGTTCTTGTGACCCGTCGTACTTATTCTGGTCGTGTGGTAGTTTGAATCCTTTGGGTACCCGCGTTTTGTGAACCCTGCGGGTAAAGCATAACGCACCCATATCTTTATCATCATCTTCGTAATTTTCTTCCCTCCAAGCATGTCGCGATTTGTTTACTCGAGCTTGTGCTATTATACTTCTTGCGTCCTCCTTCTTTTTCTGCTGCTTTTTCTCTTCTGATAACTCGCTATAGTCGTTGTGTGCGCGATTGTATCTGAACTTCTCCTTGTGATTTGTCGACTTCGTCTCTGGGCCTTGCTCCCTGATCTTACCTTCTATTATTCCGAGGCTTCGTATCGCGGCTCAGTGCATACCTTCTCGCGGGTCTCCATGCTCTGGTTTTGTGGCTAGTAAATATGCTTGTGCTGCTGCCAATGCTGCCTCTGGCGTTCTTTGTATCAAGTCATCTTCCTCCTCTTCTAGCTGCGGGGTGGGGCTCCTTGAGTACCCTTCTTCTCTGCCGCATGCTGCCGCCCTCCTATTGTGTTTTGGATCTCCGCGCCTCTCTCTACTATATTCTGAATCTTCACTATAGTCTTCCCAGTATTCTTCACTTGATATACTGTTGTTGTCTTGAAACATCATGTCTCTTTCCTCCCTTAGTTTCTTCTTGTGTTGGTATAGTGCATACTGATATCCCATTAGAACTTCTCTTCGCGATCCCTTGGGTACTTCTGTACCATGATTAATGGCCGACGTAATCATTCTCTATTCACCAGCCGAGACGTGGACTTTCTCTTTTTCCTTTTTGTTGTGATCTTTTACTTTGTCGACTTGCCTGTCGATCTTTTTACTTCCTTCGCTGTTGTTTCCTTCTTCTGCTTCAGTGATAATGACGCATAACTGATGTACTTTGGAGACGCCACTGCTTCCTGCGGCGAAGTCCTTTGCATTGTTGTGCGTCTGACACGCCTTTTCTTCTGAGTCGAAATTTTCCTGAATTTCGTCGCTTTCTGCGATTGATGCTTTTTCTAAGCTGACCGGCGAGTTTACCTCACTGGAAGAGCCTTCTGATGACTCCAATGCTTCCTCTGTTTCGGGCTTGCTTGCCGACGGATCTGGCTTCGTCGAATCCGAGAGGCGGGATGAACCCGATGGCCCGATGAGGATGCTCAAACTTCCAATTGTTAGTTCCCTCTCTTGACTTCCATCGACTTCTGCACTGTTGTTGGCTAAAAGCGAAAAAGCCGTCGAATTCATGGTTCCAACGCCCAAAGTCCCCACGGTCGGCGCCAATTGACGAGGGTTAACTCGACAAATGTCCTAGATGAAGGACTTAGGATCAGGGAGATAGGGCGTCGGATGAACTCGAAGGTAAAGTTAGTCGAAATAGGTGTGTATCGAAAGTAAACTTGGGTGTTCAACCTGGCTTGCTTTCAATCTGCCCTACACCGTCCCCTCCTGACCCCTATATATAGGTGGCCAAGTCTCGAGGATCGGGTAGGGTTCGATACAGATTACAAATATCGACATACGATAATAACTCGTATTCGACTATCATTACAATTGGGCCTAGCTATACGGGCCTTAGGGGTACTCAACTAATGGGCTCTATTAACTATACCCTTGTCAGGTGTGATCCCACTATTTTACAAACTTACATTGTATTGACATTTATAAAAGGATTTCGAACACCTTTGAGAAAACTTGCTAAAGGTGATGTTTATGTCTCCACTAGCTTTTTTTCAAAAAGTTTTCAAAAGCTTTACTCCCTTATTTGAAACTCTTTTTAAATTCACCATGGCATGGTCATCATCGAACACTTGATCAAACATTGTTTTTGGTAATGTTTGATTAGTTTCTATGCGTAATGAGTCGACCTTGTGTGACTCTATTTGACTTTGTGATTAGAACCCCATCTTAAATATTCTAATCCTCCAGTAAATATGGGAGTGCTCCTAACCATCATATAGCTTGTTGTCTATTTCGAGCATCTTTCCAAGATCATCTTCAAAGCTTAGATTCAAATCATTTTATTCTCAAAATGGTTCAACCCAATATCTTTATTCAAAATGAATTGCATCATAGCCTGTGTGTGTGTGTGTAGTTGTTGTGTACAAAAATATTCTTGCTTGGGTGAAGTAAAGCAAATCAACGACCCTGAAGTTGTATGCAAGTCAAAGAGCATCAACTCATTATTTCAACTAGAGTTTACCTTCCAATTCTTTCTAAAACCCTACAACCACTATTCTCTATTTTCTTCTCCGAAACTATTTCGAGGTTCTATCAAATATTTCTAGAAAACTCTTTTGAAGGGTGATCTACAAATTGTATCACTCCATCTTCTCCCAAAAATAAATGTTATACAATTTCTTTCCAATTTTGATTTCCAAAATTATTAGATCCCTACAAATGATGCCAATGCCATCTCTTGTTTCTAGACCCATCTAGAAATTGGTGGGATATTTCTCCAATGTTCTTATAAGTATTGTGATACTGGAGTGACCCTATTATCTTGGTCCTTATTTTCAAAGTTTCCAAAAAAATCCTATCAAAACCAAATTCAATCAAATTTGGTATGACTATTCAAAACCCCATGATCACCTCTCTGACATATCTATCCATCCCGGTAAGGAGTAAATCTTTGGAAATCAATTCAAATCAAATAATCAACCGAACCTTGAGCTTTATTCATATTTACCTCTCTATCTCTCCTTGAAACCCAAGTGCAGCCTTTAGAGAAGTGGTGTGACCCTCTCCTTCACACACGCTCCATTCTGAAAACTTTTGCAGCCTAGCTACAATAGCCGTTTGTCCCCATCCTCTTGGAAACATGGAGTGGCCGGGGGGCAAGATCTTGGCAAATCTGGCTGCAGCCTCTCCCACACCTCCAGCCAGTGCCATTGCGAGTATCCAGGCCCCAAATCACCTCTCTACCCTACCTGGCAGCTACCCCAGCTAGCCCTAGCCCTCTTCCTCTCCATTTCTTTCCCGGAGCCCGAGCAAAGTAGAGGCACTCCTCTCCCTCTCACCTCCCTATCCCAGGCCACCAGCCAGTACTCTTCTACAACATTCTGTAGCACCACACACCTAGCTGGCACCTTCCAACTCGAGACCATGTAGTCCAACTCACCCATGCACGCCGTGCACCCCCAACCCGTGATAGACACAACCCCGAGCACCACCGTTGGCCATCACCTTGGACGAGCTCCTTTTGATGCTAAACCTCGCCATCAGTCTCCTCTAGATGTTTATGATCTAACCCTAATACTCTGTCATCTTTATCATGTTCGTAACGGATGCTACCGCCCGTGCTCTGGTTGACGATGTTTCGTCGAACACTTGGTGGGCGCCAACTCGTTGCCTCCTCTCCAAGCCGACCGACTGCCACCGCGTGTGCCATCTCGCCTCAGACCGCGCCTCACTCGCATTGAACCACTGGCATAGCCCAGCTCAACTTGTTGTCCTTTTCTCCTGGACGCTCTCGCCGCACACCTCCGCCAGTCGGCGAGTGCCGTGTCTGGCCGCATCCAAACCGCCCCATTAGTTAAATACCTCCCAGGCCTGCCAGGCCTCCACTCCTACCCATCGATCTAGAACGACAGAACCCACCCCCTCCCTCTCACTACAAGAACAGAACAAACTCCGGTCCCTCTGCACCTCTCTGTCCCTGACTCCGGCCACGACGCCACCGTGGCTAGCTTCCCCGTCACCAGTCCAATGCAGACTGCCTCCTCTCCCTCTCTATGTCTCGTTATTCTTCTCTAAAAACCAGAGAGCCCTAACCGCCCCTGTCCCTATGTCTCCCTGCAGCTCGCCCGCATCATGCGGCCATCGAGTATGACGTCTCTGATCTCCGCTGCCGCATGCGTCGCACTGTCCTTCTCCTTGTTCCCAAGCTCGCCTGCATGTCCATGGTGCTAGGATAGGGCCGCCTCGATCTTCACCGCCACTTCCCGACATTGCCGCAGTCTCCACGCATCCCCGCGGTGAGAACCCCGTCGTCTCCGTCGACTGCAGGTAGCCCGTAGCCAGGCATCCATCGTGCTAGCCTGTAGCACGCATTTTAAAGCATCGACTTTTTTTAGGAAGTGTCTGGTCATATCCCATGGCGGGCCGGCCTAGCACTGCACTGGCCGAATTCGTTTAAATCCAGCCCGCAATTCTTTTTTTCCAAAGAACCTTTTAATCAAATCTAGATCTGCTTGCATGCAGTTTGAATTAAATTCAATTTTTTTTGGAAAATGAATCAAAACCCTAAATTATGAATTTTTAAATGTTCCCGATATAATTACCTAACATTCGGAACCATCACTTTACCAAAATAGTATATAGATTATTTCTGGTATTTAATCTTGCTTAATGTGTCCTTTTCACTAATAATTAAATATATGGAGTTTCAAACATGATTTTGGAGTGAATCCAATTTTGTGGTGTAGCTCTATGTTTGGCCTTTCATTTGTCACTAGAATGCATGCAAATAGCTCTGTATATTTTGCAGTATATTTATATCAATAAAACATCAAAGCTGAATTTAGGTATTTATAAATCCTTTTTTGTGCAATATTTTTGAGTGGGACCAATTTTGTGTCGTTATGTACTGAACATGCTTGATTGTGACCAGAGATGAGATTTTTTTGAACTTTTAGTAATTTATGGTAGAATTATCTCTGAAACAGTAGATTTTTGCAATAGATAATTCATAGAATTTTTTTTGTAACTCTAAAATTAGCAAATCCAATTTTGCTGAGTTCCTTTTGATGTTAGACACCTGTGAATGTCTATTTTGCATGATTATGATCCCTGTATGCCTGCTTGTATCTTTAAGTGCATAAAATGCTTTAATAGCTTGTTAAATCTTTTAAAAATAGCTTAATAAGTTGAATTGGAAGGAAACCCTTTCCTTAGATTTCTCACAAATGTTGTACACCTGTAGGAATGATTTTCACCCTCTGGTTGTGTCTTTGAGGATGTTGTGCATATTAATCAAGTTCCTTGACTGATTGCCCACACTAAAATTTGTTATATAATTAAAATGGCAAGTCAAATAGAAATTAATACTGTAGTCCTGAATGTTTTCATCTTCACTCTCTGGCTATGTGTTTGTTTGTGTGCTTAGTTATTTTCTTGTATGAATGCATGTGTGGTGATGGTGTACTTTATTTTATTTCGTGACGTTAGAAACGAATGCCACCGGAGAGGAAGAGGAGTACTTTGAAGGTGCTCAAGTAGAAGAGGAGGAGCACTTTGGTGGTTTTTGAAGACTAAACCCAGGGACAAGCTGATTAAGGTAGGCCATCTAAACTTTTTGCATATCTGATCCTAGTTTTACTTATTGCATGTTTTATCAGCGTTTATGAAAATGCATGTTTACACTTTGTTATTACCTCTCGATAGCAATTGTTGGTGACTTGGCTCCATGACTCAACTGTTTATCATCCTCCTGGATGTCCCCTCTCGACACCTAATTATCCCCTGGGTTAGTGGCGTGATGGTTAGCATCATAGCCTTTGGAAAACATTGTAGTGGAGCAAAAACTCTAGGTTGGGAACACTCAAATGGGACTTTGAAAAATGATTTCAAAAACCTTGGAATAGTGCTCTATTCCACTGAAATGTTTTCAGGAAAATATGTTTTGGAAAATGGAGAGATGGAGAAGGAGGATTTATGAAAAAGGGAATTGTGTATAAGTGTTCGCCAAACCAATTAACCTGTGCAACCACAATTACCCTGGTATGGATAGGGCGTAGCGGAGTAGTTTGTTCATCTTAGTATGGGATCTACAAGATGTAATGGCAGTTCGACCATGGACACCTTTTCCGTGGCACCCTGGGTAGGAGCGGTTACCCAGGCTTGCTTTGTCACCTTTTCAGGGACAGGGGTACAAGCCGAGAGCCCTCATTGAATAATGAGCTACCATGAGTAGAGGACTACTACGGGTAGTATCATTCTGAAGGGTCGAGTGGGCTGGGGAATTTGCAACTCCTGGGTCAAACAACCACTTGGGCTTCGGTGTTGAGGGATACCCCTCTTGGCAGTAGATCCTATGCTAAGGTGGGCAGGTGAAAAACTACGATCGGGTGCTTGTCGTGGCATATGTTGTTATGCAGGGGAGATGCCCACGCAATGAGTATCCGGATGATTGTGGGTAAAGTGTACAACCTCTGCAGAGTGTAAATTTTATTCGAATAGCCGAGTCCTCAGTCATGGACGGTTGGGATGGCCATACTTAACCTGTGTCAGTTTTGGTTTTAAAAGTGGTTTTTGGAAACATGGAGAAAGGTCCCTGATACGTCTCAAACGTATCTATAACTTTTGATGCTTCATGCTTGTTTTTACACCATTTGCCTTGTGTTTCATTACACTTCGTGGCGTTTTTATGCGATTTCTGGAACTAACCTACTAACAAGATGCCACAGTGCCAGTTCCCTGTTTTCTGCTATTTTTGTGTTTCAGAAAAGCTACACAGGAAATATTCTCAGAATTGGACGAAACAAGTTCTAGAACTCCTATTTTTCCTGGAAGAGGACCAAAGACTAAACGAGAGTCGGAGGGGGGCCAGAGGGCAGGCACACCATGAGGGGGCGCGCCCACCCTCCTGGCCACGCCCACGGGTGGTGAGGCCCCCATGGTGGCCCTCTGACGCTGCCTCTCCGCCTATTTAAAACCTCCCAAAGTCAAAACCCTAAATCAATCGGCAATTTTCCAGAAAGAGTTCCGCAGCTCCGCCGCCGCCGCCGACGAATTTTGGGGGACAGAATTCTCTGTTCCGGCACCCTGCCGGGACGGGGAAGTGCCCCCGGAGCCATCTCCATCGGTCTCCATCGCCGTCTCCACCATCTGCATCGACCTCACCGCCATCTCCATCAACCTTGCTGTCTCCTATGATGAGGAGGGAGTAGTTCTCCCCCGGGGCTGAGGGCTCTACCGGTAGCTATGTGGTTCACCTCTCTCTCCCATGATGTGATCTTTATGTGATCATGAGCTTTGTATCTAGTTGAATTGGTAGATGTTATTATTCAGATATTATGCTACTCCTATGCTTTATTATTGTACTCTCCGGAGATACCTTGTATCATGGTGTAAAGGTGACAAGTGTGTGCATCATGTGTATCTTTTTGGTTAATGTCTCTATGAAATGTTGGTGTTTGTTGGAACCATCTAGTGCGTTCACGGTGATAGTGTGGGACAATCTAGTTTGGGTACATACGGACTTTGAGGAGTGCTTCATAGCCCTACGCATGATTATTGTTCGTTTTCCATTGGAGAACTGTTTTGAGTTGCATATTGATGATAGTATCTATTAGTTCAATTATGTTATATTTGTTGGGAGTGTGTCCACTAGTGAAAGTATGATCCCTAGGCCTTGTTTCCAAGCATTTCACACCGTTTCCTTTCAGTTTTGTTACTTGTTTGCTCGCAGCGATATTTATTCCATATTACGTTTACTACTCATAATTATCACTACTACTTGTATTTCACTATCTCTTCGCCAAACTAGTGCACCTATACATCTGACAAGTGTATTGGGTGTGTTGGGGACACAAGAGACTTTCTGTATCGTAATTGCAGGGTTGCTTGAGAGGGATAGCTTTGACCTCTTCCTCCCTGAGTTCGATAAACCTTGGGTGATCCACTTAAGGGAAACTTGCTGCTATTCTACAAACCTCTGCACTTGGAGGCCCAACACTGTCTACAAGAACAGACATGTGCATAGACATCAAGCTCTTTTCTGGCGCCGTTGCCGGGGAGGTAAGGTAAAAGGTACTCACATTCTTTGGTTACTAAGTCTTTTAGTTGCTGGTGAGAGCTCAGAGTTATTTCCTTTAGATTCTGCAATTATATCTTTTTATTTCTTGTTTTTATTTTCACTAGTTAGGCTTAATGGAAAATAAAGAGTTCTTTTGTCTTTTTCCTGAGTTTAGATTTGAAGAGAAAATTGAAAAACCTTTGGAGCTTATTTCGCATAGCAATGTTATTAGTACGAATGCTTTGAATACTGTTATTGCTAATGCTATAGAAAAGTCTAAGCTAGGGGAAGCTGGTTTTGTTAAGCATGATATTTTTAGTTCCCCAGCTTTAGTGGAGGAAGTTTGGTCTGATGATATTTTATCTCCCATATGTGATGTTTCTAATGATGCTTGTGCTCCTCATCCTTTTAAAATACCTATGGAAATTGTCGACCGTGCTATGAATAACTGCTATTTAGGAGATGGAACTGTCCATCCTGGTGATCATTTGCTCTTTATACATGAATTATGCGAGTTGTTCCAGTGTGCAGGTATTTCAATGAACCAAGTTAAGAGGAAGCTATTTTCTTTATCACTGAAGGGCAGAGCTACGGAATGGTATAAAACACTAAAGGATGGCCGACCTGTTGAGTGGGAGGAAATTGTACCTCTCTTTTATTCTAAATTCTATCCTTCTAGTGAGGTTTATAAAGATAGGAATTACATTTATAATTTTCATTCGCATGAGGGAGAAAGCATTGCCCAAGCGTGGGGAAGATTGAAGTTACTAATGCACAAATGTCCTATTCATGATCTTCCCAGTAATATTGTTATTAATAATTTTTATGCAAGGCTCTCAGGATATTACAAGGACTATCTAGATGCATGCTTTGATGGGTCTTTCACAAGCAAGGATGTTGACACCAAGTGGGATCTGCTTGAAACAATTCAAAACAATATTGAAGGTTGGGATAGCGACAAAGGTAAAGGATCAGGTATGAATTACGAGTTTGATTGCATTAAGACTTTCGCTAAAATTGCTAATTTTCAAGAGCTTAGTGCTAAGTATGGTCTTGATCCTCAAATTATGATTGATTGTTTTAAAGCCTTTGCTTCTCATATTAATGTTCCTAAAGGAAATGGGGACGTGTATAATGAACCTTTTAAGGACACTTGCATAGAAAGTGATATTGTTGTTGATGATTGCAATAAACATGCTCGAACATCTGAAAGTCCTATTTCTTATAAGCATGTTAATTTTTGTGGAGTACATAGACCTTGTGAACAGAGTTACAACAAGGAAGATTATTGTGTCTACCACGCGAATGAAGAAACCCGGATATGGCTCAGGGCTCTAGATGAGCTTGGTGAAAGGGTTTGTGAGCTTTATCCTTTTCTTTGTGAACTTTGCGATAAAACAGGTCACTTTAATTTTCAATGCTCTTTTAATCGAATGAGTACCGCAAATTTGTATTGTGATGACAAGATTACTCTCAATCAGCATGATGAGCTTACTTTGTTTTTGGAGTGTGAAGAGATATCTAGAAAGATTTCTTTGGTTGATATGAGAGATGTTGATATTAATAGCACCCTTCGTGGTTGTTGTCTCTATTGTGCTAAAGATTGCCTCGCAAATTCTTACATACAAAATCTTATAAAGCATGATGTTTTGCCAAGCCATGACATGACTAATAGATGTTTCTATCTTATTAATAGAGAGGAGGAATCCTCCAAAGTTTCTTCTGTTGTTTCTGTCAGTAAACCAGATTATGTGGAGAAGATGTCTTTCCCTCCTAAAGGATATGTGGAGAAGATGCCCTTCAAGTCTCTCCCTCCTAAAGGAGAGAGTAAGAAGAGTATGAAGAAGAAGAAGAGGAGCAAAAGGCGAGAGGACACGGTACCTTCCCCTAAGCGTTATGATCCTGCTATAGATTATGATAATTCTGATTGGGATGATGTTCCTATGCCTATTACCTATGTTAGTGATCATGATTGGGAAAAGCACTCTACTTTTGATATTGAAAATCTTTTTGGTACCAATTCTAAGGTTCATAATTGTTGTACCATTAGTACTATCCATGTTCCTTCTTATGATGATATGTTTGATGAATATGATTTGAGAAATAGCTATTCTCTAGCTTGTGATGATACTAAACCTCTAGTTTATGATGGCTGTGATGATGAGTATAATGTTTTCAGTTCACCTACTTTTGAGGAGAAAATTAGTTATGATTACAATATGCCTCCTGTTTTTGATGATTATGGTGATGAGAATAATTATTCTGTTGAATCTGCTCTTACTACGATTGTTCATGTGGGGAGTATGCTTTATGTGATAGTTATATTGTTAGTTCTATTCATGATGCTACTGAAAGTTATTATGAGAGAGGGAAACATGGTTTGATGGATCTTAACAATATTGAGTTTCCCCTCTTTATGTTGCAATTCTTGAAGTTATAGTTGTTTTGCCTTCCTATGCTTTTTGCTTTGCGCTTTCATGATTTGTCTCTTTACAAGATTATTTTTCATAGGAAGTGGTTCAGATTTAAATGTCTTTCACATCTGCTTTTTGATGCTCTCTATTGCTTCAAGTTCTTATATGGCTCCTTTGCTTTAAGCTCTTATATGGCGCCCACATGAGCATCTTTGTAAATTACTGCGCCTAGCTCAAAGGCGTTAAAGAAAAGCACTCTTGGGAGATAACCCAATGTTTTATTTCCAGTACTTTTTCTTTTATTTGAGTCTTGGAAGTTATTACTACTGTAATAACCGCTCCTTATCCTTTTTATTTCGTTGTTGTGCCAAGAGAAGCCTCTAATTTGAGTGAGGTAAGATTTGGGGATGTTGCTGTCCTGAAACAGTTTTCGGTGCTGCACCGTAAAAATTCGTGAAAATTCTCTGTATATCTTTTGGACCTGCGATTTCTTGTGCATATGCCCCAGGTTATATCCAAACTTTCATTAGTTGAACACTTTTTGATTTGAGCAACAGAAAACCCTCTAAAAATTCGACCTTTGTCAGCTATTCTGTTTTGACAGATTTCTGCCAATATTTGTGTTTGCCGCTCGATCGCTTTCTTTTTGAGTTCTTTTGATCATGGAACTTTTGGGGAAGTTGCTACCATAGTATATACTTTATATGTGGTGGTTTTGAGTTGAAACCTGAAGCAAAAAGGGTTGATTCATTACTATGCTTACACTAATGTTGCTAATAGAATTGTGTTTAGTTTTGTATGAAGGAAGTTTTCAAGTGTAGGGATTGGAGAATGATGAGATGAGATGAAGAATGGACAAAAGCTCAAGCTTGGGGATGCCCATGTCACCCCAAGAAATATCCAAGAAGTACAAGCGTCAAAGCTTGGGGATGCCCCCGAGGCACCTCCTTCTTCATCGGCAAAAATCAGGTCACCTTTCAACACACTATATTTTTATTGCTTCTTGCATTATGCATTTTTCTTGGAGCGTCTTTACTTTTGCTTTCAGTTTTCTTTTGTTTTGTTTGCTGCGATAAATGGTTGGATCACATCATGTTCTTTTTGGAGGAGATGAACTCCGTTTTTCATTGCCAAGAACACTCTAGTTTTCACTCTTTTCGTTCAACGAGTGTTCTCTTTTTCTGCTACTGCGTTTAGCTTTTGTTTTTCGCCTTGATTTTTGTTAAGATCTTGTTTTATCTTTGCATAAAGATGTATTTGGACCTCTGGTCCATGTTGGTTTTCATCAAAAGAGTTTCCTCAAAAAGGTTTGAATGGTGTTGGAAAAAAGAAAAAGCTTTATGCAAAAAAGTGGTACAAAAGGAGCTTGTATAGACTGCGGCCTAGGCTTTTGCATGTCGTGCTTGATGTATTTTTGATAGTATGCTTAGTGGTTTTGCTGTAGCATGAATTGTCTCAAATGACTGAGATTGCTTAATGAGCCTTTGAAAAAAATCATGCGTTGTTTTAATTATTTGGAAGCATTATTTTGGTTTTCTCCTTGATGCTTTATTTGGGTTGACTTGGCGCATGCTCACACATGTTAGACTCATACAAAGTTGCCATTTCCTCTATGATCATTTAGTTTTTGACTTTTGATGCCATCTTATGCTTCTTTTAATGTTGCTTTGTCGCTTTGCATGATTATGGCCGTTATTGCTCTCTTAGTTGGTTGCTCCCAGTCTTTTGCTAGCCCTCATTCTGTACTGAGTATGAGCTCTACTCGTGCATCCAACTCCTAAAAACTAAGTTGTTCCAAAGTGTCCACCATACATACCTATTAGCAATTTGCTATTCCAAAGTACATTTGACTTGCTTTTATCTATCCTTCAAATTAAACTCTTTTTGGTGTTATGCGAAAATTGGTCAGTAAAGCTCTCACGAACCTGATGGAACACTTTACTTTTCTCGTTTTAAAATTTGACATTGTGGCTCTCTTATGTTGAGTTGTTATGCTTGCAAGTTGTAAGTTGGAAATTAGCCCAGCCATGCTGTCATGGGTCAAGCTTTCAACATTGCACTATCTTTCATTTGAGTTAATATCATGATCTTTTGTTTATGGATACTCGCGATGTGAAATAAGTTGGGAATCTTGCGGGATCATGGAGTTTTTATATGTGTTAGGGAAACACCTGGGCCGCTAATCTAAGCCATGCATCATTCATGGTGGAAATTTACAGCATGCCCATAGTGGACATTCGACGACGCATCTCACAATAAAAAGCTATACCAATGGTAAATAAATGAGATGCCGAGGTGTTCATTGTCTGTTTGTCTTGTCATTTTGATGTGGGCTTGTTCCATGTCATCGGGTAGGAGGTACCCCGTTGGCGGTTCTCGATGATACACATATATTTACAATGACAAGAGCTTGCTTGGGACTCTAAGTGGAGTAGCATGAGGTTTGGGTATTCGTATTTCACGGGACACGAGGTTTTCAACTTATGATTTGTCAAGCATATGCATCATAAGTGTATTCGCATTAACTTTAACCATTCAAGATGCCTATGATGGGGGCAATGAGAGCTCAAAGCCGGTAAGTACCATAATTTTTGAAGGTTTATAAAACTTGCAATCACTGCTTCCCTCTGCGAAGGGCCTTTCTTTTACTTTTATGTTGAGTCATCACCTTCTACCTTTATGCACCGTCTAAGAGAGCATAGTTGTCATTCTGAGTATAATGTGCATTGTCCCAAAGTTTTCATTGATTGATTCATATTGTTGGTTTCATTTGTTCTCAAATTATTTGTATCTAGTCGCCCTCTTAAACTTGAAGGTGTCCTATGCGTTTATGTTTTGCTACTCCATGAGGGACAAGCTGAAAACCATTTGTATGTTTTTCCATATGATTTGAACACACGTTTGACTTTCATTGTTTCATTTTCATGATCTTTCCTTTGTGTTTCTTTTCATGCTATAACATGGTTGCTAAGTTTCTATTATCAAGATTATATCTTTCATGCCCATGTTTTAAGTTCTTTGATCCCAGCACTCAATGCTTACTTCGATGATCAAGATTGTGTAGGTGCATGTCACCTCAAAAATTATTTCTTTTGTTATCACTTACCTACTCGAGGACGAGCAGGAGTTAAGCTTGGGGATGCTGATACGTCTCAAACGTATCTATAATTTGTGATGCTCCATGCTTGTTTTTACACCATTTGCCTTGTGTTTCGTTACACTTCATGGCGTTTTTATGCGATTTCTGGAACTAACCTACTAACAAGATGCCACAGTGCCAGTTCCTTGTTTTCTGCTGTTTTTGTGTTTCAGAAAAGCTACATAGGAAATATTCTCGGAATTGGACGAAACAAGTTCCAGAACTCCTATTTTTCCCGGAAGAGGACCGAAGACCGAACGAGAGACGGAGGGGGGCCAGAGGGCAGGCACACCATGAGGGGGCGCGCCCACCCTCCTGGCCGTGCCCAGGGGTGGTGAGGCCCCCCTGGTGGCCCTCTGACGCCGCCTCTTTGCCTATTTAAAGCCTCTCGAAGTCAAAACCCTAAATCAATCGGCAATTTTCCAGAAAGAGTTTTGCAGCTCCGCCGCCGCCGCCGACGAATTTCGGGGGATAGAAGTCTCTATTCCGGCACCCTGGTGGGATGGGAAAGTACCCCCGGAGCCATCTCCATCGGTCTCCATCGCTGTCTCCGCCGTCTCCATCGACCTCACCGCCATCTCCATCAACCTTGCTGTCTTCTATGATGAGGAGGGAGTAGTTCTCCCCCGGGGCTGAGGGCTCTACCGGTAGCTATGTGGTTCACCTCTCTCTCCCATGATGTGATCTTTATGTGATCGTGAGCTTTGTATCTAGTTGAATTGGTAGATGTTATTATTCAGATATTATGCTACTCCTATGCTTCATTATTGTACTCTCCGGAGATACCTTGTATCATGGTGTAAAGGTGACTAGTGTGTGCATCATGTGTATCTTTTTGGTTAATGTCTCTATGAAATATTGGTGTTTGTTGGAACCATCTAGTGCATTCACGATGATAGTGTGGGACAATCTAGTTTGGGTACATACGGACTTTGAGGAGTGCTTCGTAGCCCTACGCATGATTAGTGTTTGTTTTCCATTGGAGAACTGTTTTGAGTTGCATATTGATGATAGTATCTATTGGTTCAATTATGTTATATTTGTTGGGAGTGTGTCCACTAGTGAAAGTATGATCCCTAGGCCTTATTTCCAAGCATTGCACACCGTTTCCTTTCAGTTTTGTTACTTGTTGGCTTGCAGCGATATTTATTCCATATTACGTTTACTACTCATAATTATCACTACTACATGTATTTCACTATCTCTTCGCCGAACTAATGCACCTATACATCTGACAAGTGTATTGGGTGTGTTGGGGACACAAGAGACTTGCTGTATCGTAATTGCAGGGTTGCTTGAGAGGGATATCTTTGACCTCTTCCTCCCTGAGTTCGATAAACCTTGGGTGATCCACTTAAGGGAAACTTGCTGCTGTTCTACAAACCTCTGCACTTAGAGGCCCAACACTATCTACAAGAACAGACGTGTGCGCAGACATCAGTGCTGGACGGAGTACTCGGAGGGTACTGCCGTGGCACGGGTATGGTTCGGAGTACTTGTAGGGTACTGCCGAGGAAATGGAGATGGTCATGTGTGATTGACCTAGTTTTACGAATGGAGATGGTCATGTTTGATTGACCTGGGTTTTGAAATAAAAAGGGTTTCCCCCTTCCTAGAGATTTTTACTCAAAATGTTTTACAATAGATTTTAGTAAGGATATAGAGATGTCGTAGAACATGTTTCTGGACATGCTATATCAACACGGGAAGAAGGTTTTTCAAAGAAAATAAAACTAGACTAGAACCTTTCCTTGCTACAGCCCAACTGCATATCAACTCGTTCTCTTTAGATGGTTTGCGAGTACAATTCAAAATGTACTCATGGCTTTGTCCCTGGCTATTAACTTGGTCAGACTATGGAGAAGACAATACAAAAGGAGAAGGTGGTTATGATGATACTGGTGCGAACTAGGAACGTCTCCCAGTCAGTTGCCTGAAGGATAGTAGGCATGACGTGGGTCATCAACGCTGCTTGGTATCCGCTGCTTAGTAGTAAGCTTGCCCTGCGTGGCAATATCATACTTGGTCATGTGACCAATTGTAAGACTTTTATATTCGGTACTGTAATGGATGATATAACTTTGATATCAGCTCGGTTATGTGGATTCACGACACTTTTCCTGGGATCGTGAATTGTATGCATAACGGGTATCCCGGGTGGTAATCCGGGGTCCCCACAGAGTTGGTATCAGAGCCATCCTGACTGTAGGAGACCTTAGTTAGCATGGTCATTAGATAAGAAAGTAGTATCTTGGATAAAACTAATTTCAAAGTTTATTTTCCTAATCGGCCAATAGAGTGGCTTATACTCCTCTTATCTCTTCAAAACTTCTAATCTTACCTCTCTGATTACCAAATAATTTTAAAGATTTTACTCTTTTGTCTCCTCCACTTCAAATTTAATTAATGGACGTTGTACTTCAATTAGACCCAAAGTTTAGCAACACAAGGTGGAGCAAATCGTCAAAAGAACGTCTTCAAACCTCTCCAGATGCAAAAGGAGAAGAGTGTGGACAAATATTTTGCCTTTGGTTCACACCAACGACTCTGTCAAGAAACTGATATTGTTCCTCCTTGGACATGCAATTTTGTAGTCATCAAGGACCAAGTCCTCAGTTGCTTGACTAGTATTTTTTTTAGGTTTGTTAGGTGAATATGCCACCAATGGCGCACTTCAGCAACTCCTCCAAAGACCTCACAACCATGTGATGAGATGCAAGAAGGCCGACAAAATCCGCACTTCCCAAAATCAACATCAACGGCTCAACAACACTACAACTTTACCACCAACTGCCGTCAAGTTTCTACTGAAGCGAAAGTCAAGAAAATGAAGGAGTCAACATCTATGACCAACCATGACCCTAGGATTAATAGTATAAGCTCAATTGCCTTGATTGAGCTAACCCCAAATATCGCGAGTTTGTTAGGTGTCCTGGGTACTCGTAGTACCTTGTGTGTTCTAGATGTTGTTTGCACTTGCTTTGTGTGTTTCTTGAGTGTGTACTATTACCTTATGCTTGTGCTTGTTTTGGCCTCTCGGCCTTAAAAACCCTCTAGCGTGTAGAACCCCGAACAGGAAACATCTCTAAAGTGTGATTTCCTCTCGTCTATTTATGTCAGCTCGAGTGGCATAGATAAGTTAATAGTAAGACTCTAACTCAAACATTGATAATAGTGGAATATAATTCTTCTCGCAACACTTCCCCAAGATCCGACGCGATAATTTTTGCTACGTGCTTCAAGCTTCGTCAAGACCTCTCTACAACGTCAAGGAAGTAGAAGTTAGACCCGCCTGGACTACAAAGGACTTCTAGAAGACAAAGACTTCACTAACCTGGATCGCCTAACCTTACATCTAGAGTTTTTTTTCTCTTAACACCCCAACATTTGCTAATCTTTTAGCAAGCCAACTAACATAGAGCATAGTAGTATCAAAGCCAAGCCTAACTTTGGTACTTCAACGCGTTATCGCTAGTTGAAGCCCGAAGACTCATGTGCTTGATCTTCGCTAAGCAAATAGAAGCCTAAAGACTCTTCAAGACCAAGCCCTCGACCCGCATTCACCAAAGAAGAACCTTCGGCTCTAGCCCGAGACTACTCAGAAGAGTACTTCCGGTTAGGACTATCATATGCCCTCGACAGTTAGGAAGCATAGAGGGATCAAGTCTATAGATCTGAAGTACCTGTGACCTCTAGAGCACTACACCTCAAGAAAGAAGGGTCTACAACGACATCGAGCTTCAAGGCGCAACACCAAGAATTGAAGACTCCATCAAGCTACACGAAGGAAGCGACAAACCCAAGCCAACAAAAGCTACCCAAGAAGCCTCGACTCTACAAGACCTCAATTGCAAGCTGATAACCTTCTAACTCTCGTAGAATCTTTTCGAGCATACTAGATAGCATGACCCCACTAACCTTAAAAGTTTCCCGACGAGGTTTCGACAAGATACTTTTGGCAACATCAAATCTTTAGCCATCAACTTCAGCAAATGACGATGATCTACACCTTTGGCAAAAGCAAGTCTTTGACGCAACACAAAGTATCCCCCGTGAGTTGGAGGTGAAACCGTTAAAGCCTAACTCTAACCTAGTCTCTACACCTCTCTACTACTATGCTTAGGAATCTCGGGACGAGATTCTTTTTAAGGGGGGAAGAGCTGTAACACCCCAACTTTTCTAACCATGTTTAAGTAGTGTTTAGTGAGCCAAAAATGAGGGTCAACAATTTTTTTTTGTGTTGACCTCTAGAAATGTTGTTTCTTGCCTATTTGTCCTGGTTATGGTAATAAGAATGTCTGTTTGAGTTGCTTGTTGAACAATTTTGTGAACCAGGAAAATTCTTGTGCCCTTGTTATCATGCCATTATTTATGCTTCTAGTCATTTTCCAAAACCCTTATCTTGGCGGCCTCTCTTTTTGCAAATTATTTTATTTGAAAACATAGCTTCTACCAAAACTAAGTATTTATAAAACTATAGGGACATACAAAGTGGTGTGATCCCACTATTTTACAAACTTACATTGTATTGACATTTATAAAAGGATTTCGAACACCTTTGCGAAAACTTGCTAAACGTGATGTTTATGTCTCCACTAGCTTTTTTTCAAAAAGTTTTCAAAAGCTTTACTCCCTTATTTGAAACTCTTTTTAAATTCACCATGGCATGGTCATCATCGAACACTTGATCAAACATTGTTTCTGGTAATGTTTGATTAGTTGCTATGCGTAATGAGTCGACCTTGTGTGACCCTATTTGACTTTGTGATTAAAACCCCATCTTAAATATTCTAATATTCTAGTAAATATGGGAGTGCTCCTGTCACATCCCAAAACTTTGGAATGTGAAATAAATAAAATAGGAACCATGTATGTTTGTATTGATTTAAATTTCACAAGGATTTCAAACTTTTTGAATTATTTAAAAGCCTTATTAGAAAAACCAATTCAAACTTTCTATTATTCCTTGAAAAACTCAATTGAGAAAATAAGATTTCAAAATACTATTTTGTATCCTATGCAAGTATATTCGCAAATGAAATATGTACAAAATGTTTTACATTGAATAAAGCTTACATTTCCTAAAATGGGGATGAAAATATTTTCAAGGATTAATTTAAAGATATTACTAAGTTTTTCCTTCAAACCCTAAACCCATTTTGCATTATGCAATAAAGCCCTTTAAGCCAAATTATAAAGTTTCCTTAAAAATCTTACTTTGTTTTGAAAACTTGTTTTCTTACTGTCTTAGAATTTTGTTTTGAATATTAGAAAAATTTACAAATTGGTTTGAATCAAATTGAAGCCAAAATGCAAAAGTTATAAATAAATCAGAATAACAGAAAAATAAAAAAGAAGAAAAGGAAAAAATATAAAAAGGGGCCCCGGGGCATCCCTTTCGGCCTAGCAGCGAAACGAGCCCGTGGCCCATCTTCCTTTCTTCCCGAACTGGTACGCATTTTCTTCTTCCCACCGCTAACAGACCAGACCCACCGGTCAGGTCGTCTCCCTCCTCTGGCCGAGATTTCCGCCGGAGACCGAGCCCCGCCCATTTCTCCCCCTAAATTCCTCATTACTCCCTGCCCGATTCGAGCTCTCGCCGAGCCTATAAGTGGCCCTATTCCTCCTCTCTGTTTCCCCTCTCCTTCCTCCCGCGAATACGCCCCCAGGCCGACAAATTTCATCGCCGGAGTCCGCAGTCCTCGACGATGAACATCATCGATTCCGGCGAGGTAAGGCGACCCCGACTCCTCCCTCTGGCGTCATCCTCTTCCCTTAGCTCAGGCGCATCACCTGATGACCTCTGCTTGTCCTATTTTGCAGGGAATCGATGCATCCATCTGCACCCGAAGCTCGCCGTCACCGCAAACGCTCCGGCCACGCCACCTCGTCGCTCCTAGACGCAATCGAGCGCATAGACCGCACCCCCGAGATCCCCGCATCATGTCGCGCCTCATCGACCATCCTCCCATCACCAAAGACCACCGGAGAGCCATCGCCACCCATTCTAGAGTCGTCGCCGGCGTGGTCAACCATCTCCGGTGACCTAAACCTAATCTCAGGTAAGGGGTTAATCTTGACCGTCAGATCTAAATCTGACAGCTCTGTCCTATTTGTGTAAACCGAACCGGTATGCCTACGTGTCGAGTCTAGTCAGCAGCACAGTCAGCTTTTCCAGCCAATCAGAACCTGCCACTTGTCAAACACGTCAGAATTTGTCTCTGTTATTTTGAAAATAGCCAGAAAATGATTTAAACTTCAGAAATTCCTATCTTTTGATCTACTGATCCAAAAATTGCAAATAATATGTCCCTGGATTCCTAAAAATGTGAAGAACACATTTCTGAAATAAAATTTGTCTTTTGAACTATTTGAAAACATTTAAATTTAAATATGTGAATTTGAGTGTTTTTAATATAGTTCAAATTCTATAAATCCTTTTCAGTTGATTCTTTTTGCAATAGGATCATATTGTTGTCCCCTATCCAGTAGAACCATTACAAAAATTATTTGAACCAATTTTCTAAAGTATTCAAATTCAAATGAGGATTTGAGTATTTTCTTCCTAAATTTAATTCTATAAATATCTTAGGCATAAATCTTTTTTTGAAAAAATTGCTTATCTTGATACTTAAAATCCACCAGAACACTTCACACACTTTTTCACACTTATCCAAATGACAAATCCACTAGTTCAACCTATTTGCAAGCTTTAGTGTGTTATTTGAGCACTTTGCAAAAATGAATCCTAATTCCTATCATGCACTTTGTGCTATTTGATTTTTGTCCCACTATGCAAATGGTGTGAATAATCCTAAGTCCTAATGACCACATCAAATCTACCATGACTTAGTAAAAATACACTCACTATCCTTGCTGTCACATCCCAAAAAAAAATTGAATATTTTTTTGATTGAATTTGTTTAAAATAAAATCACAACGATTTAATTTTTTTAATCAAATCAAACCTTGACCAAATCCAAAGTGAAGTCAACAAAGAGTTTCTTATAAATAAAAGAAATTCAAAGGTTTTGTTAGAATAATCATTTCAAATTTTCTATCAATCCTTGAAGGAATTTCTTTATTTGAGAAAATAGAATTTTCAAAATAATATTTTGAATTTATTCAAACCTATGCAAGCTTAATTGGAAAGGAAATATTTCCAAATGATTTATAGTAAATAAATTTTGCATTACTAAAAATGTGATTGAAAATGTATTTCAACTATTATTTTTATAGATTTTAAAGAATTATTTTTAAACCCTATTTCTATTTTTGAATATGCAACTAAAACCCGATTGACCAAACATATAAAATATTGTTGAAATTTAGTTTTATCATGAAACCTTGTTTCTTGCTGTTTTGTATGGTTGTGTTGAATTTTAGAAAAATTTAGAAATTTGTTTGAATTAATTTGGAACTCAAATGCAAAAGATATGAAAAAAATCGAAAAATAAATAAAAAGAAAACGCAAAACACAAAAAAAAAGGGAGAGCCGACCCAACTGGGCCGACTAGCCCATATTAGCCTGTTTAGTCTCCCCATCTTTGTCTATTTTTTTTCGTTCTTCTATTTTCTTATTGGACTGAAATTTCTTGGCCCAACGAGCCCAAGCAACCGAAGCCACACGAACCAGTCAGTCTTCTACCTTCAGTCTTCATGCATAAGCAACGTACATATTCGGTAATGGAGTCAAACTTTCCCCCTATTTCCCCCTAATTCTAGCCCCCCTTTACTATCGACTTCAATGCGAGAATTAATCCTTCACAAATGACGGTCCTATTCAGGGAATTAAAACCCCAATTAATTTCCTTAATCTCCAAAATCGTCCAGATGCACCGAATGTCACCCATTGACATACGTTTGTCGATATCCCTCCTTAGTCCATTATAAGTCGAACCGAGAGAAGCACCACGATCCTCTTGTTCTCCTCCTTCACTTTCGTTCTAAAAATTTCCCCAGAGAAGCCCTGTACAGCCCGTCCTAGCCATGCCAACCCGAGCCAAAAACTCGAGTTCACCGCTAGGTTCCGACGACCTCGGTAATCACATCGTGTATTCCTCGTACTAGGAGACTAGTCTAATTAAGGAAAACCTCCAGGACATGGTGGTGCATCATGTTCTCGCCGTTAGCCGGAACGTCATCGGAGTTCATCGGACCGGTACGTCGCGTAGGTAAACTTCTGGCCTGATTTCTTTTAACCGTAGAGTCCTCTCACCGTCGCCTACCTCCAGGACATGATCTTGTGCCATATTCTTCTTGTTGGCCGCGCCGCCCATCGTTCGGCCGCCGCTCCGTTCGCCTCCACCAGCGCAAGAGGCCTCTCCGAGCCTTCACTACGACGTTATCGGAGCTTCACCGGACTGCACCGCTTCTAGCCTGAGATAGGCGCTGTTCAGGAACACGAAGCCTTCTGCTGAGGGCGGACACCGGAGTAACGCCTGCATCTACACCGAGCCGGCCACGTTCTTCCTCAAAGACGCATCCTGTCGCCGGTAATTTGGTTCTCAGCTGTCCAGTCTGTTACGTACAGATTAGATTCCGTTTAAATATCTAAACCGGTGTTATCCTCACCTGTTTCTCTTTCACATGCGCGTGACTAGAATACTAGATCGATCAATCATTTTAATCAGTTCAGTGTAGATCGTGCTAGCTCAACTTAAACTTTGAAAATTTATAACTTTTGATCCACAATTTTGCTTTAGATGATTCTTGATGTACTGGATTCGTAATTAAATTCCCTATCAATCAGTAGTAGTTTTTATAATTATAAAAATCTCCAACTCTGTGTCAATTTTTTTGGATTTAAATCATTATTTCATAAATCAGTTCTAGTCAAATTCTGTCACGCTCATGCATTCAAGTCGATGCCAAGCCGAACCAAGATGTCAGCCGAAGTCCCGTCCGTTAAAGCTGAAGCCGAGGAACGCAACGTCCCTGCCATAGTGTCAGATCGGAACTGCTCCAGAAATTCGCGATGTTGCACCAGAATTACTAAAACAATGAACTTTGAAAATTCGTAATTAAATAAAGGTAGCTCCGTTTTGGTTGATTCTTTTTGAGTTAGCTTCATAATTTTAAGATCTATCCAGTGGTGTTGGAATTCCAAATTTATAAATAGTTAATTTTCCTGTTTCTATGAATCCTAATAGGTTAATTATTTTTGAAAATTGTTGATGTGACGTTTCCCACATGTTTTAACTCATGTATATGTTTTCGGAGGAATTGAAAATATATTCTTGAGTTAAGTTGAATTTTGCATGTTTTGGTTGTTTACGTATTTGCGATGGTTGTTTATTGGTTGATATTTTTCTATGCGTTAGATTCATTCGGAGTGCGAGACCGAACTCACAAAGAAGAAATCATCGTCAAATATCACTAAGGCAAGTGTCACTCTTGTTCATAAATTTTCCAATGTTTTACTATGCATGTAGTGTTTCGTTTCTTTTAAATAAATGCATGTGTAGATTGTTATGCTTGCTATCTCCTATTTAGAATATCTCTGATTAACCTGTTAGAAGAAACACCGTAAGTGTAGATTGCTTAGTGTGCTATAGAATTCGTGGTTGGGATTCCGCATGTTTCTTTTATTAAGTATGAAAACTTTGTATTGCAAAAACTAAGAAACCAACTAAGTTAATGAAACACCTGGGTGAAATTGGTAAGATGAATTTATGTTGAGTGGTTCCCTGGGGTTATGTCATCGAACCTCTGAACCAGCAGGTGTATCTCACTTGTGGACGGCCACCCAGAAACAAAGAGATTGGAGACGTTCAAGTCATGAAGCTTCCAGTGCAACCATGAGTCATATGGGCTCTGTCTTGACTAACTAAGTTGCGAGAACTCAGCCAGACGGACAGAGGGTGGTAGTGAATTGTAGGATGGAACCCGTCCGGGTTTGTCTGAGGGATTGCTTCTGAAAGGTCTCGTCTTAGTCTTCACTTGGCCATTTGAGCAAAATGAGCATCATGGCAAAAGAGGTTGACTGAGTCTTGTGGGAAAAGTGCACCACCTCTGCAGAGGGTTAAAAACTAAGTACTTAGCCGTGTCCCCGGTTACGGACAATTTTGAGCGACATGATTTTGAAGCTGTTCAAGGATCTCCTCATCCCAACTTCTTAAAATTAAAAACTTGAAGGGTTAACAAGGGATTATTGTGTGATCATAATTATGTGCACCTGGTGGATTCCTGTGTGTGCATAACTAGGAGCACCTGGTGGATTCCAGTGTGTCCAATAGTGCTTTAAAAGAGAAATGAGATCTTTTGAAAAGTAGGATAAACAATTGCTTTTCTGCAAGCTTAGCCTTAAGATCCACTTAGCCAAATATTCATATAAGTGTTAGGCTCCATTTGTGTCCACGAAAAACTAACATCTTGCCAATACAATTCAATTGTATTGACCCTTTGTGGCTGCAACGTTTCATGTTGCAGGTTTTGACGATAAGAAAGGTACGACAGGGTTACGAGTCTATCCGCAGCATGTTCGCCTGTGGCACATGAAGAAGGACTCCATGCTATTTTCGATTTCATTGTAAGCTCAGATAGCTTCATGCTATGAGTATTGTAAAGTTCCTTTATGTAATTGCTGGATCATGCGATATAATAAAATGACCTTTGTTTCTTGATATTACATCTTAAACTATGTGTGCTAGCATTTGATCCAGGGACTAGCACTGAAAAGCACAGGGATCATCATCTTTAAAAGGTGAGGTCACTACACTTGCCCAAGTGCAAAACTATCAACTCCATCACATCCAAATTCTTCTAAGTGTATGACATAGAAGTTTTTCCCATATCAAGATCATGGAGAAGAAGTTGAAGAGAAGACAAGAAGATGAAGGAAAAGAAGAAGTTGAAGAGAAGACAAGGAGATGAAGGAAAAACAAGAAGATCAAGAGAAGAGAAGTCAAGAAGATAAAAGTGATAGACCTCAAGACTTAGAATATATCCATCCAACTTCTCAACCTAAGCCTAAGATTTTTGTAACACCCCAACTTTTCTAACCATGTTTGAGTAGTATTTAGTAAGCCAAAATTGAGGGCCAACAAAAACTTTTTTGTGCAAACCTCTGGAAGTACTATTTCTCACTTGTTTGTCTTGATTGTTATGTTAATGATGTCTGTTTGAGTTGCTTGTTGAACAATTTTGTGAACCAACACAATCCTTGTGCCCTTGTGATCATGCCTTTATTTATGCTTCTAGCCATTTTTCCAAAACCATTATCTTGGCAACCTCTCCTCTTCCAAATTATTTTATTTGCCCAAAACAAGATCCAAGATTTATCTTTGAGACAAAGATTTTATCAAAACTAAGTATTTACAAAATTATCGGGACCTACAAAGTAGAGTGGTCCCACTATTTTACAAACTTATATTTTGTTGATATTTATAAAAGGATTTCAAACAACTTTAAGAAAACTTTCTAAAGGAGATGTTTATGTCTCCACTAGTTTCTAAAAAATCTACAAGAGCTTTACTCCTTTATTTAAAACTCTTTTCAAACTTGACCATGGCATGATCATCATTGAGCACTTGTTCAATCATTGTTTCAAGTGATGCTAGATTAGCTGCAAATGATTGACCATGTGTGGTGAGTTGACTTTGTGTGACTTTGTTTGACAGTGATGAGTTGCTTGTGTGTAGATATGATCCCCAGGTAGGCCTATGGCCTAACCTATTCAAAACCCATCAATTAATATTTTTGTCCAGTGTAAATTGTTTTCCTTCTACCTTTCAAATAAAACCTATCTTGATGTTTCCTCTCAATCCTAATAACCCTAACTCTAATGTCTTACCATAAGACATTAGGAGCCCCTTCTTGGGGACTACGGCACTAATCAATTTTAGCCCAATATAACACCACTGAGGTTATAGGAACTATCCCCATACAACCCTAAGAAGTTCCCCTCAATTTTCGAAAATTATTTTCTTGCAGGCATTTCATCAAACACCTTGTGTGTACTCCATCTTCACTCCTGTTAACAGATTCAGTTTTCAGATGTTTGTATTAAGCTCATAGGTTCTATCCATAGCAATGCACCTATCTAGAACTCATCCTTGTCATCTAATCTTCCATTCTCTCCATTAGCACTTGGTCATTGAGGCCATCCTTTAGTTGTTTCAATCCTGTTTTCGAGGCTAATCAAATCAGTGACCATTTGACTATTATCAGGTGCACTTTTGCTCACACTTTTAATTTTCGAAATAAATTGTTTAGAGATCATTCTATGCCCTATTTCTCTTCTAATTGACATATTCGAACCATCCATCCCATCACAAGTACACTTGGAACCTTGCCCAAATTAAGGTGAGCTAGTTTTGAACCCTAGTCAAAACTATTTCTATCCTTAATATTTCTTCCTAGATTTCTGAAAACTACTATTAGCCCTCTCAAAAATTAAATTCCTCTCTACCAATAATTGGACATGCTATTCATGCATAGTATCATTCCTTCTCCACCAAAAATAACTATTTCCTTATTTTATTTCTCTTCCTAACTAAATGCATATGAATAGCAGCTATGCTTTTTCCTGCACTTTTCCCAATCAAGAAACTTTGAGAGAACTCCACCATGCCATTTTGTGCATCTAAAATCCTATGAATCCAAAAACCCTTGTTGCATATTTTCAAATTTAAAAGTTTTGTTCCAACTATATTTCGACCAAACTTTAGGAATCAAATTTTTGGTGATCAAATATCATTCCACTTGGACTACTTCTTCTTCCTCTCCCTCTATATTTTACTCACACCTCTGAATCATATCAACTCTACTTGCATCTCCCCATCAAATTCAAATTTCATTTGAATTTGACCTAAATCCCAAAGGCCTCTCTACACCTCTCTCTCCCTTTTTTTATAGTGAATCAAAGGTGAAGCACGATGAGTACCAGCACCACCCTCACACCTCTGAACCTGCTGACTGAGCTATAGTAGCCTGCTTGTCCCATCCGTTTGGAGAGCTAGGTGATACCCGATACTAATCTTGCAAAGATTTTACCATCTCTCTCCCTCACTCCACCCTCTCTCTTTCAACCCCCAATCAACGCCCCAGCTATCTCCACCTCAGCACCACAGCCCTACCTCGCAGAGAGACAAGCTCCAGTACCCCAAACCTCCGCTCTCAGTCCCATGTCTTCCCATGGCCGGAGTGGCTTGGTCAGGAAGGAGAAGGCTGAGATAGCCTCTGAAACCACGCCATCAGCCTCCCTTGCCACCCTGCAACCTCGTAGACATGCTACCAGTCCTCAGAACCGAGCCAATCACACCCCCTCACGCCGCCCACTTTGTACCGATGCCCGCTGGACACGCATATGTGTTCTGAGACATGAAGCCCCCGAACCCCTCCCTCCTTCATGCACCGAAGCACGACAGAGAACCAGGAATCTCACGCTTGTCCCATCATGTCCGCTCGTTGACCACACCGTCTATGAACATGATCGAACACCTCTAGCACCCGAACCAAACCCACCTCTACGGACCACTCTAGGACGCGTCGCACTCTCTCTTCCCCTTATATAGACCTAGCTCACGACGCTGCATCACACCGCACCTCCGTTTCGGCCAATGGCGAGCACGACACCCACCATGTACCGAGCGCACCACCATCAGGCTGGTGTCAGATATAATTCGCATCCGAGCCCGGAGCCACCTACCGCCCAACATTCCGCTCCCCACTCCTCTCCTGTTCATCCGGAGACCACCTTCAAAGTCTCTCCTAGCCTAGAGCTGCAGGGAGCTCGTTTTCCAATCCATAGCCAAAAGGAAGAGATGGATGTTGCCATCGCTTCTGTCACTCTCTCCTCTCCCTATTTGCACCATAGAGATCCCCTTCTCAAGGTCCAACTAATCATGCATTTGCCTTGTCTTATGGATGCTGGAGACTACCATCATCACCTCGCACTTGGCGCACTGGACCTCGGTGTAGCTGACGACCTGGAGCATGAGAAGTCGACCTAGCACCTTCCCTTGGCCGAGTCGAGCAGCCGTACCCACTTCATCGCCTCGACGACGACTACCGAGCCCCCTAGGTGAGCCCCCATGGTTGTCCTGTGCGCGCTAGGGTTTCAGAGAGGAGGAACTCATCGAGAGGAGGACGATGGCTGCACGCCATCAATCCCCATCTAATCCTGCGGCCGGAGTTCCTCCTTACCAGTTCGGCGCTCGCAGGCCCTGACCAGCAGGCCCGGCAGAGCGGGCGTTTGAGCGCGTCGCCCGCGCGCAGCAAAGCCGATCTGGGTCGGCCCAGCTCGGTGCAGCCGGGTTTGCTCGGATCTGGCAAGCTCTTTTTTTTCCAGATCTTTTTTTTTGCAAATCTGTTAACTTGCTGTTTGATTTAAATGCCAAAGAAAATGCAAAATGCATGGAATTAGGTAGATCCAATTTTTTGAGTGTTCTATAACTTTTTACCCAACATATAGAGCAAGTGGTTTGCCAAAGTTTTGTATAATTTATTCTTGACATTTAATCTTGCTTAATGTGTCTTTTCCACTAATAAATCTTTATCTTGAGATCTAGAGACCCAATTGGCTTGAACCCAATTTTATAGAGAAGCACTATTCAGTACCTTTCACATGCCCTTGGCCTTCATGCAAGATGAGCAATATTCATTGATTGGTTGTTTTTGCAAAATAATATTAGATCTGACTTTAGGGATTTATAAAATCATTTCTGTGAAGTATTTTTGGGTGGAACCAATTTTGGGTGATCTTGTACTATGAATGCTTGCTACTGACCACAGGATAAATTTTTATGAGCTTTTATGATTTTCTGGTGGAATTAACTCTGAAATAATAGTTTTCATCACTAGGAAAATCATAGGAAAATAAATGCATACCCTTTTTGAGTGAATCCACTTTTGTTGGATCCAGAAAATTGATACCTTTCTATTGGTATGCTGGTTACAAGTTTTGAGCAAACTTAGAGGCCTGCAAGTTGTTTGGGGAATATAGGGTTTACTTGTTAATAGAAACCCTCTTAATTAATATAAATAGCTATGCTAATAAAAGCTTGAGTGGTTGTCCAATATTTAAACCTGTGTGTTTCTGATAGTTGATTGCTTTGTGATGTTATTGTTGTGGTTCATGTGTTTTTCATATGCTTGTGTGCTTTGTGAGTGCTTGCATGCTTATACGTTGTTACTGTTTATCGGCGCTAGATTCGAACGACACCGAGAGTACCGAGGAAGGGGAAGTATTTGAATATCAGGAGAAGACCAGGGACAAGCTAATCAAGGCAAGCCATCTAAACTTGATGCATATCTGAATCCTATTCACATATTTTGCATGTTTCATAATGTTTTATTAAAGTGCATGATTTTATATTGATATGGTCCTTGTAGCAATTAGTTGTTGGTTCAAGCTCCATGAGCCAAATTGTTATCATCCTTCGAGATGACCCCTTGAACACCTATTCTTTACCCTTACAATAGTGGCTTGTTGATTAGCAGCAAAGCCTTTGGGAGACATCTAGTGGAGCTAAAAACTCTAGGATTGGGAACACTCAAAGAAAGTTTCAAAAATGCTTTCAAAAACCTTGGAGTAGTATCTACACTGAAATGTTTTCAAAAATGGTTTTTGGACAAATGGAGATGATCATGGAGGATAAAGAAGTTGGTGGTTTTCAAATGACATTGGTGATCACTAGGTATCCACCGGAACAATTAACCCGTGCAACCACCTTACCCCGGTATGGGACGGGGCCTAGTTTGAAGTTTGTCTGCTTTAGTGCGGGGAGTCTCGTACTATATAAGGGTTCGTGGTACCTTGAAAATATGGTGCATGTTACCCCGGAATCCGGGTTGTCCCCGAGAATGGGGCAATACATATCACGGCATATCCCGAGCCGCCGGAAGACACTTGGGTTCTCCCGCCGTGGCGCCGGAGTTACGCTTTGGAGGAGGTACTGCCGGGGCGTGTCGGGGAGGTAGACTCCACAGGGTAGGCACCCGTACTAAGGTAGATAGATTGAAGACTCTGTTTGATTATCCGAACCCCGCATACTTGTGTATGACGGACCGTGGTGGTATCCTAGCGGATTTATCGAATCTTGTGGGTAAAGTGTACAAGCTCTGCAGAGTGTAAACCTATTGGAATAGCCGAGTCCTCGGTCATGGACGGTTGGAATGGTCGCTATCTAGCCCAATGTCGGTTTTGTTTTCAAAAGATGTTTTCGGAAAAATGGAGAAAGGTGCCGGACGGGGTACTCAGATGGTACTGCCGTGGCACGGTTATGGTTCAGAGTACTTGCAGGGTATTGCCGAGGAAATGGAGATGGTCATGTGTGATTGACCTGGTTTTATGAAGGAAGGTGGTCATATATGAATGACCACTGGCTCTCTCTCTTATTAAGCAAATGAGTTTCCCCCTTTCCTAGAGATTTTACTAAAAAGGTTTTCTAAATGTTTTCTTTAATAAGGATATAGAAATGTCGTAAGACATGCTATATCGACACGAGAAATTGACTAGTTAGGATAAACTAGGCTAGAGCCTTTTACCTTGCTACAACCAAACTACATGACAACACTTCCTCCTAGATGGTTTGCGAGTACAATTCCAAAATGTACTCACGGCTTTGTCCCTGGCTATTAACTTGGTAAGATTATGGTGAAGATTATGATGATGGTAAGGAGTTCGACGATGCTGGTGCAAACTAGGAACGTCTCCCAGTCAGTTGCCTATAGGGTAGTAGGCATGACATGGGTCATCAACGCTGCTTGGCATCCACTGCTTAGTTGTAGACTTGCTCTACGTGGTAATATCATACTTGGTCATGTGACCAATTATAAGTATTATTCAGTACTGTAATGGATGATGTAATTCTGTTATCAACTAGGATATATGGATTCACGACACACTGATCATGGGATCGTGAATTGTATGCATATCGGATATTCCGGATGGGTAATCTGGGGTCCCCACAGAGTTGGTATCAGAGCCATCCTGACTGTAGGAGACCTTAGTTAACATGGGCGTTAGTCAGGAAAGGTAGTATTTTGCTAAAAGTAAATTGCAAAACTTGTTTTTACAAAGTAAGCTGACAACATGGCTTCTATACTTCTCATCTATTCAAAGCTTCAAATCTTATTTATCCGATTGCCAAAGTTTTCATAGCTTTATTATCTTATCTCATCCCCTTCAAAATCTAGATGCTGGTCGTTGTACCCCGAATAGACCTGAAGTCTAGCAGCACAAGATGGAGCAGATATTCAGAAGGACATCTTCAAACCTCTCCACCTGCAAAGAGATAAAAGTGTAGACAAGTATTTTGCCTTTGGTTGACACCAACTGCCCTGTCAAGAAGCTGACCTTGTTCCTCCCTGGATTCGCACTTTTGCAGTCGCCAAGGACCAAGTACTTAGTTTCTTGACTAGTATTTATTAGGTTTGTCGGGCGTGTATGCCACCACTGGCACACTTCAGCAATCCCTCTGAAGACCTCACAACCATGTGATGTGATACAAGAAGACTTACGAAACTGCACTTCCCAAGTCAACATCAACGGCTCAACAACACTGCAACTTCACCACCAACTGTCATCAAGATTATGCTGAAGCGAGGGTCAAGGAGGATGAAGACATCAATGACTATGGCCAACCATGACCCTAGGATGAATAGGACTAACCCCAAACATCGCGCGATGTTAGGCATCGTTGGTACTTGAAGTACCTCGTGTGATTTCTGCAATTGTTTGTTGTTTGCCTTGTGTGTTCTTGATAGTGTTTGCAGTTGCCTTGTGTGCTTCTTGAGTGTGTGTGTTGTTACCTTGTGCTTAAGCTTGTTTTGGCCTCTCGGCCTTAAAAACCCTCGGGTGTGTAAATCCCTGAATAGGAAGCCCCTCTAGAATGTGTTTTCCCTCTCATCAATTTATGTCAGCTTGAGTAGCATAGATAATTTATCAGTAAAACACTAACTCCAACCTTGAGTGGATTATAACTCTCCTCGCAACACCTCCCCAAGATCTGATGTGACAATTTTTGCTACATGCGTCAAGCTTTGTCAAGACCTCTCTACAACGTCAGGGAAGCAAAAGATAGACCCGCCTGGACTACAAAGGACTTCTAGAAGACAAAGACTTCACTAACTTGGCTCGCCTAACCTTAAATCCAGAGTTTCGCTAACATTGATGGTACTCTCTTAACACCCCAACACTTGCTAATCTTCTAACAAGCCAACTAACATGGAGCATGTAAGAATCAAAGCCAAGCCTAACTTTCGAAGATCAACCCGTTATCATCACTTGAAGCCCAAAGACTCACGTGCTTGATCCCCACTGGGCAAATAGAAGGATGAAGACTCTCCCAAAATCAAGCCATCAATGTCGACTCTGCATTTAGGAGATATCAATGGAGGTAGCAACGAGAAGAAGTTAAGACTCTTCTAACTAACTCGCTCGCTCGTTCGAATTTTGACGGGTTTGAGACCAAAGATGACTTATGACACGGGTAGAAATCCCCATGAAGATTTCTCGAAAGATGAAGTCAACTCAAGGTATCCCAATATACCTCAAGATCCTCAAGGCTACAAGAAGATGGGTGATAAGGGGTTGCCCGATCTTCTCAGTGAGCCGATGTAGATGGATGATAACTTGGTAGATAATCTGTGAGACGCACACGAACTCTCCGGCTGTTCCCCCGTTGCCAATGCAACAGATCTTCAACCCTATGGATATTCGAGACACCACACACCTGCGCACGTAGCCGCCAACCACAAAGCGGTTCTGCAATCTCCTAATTCCCAATGGAACAGCAGATCACACTTGAATTCTCAGTAGCAAAACTCCAGATCGAAACAAACTTGGAGTGGGGTAGATATTCTGAGCGAAACACAGAGGAATATATGATTTCAGAGGAAAGCTTACAAGCAATTTCGTTCTGATGTTTGGGGGTAATCTAAACGTAGTCTGAACGACACAAGGGGGCGCCCCAGGGGTACTTAAAGGGGTTGGAGTGACCTGGGCAAAGACCTGGCCCAAAACCAACCTGTTTTGGGTCCAAACGGACTCGGTTTGACTCAAACTGGTACATACCGACCTATACATGGGTTCGGCCTATTTTGGCACGCAGGCCATGAGTGTGGCGCGCCTTAGACTCGTAGACATCGCGTCGAAGGCTGTCCTAGCGCGCCATCTCGTGCTCTCTCATGTAGACTTGATGCTCTGGTGATCTCCGGGTGCGCCTGCCTCCCTCTCCTCCCTCGCGCACTTGATCTTCAAGTCTTGCTCATCTCGCTGCGACGCGTCTCCTCCTCGTGCAATGCTTGTGTTATCAACAAACCTAATCATACATAGATGCATAGACTTAGGTAGTATAAAGCTCTCATTAAATAAAACATCAGGTTCAATTAAGAGTGAGTTCACCTGTTGTTCCAATAGCTTTGCACGTGCTCTTGTAATTGGTCCAATCCTAATCTCGTTGGACTTCTTCGCAGCAACATCTTCATCAACAATAGGAGCAGGAGATAATGGTGGTGTAATAGGGATGTCCTCATCATCCTCCCCCCCTTCAAAAGGCGTCGACCTCGACGCTGCAATGTCTTCACCCTCATAAGGTGTCAAATCAGCAACATTGAAGCTATTGCTCACGCCATACTCAGCTATAGGAAGATCTATCTTGTAGGCATTATCATTAATCTTGGCAAGAACCTTGTAAGGACCAGCACCACGGGGCAGCAACTTGGACTTACGGAGCTGTGGAAATCTGTCCTTGCGAAAGTGTACCCAAACCATATCACCGGGCTGGAACAAGACCTCCTTTCGCTTCTTGTTTGCACGATCTGCAGTGTACTTGCCTTTCGTCTCAATAGCCTCTTTAGTCTTCACATGAATCTTCCTCACAAAATCTGCCCTCTTTGATGCCTCCATATTGACTCGCTCTTGGATAGGAAGAGGCAACAAATCAAGAGGCGTAATGGGTTTGAAACCATATACCACCTCGAAAGGACATAGCTGCGTGGTAGAGTGAAACGCCCTGTTATATGCAAACTCCTCCTCGTGCTAACCTAACTACACCAAAGTACAAGTCCTAGTGCTGATCGTATGACAAAGAACCCACGGAAACGCACACGGTGGAGATAAATGGGGCAATGCAACTCTGAAAATGAGCTCAAAAAGTTGAGGTATGACGGAAAAACGCTCGGTGTTGCAAAGCTCAAGAGAGACGCTAGCAATGGCTCAACAAAAACGGGCACAAGATTGCGAAACAGAGCAGCCCGTGGAGCACTAAGCACGCTAGTCTCGTAGGATGGTTCTAGACACTAAGAAAGGTTTACTAAAGGCTGACAAAGAAAAGAGACAATATGTGGACTCAGAAAAAAGAAATAGCAAAGAGGAAAAAGAAAGAATTTTTTTTTTGAGGTAGTGCTCACGCCAGACCACAGAATGAGTCTGAGGTCCAGCGCCAAGGCCAGCGATCCAGATTTTTTTTTTTGGGGAAGCTCACGCTAGAGCACAGACTGGTTCTGAGGTCAAGCGCCAAACGGCCAGCGATCCGGATTTTTTTTTTTGCTTTTACTTGTTTCCGATCGGATCTGCTGATTGCCTCGATCAAGTACTTCTTGTGAAGAACAACGTGCACAGCCAACAGTTCAGGGAAGAAGAAGGAGATCAAAGAGGGATCAAACGAAGACGAAAACTGAAACGAAGATGCAGAAAAGAACGGGGATCCTAGACTCCTACAGATTTGATGAAAAGATACGCGAAAAGACGATCAGCGACTAAAACAAGTAACTCGATGCAATCTAGGCTATGGCAAAACTAAGAACCCTAATTTTTTTGTAGGCTTTTTTCTGGATAGGACAAAAACACAAAAACGAATTTACGGGGTTGGATTTGTGGATGCTCACCGAGTAAACACTGGAATCTGATACCAAGATGATAAGGGGTTGCCCGATCTTCTCAGTGAGCCGATGTAGATGGATGATAACTTGGTAGATAATCTGTGAGACGCACACGAACTCTCCGGCTGTTCCCCCGTTGCCAATGCAACAGATCTTCAACCCTATGGATATTCGAGACACCACACACCTGCGCACGTAGCCGCCGACCACGAAGCGGTTCTGCAATCTCCTAATTCCCAATGGAACAACAGATCACACTTGAATTCTCAGTAGCAAAACTCCAGATCGAAACAAACTTGGAGTGGGGTAGATATTCCGAGCGAAACACAGAGGAATATATGATTTCAGAGGAAAGCTTACAAGCAATTTCGTTCTGATGTTTGGGGGTAATCTAAACGTAGTCTGAACGACACAAGGGGGCGCCCCAGGGGTACTTAAAGGGGTTGGGGCGACCTGGGCAAAGACCTGGCCCAAAACCAACCTGTTTTGGGCCCAAACGGACTCGGTTTGACTCAAACTGGTACATACCGACCTATACATGGGTTCGGCCTATTTTGGCACGCAGGCCATGAGTGTGGCGCGCCTTAGACTCGTAGACATCGCGTCGAAGGCTGTCCTAGCGTGCCATCTCATGCTCTCGCTCATGTAGACTTGATGCTCTGGTGATCTCCGGGTGCGCCTGCCTCCCTCTCCTCCGTCGCGCACTTGATCTTCAAGTCTTGCTCATCTCGCTGCGACGCGTCTCCTCCTCGTGCAATGCTTGTGTTATCAACAAACCTAATCATACATAGATGCATAGACTTAGGTAGTATAAAGCTCTCATTAAATAAAACATCAGGTTCAATTAAGAGTGAGTTCACCTATTGTTCCAATAGCTTTGCACGTGCTCTTGTAATTGGTCCAATCCTAATCTCGTTGGACTTCTTCGCAGCAACATCTTCATCAACAATAGGAGCAGGAGATAATGGTGGTGTAATAGGGATGTCCTCATCAATGGGGAAGCAAGAAGATCTTCAATGGTCTCCACCAGCCCAAAGACAAGAAGGAATAGATCATTGACTACTGGAAGACACACCATTGGTGGTGCGCCGCCACCTGAAGCGTTTTCAGCTCTAGCACAAGACGACTCGAAAAAATGGTTTCTATTAGGACTAACCTGCGCCTTGGATTGTTAGGAAGCGTAGAGGACTAAGTCGATAGATTTGACATGCCTATCAGGACCAAAGCATAAATGCTCTTATCTACCATCCTTAGAGGACTACAAGCTCAAGATTAAAGGTCTACGCCAACATCAAGCTTCACGGCGCAACACAAAGAATTGAAGACTCCATCAAGCTACATGAAGGAAGCGACAGCCCCAAGTCAACAAAAGCTACACGACAAGTCTTGACTCTTTAGGACCTCGGTTGCGAGCTGACAACCTTCTGACTCTTGTAGGATTTTTTTCATGCATACTAGGTAGTTTGACCCCGCTAACCTTAAAAGTGTTCCGATGAGGTGTCGACAAGATATTTTTGGCAACTCTTCAGCCCTCAACTGCAGCATGTGAAGACAATCTCCATCTTTGGTAAAAGCAAGTCTTCTACACAACTCAAGGTGTCATCGAGAAGTTAGAAGAGCACTACCTTGAAGCCTAACTCTAACATTAGTCTGTACACCTCTTTACTACTACGATTAGGAATCTCGGGATGAGATTCTGTTTAAGGGGGGAAGAGCTGTAACACCCCAACTTTTCTAACCATGTTTGAGTAGTATTTAGTAAGCCAAAAATGAGGGCCAACAAATTTTTTTTTGTGCAAACCTCTGGAAGTACTATTTCTCGCTTGTTTGTCTTGGTTGCTATGTTAATGATGTCTGTTTGAGTTGCTTGTTGAACAATTTTGTGAACCAACACAATCCTTGTTCCCTTGTGATCATGCCTTTATTTATGCTTCTAGCCATTTTTCCAAAACCATTATCTTGACAACCTCTCCTCTTCCAAATTATTTTATTTGCCCAAAGCAAGATCCAAGATTTATCTTTGAGACAAAGCTTTTATCAAAACTAAGTATTTACAAAATTATTGGGACCTACAAAGTAGAGTGGTCCCACTATTTTACAAACTTATATTTTGTTGATATTTATAAAAGGATTTCAAACACCTTTAAGAAAACTTTCTAAAGGAGATGTTTATGTCTCCACTAGTTTCTGAAAAATCTACAAAAGCTTTACTCCTTTATTTAAAACTCTTTTCAAACTTGACCATGGCATGATCATCATTGAGCACTTGTTCAATCATTGTTTCCAGTGATGCTAGATTAGCTGCAAATGATTGACCATGTGTGGTGAGTTGACTTTGTGTGACTTTGTTTGACAGTGATGAGTTGCTTCTGTGTAGATATGATCCCCAGGTAGGCCTATGGCCTAACCTATTCAAAACCCATCAATTAATATTTTTGTCCAGTGTAAATTGTTTTCCTTCTACCTTTCAAATAAAACCTATCTTGTTGTTTCCTCTCAATCCTAATAACCCTAACTCTAATGTCTTACCATAAGACATTAGGAGCCCCTTCTTGGGGACTATGGCACTAATCAATTTTAGCCCAATATAACACCCCTGAGGTTATAGGAACTATCCCCATACAACCCTAAGAAGTTCCCCTCAATTTTCGAAAATTATTTTCTTGCAGGCATTTCATCAAACACCTTGTGTGTACTCCATCTTCACTCCTGTTAATAGATTCAGTTTTCAGATGTTTGTATTAAGCTCATAGGTTCTATCCATAGCAATGCACCTATCTAGAACTCATCCTTGTCATCTAATCTTCCATTCTCTCCATTAGCACTTGGTCATTGAGGCCATCCTTTAGTTGTTTCAATCCTGTTTTCGAGGCTAATCAAATCAGTGACCATTTGACTATTATCAGGTGCACTTTTGCTCACACTTTTAATTTTCGAAATAAATTGTTCAGAGATCATTCTATGCCCTATTTCTCTTCTAATTGACATAATCTAACCATCCATCCCATCACAAGTACACTTGGAACCTTGCCCAAATTAAGGTGAGCTAGTTTTGAACCCTAGTCAAAACTATTTCTATCCTTAATATTTCTTCCTAGATTTCTAAAAACTACTATTAGCCCTCTCAAAAATTAAATTCCTCTCTACCAATAATTGGACATGCTATTCATGCATAGTATCATTCCTTCTCCACCAAAAATAACTATTTCCTTATTTTATTTCTCTTCCTAACTAAATGCATAGGAATAGCAGCTATGCTTTTTCTTGCACTTTTCCCAATCAAGAAACTTTGAGAGAACTTGATACGTCTCCAACGTATCTATAATTTTTGATGCTCCATGCTTGTTTTTACACCATTTGCCTAATGTTTCGTTACACTTCATGGCACTTTTATGCATTTTCCGGAACTAACCTACTAACGAGTTGCCACAGTGCCAGTTCCCTGTTTTTTTTGCTATTTTTGTGTTTCAGAAGTGATACACAGGAAATATTCCCGGAATTGGACGAAACAAGTTCTTGAAGTCTTATTTTACCCAGAAGCTTCTAGAGATACGAAGAGGAGTAGGAGGGGGGCCACAGGGGCCCCACACACAGGGCTGGCGCGGCCAGGGCCTGGACCGCGCCACCCTGGCGTGAGGGCGCCTGGCCCCACCTGTGACATCGCCCCTTCGCCTATAAAGACCCCCCGATGGAAAAAACCTAAGGACCCGATCACTTTTCCAGAACACATCGTGATCCGCCGCCGCCATCGACCCAAAGATCGGGAGGGTCCAGAAGCTCTTCCCGGCACCCTGCCAGAGAGGGGAATCGCCACCGGAGGTCTTCTTCATCGCCATGCTTGCCTCCAGAGCGATGAGTGAGTAGTCTACCTTGGACTATGGGTCCATAGCAGTAGCTAGATGGTTGTCTTCTCCACCATGTGCTTCATGTTTAGATCTCATGAGCTGCCCTACATGATTGAGATCACCGTTATGTAATTCTACATGTTTGGTTTGTTGGGATCCGATGAATATTGGTGTTATGATTGAGTTGCTATACTGAAATATATCTTATGTTATCTCTATGTTGTTTATGATCTTGCATGCTCTCCGTTGTTAGTAGCTATCTTGGCTGAGTAGTTGCTAGTGACTCCAAGAGGGGGTATTTATGCTCGATAGTTCATGCCTCTATTTAACCTGGGGGAGTGACAGAAACCTCTAAGGTTGTAGATGTGCTGTTGCTACTAGGGAGAAAACAACATTCATATGCTCAAGGGCATATGCTTTGTTTACATTACACACTTTGCTTAATGCAACTATCTATTGTTCGCAACTTAATACTTGTGGAGTTCTCGGATTGATTCGCCACAAGTGGATTATTAGTCATAGATGCAGTTGGATGGCGGTCTATGTATTCTGTTGTAATGCCCAGAGTAAACCTTATAGTGATCTTCTTGACATATCACGTTTATCTTTATTCTATCAATTGCCCAACTATAATTTGTTTACCCAGCATGTGTTATTTATCTTATGGAGAGACACCACTAGTGAACTGTGGACCCCGGTCCTATTTCCATCATATTGCTATCACCTGTTTACTTTACTCGCACTGTTTACTTTACTCGCATACTCTATTGTTTTCCACTCGATACACTCATAACCTTTGTTTCAAGCAAACCGGTGAGATTGACAACCTCATCGCAAGTTGGGAACAAAGTACTTGGTTGTGTTGTGTGCAGGTTCCACGTTGCAGCTAGCAAGCAAAGCTTGGACGAGGCACCATATATAAATTGTCCGAAGCTATCGCAAACTAGCAAGCATCACCTTCAGTCGTTTGTCTCTCCTCTCCAAGAACGATAAACCTTGGTTTCTTAACTGAGGGAAAACTAGCTGCTATACTCATCACACCTTCCTCTTGGGGTTCCCAACGGGCTGGTCATTCACCACACACAAGGACCGTCTGCTACACGCCAGCAGCCTCTTTTTTGGTGCCGTTGCCGGGGAGGAAGTAGAAGACTTCTGCGAGGGGAGTTTTTCGCACGCACATCCTTTACTTTGTTATTTTTTTGCTTTACTTTATTTATTTTACCTGCATTGTTTTTATTATTATCAAAAACCCAAAAAATTAGAATCCTTAGTAGTTGTTTATTATGTCTAGTTCAGTTGCTATTACTATGTCGCCCGAGGATATGATTTTCACTTTTAAACAGAAGGATGAGGAAAGTTTTAAAGAAGCTTGGTCTAGAATTTATGATTGGCATGGAAAAACTGAACCTAAAATGACCTTGAGTTTGCTTCTTAGTAGCTTTTGCTTTGGACTTGCTCTTCGTTATAGATATGCTTTGGATGCTACTGCAGAAGGAGATTTCCTTCATTGTGATGGAGATCAAGCCTTCAATATTATAAAAAAGTTGATTACAATTTATAGCATGCCAACCTATTTTGATTCCTCTCTTGTGTGCATTTTTAATAGACTTGATACTCTTGAGACTCGCACTGCTAGTTTGAATTCTTGCTACAATACTTTGCGACAGCATTTTGATTATGTGCCAACAAATACTGAACCTTCGAGTTGGTATCCTACGGTAAAAATCACCATTAGTGGTGAAACTTTTCATGCTCATTGTGATATTATGTCTAAATTTTGTCTCATGCCAAAGGATGTCTATGAATCTTTGAGCCTTTGGAAGCTTTCTGAGGGGGGAGAAGGAATTTCTCTTACTAACAATGCCACTATATTTCCCATTGGAATAGCTGAAGGAGTCTTTACAAAAGTCCTAGGAAGAATGATATCTACTGATTATCTTGTTATTGAATGTGTAGGAAAAGGACAAATCACACTTGGAAGATCTCTATTAAAGCTCCTAGGCGCCGTCATTGATGTGGGAAAAGGCAATATAAGATTTATCTCTCCACCTTGCAATAGCCATGTCTTTCATAGAGTCAAGAGCAAAGGTAAGAAAGGAAGACGTAAGGCACGCGCTGATCCTAGTACTTCATCTCTTGATATTACTTGATTCGCAATTTTCTGCGCCTAGCTCAAAGGCGTTAAAGAAAAGCACTCTTGGGAGATAACCCAATGTTTTATTTTCAGTACTTTTTCTTTTATTTGAGTCTTGGAAGTTATTACTACTGTAATGAACGCTCCTTATCTTGTTTATTTTGTTGTTGTGCCAAGAGAAGCCTCTAATTTGAGTGAGGTAAAGATTTGGGGATGTAGCTGTCCTGAAACTGTTTTTGGTGCTGCACCGTAAAAATTCGTAAAAATTCTCTGTTTATCTTTTCGACCTGCGATTTCTTGTGCATATGCCCCAGGTTATATCTAAACTTTCATTAGTTGAACACTTTTTGATTTGAGCAACAGAAAACCCCTCAAAAATTCAACCTTTGTCAGCTGTTCAGTTTTGACAGATTTCTGCCAATATTTGTGTTTGCCACTTTATCGCTTTCTTTTGAGTTCCTTTGATCACAGAACTTTTGGAGAAGTTGCTACAGTAGTATTTGCTATATATTTGGTAGTTTTGAGTTGAAACCTGAAGCAAAGAGAGGTTGATTATATGTTATGCTTGCACTAATGTTGCTAATAGATTTGTGTTTAGTTTTGTATGAAGGAAGTTTTCAAGTGTAGGGATTGGAGAATGATGAGATGAGTTGAAGAATAGACAAAAGCTCAAGCTTGGGGATGCCCATGCATCACCCCAAGAAATATCCAAGAAGTACAAGCATCAAAGCTTGGGGATGCCCCCGAGGCACCCCTTCTTCATCGGCAAAAATTAGGTCACCTTTCAAGACACTATATTTTTATTGCTTCATGCACTATGTGTTTTTCTTGGAGCGTTAGTTGTTTTAGTTTTCTTAGTTAGTTTGTTTTGTTTGCTGCAACAAATGGTTGGACCCCAACAAAATTCCTTTGGAGGAGATGTACTCGTTTTCATTTGCCAAGAACACTCCGTTTTTCACTCTTATCGTTCATCGGGTGTTCTTCTTTTTCCGCTACTGCTTTTGGTTTTCGTTTTCGCCTTGATTTGCGTTCAGATCTTCTTATACTTGTTTATCAAGGTGTATTTTTGCCTCTGATCTTTATTGGTTTTCATCAAAAGAGGTGTCTTAAAAAAATTCAAATGGTGTTGGAAAAGAGAAAAAGCTTTGTCCAAAATAGTGGTACAAGAAGGAGCTTGTGTAGACTGCGGCTTAGGCTTTTTCATGTCATGCTTGATGTCTTTTTGATAGTATGCTTAGTGGTTTTGCTGTAGCATGACTTGTCTCAAATAACTGAGATTGCTTAATGAGCCTTTGAAAAAATCATGCGTTGTTTTTATTGTTTGGAAGCATTATTTTGGTTTTCTCCTTGATGCTTTATTTGGGTTGACTTGGCGCATGCTCACACATGTTAGACTCTTACAAAGTCGCCAATAGCCTCTATGATCATTTAGTTTTTGACTTTTGATGCCATCTTATGCTTCTTTTAATGTCGCTTTGTCGCTTTGCATGATTATGGCCATTATTGCTCTCTTAGTTGGTCGCTCCCAGTCTTTTGCTAGCCCTCGCCTTAAACTGAGTATGAGCTCTACTCGTGCATCCAACTCCTAAAAGCCAAAGTTTTCCAAAGTGTCCACCACACATACCTACTAGCAATTTTCTATTCCAAGTAAATTTGACTTGCTTTTATTTTCTCTTCAAATTAAACTCTTACCAGTGTTATGCAAAATTCGGTCAGTAAAGCTCTCACGAACCGGAAGGCACACTTTACTTTTTCCTGTTCTTAAAAATTTGACATTGTGGTCTCTTATGTTGAGTTGTTATGCTTGCAAGTTGTAAGTTGGAGACTAGCCCAGCCATGCAGTCATGGGCAAGCTTTCAACATTGCACTTCTTATTTGAGTTGATATCGTGATCTTTTGTTTATGGATGCCCGCGGTGTGAAATGAATTGGGAATCTTGTGGGGATCATGGAGTTTGTATATGTGTTAGGGAAACACCGGGCCGCTAATCTAAGCCATGCATAATTCATGGTGGAAATTTGCAGCATACCCATGGTGAACATTCGACGACGCATCTCACAATAAAAAGCTAAACAAATGGCAAATAAAAGAGATGTCGAGGTGTTCATTGTCTGCTTGTCCTGTCATTTTGGTGTGGGCTTGTTCCATGTCATCGGGCATGGAGGTACCCCATTGGCGGTTCTCAATGATATGCATATATTTACAATGACAAGAGCCTTGCTTGGGACTCTAAGTAAAGTAGCATGAGGTTTGGGTACTCGTATTCACGGGGCACGAGGTTTTCAACTTATGATTTGTCAAGCATATGCATCATAATTGTTCTAGCATTAACTTTAACCATTCAAGATGCTTATGATGGGGGCAATGAGAGCTCAAAGCCGTAAGTACCATAATTTTTGAAGGTTATAAAACTTGCAATCACTGCTTCCCTCTGCGAAGGGCCTTTCTTCTACTTTTATGTTGAGTCACCACCTTCTATCTTTATGCACCATTAAGAGAGCATAGTTGTCATTCTTAGTATAATGTGCATTGTCCCAAAGTTTTCATTGATTGATTCATATTGTTGGTTTCACTTGTTCTTAAATTATTTGTATCTAGTCGCCCTCTTAAACTTGAAGGTGTCCTATGCATTTATGTTTTGCTCTCTTTGAAGGACAAGCTGAAAACCATTTGTATGTTTTTCCTTATGATTTGAACACACGTTTGACTTTCATTGTTTCATTTTCATGATCTTTTGTTTGTGTTCATTTGCATGTTTACAACATGGTTGCTAAGTTTCTTATTGTCAAGATTATATCTTCATGCCCATGTTTTAAGTTCTTATGATCCCAGCTCACAAATGCTTACATATATGATCAAGATTGTGTAGGTGCATGTCACCTAAAAAATTATTATTTTGTTATCACTTACCTACTCGAGGACGAGCAGGAGTTAAGCTTGGGGATGCTTGATACGTCTCCAACGTATCTATAATTTTTGATGCTCCATGCTTGTTTTTACACCATTTGCCTAATGTTTCGTTACACTTCGTGGCACTTTTATGCATTTTCCGGAACTAACCTACTAACGAGTTGCCACAGTGCCAGTTCCCTGTTTTCTGCTGTTTTTGTGTTTCAGAAGTGATACACAGGAAATATTCTCGGAATTGGACGAAACAAGTTCCTGAAGTCTTATTTTACCCGGAAGCTTCCAGAGATCCGAAGAGGAGTAGGAGGGGGGCCACAGGGGCCCCACACACAGGGCTGGCGCGGCCAGGGCCTGGACCGCGCCACCCTGGCATGAGGGCGCCTGGCCCCACCTCTGACATCGCCCCTTTGCCTATAAAGACCCCTCGACGGAAAAAACCTAAGGACCCGATCACTTTTCCAGAACACATCGCGATCCGCCACCGCCGTCGACCCGAAGATCGGGAGGGTCCAGAAGCTCTTCCCGGCACCCTGCCGGAGAGGGGAATCGCCACCGGAGGTCTTCTTCATCGCCATGCTTGCCTCCGGAGCGATAAGTGAGTAGTCTACCTTGGATTATGGGTCCATAGCAGTAGCTAGATGGTTGTCTTCTCCACCATGTGCTTCATGTTTAGATCTCATGAGCTGCCCCGCATGATTGAGATCACCGTTATGTAATTCTACATGTTTGGTTTGTTGGGATCCGATGAATATTGGTGTTATGATTGAGTTGCTATACTGAAATATATCTTATATTATCTCTATGTTGTTTATGATCTTGCATGCTCTCCGTTGTTAGTAGCTATCTTGGCCGAGTAGTTGCTAGTGACTCCAAGAGGGGGTATTTATGCTCGATAGTGGGTTCATGCCTCTATTTAACCTGGGGGAGTGACAGAAACCTCTAAGGTTGTAGATGTGCTGTTGCTACTAGGGAGAAAACAACATTCATATGCTCAAGGGCATATGCTTTGTTTACATTACGCACTTTGCTTAATGCAATTATCTGTTGTTCGCAACTTAATACTTGTGGAGTTCTCGGATTGATTCGCCACAAGTGGATTATTAGTCATAGATGCAGTTGGATGGCGGTCTATGTATTCTGTTGTAATGCCCAGAGTAAATCTCATAGTGATCTTCTTGACATATCACGTTTATCTTTATTCTATCAATTGCCCAACTGTAATTTGTTTACCTAGCATGTGTTATTTATCTTATGGAGAGACACCACTAGTGAACTGTGGACCCCAGTCCTATTTCCATCATATTGCTATCACCTGTTTACTTTACTCGCACTGTTTACTTTACTCGCATACTCTATTGTTTTCCACTCGATACGCTCATAACCTTTGTTTCAAGCAAACCGATGAGATTGACAACCTCATCGCAAGTTGGGAATAAAGTACTTGGTTGTGTTGTGTGCAGGTTCCACGTTGCAGCTAGCAAGCAAAGCTTGGACGAGGTGGCATATATAAATTGTCCAAAGCTATCGCAAACTAGCAAGCATCACCTTCAGTCATTTGTCTCTCCTCTCCAAGAACGATAAACCTTGGTTTCTTAACTGAGGGAAAACTAGCTGCTATACTCATCACACCTTCCTCTTAGGGTTCCCAACAGGCTGGTCATTCACCACGCACAAGGACCGTCTGCTACACGCCAGCAGAACTCCACCATGCTATTTTGTGCATCTAAAATCCTATGAATCCAAAAACCCTTGTTGCATATTTTCAAATTTAAAAGTTTTGTTCCAACTATATTTCGACCAAACTTTAGGAATCAAATTTTTGGTAATCAAATATCATTCCACTTGGACTACTTCTTCTTCCTCTCCCTCTATATTTTACTCACACCTCTGAATCATATCAACTCTACTTGCATCTCCCCATCAAATTCAAATTTCATTTGAATTTGACCTAAATCCCAAAGGCCTCTCTACACCTCACTCTCCCTTCTTTTTTTATAGTGAATCAAAGGTGAAGCACGATGAGTACCAGCACCACCCTCACACCTCTGAACCTGCTGACTGAGCTATAGTAGCCTGCTTGTCCCATCCGTTTGGAGAGCTAGGTGATACCCGATACTAATCTTGCAAAGATTTTACCATCTCTCTCCCTCACTCCACCCTCTCTCTTTCAACCCCCAATCAACACCCCAGCTATCTCCACCTCAGCACCACAGCCCTACCTCGCAGAGAGACAAGCTCCAGTACCCCAAACCTCATCTCTCAGTCCCATGTCTTCTCGTGGCCGGAGTGGTTTGGTCAGGAAGGAGAAGGCCGAGATAGCCTTTGAAACCACGCCATCAACCTCCCCTGCCACCCTGCAACCTCGTAGACATGCTACCAGTCCTCAGAACCGAGCCAATCACACCCCCTCACGCCGCCCACTTTGTACCGATGCCCGGTGGACACGCATATGCGTTCCAAGACGTGAAGCCCCTGAACCCCTCCCTCCTTCATGCACCGGAGCACAGCAGAGAACCAGGAATCTCATGCTTGCCCCGTCGTGTCCGCTCGTCGACCACACCGTCTATGAACACGATCGAACACCTCCAGCACCCGAACCAAACCCACCTCTACGGACCACTCCAGGACGCGTCGCACTCTTTCTTCCCCTTATATAGACCTAGCTCACGACACTGCATCACACCGCACCTTCGTTTCGGCCAATGGCGAGCACGACACCCACCACGTACCGAGTGCACCACCATCAGGCTGGCGTCAGATATAATTCGCATCCGAGCTCAGAGCCACCTACCGCCCAACATTCTACTCCCCACTCCTCTCCTGTTCATCCAGAGACCACCTTCAAAGTCTCTCCTAGCCTAGAGCTACAGGGAGCTCATTTTCCTCTCCATAGCCAAAAGGAAGAGATGGATGTTGCCATGGCTTCTGTCACTCTCTCCTCTCCCTATTTGCACCATAGAGATCCCCTTCTCAAGGTCCAACTAATCGTGCATTTGCCTTGTCTTATGGATGCTGAGACTGCCATCATCACCTCGCACTTGGCGCATTGAACCTCGCGTAGCTAACGACCTAGAGCACGAGAAGTCGACCTAGCACCTTCCCCTAGCCGAGTCGAGCAGCCGCACCCACTTCATCGCCTCGACGACGACTACCGAGCCCCCTAGGTGAGCGCCCATGGTTGTCCTGTGCGCGCTAGGGTTTTAGAGAGGAGGAACTCGTCGAGAGGAGGACGATGGCTGCACACCATCGATCCCCATCTAATCCTGCGGCCGGAGTTCCTCCTTACCGGTTCGGCGCTCGTAGGCCCTGACCAGCAGGCCCGGCAGAGCGGGCATTTGAGCACGTCGCCGGGGCATGCCGGGGAGGTAGACTCCACAGGATAGGCACCCGTACTAAGGTATATAGATGGAAGACTCTGTTTGATTATCTGAACCCCGCATACTTGTGTATGACGGACCGTGGTGGTATCCCGGTGGATTTATCGAATCTTGTGGGTAAAGTGTACAACCTCTGCAGAGTGTAAACCTATTCGAATAGCCGAGTCCTCGGTCATGGACGGTTGGAATGGTCGCTATCTAGCCCAATGTCGGTTTTGTTTTCAAAATATGTTTTCGGAAAAATGGAGAAAGGTGCCGGACGGGGTACTCGGAGGGTACTGCCGTGGCACGGTTATGGTTCAGAGTACTTGCAGGGTATTGCCAAGGAAATGGAGATGGTCATCTGTGATTGACCTGGTTTTATGAAGTAAGGTGGTCATGTATGAATGACCACCGGCTCTCTCTCTTATTAAGCAAATGAGTTTCCCCCTTTCCTAGAGATTTTACTAAAAAGGTTTTCTAAATGTTTTCTTTAATAAGGATATAGAAATGTCGTAAGACATGCTATATCGACACGAGAAATTGACTAGTTAGGATAAACTAGACTAGAGCCTTTTACCTTGCTACAGCCAAACTGCATGACAACACTTCCTCCTAGATGGTTTGCGAGTACAATTCCAAAATGTACTCACGGCTTTGTCCCTGGCTATTAACTTGGTAAGATTATGGTGAAGATTATGATGATGATGGAACATCTCCCAGTCAGTTGCCTGTAGGGTAGTAGGCATAACGTGGGTCATCAACGCTGCTTGGTATCCGCTGCTTAGTTGTAGACTTGCCCTGCGTGGCAATATCATACTTGGTCATGTGACCAATTGTAAGTATTATTCGGTACTGTAATGGATGATGTAATTCTGTTATCAACTCGGATATGTGGATTCACGACACACTGATCATGGGATCGTGAATTGTATGCATATCGGATATTCCGGATGGGTAATCCAGGGTCCCCATAATTTTCCCTTGAAATAATTTTGCTAAGTGTTTGACACTTCTTAAACAATTTAGAAAACACCCATCAATCTTTAGAAATCCTTGACTTAGCCAATCTCTCCATCCATATCAAGTCAACTTCATCCTTTGTCAAATTATCACTAAGACACTTTGAAGACTAAGCTAAAACAAATAAACCCATTTGTTGTCTTGTTTGATTATGTTGCCTTGAAAGGTGTGTTTATGTTGTGTTACCTTCTATCTTATAGTTGTACGGAGAGCCACGTGTGTTGATTAAGAGAAGTACAATCTTCAAAAAATTGCTAAGGCAAGTGTCATCATGTTCTTGTCCTACTAAAGTTTTGTCACTAGAAGCTTTTCTTGTAGAAGATGCATGAGTAGGTTGTTTTAGAGTTTTGTCTTAAAAGCTTTGCTAGATTTTGCTTAAGTCTCTTTGATTAGCCTTTGCATCTCCTTAGTAGATTTGCTACTGCTATAGGTTACCTTGTCTTACACTTATGTTTGTGGGAAGGGAACTTCACATGCTTTGGCTAAGTGTTGAAAACCTTGTTTTGCAAAAACCAAGAAAAACAACTAAGTTAATGAAACACCTGGGTGGAAGTGGTAAGATGGATTTATGTTGAGTGGTTCCCTGGGGTCATGTCGTCGAACCTCTGAACCAGCAGGTGTATCTCACTTGTGGACGGCCACCCAGGAGCAAAGAGATTGGAGACGTTCAAATCGTGAAGCTTCCAGTGCAACCACGAGTCATATGGGCTCTGTCTTGACTAACTAAGTTGAGAGAACTCAGCCAGACGGGCAGAGGGTGGTAGATGATGATAGGATGGAACGCGTCCGGGTTGGTCTGAGGGATTGCTTCTGAAAGGTCTCGTCTTAGTCTTCACTTGGCCATTTGAGCAAAATAAGCATCATGGCAAAAGAGGTTGACTGAGTCTTGTGCGAAAAGTGCACCACCTCTGCAAAGGGTTAAAAACTAAGTACTTAGCTGTGTCCCCGATTACGTACAATTTTGAGCGACATGATTTTGAAGCTGTTCAAGGATCTCCTCATGCCAACTTCTTAAAAATTAAAACTTGTGGGTTGAACTGGGAATATGGCAATTGGTGCAAGTGTCTATCGGCTAGCAGGTCCCGTGCCATTTCTATGTGCCATTGTCTGCAGGGATAGGTCACCCAAACCAAGTTGTCCATATGTAGTAATTGAGGATTTGACATTTGATGTAAGTGTCTATCGACCAGTGTGTCCCGTACGATAACTACGGCCTGTGGCTACAGGGGTATGTCACCCAAGTCAACTTGTCCAGCAGAAGTTTTGCTTTGAGAAAATGATAGGATAAAATTGCTTAGCACAAATAAGCCTGAAGCTCCACCTAGCCAAATATTCATTTAAGTGTTAGGCTCCATTTGTGTCCACCAAACAATGACATCTTGCCAATACAATTCAAGTGTATTGACCCTTTGTGCCTGCAACGTTTCATGTTGCAGGTTTTGACGATAAGAAAGGTACGACAGGGTTACGAGTCTATCCGCAACATGTTCGTCTGTGGCACATGAAGAAGAAGGACTCCATGCCATTTTTGATTTCTTTGTAAACTCTAAAAGCTTTATGCTAAGAGCATTGTAAAGTTCCTTTATGTAATTGCTGGATCATGCGATGTAATAAAATGACCTTTGTTTCTTGATATTACATCTTAAACTGTGTGTGCTAGCGTTTGATCCAGGGACTAGCACTAAAAAGCACAAGGATCGTCATCTTTAAAAGGTGAGGTCACTACAGATGGTATCAGAGCATTGTGTTGCCCTTAGGTTCGTGACCCTAGGATTGGACAAAGACCCCTTAGAAATATAGGAGTTGCTTTTACTTCTAAGTTAAAAATTTACACACTCATTACCTCGTAAACTCTTCCCTTAGTCATTTTTTTCTCTACCTCTCTTCATTTCAACTAAAAGACAAAGAGCTTCAACTTTCAAGATCCACCCACCCCTATCAACAAAGGAAGCAAATTGAAGGAGTCTAGAAGAAAAGGTCTAAGCATCAATAGTTCTAGGACTTAGAAATTCTTACGAAGGATCTTGATGATAATAGGACCAACGAACTGCTTTGCAAATGATGAGCTACTTGCCCCACTCATAGAGAATGACAAGATGATGAGGAAGATTTGGAAATACCCTAGGATTTAAAAATTTATCCAAGTTTTACTTTCTTGTTATAGTATTCTTTCACTACTTATTCTGTTGTTTTAAAATCTTTTAGATGGCCAACATCAACGAATCCGTCAAGAAAGGACCCATGATGACCATGACCCTGAAGTGTGAGACTGAATTTCCCAAAGCACTGAAGAACATCATGTTAAGCATGGGAATGCAAGGAGAAGCTGTCTACAAGGGATTTCCCGTGATTGATGAAGGTCAAGAATATTGGTGGGTACAACTCCACCTATACAAGAACAAAGAAGACGACCACAAGAAGATGGGACTCTGGATGTTCACCAAATCCGAGATGTATCCATCATTCTTTGACTCTGCAAGATGTGCTGCATGGGAAGCTATAAAAGAACTTGGAGAGAGACTCAAGTGGAGACTACACAATAGTCAGAAGGACCTCAAAGAAGAAAGAGAGGATACTACTGAACTGAAGGAAACCATAAGTCAACTTCAAGGTGACATGGTAGAGCTTGCATTCAAGCTTAGTGTTCAAGATGACCTCAACATCACCAAGGATGATTAGATTGCAGCTCTGAAGAAGCAGATAGACCAAACCAATGGATCTGCCTAAAAGGGAACCAAGCTTTAGTTGGACCTCCACTTAAAGACTTGTAATAAGCGACATCGTTGTAATAAATGTTTATGATCATACCAACTTGTGGAATGATTGTACCTCTTGTTTGTGTTAAAACTTGATTGCTTAATGAGTTGAATGATTGTTAGATAATCCTGCTATGTTTGGGTAGGAATTTTCTTTAGATCCCTTCTGTCTATTCTCATCTTATTCAAACCCAAACAAGTGTTTTCTTGACAATCCTCCATGAAGACATACAAGAAGAAAATGCAAGAAATGGCAAACTGAAGGATCTGCAAGCTATGAGATTATTGCCATATGAGAGTTTACGCAAACCACTAGCTAAGCATCGATAAATTTGTTTTCTAAAAATTCTTAACAGAAATTGAAACATGGATTCAATATCTGACAAGGGTATAGATAATAGAGCCCATCAGTTGAGTACCCCTGAGGCCCGTTAAGCTAGGCCCAATTGTAATACTAGTCGAAATACGAGTTCTTACCGTATGTCGATATTGTAATCTGTATCGGATCCTACCCGATCCTTGAGACCTGGCCACCTATATATAGGGGCCAGGAGGGGACGGTAAATGACAGATTGAAAGCAAGCCAGGTTCTACACCCACGTTTACTTTCATAGCCACCTTGTTTGACTGAGTTTACCTTCGAGTTCATCCGACGCACTATCTCCCTGATCCTAAGTCCTTCATCTAGGACATTTGTCGAGTTAACCCCTCGTCAATTGGCGCCGACCGTTGGGACTCTGGGCGTTGGAATCATGAATTCGACGGCTTTTTTGCTTTTAGCCAACAGCAATCCGCAAGTCGACGAAATTCAGATACCCTTTGGGACCGTCGATTTTCAACCTCACCAGTCAAGTTTCGCGCAAGTGTTCGAGAGTATGGATCAAGATAGGGATTTGACGATTGGAAGTCTAAACTTTCGCGTCGGATCACTAGGTTTGATTCGCCTTTCAGATCGGATGAAACCGGATCCGTCGGCAAGTGAACCCGAGACAGTAGCAATGTCGAAATCATCAGAAGGCTCTTCCAGCGAGGTAAACTCGCCAGTCAGCTTGGCAGAAGCAGAAGAAGGAAAAATCGTAGGAGGCGACGAAACCATGGAGAATCTCGACTTAGAAGTGCAACTCGAAGATCTCATGATCCAAAGCGACGACACTTCAGATCAATCAACAGACACCTGGAAGACAGGATTAGAACTTTCTAAAGATGACAATTCAATCTTCTCAAGTTACAACGGCAAACTCGACAATCGATGCCAGATACTCGCCATCACAAAAGACAATTCAGAAGAACTCGACGAAAACAACAATCCAGTGCTTAATCCAGTAAACATAAACAGAGGAGCAAACCACTTAGCAGAAGGAGAAACCGCAGACTCTCTCACAACAAGGGAAAAAGTTCGACTATCAGTCGATGAGTGGAGAACAATCAAAACAGCCGTAGAGCACGGCACGCCAATACCAACAAATTCCAGCAAAAACATGCTTTTGGGATACCATTACGTCCTAAGGCAGCAGGCGAAGCAATTAGCAAAGGAGAGGATTGAAATACAGAAAAGGAAGGACTCAGCTATTGCAGCAAGCGACGCTGCTCGCAGAGCACGTAGGGACGCATCATACACAAACAAAAGGCATCATCGACATGGAGCAAGATACGAAAATCTCGAGTACTCAGAAAGACAAAGCATCTCCAAAAACCTTGACTCGTCTTTCCTATCGGTCGACGAGCAAGGAAACATTATACCAAAAACTCCTGAGGCAGCACTGGTGGCAGCTCAAGCATACCTATATACAACATGACCAAATCCAGGAGACCCGAGGGAACATATGCACCGCGCAGCAATAAATCGGTTGAAGATGGTAGGCAACAAATTATCAGCAAAAGAGGAGGAGGCGCATCACAACAAAGGAACCCATAAATCAAGATCACCACGCCGTCACAACAGTCCTCGGCATAAAAGTGGAAGTCGACAATCTAGGACGCCGTCACCAGGACGATACAACCGTCCAAAGAACAAGGGAGCCCGATGATCCAGTACTCCTAATAGAACACATGACCATGAAGACCATGAAAAGGGGATGGGGCGCCATGCTTTACCCGTAGGGTTCGCATCACGCCAGTACCTAAAGGTTTCAAACTACCGCATGACCAGCAAAAATACGACGGATCTCAGGAGCCACAGTCATGGCTTTCAGACTACCTACAAGCTGTGCAAATATTAGGAGGAACCAGGGAAACAGCAATGCAAAGCTTGCAACTACACCTCACCAGCGCAGCAAGGTCATGGTTAAGCAAACTAGGCGAGGAAACAATTCGAAGTTGGGAGGAGCTCACAAAACAATTTACGAGGAACTTCAAGTCGACATACAAGCGGCCAGCATCCATAGAAGAAGTCAAAGCCTGCGTGCAACAACGCGGGGAGACATTAAGGGCATACATCCAAAGGTGGATTATAATCAAAAATTCGGCAGTCGAAGTCTCGGATGAAAGAGCAATAGACGCATTCATAGTCGGGTTACGGCGAGGAGACCTAGTCGAAGAGATGGGCATGATCAAGCCGAAAACAGTATTAGATCTAATGGATGTAGCAAACAAATTTGCAGATGGAGAAGATGCGTGCAACAATAAGCGCACGCGATCACCAGAGGATGATAGAGGAAACAGATATGGAGGTCAACGCAGAAGATCCTGCAATTACGACAACTACGGCTCTCACAGCCAGGTAGCCGTAGGATACAAAGATAACAGCTACCAAAGCAACGATCGTAAAAGTTCGGGATACCGTGGCTACGGCAAAGAAGACTACAAAAAGTTTCAACCAAGGGAGTCTAGAGAGTACAATCCATCACCAGAAGATATGCTCAACGGACCATGTCATATTCATTCTGCGTTTGTCAATGGGAAACGAGTATCCAGACATGCAATGAAAGATTGTACTACGTTCTTGAAACTGCAGGAAGCAGCACTCAACAAGCAAGCCGAGGCAAAACGGCAGGGATACAAAGGAAACACAAGCAACGCACCTGCAACCCAACAAGGAAACAGTGGAGCTCTCAAGGGCCAAGATCAACCAAACCAGGGATGCGACGACGATGATGGATATATTCCATCTAAGGGACACATTACAGCAATGATACAGCCAGTGCCCAAGTCAAACAAAGAGGAGAAAAGCATAACTCGACAAATCAACCTCGCAATAACTTCACCTCCAGCAACAACGGAATACATGCATTGGTCAGAGCAACCGATAGAATTCAGCAGAGATGATCACCCAATAACAGTACCTCAGCCAGGAAACGCGTCCTTGGTACTCAAAGCTCAAATTGGGACCTATGATGTCGACAGAATATTCATGGATGCAGGAAGTGGGATAAATCTCATATACGCAAAGACCTTACGGGCAATGCTCATTTCATTGGAGTTCCTGAAACCAACTGATTGCTCCTTCCATGGAATAGTCCCAGGAAGTGCTAACTATCCACTTGGTCGAATAGCACTCAACGTCTGCTTCAGAAATCGACAAAACTACAGAAGGGAGAAACTCGACTTCGAAGTCATGGACTGGCCTTCACAATATCATGCGATCCTCGGGAGACCAGCGTTTTCACGATTCATGGCAGTACCTCACTATACTTACCTGGTACTAAAAATGCTAAGACCCAAAGGAATTATTACAGTAAAGGGAAGCTTTGAGTTATCAGATCTATGCGACAAGGAGTTTCATAAGATGGCCCAAAATTTCAGCATGATGGCAAGCTACGGAGAACCTAACTACAAAGCAAAAAGCACGACTACAGAAGAGACACGGCAACTCGAAGGAAACCCCAAGGAACCAGAAGTAAAGAAACCTCGGGTACAACTACCCGAACAAGAGAAGACTGCAGGAGAAGAAGAGAAGACTCAAGCAGCATAGGAGACAAGACATACAAATTAGTCGAGTAGGAAAATAAGGCTGTAAAAGCCTTGAGTTATTCCAGGGTAATGCCCTCTAGATCCAGAACACAGGTCACTGACCGGATCTCTTGGGTCATCCCATGTATCTTACATTACATGCATAAGTAAAAGACAAAAGTTCCTCTTATTTGAGTTTACATGTCTTCAAAAGCCGCGGCAAGCGCATCAATATACGCACAAAGTAAAATGCTTTGAGGATAAAATTTCTAACATAAAAAGTTAGAAAACAAAAAAATCTCGCATTATACACAAAAATACATACAAGTATAACATCACAACATCAGGTTATCAGAATCATCCACCCCCAGGGGATCTAAGCAGTGATGCTCGCAGAAAAACGCGGCATCCTCTCGCAACAGCCTAGCTATAATCCTTCTGGCAGGCTGTAGGGTATTCTCCAGATGAACTCGCAAACTAGCTCCACCCGAAGGATAACTCAGTGACATGGAACTGTAATTAAGCCTTGGATGCCACTTACGCATCCACCCAAGAGCAAAATTGGCTCCGACCACCAAGTTCATCTCTATCAGTCGATGAATTCGTTGACTCGATCTGAAAGTATCGAGTAGCAATGGAAAGCTTCCAGGCAGAGGATTGCGAGGAAGCATGACAGAATGCATGGTTATCAAAGATCTTCGACAACCATTAACTGCCTCTCCAATATGCTGAGCACGATCTTGAAGGAGCACAATAGCACGACGGCGTCGAGGATCGGACCACAAACTGTCGATCCCCTCTGATGCCTTCTCCAGAGCTGCATTTCGCTCAGCAACCCGACGCGCTTCAGCAGCAAAGTCCAGACAAGTACCTAAGACAACAGAAGATATTAGACGGCAGTAGTGGAATAAAAAGGAAATAAGAGAAGACGCAAGGAATCTTACATCGCAGCATCTCGCAAACAGACTCCACAATACCGATGAGGAAGGAGTTGCATTCTTCGAGATGAACGATTTTCGCCATCAGACCCGACACCTTATCTTCAAGAATGGATATCTATTTCATAAACCCGCAAGACTAGCTGGCTTTATCCATAGCCATCTGCGCTTGGCGTTTCGCCAAAGTCAAGCGGCTCTCAAGATCTGAAATCCTCAAGGAATACTCAGAGCATTGGCAAGAACGACGAGAAGGCGATGAAACTTTGGAGTCGAAAGCATCGGCAGGGGATGGAGCCTGATCGCAACCCGACGATCCACCAGCACGCATAGGATGGAGGCCAAAAGAAAAGGAAAAGAGAAGCATCTCAAAAGCCAAGTAGAACGCGATATTTCACAAAATAAGAAATATTTACATAAGTACAAGCCCTCTGACTAAAGTTCTCGGGCTACATACGACTAAGAGTTCACTACATCAGAAGCAAAAACTAAAAATCACAAAAGGAGGCCAAGTCTATGCCACCTCGGCCTCATGATCCGCAGCAGAAGAAGGCGTGGCAGAAGCAGCACCAGCATTTGGAGGAGGCACGGATCCACTTGTCGCCGGAGTTGAAGAAATCAACGTAGAAGAAGCCGCAGAAGCCACTGAAGGAGAAATCATCACCACGATGCCTGGCGCAAACCTCTTTGCCTTCTCGAAGAAAACCTTTAGCTCCGAACGAGAGTGGCTGTGGGAAGAACTAACTTTCTCCTAGTCAATCTCCTCGCCGTGTGCATATGAAAGCGCAATGGCCCCTTCGGCACCTCACTTCAAAGAGAGGCTCTTCATATGAAGGATGGGGTCTTCAGTGGTGTCGAATGCCTGGGTGAGTTTCTTCACATCATTATCTGGCACCTCCGCCTTTTGCTTGGGCCACAACCCGACAAAAATCCACGTAAGAACATGGTTAACCAACTCAAAGATTTCCCGAACGGATATCCAGTTCGCTTCCAGTAAGCTAACTGTGGCCATGAGAGGATCGTTGTCCGGTTGCAAAGTCAACAAGGACACCTTAGTAAAATCTGCATAACCAAGGAAACAGAAAACAACAGAAGAGGAATATATCAGCAAGTATAAGAAAGCAAGCAAATCAACAAAAAGGAAAAGAAAGGTACAGAATGTACCTCCAGCAGCAGCAGACATCATATTCAGCCACTCGGCCACGGCCTGTTCTCGCTGGAGGTGCTCCTTGTTAGCATCAGTCAAGGCTTTCTCTGCTTTCTTCGCCTTAGCCAGTGCTGATTTAGTCAACTTCTCAGCACTGACCTTGGCAGCAGTAGCAGCATGAAAAGCCTTCCGGGAAGCGTTGAGTTCAGCTTCCAGTGACAAAATGCGAGCATTAGCTGTCACCAAAGCATCTGTAGTTCAACAAGGAGGAAAGGAAAAGTCAAGCAAAAAGCAAAGAAAAGCATACAAGATAAGCAAAGATAGGAAAAGGAATTCACCCTCGGAGGCCTTAGCAGCCTTCAGGTACTCAACACATTCATTGTCCAAGGCGACAAATTTCTTCATCAAATTCTGTTCAGGAATAGCACATGAGTATCAACACGCAAAAAATAGAAGTAAATATGCCAGTATTCTCACACACATCGTCGGAGGAGCTTGTGGACTGATGGGCCTCAAGAGAAGCACCGGCGTCCAATGATTTCTTCACGCGCGATGAACTACGAACAACGACTACCTTCTTAGTAGGCTTCCTCGAAGCTTTCGAAGATTTCTCTACTGGACCAACCTCCTGCGGCGGTGGTTCATCGACAACAGGAGTATCAATGGTAGGGGCGGCAGCAGCAAATCTCTTCGGGTCCTCCTCGTCACTAAGGAAACGCGCAGCAGACAAGGTCACCTATCAAAGTCGACAGGGAAAAGATCGTATATGAAAATAAGCAGGATGACACTTACGATTCCATGAGGTCGAAGAGTTCTACATCGTCCTCTGGCGCTGGGGTTTCCCTGGCTGCAGTTTTATGAGCGGAGGCACTCGAGGAAGTGAACTCTTTGGCACGCTTCCTCTTCTTGCCAACGCCAAAATCTTCAGAAAGCGCAGGAGGAGGCGACATCGTCGTGCTGGTCCTCTCCAGCAAATCTCCGCCTTCTTCCCCATCCTGGCTGTCCTCAGCCTCGGGGGCTTCGGATGCTGCAGAAACAGGCACATTTGGAATGGCTCCCCCTTCTGGGAGAGGAGGGCGAGAAATGAGAAGTCAATGATCCTGGAAAGAAAATAACCCAGGCGTCACAAGGCAAATGATGATAAGAGAAAAACAAGGCAAATATAAGACAGTAAAACATATCGCAGGAAAAGGGTGCTGGGCGTCGAAAGAACTAGCAGTCAAGTCTGGGATTTCATCTTCTTTTGTGAGGATGGTCAAAGCCCTCACTCGCTTGTCGAGATCCTTCTTTTCAAAGAGATCATCAGAAACTTGTGAAGAATCACCCAAACCAGAAAAAGACCACAACTTCGAAGGACGGTGCTGAAGAGGTTGAACTCGACGTTGACGGAAAAACGCCATGAGTTGAGTTCCAGTTAAAGCACCACCGTCATCGGTCTTAAGAGCTTGGATGCATGCTAGCAGCGGCTTAACATCCTCCATCTCAGCCTCTGTGGGAGGAGAATCCCACGAGGCCAATTTTTCTAGATTTTTTGCGGCGTCAAGAGGGGCAATGCCGAATAAATCAGCAGGAGAAGATTTTTGGTCCTTTATGTAAAACCATTTATTTTTTTCCAGCCTTGTACTGAAGCAGCCATGGAAAATTCCAAATACTGGGATTCAGTACGAACAGAAATTACGGCCCCGCCCAGTTCATGCCTTTTTGTTAAAGAAACACTGGGGCGGAGCCAAAAAAGGTACTTCCAAAGGAGAAAATGGGGCTCGATCCCCAGAAAGGACTCGCAAAGAGTTATGAAATAGGCAATGTGGAGAATCAAATTTGGTGTGAGCTGGTGAAGCTGCACACCGTAGACAAAAAGAAGTCCACGAAGGAATTCGTGGGCAGGGAGAGAAAGTCCGCGCAGAAGAAAATCAAAAACCATCACCCGAAAGCCACTCGGGGGCTTGGGGATACGATCAGTGCTAGGGAAGGTAACCTGATCATCATCGGAGATGAGGCCATCAGCTTGGGCCTTCTCCAGATCTTTCTACTTGAACTCCGAGGGCACCCAGCTGGTCGTGGCATTCCCAGTCTTCCCCTAGGTCATCTTGTTCTTCTGCGCCAGATGCTTCACGCGCATCTAAGATTTGCGCACGAGGGCTGTGCATGAGGACAGAAGTGCGCAGAGATTGCAACAATGGCGGCGGCGGAAGCAATGAACTGGTAAACAGTGATTTCCCCCACTCTCCCCTTATATAGATAGCTAGTAACGGAACGTGGGCTGAGACGTGGCATAAGGAGCGGAAATGGTAGCCCACTAACGGGCAGATAAATTTTGGAATTACCGTTTTACCCATGGGTAACGGTCAAAAATCAAGAGATGATTACAAATAGACTCCTTGTATTAATGACATCACACATGTGAGAGTAAATCGGAGTGAAGACTATGGTGGCAATGGATACTGGTAAAGATGAAGATTCCAAAGATGGTTCGATATGGCAAATTTGTATAAAGGAAGATCATGGAAGTCGACAAAAAATTGAGTCCGCTGAAGGAGAAGTCATTTTGTGAGTCTATACCCGAAAATATTCGGCTATAGCCTCGGGGGCTACTCCCATCGGGAGCGCTGAGCGCGCACCCGATGATATTATTGAGTTACAATATGATTTTATGACATGAAGGAAAGAATATTGTCTTTGAGCCTATACTCAAAATAAGTTTTTCGATTATAGCCTCAGGGGCTACTCCCATCAGGAGCACTGGGCGTGCACCCGACGATGTTTTATGATGAACAATGGAGGAAAGGAAACAAAGAGACTTTGAGGATATCATTACTCCCATCGGGAGAGAGTTTTATTAACTAAGGTTGAATAACCTGAATATCTGACACGTTAGAATAGTCAAACAAGGCTACGACATATGATTCTCGAGTTGCGTCATGGCGACAAAACTCGAATGCCGTGATTGAAATATGTCACAAAGGTAAGACCCCAGGATCCGTCCTGTGTGGCCCAGTATACGCACATGGATGCGCTCTGCAGGTATGTATCCGTGTCTACGACACGAAGAAAAATCCTGGTGGACGCATTGGGTACCCTGAGAACCACTGGGATTCATTCTTTGTAAGTCCTAAATGCGGCAAAAGAATGGGTTTGACCGGTTTCCCGAATTCAAGTCCAAGGGGATTGAATTTGAAGTAGATGACAAGTATCTGTTCCGGCAGTTAACTGGCCTCTTGATCCATTAGAGTTGTCAGGCTTGTTCATCAAAACCCCTTGTGAGATATTATAATAAAATAAGTCGAAAGACCAAGTCGAAGATTTGAAGATATGAGGAAGTCGAAGAAATGATCAAGTCGAAGATTTAAAGATTAGAGATTCAACCTGAATCTGCAATTCTGGTAGAATCTCAGGGGCTACTGACAAGGGTATAGATAATAGAGCCCGTCAGTTGAGTACCCCTGAGGCCTGTTAAGCTAGGCCCAATTGTAATACTAGTCAAAATACGAGTTCTTACCGTATGTTGATATTGTAATCTGTATCAGATCCTACCCGATCCTCGAGACCTGGCCACCTATATATAGGGGCCAGGAGGGGACGGTAAAGGACAGATTGAAAGCAAGCCAGGTTCTACACCCACGTTTACTTTCATAGCCACCTTGTTTGACTGAGTTTACCTTCGAGTTCTTCCGACGCCCTATCTCCCCGATCCTAAGTCCTTCATCTAGGACATTTGTCGAGTTAACCCCTCGTCAATATCCATAGAATTTTTTGTCAAAACTAGTGAGGTGACCAAGAGTTAGTGTACGAGATGTACCAAACTGAAATACAAGGTAACGATTGGGTGCATTATGGATTGGCCCCCATGATGACTACTCAAATTGTTCGCTCTTGATATGAGAAATGGTAAATCTAGAGAGACATACCTACAAGAGAGACGACGTCGTTAAGCCTGGACCTTAGGAGGATAAGATATTGTACCCTTATAATAGGCGAGTGTTGCCAAACGTAGGAATCCGGTGAGGATGAACCACAAGCTTACCGTTGAAGATGACTTGCAATGGAAGATAGTGGTGTATAAGAAGTTTCAATCCTAAGATGGAAGCCTATGAAGAATCAAATAAGGGTATGAAATGAAGCTCCAAGAACATCTTAGCTTAGTCTTCTGATTGACCCAAAGAGTGACTCTTCAGTGTCCAAATTAGTTCAACAAATAACCTTGTTGGATTGAAGCACTACAATGGAGGAAAGTTATACTCAAGTCATCTTGAGGAAGAGTGGATGCTATAGTATGTGAATAGACACCCACCTATTGTTAATGAAGATAGAAACTAACCATGGGTTCAAAAGATGACTCAGTGCCAAGTCAAAACCAAGGTGTACCCCGTCTGAACCCAAGACCTAGACTACTCACAAAAGCTTCTTTTAAGGGTGGTAGCCACCCGGATCCCTAAATGTAGTGACCTCACCTTTTAAAGATGAAGATCCCTGTGCTTTTCAGTGCTAGTCCCTGGATCAAACGCTAGCACACACAGTTTAAGATGTAATATCAAGAAACAAAGGTCATTTTATTACATCACATGATCCAGCAATTACATAAAGAAACTTTACAATGCTCATAGCATAAAGCTTTCAGAGTTTACAACGAAATCAAAAATAGCATGGAGTCCTTCTTCTTCATGTGCCACAGGCGAACATGCTGCGGATAGACTCGTAACCCTGTTGTATCTTACTTGTCATCGAAATCTGCAACATGAAACATTGCAGCCACAAAGGGTCAATACACTTGAATTGTATTGGCAAGATATCACTACTATGAGGTCTAACTTTTCAATCTTGACTTAGGTTAAGTGAGGTTGCAGAAAAACAGTCTCAGACTCCATCCTATCTTTCCAATCAATATTTTAGTTTTGCAAAGGCATAAAGCTTCTAACTCCATGAGGGTACATTTCAGTAGGTCAGGCTCAAAGCCCCTACCATGCCAATCTTCATTCCACCATTGTACATGTCAGTAAGTCAGGCTCCATGCCCTTACCATGCCGATCTTCTTTTCACCATCGTACATGTGAGTATGTCAGGCTCCACGCCCTTACCATGCCAATCTTCTTTCACCATTGTACATGTCAGTAAGTCAGGCTCCATACCCTTACCATGCCAATCTCCATTTCTCCATTTCTCTTGTCAGTAAGTTAGGCTCTAAGCCCTTACGATGTTAATTTCCATCACGTTCGTGTAACGCAAAACAAACTAACTCTACACACACACTTATACTCACAATCACAAAACCTGTATAGAACAGATAGAAACACCATAAAAATGATACTTGCCTTAGTAACCTTCTGAAGATTGTACTTCTCTTAATCAACACACGTAGCTCTTCGTACAACTATAAGATAGAAAAGAACACAACATAAACACACCATTCAAGGCAACATACTCAAACAAGGAAAACAAAAGTGTTTATTTGTTTTAGCTTAGTCTTCAATTGTCTTAGTGGTAACTGGACAAAAGATTTGTGGCATGAAGTTGACTTGATATGGATGGAGAGAATGGCTAAGTCAAGAGTTTTAAAGATAGATGTGGTTTTCTAAATTGTTAGGAAGTGTCAAACACTTAGCAAAAATAGCTTCAAGGAAATTCTTAGGCTTGCGTTGAGAAGTTGGATGGGTAAATTCTAAGTCATGAGGTTTATCACTTTCATCTTCTTGACTTGGCTCTCTTCTCTTGATCTTCTTGTTTTCCTTCATCTCCTTGTCTTCTCTTCAACTTCTTCTTTTTGCCTTCAACTCCTTGCCTTCTCTTCAACTTCTTCTCCATGGTCTTGATATGGGAAAACTTATTTGTCATATTGTTGGATGGGGTAGTCAAAATACTTAGATGAACTTTGGGTAAGATGGAGTTTGTGGTTTGCACATGGCAAAAGATAGAGAGTAGATTCTCACTAAGTCAGGGTAGAGTGGATGGTTATTAGGACTTAGGATAATTCACACCATTTGTATAGTGGGACAAAAATCAAATAGCACAATGTGCATGATAGGAGGTAGGATTTGATATTTGCAAGGTGCTCAAATAACACAACTAACTTGCAAAAGGATGAACTAGTGGGGTTGACTTTTGAATAAGTGTAAAAAGTGTGTGAAGTATTCTGGTGGTTTTCTATTGATGCGGCGCAGTGTTGATGGTTTTTCACCGTCCAGTTGGGAACCCCAAGAGGAAGGTATGATGAGCACAACAGCAAGTTTTTCCCTCAGAAAGAAACCAAGGTTTATAGAATCCAGGAAAAAGCCAAACTCCAAAAGGTGATGCTGACTAGCCTACTAACACTTCAACAAGGGCACCGTTTACGACACTTGTTGACATGTCTTCAACTAGTAGCAACGCGGAACCTGCACACAACACAACCAAATACTTTGCTCCCAACTTAGGATGAGGTTGTCAATCTCACCAGTTTGCTTGAAACAAAGGAATGAGCGTATCGAGTGGAAATCAATAGTAATATGCGAGTAAAGTAAACAGTGCGAGTAAAGTAAACAGGTGATAGCAATATAAAGGAAATAGGATCGGGGTCCATAGTTCACTAGTGGTGTCTCTCCATAAGATAAAATAACACATGCTGGGTAAACAAATTATAGTTGGGCAATTGATAGAATAAAGACAATGTGCATATATCGAGAGGATCACTATGAGATTTACTCTGGGCATTACAACAAGATACATAGACCGCCATCCAACTGCATCTATGACTAATAATCCACTTGTGGCGAATCAATCCGAGAACTCCACAAGTATTAAGTTGCGAACAACAGATAACTGCATTAAGCAAAGTGTGTAATGTAAACAAACATATGCCCTTGGACATATGAATGTTGTTTTCCCCCTAGTAGCAACAACACATCTACAACTTTAGAGGTTTCTGTCACTCCCCCAGATTAAATAGAGGCATGAACCCACTATCAAGCATAAATACCCCCTCTTGGAGTCACTAGCAACTACTCGGCCAAGATAGCTACTAACAACGGAGAGCATGCAAGATCATAAACAGCATAGAGATAACATAAGATAATATTTAGCACATCAACGCAATCATAACACCAATATACATCGGATCCCAACAAACACAACATGTAGAATTACATAACGGTGATCTCGATCATGTAAGGCAGCTCACAAGATCTAAACATGAAGCACATGGTGGAGAAGACAACCATCTAGCTACTGCTATGGACCCATAGTCCAAGGTAGACTACTCACTCATCGCGCTAGAGGCAAGCATGGCGATGAAGAAGACCTCCGGTGGCGATTCCCCTCTCTGGTAGGGTGCCAGGAAGAGCTTCTGGACCCTCCTGATCTCGGGTCGACGACGGTGGTGGATCGCGATGTGTTTCTGGAAAAGTGATCGGGTGTTTAGGTTTTTCCCATCGGGGGGTCTTTATAGGTGAAGGGGCAGCGTCAGAAGTGGACCAGGGGGCCCTCACCACAGGTGGGCACAGGCCAGGGGCAGGCCGCGCCCCTGGTGGTGTGGCCGCCCAGTGGCTCCTTTCCGTCTCCTCTTTGGTTCTCTGGAAGCTTCTGTAAATTTCCAGATGTTCGGCTTTTGTTTCATCCAATTCTGAGAATATTTCCTGTGTAACTTTTCTGAAACACAAAAACAGCAGAAAACAGGGAACTGGCACTCTGGCATCTCGTTAATAGGTTAGTTCCGGAAAATGCATAAAAATGCAACAAAGTGTAACGAAACACTAAGCAAATGGTGTAAAAATAAGCATGGAGCATAAAAAATTATCGATACGTTTGAGACGTATCATCTATTATCAAGATATTCAATTTTGCAAAAGGAATTATGCCTAAAATAATTATAGAATTAAATTTAGGCAGAAAATACTCAAATCCTCATTTGAATTTGAATACTTGAGATAATTGGTCCAAATAATTTGTGTAGTGGTTCTACTAGACAGAGGATAACAATAAGATCCATTTGCAAAAATAATCAATTGAAAAGGATTTATAGAATTTGAACTATATTAAAAACACTCAAACTCACATATTTAAATTTGAATGTTTTTAACTAGTTTAAAAGTCAAATTTTATTGTACAATTGTGTTCTACACATTTTTAGGAGTTCAGGGACATATTATTTGCATATTTTTTGATAAACAGATCAAAAGATATTGATTTTCAAAGTTTGCACATATTTCAGTCTATTATTCTAATTAGCAGAGCATTTTCCAACGGGGTAGGACACATGGCACCACCTGATTCGCTGGTACCACTTCGGTTGGATCGGGTTTGTGAGTCGTCAGATCTTATGAGATCTGGACGATCCAGATCTGGCTATACCGGTTTGAGTAAGTGGATCTATCCAAGCCTCTGGATCCAGATCCGATGGTGAAGAAGAAAGAGAAGGGGAGAGGCTCACCTCGGCTAGGGTTCCAGCGGATCTCCGATGATTTGTGGCTCGGGGGTGGACGACGGTAGCGATGCAGGGGCCCTCGGTGGAGATGGACTGCATGACGAGGTTCGGGAAAGTGTGGAGAACTCACGGGCATGGTCGACGAGGTCGACCGTGTCCAGGAACGACGAGGAGCCGCGGTCGGAGTTCCCAGTGCGGCGGCCACCTTCGGGCTGGGACGGATGCATCGATTCTCTGCGCAAAAACGGTCGAGAAAATTATGACGAGGTGTGCCAGGAGGAGGGGAGAAGGGGAGTGCCAAGACCGGGCGGCGGGGTACCTCGTGGTCCTCGGAATTGATCTCACACGGTGGCAGTGACCACGGATGTCGGCGAGAAATTAAAGGGGCAGCCTGGCGGCGATTTGTGTCGAGATCCGGGGGAGATGGAGAGGGGTCGGGGGGAGGGTTAAATAGGCGCAGGAGGGAGTCGGGATAGGCAAGGAATTGGATGAATTGACGGGAGAAGATCGCGGTGGCTCGGGCTATCTCACCGGCGAGATTTTCGGCCGGGGGTTAGGGATGACACCCGGGCCCCACTTGTCGGTGAGAGAGAGAGAGGGAAAGAAGGTAACGGTTCGGGAGGAAATCCGGGGTGGGCCGTGGGCTGATTGCGGGGTTGGGCCGAATCGTTGCCCCGGGGCCTTTTCTATTTTTTCTCTTCTTCTTTTTCCTTTTTCTGTTTTCTATTTCTTTCATAACTTTTTCAAATTTGGTCCAAATTGATTCAAACCAATTTGTAATTTTTTTAATATTCAAAACAACAATTTAAAAGAGTAATAAACATGTTTTCATGATTAAAACAAATCTTCAATAAAATCTTTATAAATTGGCCAAAGGGCTTATTTGCATAACAAAATGGTTTGAAAATAATTATTTTTTAGATCAAGGCATAAACTTTATTAGAAATAGTATTTGAAATAATTCAGACATGCTTCTGGCATTGAAACTTTATTTGATATAAAACCTTTTGTAAGAATTTCCTTTGCAAATGAGTTTGCATAGGTTTTGGCTAATAGCAAATTAATATTTTGAGATTCTATTTCCTCAAAATAGTTCATCAAGGAATAATAGAAGGTTTGAAATGGTTTTTCTAATAAGGTTTTTGGATAAAGCAAAAAAAAATCCTTGTGAAATTTCAATCAATTCAAACATACATGGTTCCTATTTTATTTATTTTTCACATTCCAAAATTTTGGGATGTGACACTAAACCTAGGTATCACCAACCCATCTTTCTTTCTAGCCTCTCCAAATCTCGGGGACGAGATTTCTTTTAAGGGTGGTAGTCTGTCACATCCCAAAACTTTGGAATGTGAAATAAATAAAATAGGAAGCATGTATGTTTGTATTGATTTAAATTTCACAAGGATTTAAAACTTTTTGAATTATTTAAAAGCTTTATTAGAAAAACCAATTCAAACTTTCTATTATTCCTTGAAAAACTCAATTGAGAAAATAAGATTTCAAAACACTATGCAAGTATATTTGCAAATGAAATTTGTACAAAATGTTTTACATTGAATAAAGCTTACATTTCCTAAAATGGGGATGAAAATATTTTCAAGGATTACTTTAAAGATATTACTAAGTTTTAAGTTTTTCCTTCAAACCCTAAACCCATTTTGCATTATGCAATAAAGCCCTTTAAGCCAAATTATAAATTTTCCTTAAAAATCTTACTTTGTTTTGAAAACTTGTTTTCTTACTATCTTAGAATGTTTTTTTGAATATTAGAAAATTTTACAAATTGGTTTGAATCAAATTGAAGCCAAAATGCAAAAGTTATAAATAAATCAGAATAACAAAAAAAGAAAAAAGAAGAAAAGGAAAAAAATATAAAAAGGGGCCCCGGGGCATCCCTTTCGACCCAGCAGCGAAATGAGCCCGCGGCCCATCTTCCTTTCTTCCTCGAACCAGTACGCATTTTCTTCTTCCCACCGCTGACTAGACCGGACCCACCGGTCAGGTCGTCTCCCTCCTCTGGCCGAGATTTCCACCGGAGACCGAGCCCCGCCGATTTCTCTCCCTTAATTCCTCATTACTCCCTACCCGATTTGAGCGCTCGTCGAGCCTATAAGTAGCCCTATTCTTCCTCTCTGTTTCCCCTCTCCTTCCTCCCACGAATATGCCGCCAAGCCAGCAAATTTCATCACCGGTGTCCACAGTCCCCGACGACAAACATCGTCGATTTCGGCGAGGTAAGGCGACCTCGACTCCTCCCTCTGGCATCATCCTCTTCCCTTAGCTCAGGCGCATCCCCTGATGGCCTCCGCTTGTCCTATTTCACAGGGAATAAATGCATCCGTCTGCACCCGAAGCTCGCTGTCACCGCAAACGCTCCGGCCATGCCACCTCGTCGCTCCTGGACGCAATCGAGCGCATAGACCGCACCCCCGAGATCCCCGCACCGCGCCACACCTCATTGACCATCCTCTCGTCACTGAAGACCACCGGAGAGCCATCGCCACCCATTCCAGAGTCGCCGCCGGCGTGGTCAACCATCTCCAGTGACCTAAACCTAATCTCAGGTGAGGGGTTAATCCTGACCGTCAGCTCTAGATCTGACGGTTCTGTCCAATTTGTTTAAACCGAACTGGTATGCCTATGTGTCGTGTCTAGTCAGCAGCACAGTCAGCTTTTCTAGCCAATCAGAACCTGCCACTTGTCAAACATGTCAGAATTTGTCTCTGTTATTTTGAAAATAGCCAGAAAATGATTTAAACTTCAGAAATTCATATCTTTTGATCTACTGCTCCAAAAATTGCAAATAATATGTCCCTGGATTCCTAAAAATGTGAAGAACACATTTCTGAAATAAAATTTGTCTTTTGAACTATTTGAAAACATTCAAATTTAAATATGTGAATTTGAGTGTTTTTAATATAGTTCAAATTCTATAAATCCTTTTTAGTTGATTCTTTTTGCAATAGGATCATATTGTTGTCCCCTATCCAGTAGAACCATTGCCCAAATTATTTGAACCAATTTTCTCAAGTATTCAAATTCAAATGAGGATTTTCTTCCTAAATTTAATTCTATAAATATCTTAGGCATAAATCTTTTTGTAAAAATTGCTTATCTTGATACTTAAAATCCACCAGAACACTTCACACACTTTTTCACACTTATCCAAATGACAAATCCACTAGTTCAACCTATTTGCAAGCTTTAGTGTGTTATTTGAGCACTTTGCAAAAATGAATCCTAATTCCTATCATGCACTTTGTGCTATTTGATTTTTGTCCCACTATGCAAATGGTGTGAATAATCCTAAGTCCTAATGACCACATCAAATCTACCATGACTTAGTAAAAATACACTGCATATCCCTGCCCAAGTGCAAAACTATCAACTCCATCACATCCAAATTCTTCTAAGTGTTTGACTACCCATCCAACAAATGACATAGAAGTTTTTCCCATATCAAGATCATGGAGAAGAAGTTGAAGAGAAGACAAGAAGATGAAGGAAAAGAAGAAGTTGAAGAGATGATAAGGAGATGAAGAAAAACAACAAGATCAAGAGAAGAGAAGTCAAGAATATAAAAGTGATAGACCTCAAGACATAGAATATATCCATCCAACTTCTCAACCTAAGCCTAAGATTTTCCCTTGAAATAATTTTGCCAAGTGTTTGACACTTCTTAAACAATTTAGAAAACCCCCATCAATCTTTAGAAATCCTTGACTTAGCCAATCTCTCCATCCATATCAAGTCAACTTCATCCTTTGTCAAATTATCACTAAGACACTTTGAAGACTAAGCTAAAACAAATAAACCCATTTGTTGTCTTGTTTGATTATGTTGCCTTGAAAGGTGTGTTTATGTTGTGTTACCTTCTATCTTATAGTTGTACGGAGAGCCACGTGTGTTGATTAAGAGAAGTAAAATCTTTAGAAAATTGCTAAGGCAAGTGTCATCATCTTCTTGTCCTACTAAAGTTTTGTCACTAGAAGCTTTTCTTGTAGAAGATGCATGAGTAGGTTGTTTTAGAGTTTTGTCTTAAAAGCTTTGCTAGATTTTGCTTAAGTCTCTTTGATTAGCCTTTGCATCTCCTTAGTAGATTTGCAGCTGCTATAGGTTACGTTGTCTTACACTTATGTTTGTGGGAAGGGAACTTCACATGCTTTGTCTAAGTGTTGAAAACCTTGTTTTGCAAAAACCAAGAAAAACAACTAAGTTAATGAAACACCTGGGTGGAAGTAATAAGATGGATTTATGTTGAGTGGTTCCCTGGGGTCATGTCGTCGAACCTCTGAACCAGCAGGTGTATCTCACTTGTGGACGGCTACCCAGGAACAAAGAGATTAGAGACGTTCAAATCGTGAAGCTTCCAATGCAACCACGAGTCATATGGGCTCTGTCTTAACTAACAAAGTTGCGAGAACTTAGTCAGATGGACACAAGGTGGTAGATGATGATAGGATGGAACGCGTCTGGGTTGTTTTGAGGGATTGCTTCCGAAAGGTCTCGTCTTAGTCTTCACTTGGCCATTTGAGCAAAATGAGCATCATGGCAAAAGAGGTTGACTGAGTCTTGTGGCAAAAGTGCACCACCTCTACAGAGGGTTAAAAACTAAGTACTTAGTCGTGTCCCCGGTTACAGACAATTTTGAGCGACATGATTTTGAAGCTGTTCAAGGATCTCCTCATGCCAACTTCTTAAAAATTAAAACTTGTGGGTTGAACTGGGAATATGGCAATTGGTGCAAGTGTCTATCGGCTAGCAGGTCCCATGCCATTTCTATGTGCCAGTGTCTGCAGGGATAGGTCACCCAAACCAAGTTGTCCATATGTAGTAATTGAGGATTTGACATTTGATGTAAGTGTCTATCGACCAGTGTGTCCTGTACGATAACTACAGCCTGTGGCTACAGGGGTATGTTGCCCAAGTCAAGTTGTCCAGCAGAAGTTTTGCTTTGAGAAAATGATAGGATAAAATTGCTTAGCGCAAATAAGCCTGAAGCTCCACCTAGCAAAATATTCATTTAAGTGTTAGGCTCCATTTGTGTCCACCAAACAATGACATCTTGCCAATACAATTCAAGTGTATTGACCCTTTGTGGCTGCAACGTTTCATGTTGCAGGTTTTGACGATAAGAAAGATACGACAGGGTTATGAGTCTATCCGCAGCATGTTCGTCTGTGGCACATGAAGAAGAAGGACTCCATGTCATTTTTTATTTTGTTGTAAACTCTGAAAGCTTTATGCTAAGAGCATTGTAAAGTTCCTTTATGTAATTGCTGGATCATGCGATGTAATAAAATGACCTTTGTTTCTTGATATTACATCTTAAACTGTGTGTGCCAGCGTTTGATCCAGGGACTAGCACTAAAAAGCCCAAGGATCGTCATCTTCAAAAGGTGAGGTCACTACAGCTCCTAACCATCATATAGCTTGTTGTCTATTTCGAGCATCTTTCCAAAATCATCTTCAAAGCTTATATTCAAATCATTTTATTCTCAAATTGGTTCAACCCAATATCTTTATTCAAAATGAGTTGCATCATAGCCTGTGTGTGTGCGTGTAGTTGTTGTGTACAAAAATATTCTTGCTTGGGTGAAGTAAAGCAAATCAACGACCCTGAAGTTGTATGCAAGTCAAAGAGCATCAACTCATTATTTCAACTAGAGTTTCCCTTCCAATTCTTTCTAAAACCCTACAACCACTATTCTCTATTTTCTTCTCCGAAACTATTTCGAGGTCCTATCAAATATTTCTAGAAAACTCTTTTGAAGGGTGATCTACGAATTGTATCACTCCATCTTCTCCCAAAAATAAATGTTATACAATTTCTTTCCTATTTTGATTTCCAAAATTATTAGATCCCTACAAATGATGCCAATGCCATCTCTTGTTTCTAGACCCATTGATACGTCCATCTTGCATCACTATTTTGTATCATAATTTACTATTATTCATTGATATATTTCACATTTAGAGATAATACTTATGTTGTTTCCTCTATTTTTACATGTTTGATGATCATTGGAGGATTTGCTGTCGGAATCAGGATTCTGCTGGAAAAAGGACCGTCAAGATACCATATTTTGGAAGATCAGGAAATTCCAGAAAAATACCAGGAAATTATATTTTACCAGAAGACTGAAGAAGCCAAAAGGAGGAGGCGAGAGGAGCCACAGGGCAGGCTCACACACAGGGGGCGCGGCCTGACCCCTGGCCGCACCGGCCTATTGTGTGGCTGCCCTGGCCCACTTCTGCCATCGCCCCTTCGCGTATTTCATCGTCCCTAAAAACCTAAGTCAAGGGGGGCTCAGAGATAGACACCGCCACCTCTGCGGGGCGGAAAACACCAGAGAGAGAAAAGCTCTCTGGCAGGCAGGAATCTGCCGGGGAAATTCCTTCCCGGAGAGGGGAGATCATTGTCATCGTAATCGCCATCACACCGGACTTCATCGGGATCATCATCATCATCATCTCCATCACCAGCACCTTCATCTCCACCATCACCACGCCGTCCCGCTGTAACATCTTGAGTTGAATCTTGTTAAATTCTTAGGGGAAACTTTCCCGGTGTTGATTACTCTTGTGGTTGATGCTATTGAGTGCAACCGTTGAGGACATGGGAGAACTCAAGATGTTAGTAGTGGAATTATGTTAAGTAATATTTAGTGGTTTGATATTTATTTGTTGTGGTGCTATTTCACTAGTGGTGTCATGTGAACGTCGACTACATGATACTTCACCATTTATGGGCCTAGTGAGATGCATTGTGTATTTGGCTACTAATTGTGAGGTTGCTGGAGTGACAGAAACCTAAACCTCCATTAGGAAACCATTACACCAGGGAGCGTAGGATCTTAGAGTTTAAGGTTGTGGTTAGATTTATCTTAATTACTTTCTTGTATTTGCGGATGCTTGCAAGGGGTATAATCACAAGTGTGTATTTATCCTAGTAAGGGTAGTGCGCTAGCACAGGTTCACCCCCATAACACTTATCAAACCAATAAAGATTATTTAGTGGCATGAAGTGAAAGCTCTTGACAGAAACTCCCGTGTGTCCTCGAGAATGTTTGGTCATCATAAGTTACACAACCGGCTTGTCCTTTGCTCAAGAAAGGATTGGGCCACTTGCTGCAATTATTATTACTGTCTTTTATTTACTTGTACTTTATTTACTTGCATTACCAAATACTCCTGAAAACCCATTTTCTAGTATTTATAGTGAATCCTTGATCAAAACCACTTGTCAACACCTTCTGCTCCTTGTTGGGTTCGACACTCTTATTTATCAAAAGTACTATGATACACCCCCTATACTTGCGGGTCATCAAGACTATTTTCTGGTGCCGTTGCCGGGGAGTGAAGCGCTATTGAAGAGTGGAATTGGTAAAGGTAACCATCGCTGTGAGTATTGTTTTTATTTCTTCCTTTTATTTTTATTTTTATTTTGCTATGGAGAGTTCTCCATTTGGGTTCCTATTCGGGAAAACTACTACCACTGTTGCGGATGTGGATGAACCACAACCACCTCCTGCTCAATTAGATCCTTTTAAAATACCTATGAAAATTGTGGAACGTGTTATGGATAACTGCTATTCAGGAGATGGAATTGTCCATCCGGGTGATCACTTACTCTTTATACATGAATTATGCGAGTTGTTCAAGTGTGCAGGTATTTCATCGAGCCAGGTCAAGAGGAAGCTATTCTCTTTATCACTGAAAGGCAGAGCTGAGGAGTGGTATCGACTGTTGAAAGATGGTCCAACTATTGCTTGGGAGGAAATTGTACCCCTCTTTTATTCTAAGTTTTATCCTCCAAGTGAAATTCATAAAGATCGTAATCGAATATATAACTTTTGGCCTCATGATGGAGAGAGTATTGCCCAAGCGTGGGGGAGATTGAAGTTACTAATGCTCAAATGTCCCATTCATGAGCTCCCTAGTAATATTGTTATTGATAACCTTTATGCAAGGCTTACTCTTCATGAAAAGGAATTTTTGGATGCTTCCTATTTTGGATCATTTACTCATATGAAAGAAGATGCTAAGTGGAATCTTCTTGACCGTATTCAAGAAAATGCTGAAGGATGGGAAAACGACAAAGGTAGGAAGTCAGGTATAAATTATGATTATGAATGCATTAAAGCTTTTATTGGAACCGATGACTTTCATAATGTTAGCACTGCTTATGGTCTTGATTCTCAAATACTTGCTAACTATTTTAACGCCCTTGCCTCTTATCTTGATGTTCCAAAGAAAGATTGGAACAAATATCATGCGCCTTATAAAGATTCTATTAGTCATATTCCTGCTACAGCTATTGAAGTTTCTACTGTTGATAGCATTTTGCCTGAACCTTATTTCGAGAAGACGCCTTTCCCTGCTAAGGTAAAGGAGCATTCTACTTTGGTAAGTGTGCTTAATAAAAGTACTAAGAAAGCTGCAGAACCTGATGAGCAAATTATTATTAAGTCTCCTGTAGCTATAGTGAAGGACCTTGTTACTAAAGATGTGGGAGATGAACATATTGTCTTTTGTGAAGATGCTACTAACATTGTTTCACATCCTAATAGGCGTAGGAAAACAAGTGTTCCTGTTATTTCTGTCAGGATTGGTGATCATTGCTATTATGGTTTATGTGACATTGGTGCAAGTTCAAGTGCCATTCCTTTAGAGCTTTACAGAGAAATCATGCATGAGATTGGCCCTTGTGAATTAGAGGAGATTGATGTGGTTATTTAGCTTGCTAATAGAGAGACTGTTTGGCCTCTTGGTATTGTTCGAGATGTGAAAGTTTTATGCGGTAAGACTAAATATCCTACTGATTTTCTTGTACTGGGTAAGGAAGCTAGTAAAACTTGTCCTATTATTTTTGGTAGACCCTTTTTGAATACCTGTGGCGCTGTGATAGACTGTAAGAAGGAGAATTTTTTTACTAAGTTTGATGGAGAATCTTATGAGTTTAATTTTTCTAAGTTTGCTAAAACTCCTTTTGAAAATGAATTGCCTGATGAAAGTTTTCGAGTTGAGCAGCTTGCCTCTATTGCTCTTGCTCCTAACAATGCTTTGCATCAATTTATGGAGGACCATGAAAGTGATATTTTCAGGAAGGAAAGAGAAGAGATTGACGATATTTTTCTTTGTCAACAACCGTTGATTAAGCACAATTTACCTGTGGAGGATCTTGGTACCACTTTGCCACCTAAAGAAGATCCTATTTTTGAATTAAAGCCTTTACCTGATGATCTTAAGTATGCTTATATAGATGATAAGAAAATATATCCTGTTATTATCAGTTCTAAGCTTTCAGGAAAGGAAGAAGAAAGGTTATTGGAGATATTGAGGAAACATCGAGGAGCTATGGGATATACTCTTGATGATTTAAAAGGGATTTCTCCCACTTTATGTTAGCATGCTATTAACATGGAGGAAGACGCAAAGCCAGTTGTGGAACATCAACGCCGCTTAATTCCTAAGATGAAGGAAGTGGTAAGAAATGAGGTATTGAAGCTCCTTGATGCTGGTATTATTTATCCTATTGCTGATAGTAGATGGGTGAGTCATGTTCATTGTGTTCCTAAGAAAGGAGGTATCACTGTTGTGCCTAATGAGAATAACGAGCTTATTCCTCAAAGGGTAGTAGTTGGTTATTGTAGTGCCCCGCCTTATCAAAAGACAGAACTCCTGTGTAGCTGTGCCATTCCCTGGATCAGTAGATAGCACCACAGTACAAAATAAGTAATCATTGCAATAGCATCAATATTACAACGTAAATCCAGTTACATAGGTCTTTAACCTTACGAGTACACAGCATAAAGCATAGTTGCAATGAGCCTCCATCTTCATTAAGTGCCACATGCAGACATGTTGGAATGTAAGCTCGAGATCCCACTCCTAGTTCCTTACTCGAATATAAAACCTGCACGTTTGAATATGCAGCCCCAGAGGGGTCAGTACAACAACGTACTGGCAAATGACACATATTTGGTGGCATTTGTGAAAAGACTATACTACATGACTTTTGGCTGGTGGATCTTTTGGCTAATTTGCATAAAGCAAGTTTTATCCTATATTTTCCAAATCAAAACATTTTAAGACTTTATATTTTTCTTTAAAGTCGAAATAACTCCTAGGTCACCTCCACATACATGGTTTTCACTGCCAGTATGTAGCCCCGGGTAGTCACTCTACAAAACTATGTTAATCTCTCAAGTTACTACAATACCATGGTTTTCACTGCCAGGCATGTAGCCCTGAGGCATCCCCTCTTTCTACACAAGTTTTAATTATTTCAAAAGGTGATGAGATTCTTCCGTACATTCCATGTCTAGAGACTCAAGTTGTCCATAACCGGGGACACGGCTAATCGATAAGTTTTACACCTTGCATGGGTTGTGCACTTTCACCTTAAGACTCATTTTACCCCAAAGAATAAGATGAGACGAGACCTTTCAGAAGAAGCATTCATCCATCCGGATCTGACCGTTCCCAACTATACTCTTCTACCACCTGCTGTCAGTACCCATGGATGAACCCTTAATCGTACTCAATCAAGACAGAGCCCATAATGTCATAAGGTTGCATTGGAAGTACATCTAAGCATGGAAGACATAATCATCTCTTTAATCCTGAGTGGCAAACCACAAGTGTACTACTTAGGCCACTAACACATACCATGGTTTTCACTTCCAAGATATGTGACTCCTAAGCAGCCACTCAACACACCCAAAGCCACACCTATCCACCCAGGTAGTTCATTGAAGTTGAAGTTGTTAATTTTACTCACAAAACAACTGTAACATGTGATCATAGCATGGCTTCATATTTTTCAAAGTAATTAGCATCCTAACAGGTGGGGTTCAAGGATAGCTATACACTACTAGGTTCTAAACATTTCATAACTTCTTTGAAAATCAACCTATCATGCATACTACTGGAAAAATACTAATGCAGTAGTAAAAATAGGTAGAAGATATGTGTGTCACTTGCCTTTTTGAAGAATACGATGTTTCATTCTTCTCTCAACTAGTCACGTAGCTCTTCACACAACTATAGCTCAAAATAGCATAACATAAACAATCCATACAAACACAATCAAACAAAACAAACAATTGAAAAGTGTTTGTTAATAATTTAGGATTTCAAGATATTGTGATGGGATGGACATGACAAGGAAATATGAATTTGAGAGCTTAGTTGGGAAAGATCAATATGATTGGAGAGAATTGGGCCAAACAAGACATAAGTGATGAAGTCTTTATGCTTTATTTAAGCATGAATGAGTTTTAGAATAGCTCATGTGAAATGTACCACACAAGAGTCAAATAGTGCAACAACAATACTATTGAATAAATGTGACAACAATTATTCTTAAATAGTATTTAATACACTTAAGCATTAGGTAGGGATTCATTTACCATTGAAGTACTCAATTAACTCATTTGCAAACTAAATAGTTCAATACATATGAACAAAACTAAGTAGGCATAGGATTGTGTATGAATGATTGACATTTGAGAACATAGCTCAAATGATTCATTGATCAACATGGTGTATAAACACATACTATGGTATGGGTTATAACAACTCCACATTAATAAAATAGAATTTATGATTAAGATGAATTCACATTTTACTCATGTCACCCATTTGCAATGGAATATGTGTGAATTAGACAAAATAGACTTAGATGATCAACATATGGATCAATGTGATCTCAAGATGGTGTTTGATAGCTAGATATGAACTTAGAGTTTACTAAAGTAGAAGGGAACATTAATTGAAAAAGAACTAGATATATTGATATAAGAAATACTCAAATTCTCATATTTGAATTTGAATAATTGTGAAGTGGTTCAATAAAATATGAAGGTGATGCTACTGGATAGCTTACAGTAAGACAAACCTACTGCAATTGGAATCATTCAAAAGTAAGTTATGGAATTCAAATTATGTTCAAATTAGTGATTTGAATAGATTTGCATACACAAAGTGTGTGCACGTATCAAATTTGGATTTTCTTGATCCTATGATGTTCTACATGATGAGAGGATTCCAATGACTACAAATTTATAATTTTTGGATACTTGGTTCAAAAGATATGAATTAATTAAGTTAACAGAAGTGTTTGATTCAATTTGAAAATGATTTCAAATTAAATACTAAAACTATAAAGTATTAGGGAACTAATGGATTCTACACATTCTAAGGATTCCAATGATATATTATTTGCTATTTTTCGAGTTACAGATCAAAAGTTATGAATTATCAAAGATTTGGATTAAATCTGACTTTAAAATTAAATTTGAATCTGTTTTAATCCGAGGCAGACCACGTGGCGATCTGTGATTGGAGCATACCAGTTCGGTAGGATAACCATCGTGGGGCGTCGGATAAGTGGATCTGAACGGATCAGATCAGACCGTACCCCTTCGGGTAAATGATCTGTCTTAGCCGCACGATAAGGATCCGACAGGCGAGATCAAATCGGGGAGGGGCTCACCTGCGTCTAGGGTTCCGGCGAGCAATTCTCCGGCGAGGGCGGCTCTGGTTGATCTCTGGTGAAGCTATGGTGGATTCCAGATGACGGCGATGCTAGGACGGGGTACAGGAGGACACGGCGGACTCGGGAGCTTGGTCGAGGTGCTGGATTGCATCCTGTAGCGAGGAGGAGGCGTGGCCAGAGTGGAGATGGCGCCGGTGTGCTTCGGGTGATAGAAGACGGCGTCGATCTGCGACGAATTAGGCCAAGACAATTGATCAGGGGGACACACCGAAGAAAAGCAGAGAGGATTGAAGGGAAAGAGGGACGCGGATCTCACCGACGGTGACGTAATCAACAGGAGACGCCTGCAGAGTGGCGGAGCTCTGACGACGAATTCCGTCGTTCTCGATGCAACACGTGCGGGGAAACGAAAAGAGGAGGGAGGAGGAGATCCCAGGCTATTTATAGTCGGCTCTGTCTTGGTGGAGGGGCTAGGGTTTGGCTTGAAGGGTTTCGCAGCATAGAAAACAAAAAATTTCCTACGGAAGCGAACAAGAAAGCCAAGATCTAATCTAGGAGATGTAATCAACGAGAGAGGTAGATGAGATCTTCATACCCTTGAAGATTCGCACAGCGGAAACGTTCAATAGAACGTGGTTGACGTAGTCGTACTCGCCGTCTCCTCCTCGCGATCCGATCCGATCCTACGCCGCAAGTGGCGGCGCCTCCGAGAGTTGCACACGTGCGGTGCAGCGATGTCTCCTCCTTCCTTGGTCCAGCAAGTATGGTGGAGAGATAGATTGGATCGGCAGCACGACGGCGTGGTGCTTATGGTGGAGAGTTTCTGCGGCAGGGCTTCGCCTACGCGCAGTCGCGAGAGAGAGAGAGGGAGGGCAGCAGTTGGCGGCTAGGGTTTGGGTTAGGGGTCAGAGAGGGCTGCGCCCTTGCCCCCTATATATAGAGGGGTGGCCGGCCAGCTTGGCCTCTCCCCAAACCCTAGGGCGCCGACTTGGAGTAGGAAGAGTGGGGGGCAAGTTTCCCCCCCCCCTTCCTTCTTTGAAGACTCCCTTAGGGTTTCCCCTTGGGCTGGCTGGCTGGGCCTTAGGGGCCTTGTCTGCCTGGCCCAAGGCGGCCAGGGCACTTCCCCTTAGGCCCACGCAGGCCTCCGTCAAGTGGGCCCACGTTGGTCCCACTCCGGAACCTTCTAGAACCTTCCGGTACAATACCGATAAACTCCGAAACCTTTCCGGAATCCAAAAACTGCTTTCCTTTATATGAATCTTATTCTCCGGACCATTCCGGAACCTCTCGTGATGTCCTGGATCTCATCCGAGACTCCGAACTAAAACTCATAAACCAATTATCCATTCTATCCTAGCATCGATACACGTTAAGTGTGTGACCCTACGGGTTCGAGAATATGTAGACATGATCTTCTATCAATAATCAACAGCGGGATCTGGAAACCCATATTGACTCCCACATATTCATCGATGATCATATCAGATGAACCGCGATGTCAGGATTCAATTAATCCCGTATATGTATTCCCTTCGTCACACGATATTTTACTTGCCCGAGATTTGATCGTCGGTATCACCATACTTAGTTCAATCTCGTTCACAGCAAGTACTTTACTCGTTCCGTAATCCGATATCACTTCGTGATTAACTCCTTAACCACATGCTTGCAAGCGGTATTGATATCGATTACCGAGTGGGCCCAAAGTATATCTCTCCGACTTGGGAGGGACAAATTCCATCTCGATACATACAACCCAACAAGTACTTTCCGATCACCTGAGAGACACCTTTATTATCACCCTCACATAGGATGACGTTTGATGACTTCAAAGCTTTCTTCCGATACTAGGGAGTTGTATTATCTCATGGTCTAAGGAATACAATACATGACATAGAAAAGCTTCGCAAAGATGAACACAATGACACGATCTAATTGCTCTGCTTTATTTGGGTCTGTCCATCACATCATTCTCCTAATGACATGACCTCATTATTAATCGACAACTCATGTCTACGGTTAGGAAACCTTAACCATCATTAATCAATGAGCTAGTCTAGTAGAGGCGTACTAGGGACACGGTGTTGTTCATAAACCACACAAGTATTAATGTTTCCGCTTAATACAATTATAGCATGGAGTATAAACATTATCATGAACAAGAAATATGATAATAACAATATTATTATTGCCTCTAGGGCATATTTCCTTCAGTCTCCCACTTGCACTAGAGTCAATAATCTAGTCAATACTTGCGCATTCAACACCTATGGCATTCCGGTGTTACTCATACGCGTTGCACGTGGTAAACCTTATCTACGGGTCTGACACTTTCAGGTCCGTTTGTATTTGCATATTCTTTTGCGTCAGCACGCATTACTCATCTTGTATGAGATAGCATCGTATAAACTTGGTCTTCTGGTGAGACCTTTGTTTCTTGGCCAAGACTATGTTGTCACTATTGTCATACAATAGAACTACATAGTACTAGCACACTTTTAAAAAATAGCGATATCCACCGTGCGTCGAAATACTCATTGGTCCGCACACATCGGTATGTATGATTTCCAATAAGTCCGTTGCTCGCTCCATTATTCCGGAGAACGGGTTTTTGATCATCTTGCCCATGAGGCATGGCTTGCACGTGTCAAATGATTCAAAATCAAGAGACTCCAAAAGTCCATCAGAATGGAGTTTCTTCATGCGTTTTACGCCAATATGACCTAGACGACAGTGCCACAAAGAAGTTGGATTATCACTATCTACTTTGCATCTTTATGCCGCTTCTAAAGCAAATATATACTTAGCCCTCGTTGCAGTGTCCGCCACAATGTTAACATTGGAACTCATCCAAGTCATCATGGAACTTTCTTCCATTTTATTGTGCCACCTTCTAACTCAAAACAAATAGCTTAAAATTTGAGATAAAATTTTACTTGTATGTGTGACAAAGCCAATGTAACTCATTACAATGAACCATTTGTCACTTCTGCATACAGAACATATTCTTACTTCTTCGAAAGTGCATAAGAATATCTTTACTATTGTCCAACGATCATCATATGAATGCTATAACCTTTAGAGCATTGGACACATCTAGATCTACATATCATGGTATACAAGATTGATAAAATCATTCTTGTGGTTTCACTCATCAAGTGTCAAAACAATTGATTCTTGCTCCAACCTCTTCCATGCAACAAGAACCGTTCTTATTGTTTCCATATTGAACAAATTCAATATTTCATCTATGTATTCTGGCAAAACTATATTAGTGCCTCAATCTATCTGCATAGACATTGATGCTTAATATTCTGGTTTTACCTAAGTCTTTCACTAGAAATCTAATTTTAGTGAAAACTTCACAAATATCAAGAAAAACACATAATTTCCAATGAACGATATGTCATCTACATAAAGCATTAGAAATATGTCTTAGCGCTCCCACTTACTTTCTTGTAAATACAAGCATCTTCAAATATCTTGATGAAATTAACACTTTAACATTTTCATCATTGAAGATTCCAACTTCGCTATGCTTACTTCTACCATAGAAGTTTGCATACATATCTAGCAACCTTTGAATTAACAAAACCCATTGGGTCGTGTCAGGTACACGTCCTTGGTGTGCATTCCGGTAGAGGAATGTTGTTTTGTTTATTCAACTAACATATCTCTATATGTAATTGTTGCTAGAATAATTCATATGACGAAGTCAGGGCCCATCATCGCTTCTTTGTATATTGTTGGTTACTATTATCTAATAATATCTCATCCTCAAATCTTGCTATTTGATTACGACCAACTTGGTTAAATAGGAACTTCGATGCCGTGACTACAACACATTGTAGACACGTGAGCTATGAATGTAGTTGCCGCTTCCAGAACATATTCTGGTGCTGTGCTACTCTGATCATCTTGCTCAGATTCAACAACCTCATCAAGTTCTATCTTCCTCCCACTTAAACCTTTCGCGAAAAACTCCTTCATAAGAAGTTCACTTCTTTTAGTGACAATCACTATGTGTTTAGGTTCATAATAGAAGGAATACCCATCGACATTCTTTGGGATAACCTACAAAGACTTACTAATCCGATTTTGGTTGTAAACATTTTACACATATGCCTTGCATACCAAAATTCAAGAAAAGACAACTATAACTTGTATCGTGTCATTTCGGCAGATTATGATGGCACTTTATTCAGTGAAAAGCGGTAGTCTCTAAAGCATAATCCACAAATTATATTGGTAGTTTATTTTATTATTGATCTAACCATGTCAAACAAGGTTTGATTACATCCATCGAAAACTCCATACTCCTATGGTGTTTATCATGATGCAAGTTTGTGGAACAATTCCTCTAACTCTTAGATGCTTGCTAAACTTGTAACTCATAAATATTCTTCTTTATGATCCAATCATAAAAACTTAAATTTTCTTGTTACAATAATTTCCACTTCATAAATTGAACAATTTCAATTATTTCATACTTCTATCTCATCAAGCAGATATACCATACATCTATTCGAGTCATTGATGAAATAGAAAATACACCATGATCGACTTCACACTATGGACTACATACATCAACATGTATGATCTTCGTTTAGTTAGTCGCTTGTTCTGTCCATGGCCCATAAACAGAGTTTAATCATCTTTAGGAAAAATCTCACAAGCGTCAATCAATTCAAAATCAAATGACTCAAAATCTATCAATATAGAATTTCTTTCATGTTTTGTTTCCAATATGACTTAAACGGTGGTGTCATATAAGTGAAATTTGTTTTGTCTTGCGACCTTTAGCATCAGTGTTATAAATGTCTATTTCACCAACAAGATTTATAATAATCTATCCATCGACTATGGAAGACGGTAATATTTGAACAACCATTGCTCTCATAATACCAGAACAAAATAGCAATTATTAAGTTCTTAACAAATCTAGAAGGCTAGGTTTTATGCCGACGAAAAACACAATAACACATTTATTTGTTTCTCGATGCGCATTGTTACCACATTCTTTTGCTAGTTACTTAGGCCATCGTAGTTCTTGTATTGTTGCTTTGTATGACATTTCATACCAACAAATCAGTATCGAATACCCAAGAATTACATCATGTACTTAGCAAAGAATACATCTATAACATGTATATCATTTATATACCTGAGCTGGACAATTCCAGTCTTTTCCTTTTCTACCAAATACTTTTGCAGATCCTATTTAGCGTTTCCTCTCCTTTTAGAAGAATCTATCGACATCAACAGTGGCATCAATCATTTGACACATAGTCCAAAGGATGTTAGTCAAATACTAATGGCCTTGGATTTTGCACTTTGAAGTGGATCGCCATCATCATATGATTGGTATTCTTCCAGATTCCATTCTTTAGTATTCTTTTGGTATAGCAAAAACAATTTAGCCAATACCTTTTCATTCATCTTATCATGACAACTTTCATGATGAAACTACTATAGCTTATAAGGATGAATGCAAGTATAATATTAGTTCCCAAACTTTTGGGTGATCGGGATGCCTAGCATCTTCAATCTTCGCATATAGTCATACAATATGAGCATATGTTCTTTTACTAAATTATACTTCATCATTTTGCAAACAATAAAAGTCTTAGATATCAAATATCTTTTACTTCTTATTTGTTACTGAAACAATTCTTTCAGCTCCAAGATCACTTTGATTCTCAAACAATTTTGAAGATAAATTTATCATGAAGGCAAACATATGATCTTTAGATACTAAACTTGAATCGTTGCTCTTAGATTAATACAATTTATTAAATCGTATGGAGCAAGCAAGGTTTGCTAAAGTTTGCAATAGGACTTAATCTTTAGTCTTGAAATTCTAACTAAACGGCACTAGACCGAAAAGTGATTATCCAGAATTCTATAGTTCTTTTAACTCAATTAAGCTAAGTGTCGGTGGGAAACGGTTGCCAAAGACTACAACGACTTATGCAAATACACTAAGATTTAGTTCATGATAATTAGTTCAAGTTAATCAAATTACTAATGAACTCCCACTAAATTCAACATCCCTCAAAGTTGTTCAGTGAAGCATGATCCAAATTCACTACACCGAGACCGATCATCACGTGAATGATGTAGTTTTAATGGTGAACATCAACATGTTGATCATATCATCCATATGACTCATGCTTGACCTTTCGGTCCGTGTGTTCCGAGGCCATGTCTGTACATGCTAGGCTCATCAAGTCAAACCCAAGTATTTCCGCATGTGCAAAACTGGCTTGCACCCTGTTGTATGTGAACGTAGAGTTTATAGCACCCGATCATCACGAGATGCTTGAAAAACGATGAACTTTCGCAACGGCGCATACGAGGGGAGAACACAATTTTTATCTTGATCTTTAAGTGAGGAATCATCTTATAATGCTACCGTCGCGATCTAAGCATAATAAGATACATAAAAGGATAAACATCACATGCATATAATTTTATGTGACATGGTATAGCCAATCTCCGCGCCATGATCTCCATCTTGTGCGCACCGGCATGATCTCCATCACTCCACCATGATTGCCTCCACCACGAATAGCAACTACAACTATTGCTAACTACTTAGCGATAAAGTAAAGCTATTACATGGCGTATAAGAAGTTGACACGCAGGTCATACACAATTATAAAGACAACCATATGGCTCCTGCCGGTAGTGAACTCATCGACATGCAAGTCGTGAAAGATTACAAAACATGATCATTGCATACATCTCAATTCATACACATCATGTCTTGGGCCATACCATATCACAAAAACACTCCCTGCAAAAACAAGTTAGACGCCTCTACTTTGTTATTGCATGTTTTACGTGGCTTATGGGAGTAGCAAGCTAAGAACGATTCTTACCTACGAAAAGCCACAATGGTGATATTATGGTTGCTAACATCCGATGTAAGTCCCATGACTACTATAGTGAGAGAAACTGGCATCCACCAGCCGCATGTATGGAACAAGCCACACGTCAAGTGCGGAGCCGGTCTCGCGAACGCGGTCGCGTAAAGTTGGCCTGGACCGCTTCGATCTCACTATACCGCGCCATAAGAAATACACAACAAGAGGTTTGCAACAGAAAACATCACGCCCGCAACAAACATGTTGCGTTCTACTCGTGAAACACATCTACGCATAGATATAGCTCTGATACCACTGAAGGGTTTCGCAGCATAGAAAACAAAAATTTTCCTACGGAAGCGAACAAGAAAGCCAAGATCTAATCTAGGAGATGTAATCAACGAGAGAGGTAGATGAGATCTTCATACCCTTGAAGATTCGCACAGCGGAAACGTTCAATAGAACGTGGTTGACGTAGTCGTACTCGCCGTCTCCTCCTCGCGATCCGATCCGATCCTACGCCGCAAGTGGCGGCGCCTCCGAGAGTTGCACACGTGCGGTGCAGCGATGTCTCCTCCTTCCTTGGTCCAGCAAGTATGGTGGAGAGATAGATTGGATCGGCAGCACGACGGCGTGGTGCTTATGGTGGAGAGTTTCTGCGGCAGGGCTTCGCCTACACGCAGTCGCGAGAGAGAGAGAGGGAGGGCAGCAGTTGGCGGCTAGGGTTTGGGTTAGGGGTCAGAGAGGGCTGCGCCCTTGCCCCCTATATATAGAGGGGTGGCCGGCCAGCTTGGCCTCTCCCCAAACCCTAGGGCGCCGACTTGGAGTAGGAAGAGTGGGGGGCAAGTTTCCCCCCCCCCTTCCTTCTTTGAAGACTCCCTTAGGGTTTCCCCTTGGGCTGGCCGGCTGGGCCTTAGGGGCCTTGTGCGCCTGGCCCAAGGCGGCCAGGGCACTTCCCCTTAGGCCCACGCAGGCCTCCGTCAAGTGGGCCCACGTTGGTCCCACTCCGGAACCTTCTAGAACCTTCCGGTACAATACCGATAAACTCCGAAACCTTTCCGGAATCCAAAAACTGCTTTCCTTTATATGAATCTTATTCTCTGGACCATTCCGGAACCTCTCGTGATGTCCTGGATCTCATCCGAGACTCCGAACTAAAACTCATAAACCAATTATCCATTCTATCCTAGCATCGATACACGTTAAGTGTGTGACCCTACGGGTTCGAGAATATGTAGACATGATCTTCTATCAATAATCAACAGCAGGATCTGGAAACCCATATTGACTCCCACATATTCATCGATGATCATATCAGATGAACCGCGATGTCAGGATTCAATTAATCCCGTATATGTATTCCCTTCGTCACACGATATTTTACTTGCCCGAGATTTGATCGTCGGTATCACCATACTTAGTTCAATCTCGTTCACAGCAAGTACTTTACTCGTTCCGTAATCCGATATCACTTCGTGATTAACTCCTTAACCACATGCTTGCAAGCGGTATTGATATCGATTACCTGAGTGGGCCCGAAGTATATCTCTCCGACTTGGGAGGGACAAATTCCATCTCGATACATACAACCCAACAAGTACTTTCCGATCACCTGAGAGACACCTTTATTATCACCCTCACATAGGATGACGTTTGATGACTTCAAAGCTTTCTTCCGATACTAGGGAGTTGTATTATCTCATGGTCTAAGGAATACAATACATGACATAGAAAAGCTTCGCAAAGATGAACACAATGACACGATCTAATTGCTCTGCTTTATTTGGGTCTGTCCATCACATCATTCTCCTAATGACATGACCTCATTATTAATCGACAACTCATGTCTATGGTTAGGAAACCTTAACCATCATTAATCAATGAGCTAGTCTAGTAGAGGCGTACTAGGGACACGGTGTTGTTCATAAACCACACAAGTATTAATGTTTCCGCTTAATACAATTATAGCATGGAGTATAAACATTATCATGAACAAGAAATATGATAATAACAATATTATTATTGCCTCTAGGGCATATTTCCTTCATGGCTCATGGGAGGAGATTGGACGGTGGCAGAGAACGCCGTGCGGGAGGAGGAGATCTTGGCGAGAGGAGGAAGATGATAGGTGGGGTCAGGTGGTCAGCGTCAGGAAAAAGAAGCTGACACGTGGGCCCCAGACGTCAGCGAGGTAAAGGGGCTGGGGTGGTAACCTTTCGGGTTTTGGCTAAATGGGTCGTGGGCCGGTTCGGGGGATGGGCCAAAATGGTTCCCCACGGCCTTTTCTGATTTCTTTATTTCTTTTCCCTTTTTCTTTTCTGTTTTCTGAATTGTTTCATAGAATTTGCAAAAATACTTCAAATCAATTCAAACAAGTTTCTAAATTCTTCAAACATTCTAAGAAATGTTTTAAAACAGTAAGACACATGTTTTCAGAAACAAAACAAGATTTTTAATAGAAATTGTTAATTGAGCCAAATGACTTTGCTTGCATAAAATAATAGAAATAGGGTTTGAAATCAATTCTTTCTAAAATAGTAAAATAACAGTTTATAAAATAATAATTGAGAAACACACTCAATTATAGTTTGGAAAAGCAATACTATTTTGAATGAAGCAAATTTCGTAAAACAACCCTTTGCAAGCAAGCTTGCATAAAGTTGGATAAAAGAAAGGAAGAAAAATAGATTTGGATACTTGGTTTTTCTCAAAGAAGTTTCTTCATGAGATGATAGGAAGTTTGAAATGGTTTTATAATAATGTCTTTTAAATAAACTCAAAAGTTCTAAATCCTTGTGAATTTTCAATCAAACATACAAAACAAAAGCAAAAAATTTCCCCCAAAATTTGATAAAATCTTGGGATGTTACAGACTACCACCCTTAAAAGAAATCTCGTCCCCGAGATTGGAGAAGCTAGAAAGAAAGTAGGTTTTGGGTTACCTAGGTGGCTACCACCCTTAAAAGAAACTCTTGTAGGTAGTCTATATACTTGGGGTTTAATCCAGACACCTTGGTCTTGACTTGGCACTAGTGTCATCTTTTGAATCCATAGTTAGTCTTCATCTTCATTTCTGATGTGTGGGTGTCTATTTACAAACTTGGGCATCAACCTTCCTCAAGGGTTGCTTGATTATAGCCTTGCTCCCTTGTAGAGCTTCTATCCAACGGGTAGTTGTTGGACTACTTTGGACACTGAAAAGTCACTCTTCTGGTTCTGTTGAGCTACTTTGGACACTTAAGAGTCACTCTTTGGTTCTGTTGATCTTCTTTGGATACTGAAGAGTCACTCTTTTGGGCCAATCAGAGGACCAAGCTGAGATGTCTCCTCTTTGGGTCAATCAGAAGATCAAGCTGAGAGGTTTTCCTATCTTCATCTCCACATCTTTGTCATCATCCTTGGATGTTCTTCATCTTTTGGTTATTTCCTTTATGATACCATTCTATTCCATTCCATTTTGGTAACCTTCCATGTTTGTAGGATTTCTTCCTTTGAGATACCATTATGTTCTTGTGGTTCCATTTTGTTCCCATGGGTACCATTCTATTCTAGTATCCTTCCTGGTTGATGTACATCTTCCATTGTGAGTCTTCTTCAACAGAAAGCTTGAAGTTCATCCTTACCGTCTTCCTACGTGTTGGCAGCACTTGCCTACTATAGGGGGTATAACATGCTATTCTTCTTAAGGTTTAGGCTTAGTAACATTGTCTCTCATAGGTATGTCTCTCTAGATTCACCATTCCTCATAACAAGAGCGAACAATATGAGTAGTCATCATGCGGGCCAATCCATGTCGCACCCAATCATTACCTTGTATTTGGTTTGGTGCATCTCGCATTCTAACTCTTGGTCAACCTTACTAGTTTTAAACAAAAGTTTTATTGAAAATGAAACCAAGTTCTGAATCCCATTTTTGCATTTTGAAAACAACATCTATCGTTCCTAACTAGGGGTTTGCGACACATCTCATGGCAACAATCCTTAAGTTGTAGATCCTTAAGTTTGCCATTTAAGGGGAATTGAAATCCTTTCCACTGCTCTGTTTGTTCTTTCCATTGCTCTGTTTGCTCCTTCCATTGCTCTGTTTGTTCTTTCAACCCTCCTTGCATGAGGTGGTTGAATAGTATTACTTCCACATTAGCTACACCTTGGGGTGTCTTCTTCTTGTGTGGTGTTCCTTTCGTTCGCACTTATAGCAAGTGATCATACTGAGGTCCTTCTTCACACTTTCCTTCGTGTGTTTGCTTTGTTGTATCTTTTCGGGCAGTTGGATGAGTAATGTCCTTGTTCCTTGTAATTGAAGTACAGTACCTTGTTGTTGTTCTTTGTATCCTTATCTCCATCTGAGGGTATTGTGGTTGTTCTGTCGTTGAGAATACTTCGGTTTGGGTTTTAGGACAAGTTTAGGTCTTAGCATAGATAAGAATTAGATAGAAGGGATCTAAAGAAGATTCCTACCCAACACAGCAGATCAAGGCAATTTATCTTACAAGCAACATCTAACAAACATTCAACCATCTAACAAACTAGTTCAAACACTAACAATCTAGTATGGTCATACCCCAATTTGGTATGATCATTAGATTATTACGATATCGTTGGTTCTATAAACTAGGAGTAATGGTGGTCTATTCTATAATTGTCTTCATTTGTTCCTTGTTCTCATTTCCACTTCCTCAATGCATCGTTGATGTTGTGCAGTCTTCATACCATCATTTATCTAAGTTCTTCATTGGCCTTCCATATAGTTCTTCATGTTGAGTCAAGGAATAACATGTGGAGTATAAGTGTCACACTTCTGGCACATTGTGATCTTCTATCCTTTCTTGATGGCTTCTAAAGTTGGGTCATCTAAAGGAATCCTTTGAAAATGAAGTAGGAGAGAATACAAGGAGTTTCAAGATGCAAACAATCTTTTAAAATTTAAATAGAAGCAAGATGAGATAGAGATTTTTATCCTAGGGTCTTCCTATTTCTAATCCAAACCTAGGGTCTCGATCCTACAGGCAACACTATGCTCTGATACCATTCTGTAGTGCCCTGCCTTATCAAAAGACAGAACTCCTGTGTAGCTGTGCCATTCCCTGGATCAGTAGATAGCACCACAGTACAAAATAAGTAATCATTGTAATAGCATCAATATTACAACGTAAATCTAGTTACATAGGTCTTTAACCTTATGAGTACACAACATAAAGCATAGTTGCAATGAGCCTCCATCTTCATCAAGTGCCACAGGCAGACATGTTGGAATGTAAGCTCGAGATCCTAATCCTGGTTCCTTACTCGAATATAAAACCTGCACGTTTGAATATGCAGCCCCATAGGGGTCAGTACAACAATGTACTGGCAAATGACACATATTTGGTGGCATTTGTGAAAAGACTATACTACATGACTTTTGGCTGGTGGATCTTTTGGCTAATTTGCATAAAGCAAGTTTTATCCTATATTTTCCAAATCAAAACATTTTAAGACTTTATATTTTTCTTTAAGGTCGAAATAACTCCTAGGTCACCTCCACATACATGGTTTTCACTGCCAGTATGTAGCCCCGGGTAGTCACTCTACAAAACTATGTTAATCTCTCAAGTTACTACAATACCATGGTTTTCACTGCCAGGCATGTAGCCCTAAGGCATCCCCTCTTTCTACACAAGTTTTAATTATTTCAAAAGGTGATGAGATTCTTCCGTACATTCCATGTCTAGAGACTCAAGTTGTCCATAACTGGGGACACGGCTAATCGATTAATTTTACACCTTGCAAGGGTTGTGCACTTTCACCTTAAGACTCATTTTACCCCGAAGAATAAGATGAGATGAGACCTTTCAGAAGAAGCATTCATCCATCCGGATCTGACCGTTCCCAACTATACTCTTCTACCACCTGCTGTCAGTACCCATGGATGAACCCTTAATCGTACTCAATCAAGACAGAGCCCATCATGTCATAAGGTTGCATTGGAAGTACATCTAAGCATGGAAGACATAATCATCTCTTTAATCCTGAGTGGCAAACCACAAGTGTACTACTTAGGCCACTAACACATACCATGGCTTTCACTTCCAAGATATGTGCCTCCTAAGCAGCCACTCAACACACCCAAAGCCACACCTATCCACCCAGGTAGTTCATTGAAGTTGAAGTTGTTAATTTTACTCACAAAACAACTGTAACATGTGATCATAGCATGGCTTCATATTTTTCAAAGTAATTAGCATCCTAACAGGTGGGGTTCAAGGATAGCTATACACTACTAGGTTCTAAACATTTCATAACTTCTTTGAAAATCAACCTATCATGCATACTACTGGAAAAATACTAATGCAGTAGTAAAAATAGGTAGAAGATATGTGTGTCACTTGCCTTTTTGAAGAATACAATCTTTCACTCTTCTCTCAACTAGTCATGTAGCTCTTCACACAACTATAGCACAAAATAGCATAACATAAACAATCCATACAAACACAATCAAACAAAACAAACAATTGAAAAGTGTTTGTTAACAATTTAGGATTTCAAGATATTGTGATGGGATGGACATGACAAGGAAATATGAATTTGAGAGCTTAGTTGGGAAAGATCAATATGATTGGAGAGAATTCGGCCAAACAAGATATAAGTGATGAAGTCTTTATGCTTTATTTAAGCATGAATGAGTTTTAGAATAGCTCATCTGAAATGTACCACACAAGAGTCAAATAGTGCAACAACAATACTATTGAATAAATGTGACAACAATTATTCTTAAATAGTATTTAATACACTTAAGCATTAGGTAGGGATTCATTTAGCATTGAAGTACTCAATTAACTCATTTGCAAACTAAATAGTTCAATACATGTGAACAAAACTAAGTAGGCATAGGATTGTGTATGAATGATTTACATTTGAGAACATAGCTCAAATGATTCATTGATCAACATGGTGTATAAACACATACTATGGTCTGGGTTATAACAACTCCACATTAATAAAATAGAATTTAGGATTAAGATGAATTCACATTTTACTCATGTCACCCATTTGCAATGGAATATGTGTGAATTAGACAAAATAGACTTAGATGATCAACATATGGATCAAGGTGATCTCAAGATGGTGTTTGATAGCTAGATATGAACTTAGAGTTTACTAAAGTAGAAGGGAACATTAATTGAAAAAGAACTAGAACTAATTGATATAAGAAATACTCAAATTTTCGTATTTGAATTTGAATAATTGTGAAGTGGTTCAATAAAATATGAAGGTGATGCTACTGGATAGCTTACAGTAAGACAAAGCTACTGCAATTGGAATCATTCAAAAATAAGTTATGGAATTCAAATTATGTTCAAATTAGTGATTTGAATAGATTTGCATACACAAAGTGTGTGCACGTATCAAATTTGGATTTTCTTGATCCTATGATGTTCTACATGATGAGAGGATTCCAATGAATAGAAATTTATAATTTTTGGATACTTGGTTCAAAAGATATGAATTAATTAATTTAACAGAAGTGTTTGATTCAATTTGAAAATGATTTCAAATTAAATACTGAAACTATAAAATATTAGGGAACTAATGGATTCTACACATTCTAAGGATTCCAATGATATATTATTTGCTATTTTTCGAGTTACAGATCAAAAGTTATGAATTATCAAAGATTTGGTTTAAATCTGACTTTAAAATCAAATTTGAATCTATTTTAATCGAGGCAGGCCACGTGGCGATCTGTGATTGGAGCGTACCGGTTTGGTAGGATAACCATCATGGGGTATCAGATTTAAGTGGATCTGAACGGTTTAGATCAGACCGTACCCCTTTGGGTAAGTGATCTGTCTTAGCCGCACGATAAGGATCCGACGGGCGAGATCAAATCGGAGAGGGGCTCACCTGCATCTAGGGTTTCGGCGAGCAATTCTCCAGCGAGGGCGGCTCTGGTTGATCTCCGGTGAAGCTACGGTGGCTTCCAGATGATGGCGATGCTAGGATGGGGTACAGGAGGACACGGCGGACTCGGGAGCTTGGTCGAGGTGCTGGATTGCATCCTGTAGTGAGGAGGAGATGCGGTCGGAGTGGAGATGGCGCTGGTGTGCTTCGGGTGATAGAAGACGGCGTCGATCTGCGGCGAATTAGGCCAAGACAATTGATCAGGGGGATGCGCCAAAGAAAAGTAGAGAGGATTGAAGGGAAAGAGGGACGCGGAACTCACCGACGGTGACGTAATCAACAGGAGATGCCTGCAGAGTGGCGGAGCTCCGACGATGAATTCCATCGTTCACGATGCGACGCGTGCAGGGAAACGGAAAGAGGAGGGAGGAGGAGATCCCATGCTATTTATAGCCGGCTCTGTCTTGGTGGAGGGGCTAGGGTTTGGCTCGTGGGAGGAGATCGGATGGTGGCAGAGAATGACGTGCGGGAGGAGGAGATCTTGGCGAGAGGAGGAAGATGATAGGTGGGGTCAGGTGGTTAGCGTCGGGAAAAAGAAGCTGACACGCGGGCCCCAGACGTCAGCGAGGTAAAGGGGCTGGGGCGGTACCCTTTCGGGTTTTGGCTAAATGGGTCGTGGGCCGGTTCGGGGCACGGGCCGAAATGGTTCCCCACGGCCACGGCCTTTTCTGATTTCTTTATTTCTTTTTCCTTTTCCCTTTTTCTTTTCTGTTTTCTGAATTGTTTCAAAGAATTTACAAAAATACTTCAGATGAATTCAAACAAGTTTCTAAATTCTTCAAACATTCTAAGCAATGTTTTAAAATAGTAAGACACATGTTTTCAGAAACAAAACAAGATTTTTAATAGAAATTATTAATTGAGCCAAATGACTTTGCTTGCATAAAATAATAGAAATAGGGTTTGAAATCAATTCTTTCTAAAATAGTAAAATAAGAGTTTATAAAATAATAATTGAGAAACACACTCAATTATAGTTTGGAAAAGCAAACCTATTTTGAATGAAGCAAATTTTGTAAAACAACCCTTTGCAAGCAAGCTTGCATAAAGTTGGATAAAAGAAAGGAAGAAAAATAGATTTGGATACTTGGTTTTTCTCAAAGAAGTTTCTTCATGAGATGATAGGAAGTTTAAAATGGTTTTATAATAATGTCTTTTAAATAAACTCAAAAGTTTTAAATCCTTGTGAATTTTCAATCAAACATACAAAACAAAAGCAAAAAATTTCCCCCAAAATTTGATAAAATCTTGGGATGTTACAGTTATAGGATGTGCATTGATTTTAGAAAGGATAAACAAAGTTACTAAGAAAGATCACTATCCTTTACCGTTTATAGATCAAATGCTAGAGAGGTTGTCTAAGAAGACTCATTTTTTTTCTTGATGGTTATTCTGGTTTCTCTCAGATTGCTGTTAAAAAGGAAGATCAAGAGAAAACCACTTTTACTTGCCCTTATGGAACTTATGCTTATAGACGTATGCCATTTGGTTTGTGCAATGCTCCTGGTACTTTTCAAAGATGCATGTCTGCTATTTTTCATGGTTTTTGTGAAGAAATTGTGGAGGTTTTCATGGACGATTTCTCCGTCTATGGAACTTCTTTTGATAATTGTTTGCACAATCTTGATAAAGTTTTGCAGAGGTGTGAAGAAACTAATATTGTTCTTAATTGGGAGAAATGCCACTTTATGGTGGTGAATGAAGGAATTGTTCTTGGACATAATTTTTTTGAAAGAGGTATTGAAGTTGACAGGGCGAAAGTTGAAGCAATTGAGAAAATGCCCTGTCCCAGAGATGTTAAAGGTTTTCGTAGTATTCTTGGTCATGCTGGTTTCTATAGGAGGTTTATTAAAGATTTCTCTAAGATTTCAAAGCCTCTTACTAATCTTCTTCAAAAAGATGTACCATTTGTTTTTGATGATGATTGTAAGGAAGCATTTGAAACTCTTAAGAAGGCTTTAACTACTGCTCCTATTGTTCAACCACCTGATTGGAATTTACCCTTTGAAATTATGTGCGATGCTAGTGATTTTGCTGTTGGTGTTGTTCTTGGATAGCGCGTAGATAAGAAGTTAAATGTTATTCATTATGCTAGTAAGACTCTTGATGCTGCTTAGAAGAATTATGCTACTACTGAGAAGGAGTTTCTTGCTGTCGTTTTTGCATGTAATAAGTTTAGACCTTACATTGTTGATTCTAAAGTTACTATTCATACTGATCACGCTGTTATTAGATATCTTATGTCAAAGAAGGATGCTAAGCCTAGGCTTATTAGATGGGTGTTGCTTTTACAAGAGTTTGATCTGCATATTGTAGATAGGAAAGGTGCTGAAAATCCTATTGCTGACAATTTGTCTAGATTGGAAAACATTTCTTTTGATCAGATTCCTGTTAATGATAGTTTTCCAAATGAACAGTTGGCTTCAATAAATGTAACTTCGCGAGACCTTCCTTGGTATGCTGATTATGCTAACTTTATTGTTTCCAAGTACTTGCCTCCAACCTTTACAGCTCAGAAAAGAAGAAAATTCTTTTATGATTTGAGGCATTATTTTTGGGATGACCCACACTTATATAAAGAAGGAGTTGATGGAATTATGCGAAGATGTGTTCTGGAATATGAGCAACAAGAAATATTGAGAAAGTGCCATGGAAGTGCTTATGGAGAACATCATGCTGGAGATAGAACTGCACAAAAGGTTCTACAATCAGGTTTTTATTGGCCAACCCTCTTTAAAGATGCTAGAAGGTATGTTTTATCTTGTGATGAATGTCAAAGAGTCGGTAATATTTCTAGACGTAATGAAATGCCTATGAGTTACACTCTTGTTATTGAACCATTTGATTGTTGGGGATTTGACTTTATGGGTCCTTTTCCTCCTTCAAAAGGGTATACTCACATACTTGTTGCTGTAGATTATGTTACCAAGTGGGTAGAAGCTATACCTACAAAGAGTGCCGATGGTGAAACCTCATTAAAAATGCTTAAGGACGTCATTTTTCCTAGGTTTGGTGTGCCTAGATATCTTATGACTGACGGAGGTTCTCATTTTATTCATGGCTGTTTTAGAAAAACTTTTGCTAGATATGACGTTAATAATAGAATTGCTTCTGCTTATCATCCCCAAACTAGTGGGCAGGTAGAGCTTTCAAATAGAGAGATCAAGTCTATCTTGCAGAAGACTGTCAATAGATCTAGGAAAAACTGGGCTAGCAAGTTAAACGATGCTTTATGGGCTTATAGAACTGCTTATAAGAACCCTATGGGCATGTCTCCTTACAAGATGGTTTACGGAAAAGCATGTCACTTGCCCTTAGAATTAGAACACAAAGCTTTTTGGGCAGTGAAAGAGCTTAATAGAGATTTTAAACTCGCTGGTAAGAAAAGGTTGCTTGATTTAAGTTCCCTAGATGAGTGGAGAAACGAAGCTTATGAGAATGCCAGACTTTTCAAAGGGAAAGTCAAACAATCGCATGATAAGAGAATTCTTAAGAGAGGGTTTCACGTTGGTGAGAAAGTTTTATTGTATAGGTCTCGTCTCAGATTTTTTGCAGGAAAATTACTCTCGAAATGGGAAGGACCCTATGTTATTGTGGAAGTATACCGCTCAGGTGTGCTGGTTGGTGATGGCGCCAGAAAATTACTGTGGCGTTTGTTGACGTGGGAGCAGTAAGTCCTTGTGCGTGGTGAATGACTAGCCCGTTGGGAACCCCAAGAGGAAGGTATGATGAGTGTAGCGGCTAGTTTTCCCTCAGTTAAGAAACCAAGGTTTATCGATCAGGAGAAGGAGAGACAGCGACGACTGAAGGTGTTTGTGGAACCTGCACACACACAGACAAATACTTTGTTCCCAACTTGCGATGAGGTTGTCAATCTCACCGGTTTGCTTGAAACAAAGGTTATGAGTGTATCGAGTGGAAAACAGTAGTAAAATGCTAGTAAAGTAAACAGGTGATTGCAATATGATTAAAATAGGACCGGAGTCCACAGTTCACTAGTGGTGTCTCTCCATAGATAAATAACATGCTGGGTAAACAAATTACAGTTGGGCAATTGATAGAATAAAGATAACGTGATATGTCAAGAAGATCACTATGAGATTCACTCTGGGCATTACAACAAAATACATAGACCGCCATCCAACTACATCTATGACTAATAATCCACCCCCGAGGATATCATCCGAACACCCTAGAAGTATTAAGTTGCGAACAACAGATAATTGCATTAAGCAAAGTGTGTAATGTAAACAAAGCATATGCCCTCGAGCATATGAATGTTGTTTTCTCCCTAGTAGCAACAGCACATCTACCACCTTAGAGGTTTCTGTCACTCCCCCAGGTGAAATAGAGGCATGAACCCACTATCGAGCATAAATACCCCCTCTTGGAGTCACTAGCAACTACTCGGCCAAGATAGCTACTAACAACGGAGAGCATGCAAGATCATAAACAACATAGATATAACAAAAGATATAATTCAGTGCAGCAACTTAATCATAAACACCAATATTCATCGGATCCCAACAAACCAACATCATACAATTACATAACGGTGATCTCAATCATGTAGGGCAGCTCATGAGATCTAAACATGAAGCACATGGTAGAGAAGACAACCAACTAGCTACTGCTATGGACCCATAGTCCAAGGTAGACTACTCACTCATCGCTCCGGAGGCAATCATGGCGATGAAGGAGACCTCCGGTGGCGATTCCCCTCTCCGGCAGGGTGCCGGGAAGAGCTTCTGGACCCTCCCGATCTTCGGGTCGACGGCGGCGGCGGATCGCGATGTATTCTGGAAAACTGATCGGGCCTTAGGTTTTTCTCGTTAGGGGGTATATGTAGGCGAAAGGGGGCTGTCAGAGGGTGGACCACGTGGCCTCACACGGGGCTGGCGCGGCCAGGGGCTAGGCCGCGCCGCCCTTGTGTGTGCGGGCCTCGTGGCCCCCCTCCGTCAGGTCTTCGGGTGTTTGGGAGCTCCCCGATGAAATATGACTTCAGGAACTTGTTTCGTCCAATTCGGAGAATATTTCCTGTGTATCACTTCTGAAACCAAAAACAGCAGAAAACAGGGAACTGGCACTGTGGCACTTCGTTAATAGGTTAGTTCCGGAAAGCGTATAAAAATGTCACTAAGTGTAACGAAACAATAGGCAAATGGTGTAAAACAAAGCATGGAGCATCATAAATTATAGATACGTTTGAGACGTATCAAGCATCCCCAAGCTTAACTCCTGCTCGTCCTCGAGTAGGTAAGTGATAACAAAAGAATAATTTTTGAGGTGACATGCACCTACACAATCTTGATCATATATGTAAGCATTGATGAGCTGGGATCAATAGAACTTAAAACATGGGCATGAAAGATATAATCATGACAATAAGAACTTAGCAACCATGTTGTAAACATGCAAATGAACACAAACAAAAGATCATGATAATGAAACAATGAAAGTCAAACGTGTGTTCAAATCATAAGGAAAAACATACAAATGGTTTTCAGCTTGTCCTTTAAAGAGAGCAAAACATAAATGCATAGGACACCTCAAAGTTTAAGAGGGCGACTAGATACAAATAATTTAAGAACAACTGAAACCAATCAATATGAATCAATCAATGAACCTTGGGACAATGCATATCACACTAAGAATGACAACTATGCTCTCTTAATGGTGCATAAAGGAAGAAGGTGGTGACTCAACATAAAAGTAAAAGAAAGGCCCTTCGCAGAGGGAAGCAGTGATTGCAAGTTTTATAACCTTCAAAAATTATGGTACTTACCGGCTTTGAGCTCTCATTGCCCCCATCATAAGCATATTGAATGGTTAAAGTTAATGCGAGAACAATTATGATGCATATGCTTGACAAATCATAAGTTGAAAACCTCGTGTCCCGTGAATACAAGTACCCAAACCATGCTAGTTTACTTAGGGTCCCAAGCAAGGCTCTTGTCATTGTAAGTATATGCATATCATTGAGAACCGCCAATGGGGTACCTTCGTGCCCGATGACATGGAACAAGCCCACACCAAAATGACAGGACAAGCAGACAATGAACACCTCGGCATCTCTTTTATTTGCTATATTGTTTAGCTTTTTATTGTGAGATGCGTCGTCGAATGTTCACCATGGGTATGCTGCAAATTTCCACCATGAATTATGCATGGCTTAGATTGGCGGCCCGGCGTTTCCCTAACACATATAAAAACTCCATGATCCTCACAGGATTCCCAATTCATTTCACACAGCGGGCATCCATAAACAAAAGATCACGATATCAACTCAAATAGGAAGTGCAATGTTGAAAGCTTGCCCCATGACGGCATGGTTGGGCTAGAATCCAACTTACAACTTGCAAGCATAACAACTCAGCATAAAAGACCACAATGTCAAATTTTTAGAACAGGAAAAAGTAAAGTGTGCCATCCGGTTCGTGAGAGCTTTACTGACCGAATTTCGCATAACACTGGTAAGAGTTTAATTTGAAGAGAAAATAAAAGCAAGTCAAATTTACTTGGAATAGCAAATTGCTAGTAGGTATGTATGGTGGACACAATGGAAAACTTGGCTTTTAGGAGTTGGATGCACGAGTAGAGCTCATACTCAGTACAAGGTGAGGGCTAGCAAAAGACTGGGAGCGACCAACTAAGAGAGCAATAATGGCCATAATCATGCAAAGCGACAAAGCGACATTAAAAGAAGCATACAATGGCATCAAAAGTCAAAAACTAAATGATCATGAAGGCTAATGGCGACTTTGGAAGAGTCTAACATGTGTGAGCATGCGCCAAGTCAACCCAAATAAAGCATCAAGGAGAAAACCAAAATAATGCTTCCATACAATAAAAGCAACGCATGATTTTTTCAAAGGCTCATTAAGCAATCTCAGTTATTTGAGACAAGTCATGCTACAGCAAAACCACTAAGCATACTATCAAAAAGACATCAAGCATGACATGAAAAAGCCTAAGCCGCAGTCTACACAAGCTCCTTCTTGTACCACTATTTTGCACAAAGCTTTTTCTCTTTTCCAACACCATTTGAAATTTTAAAAACAACCTCTTTTGATGAAAACCAATAAAGTTCAGAGGCAAAAATACACCTTGATGAAAAGATATGACAAGATCTGAACGCATATCAAGGCGAAAACGAAAACCAAAAGCAGTAGCAGAAAAACTAGAATGCTCGATTAATAAGAGTGAAAACTAGAGCATCCTTTGCAAATGAAAACGAGTACATCTCCTCCAAAGGAAATTTGTTGGGGTCCAACCATTTATTGCAGCAAACAAACAAACTAAGCAAACTAAGAAAACTAAAACAACTGACGCTCCAAGAAAAACACATAGTGCATGAAGCAATAAAAATATAGTGTTTTGAAAGGTGACCTGATTTTTGCCGATGAAGAAGGGGTGCCTCGGGGGCATCCCCAAGCTTTGACGCTTGTACTTCTTGGATATTTCTTGGGGTGCTGGGCATCCCCAAGCTTGAGCTTTTGTCCATTCTTCAACTCATCTCATCATTCTCCAATCCCTACACTTGAAAACTTCCTTCATACAAAACTAAACACAATTCTATTAGCAACATTAGTGCAAGCATAAAATATATTCAACCTCTTTAAGCTTCAGGTTTCAACCCAAAACCACCACATGTAAAGTATATACTACTGTAGCAACTTCCACAAGAGTTCCATGATCAAAAAGAACTCGAAAGAAAGCGATAAAGTGGCAAAAACAAATATTGGCAGAAATCTGTCAAAACTGGACAGCTGATAATGGACGAATTTGTGAGGGATTTTCCGTTGCTCAAATCAAAAAGTGTTCAACTAAGAAAAGTTTGGATATAACCTGGGGCATATGCACAAGAAATCGCAGGTCCAAAAGATAAACATAGAATTTTCACGAATTTTTACGGTGCAGCACCGAAAACAGTTTCAGGACAGCAATAACCCCAAATCTTTACCTCACTCAAATTAGAGGCTTCTCTTGGCACAAAAACGAAATAAACAAGATAAGGAGCGGTAATTACAGTAGTAATGACTTCCAAGACTCAAATAAAAGAAAAATTACTGAAAAGTAAACAATGGGTTATCTCCCAAGAGTGCTTTTCTTTAACGCCTTTGAGCTAGGCGCAGAAATTTTGAAAAAATGCTCACATAACAAATATGAATTGAAGCAAAGGAGAGCATCAAGGAGCAAATATAAAACACATTTAAGTCTAACCCACTTCCTATGCATAGGAATCTTGTAAGAAAATAAATCAAAGAAGCACATAGTAACAAGTATGGGTAGATAAAACAAGAGCAACTTCAAAATTTTCAATATAAAGAGAGGTGTTTTAGTAACATGAGAATTCCAACAACCATATTTTCCTCTCTCATAATAATTTTCAGTAGCATCATGAACAAACTCCACAATATAAGTATCACATAAAGCATGTTTGTCATGATAAACTTCATCAAAAAGGGAAATTCCAAAAGAATCAATGGGATCATCACAATTATCAAATAAGGTATGAGTTAAAGAGTTACTAAGAGGTGGACATGGGTAGCTCCATTCTTCTTCCTCTTGATCATCACTCTCCTCCTCATTTTCATCTAATGAGCTTTCAGCTTCAGCAATTTCCTCTTCTATAGGCTCCTGCAGGGCATTTAACTCAAGATAAGGACCAAAGAGATCTTCAAATGGCCTATTGGAAAACATTGAAAACACTTGATTGCATCACAACTTTTCTGCGCCTAGCCAAATAACTAATTTCTTTTTGTGTTTTTGATATAAAAAAATGCAAGTAAAATAAAATAAAGTAAAGCAAAACAAATAACAAAGTAAAGAATGTGTGTGCGAAGAACTCCCCTCGCAGAAGTCTTCTCTTCCTTCCCCGGCAACGGCGCCAGAAAATTAGCTGCTGGTTGGTGATGGCGCCAGAAAATTACTGTGGCGTTTGTTGACGTGGGAGCAGTAAGTCCTTGTGCGTGGTGAATGACCAGCCCGTTGGGAACCCCAAGAGGAAGGTATGATGAGTGTAGCGGCTAGTTTTCCCTCAGTTAAGAAACCAAGGTTTATCGATCAGGAGAAGGAGAGACAGCGACGACTGAAGGTGTTTGTGGAACCTGCACACACACAGACAAATACTTTGTTCCCAACTTGCGATGAGGTTGTCAATCTCACCGGTTTGCTTGAAACAAAGGTTATGAGTGTATCGAGTGGAAAACAGTAGTAAAATGCTAGTAAAGTAAACAGGTGATTGCAATATGATTAAAATAGGACCGGGGTCCACAGTTCACTAGTGGTGTCTCTCCATAGATAAATAACATGCTGGGTAAACAAATTACAGTTGGGCAATTGATAGAATAAAGATAACGTGATATGTCAAGAAGATCACTATGAGATTCACTCTGGGCATTACAACAAAATACATAGACCGCCATCCAACTGCATCTATGACTAATAATCCACCCCCGGGGATATCATCCGAACACCCTAGAAGTATTAAGTTGCGAACAACAGATAATTGCATTAAGCAAAGTGTGTAATGTAAACAAAGCATATGCCCTCGAGCATATGAATGTTGTTTTCTCCCTAGTAGCAATAGCACATCTACCACCTTAGAGGTTTCTGTCACTCCCCCAGGTGAAATAGAGGCATGAACCCACTATCGAGCATAAATACCCCCTCTTGGAGTCACTAGCAACTACTCGGCCAAGATAGCTACTAACAACGGAGAGCATGCAAGATCATAAACAACATAGAGATAACAAAAGATATAATTCAGTGCAGCAACTTAATCATAAACACCAATATTCATCGGATCCCAACAAACCAACATCATACAATTACATAACGGTGATCTCAATCATGTAGGGCAGCTCATGAGATCTAAACATGAAGCACATGGTGGAGAAGACAACCAACTAGCTACTGCTATGGACCCATAGTCCAAGGTAGACTACTCACTCATCGCTCAGGAGGCAATCATGGCGATGAAGGAGACCTCCGGTGGCGATTCCCCTCTCCGGCAGGGTGCCGGGAAGAGCTTCTGGACCCTCCCGATCTTCGGGTCGACGGCGGCGGCGGATCGCGATGTATTCTAGAAAACTGATTGGGCCTTAGGTTTTTCTCGTCAGGGGGTATATGTAGGCGAAAGGGGGCTGTCAGAGGGTGGACCACGTGGCCTCACATGGGGCTGGTGCGGCCAGGGGCTAGGCCGCGCCGCCCCTGTGTGTGGGGGCCTCGTGGCCCCCCTCCGTCAGGTCTTCGGATGTTTGGGAGCTCCCCGATGAAATATGACTTCAGGAACTTGTTTCGTCCAATTTAGAGAATATTTCCTGTGTATCACTTCTGAAACCAAAAACAGCAGAAAACAGGGAACTAGCACTGTGGCACTTCGTTAATAGGTTAGTTCCGGAAAGCGTATAAAAATGCCACTAAGTGTAACGAAACAATAGGCAAATGGTGTAAAACAAAGCATGGAGCATCAAAAATTATAGATACATTTGAGACGTATCAAGGTGCAATAAAGATTACTTCATTAAAAGATGACACTACACAAGTGGTGAATGGTCAAAGACTCAAACATTATATTGCTGGAGATTCTTATAATGAAGATGTTGATGTTATTCAAACGGTTTCTCCGGAAGAATTCATCCAGGACAATATGCAGGAACCAGCAGAGTTCATTTTCGAATAGGTAATAGTTCTAGTCAGAAAAGGTTCGCGTTAAACTTTTTCAGTATTATTTTTATTGCTTTTGCTAAATATGAAAAATCACGAGACGAAAATGGGCAGGAGACGGAGACCAGAGTGTCCTCACACACAGGGGGCACGGGCCCACCCCTGGCTGCGCCGCCCTGGTGTGAGAGCACCCCGGAGCTCGTTTCTGTCCCGGTTTCCTCTTGTGATTTTGCATCAATGTTTAATTTTCGCCTATATAACCCCCCGGATTGCCCGAGGTTTATATATCGTGTTTTCGTAGTGTTTTCATTTCGAGTTGTTTCTGTCAGGGGATTGTTCTCAGCTTTGGAGTTACAATGTCTTCGTCCGGTCCATCCGAGGAGAACTCTCTTGCGGATATCATTAATCCGTACATGAGGGAGCTGAAGATGCATCCGAAGGAGTTGTTACTCAAGGATGGAGAGTTGCAGATTAAAGATGTCCAAGGCCCTAAGGGAGAAGGGAGTCTCGAAGCCAGGATGGAAGCGCTAGAACAAGAAGTTTTTAAATATAAGAAGATGGCGGAATGCGAAGTGGACATCATCCATAGGATTAATCAAGAGCTTGCCACCAAGTACAAGGAAGAGACTAGAGAGCTCTAGAGTGACATCTTTTCACTCCATGAGACCACTAACCAATTACAAGCACAACTCTACGACTTGCAGAACCAAATCTGTGAGTATGAAGCTAGGTTTAAACAAATGAGTGTTGCTGCAAGTTTCAGGATATTGGAGACCAAGACATCCTTCCTTGACGGGGGACCTCTGCCTTGGAAGTATGATGATGATAAAGACTCACCACCACCGCCGAAGGAGTAATTCGTCATTGGTATAGGCATCCCCTTGACTTGTTCCAAGCTTGGGGGAGTGCCGCGGTATCACATCATTATCTTTTGCTCATTTACTTTTCAAGTAAAGTCATATCATGAATAGAGAAGTTATCTTATAGAATAGTTTATAGTGTGGAAGTATCCTCCTTAGTTGGTTATCTATGTATCCCTTGGTGTGAGTTGCGGTAATGAAATATTAATGAGAAGTTTTATCGTTTACTTTCCGCACACTTTATTTTAGTTTGCAATCTCTCTTATACAATTAGTCTTGTTGATTAGTATTGGTATCACTTTGGGAGCATGAGTAAATTTAGTTGGCTTTGGCAAACTTAGCTTGGTCAGTAGCAACATTACCTTGAGTTTTGAGTTGAAAAAGAAGAAAGAAGTGCTAGTAGATACATCATTTCAGCTTTCCTTCATGTTTGGCTCTTAAGCAATAGTATTCTCAAGTTAAAATTGTTGTAATTTCAAGGAAGGTTGCATGATTGTTCCTATTATATGTATGCTTGTTTGTTTCATGCAACTCTTATGCTTGCTACCCAGCCTTGCTAGCCAAAAACCTGTACTGAGAGGGAATACTTCTCGTGCATCCAATTCCCAAAAGCCAAGTTACTTCCAAAGAGTCCACTATAAATTCCTATGCATGGTATTTCAAGCCATTCCAAGTAAATTTTCATGTGCTACCTTTCAAAAACCTTCAAATACTTCTCATTTTGTGGCACTGTTTTTAGCTCATGAGGACGTAGTGGTTGGGTTTGTTATCTTCCATACTAAATTGAGTACCCCTCGACTAGGCAGGTTCATCTGCTCATCATTAATTTTGCAAGGGAGCTGGTCAGACCATTGTAATCTAAATAAGAAAAGAAAAAGAGCACTCCTCCATGGTATGTGAAAGTTGGTGGGCACCTGATGGAATCGGTTAGCCATGGTTTGAGAAAGGAAAAGGTGGGGAGGAGTGCTAAGCTATAAAAGAGCACAATTGTGCCAACTAATCAAACATCTCGGAACCGCTCTCACTTGTTTAGTATGGAAGATATTAAGAACTCCGTTGCTAGTCGTTGACAAAAGCAACCACCTCTCAAAACAACTTTTACCTCTGTTTTACAAATGAAAAGCTCTAGCACATGTTTAATCCCTGCTTCCCTCTGTGAAAGGCCTGTCTTTTACTTTTATGTTGAGTTAACCTATTCCCCTCTATCTCAAGCAAGCATTTGAGTTGTTATGTTTCACTCATCCATATGTTGATCTGTTCAATTATGTTTATTATTTTCCTTTGTTTAGTATAATGCTTTTACGTGAAGGAATATATCTTTGAAAGCTTTCCATGATTACAAAAAGTTTGTCTTGTTGAGCATATAGTTTTTGCTATATTAGCTCTGTTTTAAAAGGCTCCATTCAAAAATAAGTATAGTTTGTTCATTGTTCTCTGACCAAGAACTAGTGTTTGCCATCACCAATTATAGTTTACCTCGTGCATCTTTATTTGTGATTCCCTTTTACTTATTGCAACTCTATATCATATAAAGGGAAGTTGCTATCTATTATAATTTGTGCCTTGGTAAATGTGATGCTTCTTGTCCGTACTTTGATTATCGACACTTCACTCCATAAACCCGTGGTCTTGTTTACCGAGTTCAGTTTTCGCTTGGGGACAAGCGAGGTATAAGCTTGGGAGGGTTGATACGTCCATCTTGCATCACTATTTTGTATCATAATTTACTATTATTCATTGATATATTTCACATTTAGAGATGATACTTATGTTGTTTCCTCTGTTTTTACATGTTTGATGATCATTGGAGGATTTGCTGCCAAAATCAGGATTCTGCTAGAAAAAGGACCGTCAAGACAACATATTTCAGAAGATCAGGAAATTCCTGAAAAATACCAGGAAATTATATTTTACCAGAAGACTTAAGAAGCCAAAAGGAGGAGGCGAGAGGAGCCACATGGCAGGCTCACACACAGGGGGCGCAGCCTGACCCCTGGCCACGCCGGCCTATTGTGTGGCCGCCCTGGCCCACTTCTGCCATCACCCCTTTGCGTATTTCATTGTCCCCGAAAACCTAAGTCAAGGGGGGGGCTCAGAGATAGACACCGCCGCCTCTGCGGGGCGGAAAACACTAGAGAGAGAAAAGCTCTCCGGCAGGCAGGAATCTGCCGGGGAAATTCCTTCCCAGAGAGGGGAGATCGTCGCCATCGTCATCGCCATCGCACCGGACTTCATCGGGATCATCATCATCATCATCATCTCCATTACCAGCACCTTCATCTCCACCATCACCACGCCGTCCTGCTGTAACATCTTGAGTTGAATCTTGTTAAATTCTTAGGGGAAACTTTCCCGGTGTTGATTACTCTTGTGGTTGATGCTATTGAGTGAAACTATTGAATTAAGGTTTATGTTCAGATTGTTATTTACCATTATTTCACCTCTGATCATGATCCATATGATGTCTAGTGAGTAGTTCATTTAGTTCTTGAGGACATGGGAGAAGTCAAGATGTTAGTAGTGGAATTATGTTAAGTAATATTTAGTGGTTTGATATTTATTTGTTGTGGTACTATTTCACTAGTGGTGTCATGTGAACGTCGACTACATGATACTTCACCATTTATGGGCCTAGTGAGATGCATTGTGTATTTGGCTACTAATTGTGGGGTTGCTGGAGTGATAGAAACCTAAACCTCCATTAGGAAACCATTGTACCAGGAAGCGTAGGATCTTAGAGTTTAAGGCTGTGGTTAGATTTATCTTAATTACTATCTTCTATTTGCGGATGCTTGCAAGGGGTATAATCACAAGTGTGTATTTATCCTAGTAAGGGTAGTGCGCTAGCACAGGTTCACCCCCATAACACTTATCAAACCAATAAAGATTATTTAGCGGCATGAAGCGAAAGCTCTTGACAGAAACTCCCGTGTGTCCTCGAGAACGTTTGGTCATCATAAGTTACACAACCGGCTTGTCCTTTGCTCAAGAAAGGATTGGGCCACTTGCTGCAATTATTATTACTGTCTTTTATTTACTCGTACTTTATTTACTTGCATTACCAAATACTCCTGAAAACCCATTTGCTAGTATTTACAGTGAATCCTTGATCAAAACCACTTGTCAACACCTTCTGCTCCTCGTTGGGTTCGACACTCTTATTTATCGAAAGTACTACGATACACCCCCTATACTTGTGGGTCATCACCCATCTAGAAATTGGTGGGATATTTCTCCAATGTTCTTCTAAGTATTGTGATACTGGAGTGAGCCTATTATCTTGGTCCTTAATTTCAAAGTTTCCAAAAAAAATCCTATCCAAACCAAATTCAATCAAATTTGGTATGACTATTCAAAACCCCATGATCACCTCTCTGACATATCTATCCATCCTGGTAAGGAGTAAATCTTTGGAAATCAATTCAAATCAAATATTCAACCAAACCTTGAGCTTTATTCATATTTACCTCTCTATCTCTCCTTGAAACCCAAGTGCAGCCTTTAGAGAAATGGCGTGACCCTCTCCTACACACACGCTCCATTCTGAAAACTTTTGCAGCCTAGCTATAATAGCCGTTTGTCCCCGTCCTCTTTGAAACATGGAGTGGCCGGGGGGCAAGATCTTAACAAATCTTGCTGCAGCCTCTCCCGCACCTCCAGCCAGTGCCATTGCGAGTATCCAGGCCCCATCTCACCTCTCTACCCTACCTAGAAGCTACCCCAGCTAGCCCTAGCCCTCTTCCTCTCCATTTCTTTCCCAGAGCCTAACCAAAGTAGAGGCACTCCTCTCCCTCTCACCTCCCTATCCTAGGCCACCAGCCAGTACTCTTCTACAACATTTTGTAGCACCACACACCTAGCTGGCACCTTCCAACTCGAGACCATGTAGTCCAACTCACCCATGCACGCCGTGCACCCCCAACCCATGACAGACACAACCCGAGCACCACCATTGGCCATCACCTTGGACAAGCTCCTTTTGACGCTAAACCTCGCCATCAGTCTCCTCTAGATGTTTATGATCTAACCCTAATACTCTGTCGTCTTTATCATGTTCGTAACGGATGCTACCGCCCGTGCTCTGGTTGACGATGTTTCGTCGAACACCTAGTGGGCACCAACTCATTGCCTCCTCTCCAAGCCGACCGACTGCGACCGCGCGTGCCGTCTCGCCTCAGACCGCGCCTCACTCGCATTGAACCACTGGTGCAGCCCAGCTCGACTTGTTGTCCTTTTCTCCTGGACGCTCTCGCCGCACACCTCCGCCAGTCGGCGAGCGTCGCGTCTGGCCGCATCTAGACCGCCCCTTAGTTAAATCCCTCCTAGGCTAGGCCTCCACTTCTACCCATTGACCCAGAATGACAGAACCCACCCCCTCCCTCTCACTGCAAGAACAGACCAAACTCTGGCCCCTCTGCACCTCTCCATCCCCGACTCCGGCCATGATGCCACCGTGGCTAGCTTCCCCGTCGCCAGTCCAATGCAGACCGCCTCCTCTCCCTCTCTATGTCTCGTTATTCTTCTCTGAAAACCAGAGAGCCCTAACCGCCCCTATCCCCGTGTCTCCCTGCAGCTCGCCCGCATCGTGCGGCCATCGAGTATGACGTCTCTGATCTCCGCTGCCACAGGCGTCGCACTGTCCGTCTCCTTGTTCCCAAGCTCGCCTTCGCGTCCATGGTGCTAGGACAGGGCCGCCTCAATCTTCTCTGCCACTTCCCGACATTGCCGCAGTCTCCACGCATCCCCGCGGTGAGAACCCCGTCGTCTCCGTCGACTACAGGTAGCCCGTAGCGAGGCATCCATCGCGCTAGCCTGTAGCACGCTTTTTAAAGCATCAACTGTTTTTAGGAAGTGTCTGGTCATATCCCATAGCGGGCCAGCCCAGCACTGCACTGGCCAGATTTGTTTAAATCCTAGCCCACAATACTTTTTTTCCCAGAGAACCTTTTAATCAAATCTAGATCTGCTTGCATGCAGTTTGAATTAAATTCAATTTTTTTTTGGAAAATGAATCAAAACCCTAAATTATGAATTTTTAAATGTTCCAGATATAATTACCTAACATTCGGAACCATCACTTTACCAAAATAGTATGTAGATTATTTCTGGTATTTAATCTTGCTTAATGTGTCCTTTTCACTAATAATTAAATATATGGAGTTTCAAACATGATTTTGGAGTGAATCCAATTTTGTGGTGTAGCTCTATGTTCGGCCTTTCATTTGTTGCCGGAATGAATGCAAATTGCTATGTATATTTTGCAGTATATTTATATCAATAAAACATCAAATCTAAATTTAGGTATTTATAAATCCTTTTCTGTGCAATATTTTTGAGTGGGACCAATTTTGTGTCGTTACGTACTGAACATGCTTGATTGTGACCAGAGATGAGATTTTTCTGAACTTTTAGTAATTTATGGTAGAATTATCTCTGAAATAGTAGATTTTTGCAATAGATAATTCATAGAAAATTCTCTGTAACTCTAAAATTAGCAAATCCAATTTTGCTGAGTTCCTTTTGATGTTAGATACCTGTAAATGTCTATTTTGCATGATTATGATCCCTGTATGCCCGCTTGTATCTTTAAATGCATAAAATGCTTTAATAGCTTGTTAAATCTTTTAAAAATAGCTTAATAAGTAGAGGAGTACTTTGAAGGTGCTCAAGTAGAAGAGGAGGAGCACTTTGGTGGTTTTTTAAGACTAAGCCCAGGGACAAGCTGATTAAGGCAAGCCATCTAAACTTGTTGCATATCTGATCCTAGTTTTACTTATTGCATGTTTTATCAGCGTTTATGAAAATGCATGTTTACACTTTGCTATTACCTCTCGATAGCAATTGTTTGTGACTTGGCTCCACGAGTCAACTGTTTATCATCATCCTGGATGACCCCTCTCGACACCTACTTATCCCCTGGGTTAGTGGCGTGATGGTTAGCATCATAGCCTTTGGAAAATATTGTAGTGGAGCAAAAACTCTAGGTTGGGAACACTCAAATGGGACTTTGAAAAATGATTTCGAAAACCTTGGAATAGTGCTCTATTCCACTGAAATGTTTTCAGGAAAATATGTTTTTGAAAATGGAGAGATGGAGAAGGAGGATTTATGAAAAAGGGCATTGTGTATAAGTGTTCGCCAAACCAATTAACCCGTGCAACCACAGTTACCCTAGTATGGGATGGGGCATAGCGGAGTAGTTTGTTCATCTTAGTATGGGATCTACAAGATGTAATGGCAGTCCGACCATGGACACCTTTTCCATGGCACCCTGGGTAGGAGCGGTTACCCAGGCTCGCTTTGTCACCTTTTCAGGGGGCAGGGGTACAAGCCGAGAGCCCTCATTGAATAATGAGCTACCGTGAGTAGAGGACTACTACGGGTAGTGTCATTCTGAAGGGTCGAGTGGGCTGGGGAATTTGCAACTCCTGGGTCAAACAGCCACTTGGGCTTCGGTGTTGAGGGATACCCCTCTTGGCGGTAGATCCTATGCTAAGGTGGGCAGGTGAAAAACTACGATCGGGTGCTTGTCGTGGCATATGTTGTTATGCGGGGGAGATGCCCACACGATGAGTATCCGGATGATTGTAGGTAAAGTGTACAACCTCTGCAGAGTGCAAATCTATTCGAATAGCCGAGTCCTCGGTCATGGACGATTGGGATGGCCATACTTAACCTGTGTCGGTTTTGGTTTTAAAAGTGGTTTTTAGAAAAATGGAGAAAGGTGCCGAACGGAGTACTCGGAGGGTACTATCGTGGCACGGGTATGGTTCAGAGTACTTGTAGGGTACTGCCGAGGAAATGGAGATGGTCATGTGTGATTGACCTGGTTTTACGAATGGAGATGGTCATGTTTGATTGACCTGGGTTTTGAAATATAAAGGGTTTCCCCCTTCCTAGAGATTTTTACTCAAAATGTTTTACAAAAGATTTTAGTAAGATAGTAAGGATATAGAGATGTCGTAGAACATGTTTCTGGACATGCTATATCAACACGAGAAGAAGGTTTTTCAAAGAAAATAAAACTAAACTAGAACCTTTCCTTGCTACAGCCCAACTGTATATCAACTCATTCTCTTTAGATGGTTTGCGAGTACAATTCAAAATGTACTCATGGCTTTGTCCCTGGCTATTAACTTGGTCAGACTATGGAGAAGACAATACGAAAGGAGAAGGTGGTTATGATGATACTGGTGCGAACTAGGAACGTCTCCCAGTCAGTTGCCTGTAGGGTAGTAGGCATGACGTGGGTCATCAACGCCGTTTGGTATCCGCTGCTTAGTAGTAAGCTTGCCCTGCGTGGCAATATCATACTTGGTCATGTGACCAATTGTAAGACTTTTATATTCGATACTGTAATGGATGATGTAACTTTGATATCAGCTCGGTTATGTGGATTCACGACACTTTTCCTGGGATCGTGAATTGTATGCATAACGGGTATCCCGGGTGGTAATCCGGGGTCCCCACAGAAGATCACTATGAGATTCACTTGGGCATTATAACATAATACATAGACCATAATCCAACTGCATCTATGACTAATAATCCACCCGCCGGATATCATCCGAACAACCGTTGGGTATTAAGTTGCAAGCAACAGATTATCGCCTTAAGCAAAGTGTGTAATAAAAACAATACAAATATCCTTGAACAAAAGATTGTTGTTTTCTCCCTAGTAGCAACAGCACATCTACAGCCTCAGGAGTTATTGTCACTCTCCCAGATTACTAGCGGCATGAACCCACTATCGAGCATAAATACTCCCTCTTGGAGTTAATTGCATCTACTAAGCCAAGATATCTACTAGCAACGGAGAGCATGCAAGATCATAAATAACATAGACCTGATAAATCAACAATCAACTTGATATAGTACTCAATATTCATCGGATCCCAACAAACACAACATGTAGAATTACATAACGATGATCTTGATCATGATAGGCAGCTCACAAGATCTAAACATGAAGCACATGGAGGAGAAGACAACCATCTAGCTACTGCTATGGACCCGTAGTCCAAGGTAGACTACTCATGCATCACTCCGGAGGCTGGCATGATGATGAAGAATATAACATCCCAAAATTTTCCTAATTTTGGAATGTTAAATTAATAAATGAACAAATTAAGTTTATTGAATTGTTTGACTTTGAGTGAAATTCTGAATGAAAAGAAGCTTTTGATGAATTGTTTGAATTTTCTCAATCTCGATTTTAAAACAATTTAAAAGAGTGGATTAACATGACTAGCCAACTTGTTTTATTTCCAACCATTTGCATTTGTGAGTTTCATTTAAATTAATTATCCAATCATACTTGAAATTATAATGAGAGGGAATAAATTGACTTTCCCCAATAATAGTGGAGTATTATTTAAAATATTTTATTGGAGTTTTAAATTATTCATTTGAATTCTTGGGTTTTCCCAAATATTATCCAAACACATGTTTTAGAAAGAGAGGAAATAATATGACATTTCCAATTATTAGTAAAGTGTTGGATACTATTCTATTTTGTGTTTTTCATCATAATGGAATTTTTGCTTTTGGAGAATATTAATAATAGGTACAATTTATAGAAAACCCAGGAGAGAAGATAATATGACTTCTTCATAAATGAGGGTTGAAAATTAATTATATAGTATTCTATATTTATTTGGATTTTGAAATGATTTTTTATGTTTATATTTGAACATATTATCTTTTTACATTGGTGGCATTGTGTGAATTGATTGAGTGACTTGGGTTAAACCCTAATATATATTTTATAATAATGCAAAAGTAGCCAATTAGGCCAAAATGCATAAAGTTTTTTTTGTATATTTATACTGGATCAGAAATAAGTTTCTATGTGTCCTAATTGACTAATTTTACTGTTACAAACTTATTTTAAATTTATTTAACAAAGTTTGGTGTCATAAAAATAAATAAAAGGAGATAACGTGACTTACATTCAGAAAGATACGCAGGCGTGGAAGCCACGCTCAGTCGGCCTAGTTCGGCACGATCACAGCAACAGGAGCAGCCGGGCCAGCTGCAAATTCTCCTCATTCTTTTCCTTTTTTTTCCAGACTGACAGGCTGGCCCCACGTGTCATTTTCTTCCTCACTTGTTCCTAACAAACAGGAACTCTACCGAATCGAAGAAAATCCCGTGCAAACTCCGAATTCCTATTCGGTTCCTTTACCCCTCGGCCACGAAATCCCTCTATAAATACCCCCGCTTCGATCCTGTTCTTCTTTTCGCAAAAAAATCAAACCCTAAGTCCACCCGAGCTCCGTTCCGATCTCGCCGGATTTCCGCCGCTGTCGAGCTTCCAGGAGAAGGTTCTGAGTCCTCTCTTCCTCTCTATTTATCTCTGTTCGACTTCCCTTGATCCGGCTCCCCTCTGAAACCCTTTTCCCGACCGCAGGACCACGAGAACTTGAAGACAACCTCGCCGGAGCATCACCGGATTGAGCCGCTTCCAGCTGGGATTAGCATACGTACGGGATGACGCAGACCCACGCCGCTGACACACTGGACATAGCCGAACGGAAGGGAGCGCCGTCGTCGACTTCACCGAGCCGGAGTAACGCCTGAATTCTATCAATAACCACCGTCGAGCCATTCGCCGCCGAGCCTTCGTTGCTGTAAGCTGGTTCTCATCCTTGTGTACGCGTTAGATCCAATCAGAAGGCATTGAACCAACTTACTTAACTGAACCGGTACGAATATACATCGATCGATCCGTCGTTTTGTTCAGCTACTAGCTCATGTGAAACTTTAAAAATTCGTAACTCTAAACCTATATATGCGCTTTAGATGATTCTTGTTTTGTTGGCTTTGTAATTAAATTCTCTATCTAGTGGTCTACTTTTCATAATTATAGAATTTTTTTAATCTATCATTTAAAATTTGATATATCAATAAATCACGTCACGCCTTGTAAAGCCGGAGCTGCTGGAGCTGTGGAGCTAGCAATTGGAGTTGGAGCTGGAGCGCTGTTACCGTCAGATCAAGATCCGATAGTTCAAAAATTTGCGACGTCGTAATCGAATTGCTGAAAACTATAAATTTTGAAAATTTGTAATTAAATAACCGTAACTTCTTTTTAACTGATTCCTTTTGCGTTAGCTTCGTAATTTTAAGATCTACCCACTGCAATTGAAGTTTGAATTTATAGTTTTTTATAAAACTGCATGTTTGCAATTTAGAAGGTTAAACCTTAATTTGAGCATAAAATAAGGTGTATAAATCCTACTAAGTTATCTCTCGTTGAAAAATCCATTCTTTGCATGTTAGATTTTCTGTAGAATCTTTTTGGACGAATTTTAAATATTTTCTTTGAGTTAAATTATGTCTTGCATGTCTTGTGTTTTATTTGGCCCTTTATTGCAATATTTTTGTTCTTTATTTGCGATGGTTGTTTATTGGATGTAATTTTCTATGCGTTAGATTTATCTGGAGTGCGAGAACAAGTTCTTGAAGAAGAAATCATCGATAAATATTACTAAAGGCAAGTGTCACCATGTTCCCTTGTCCCACTGAAACTTTTGTCACTTGTAGCTTTTCTAGTAGAAGATGCATGTGTAGGTGGTTTTATGATTTCTTGTCTTAGCTTGCTAGATTTTATGCTAAGTTTTTGTGTAGCTTTGCCTAGCTTTGATCTCCTAGTAGAATTGTTGCTGCTATAGGACTTTGCTTTTACACTTGTTGTGGGAAGGGTTAACACATTTTTTTGGCTAAGTGTTGAAAACCTTGTTTTGCAAAAACTAAGAAAACAATTAAGTTAATGAACCACCTAGATGGATGTGGCTTTGTTTGGGTTATGTTGAGTGTGAAAGGATCGTATGAGCGACTAGAGGGGGGGGGGGTGAATAGGAGCTACCCAAATTTTTACTTCTTTTCAAGTTAAGGCTAGACAAGAAGGTAAATTCTCTAGATGTGCTACTAAGTGAATTTACCTAGAGTGATAAGCAAGCTAGCAATAACAATATAAGTAAAGGTACGAGTAAAGGATAGAGGTAACCGCAATGGAGACACGAAGACACAAGGATGTATTCCCGTAGTTCCTTCCTTGTTACGGGAAGTACGTCTACGTTGGAGAGGTGTGGTGCCACAAAGGCCACCAACGCCACAAAGGCTCACCCTATTCTCCGGTGAACAAGCCACAAAGGCGAGTTCACGCTCCACTAAGCGATGCCCTTGAAGGCGGCACGACACCTTTACACAAAGTATTGGGGCGAGCTCCACAACTCAATTGGAGGCTCCCAATAGGCCCACCAAGCTCTTACACACAAAGTTAAGCTTGGAGGACGGCTTCTTCCGGCTAGGAATCCGATGAATCACACAAGTTACAAGCCCCTCAACAAGGAGAGGGGGGAAATCAAATCGCCTTGGTGGAAGTGTAGATCTAGGTCTTCTCCCTCAAATCTCAAAAGGGCTTTGAGTTCTATTGGCTAGGGAGAGAGAACTAGGGCTTTGAAGCTTTGAAACAATGGAGGAGAGAGAGTGGAAGCCGCCACCAGCTCTTGAGGAAGAAGGCTTTATATAGTCCTCCACGAAATGTAGCCGTTGCTGGACGACTCGGGCCGGAGTCTCCGGCCACAGCATGCCAGCCCGGAGTCTCCGGTCAGAGACAGAAAGTCTCCGGCCCAACTCCGGACGGGCATCTGGCGCGTCCGACACTAGGGGGTTGCTAGGGCGAGTCCCCTAGGCCGGAGTCTCCGGCCACCAGAGCCGGAGTCTCCGCCCTAGAAGAGACAACAGCAGCACTTCGTGGATGTCCTCTCCACCATTTTCACCTTCGCGAAGCACCCTACAAGACAACTAAGCCCTAACTCCACTACTGGACTACGGGCTCCGATCTTTTCAACCTTTTTGGGGTGCACCTCCGCGAGATCATGAAATAATCTAGAAAATCTGCAGAACTTTAATAGCATGGTTAAATCACCAAATGTTGTTAACAAACACCAAAATACATTTATTAGGGAAATGCTCTTTCAATCTCCCCCTTTTTGGTGTTTGATGACAACATACGGATTTGCAAGATATAAGCTCAATAAAATAAAATATATAGCCAAAGCTCCCCCTACTTGTGTGCACAACACAATTTGCATTTAAACATGACACAAGTAAGGATCATCACTCCCCCTATATATTTCACAATTATACAAAGAGCAAGTAGTAATACATGAGACTAACCATAAGCATATAAGTAAGACTAACAAGATAGATAGCACAACTTAATAATAGTCTTACTAAGCAACAGAGGAACTTAAGTCTCACAACCATAACGTACCACACACATTTAAAAGTTCACCACTAAGATAGATGAGACACAACATGAAAGTCCATGAAGTTGTGTCTCGACCAAAGCAAATGCAAATCCAAATTCAAATAACCAACCCATGGCAAATCCCAATGATGACATCCTAATAGAGCTACTTCTCCCCCTTTGGCATCGAGACACCAAAAAGGGAAAAGAGCGATGCTACACGCCCATGGGATCACTCATCGTCTTCATCCTCGGGCTCGTCCTCGGAACTGGCATTGAAGTCCTCATCTCCTTCTTCAATATCATCAGAAGCCATGGGCTTCTTGCCATGATGCACATTGGAGGTGCCAGAGGTGACCTCCTCAAAGGCTTGCCAGTCAGTCAGACCCTTGCTCCACTTGCCATAGGAGTGAGTGCCGGATGAAGAAGAGGAAGGAGGTGATTCCACATAGTCCGATTGAGACTTCCGGAAGGCCTTGTGAAGAACTTGTTGATTGTCATTCAAATGCTTTTGGGCAATGTAGCTCTCATATTGCTTGTGACGGATGTCCACATTCATGCACAGCACATTCCTTTGGAACCAATTGAGCTTTTTATATTCTTGACCAAACTCATTGTTGGAGCTAGAGCCGGCATTGCTAGCATGCTTCATCCTTGGGCCCCTTCTAGTAGAAACCCCCTCGACAAAGGCATCATCATCTTCACCTCTCATCGGAGCAAATGGTTCCTTGGAGTGACCGGTGGGTTCTTTGCGTTGAAGCTTCACAACCTTGTGATTCACAAGGTTTGCATCGAGAAGAGGAAGGTTGAGTCCTTGAGCACGGATGAGCCTCATGATAAATGGGGCATAAAGAGGAGTCTTCTTGTTGAGAATGCAATCATTGATCTCCTTGTGAATGAAATCCATCACATCAAGTGGCTCAACGGGTGCGGTCTCCCCTTTGCAATAGACTTCATGAGAGTAAGCCAAGAGATTCACAAGGGCCCCATGAATAGCATCAAAGTTACCGGCTTGAGGGGCAATGGAGGCCCGAAATATGCGGAGCAATATGTTGGACCGTTTGGATAGCCCAAGAGTACCCCCAATGACAATCTTCTTGTCATCCCCGGTGTAGAGAGGAGCAAGCTTCTTCTTCTCATAGTACTCACCATCCACATGCATCCTCATGCCACTAGGAGTAGTAGCACCACGAAACTCATACCCAAGGAGAGCAGCAAAGTCCATGAAGGTGGAGTGACAAACCTCTTCTCCGGTCATCCAAGTCATGGGGATCTCCTCACCATCCCCAAGTACCAAGGTAGCAAAGAACTGATGGATCAAAGTGATGTTATAGGGCTCTTGAATCTTCATGAGTGGATGGAGCCCAAGCTTGCGAGTGATCCACACAGCCTCTCCAAAATAGGCACTGTACTTGGCAAAATGAGAGAAGTCCATGACCGTCTGAGGGCAAACCGGATACTTCTTGAGAGAAGCATAGAATTCCTTCATGATCAGCTCTTGCTCTCTGCGGACAAAGCAACAGGTCACGAGAGTTCCGCGGGAGAGTGTACATGTCCCTCTTCCTCATCTCAACAAAGTCAGAAGACGACAGCCCTTCCAAGGTCACAAGGCTATCAAACTTGACCTTCTTAGCTGCCTCAGCCCGTTCCTCCTCTGCCATCCTTGTCTTGAGCTTCTTCGCATCCCTTGCTTGCTGAACAATGATTGACCTCTGAACAAGAGCCCCTGTGGCAGGATTGACAACCAATTTGTCCTTGCTATGAGCGGCCGGTTTCCGAGAACCACCTGCACCTGTGAATGGGTGAGGAAGATAGCAAGGTTGAGGTGACATGTCCTAGAATCAAAAAGTAAGCAACTATGCTGTGACTTAGTGCACTCAGGCCTGATCTAGCCGGAGTCTCCGGGGACTCGGGCCGGAGTCTCCGGCCAAAACCGGAGACTTTGCGTCCAGGCCGGAGTCTCCGGCCACAGGGGCCGGAGTCTCCGGTTGGATGCAGGAGCCCGAGCCTAGGAGACTACATTTGAACAAATAGAGTGCAAAATCCACAATAAAGTTGCTAAGAAGATGATTGATAGCCACTAGAAGGTAGTACACCATATCAAACTAGGGGAAACATGCAAATCTCATAGATCTAGGGAGAACTAGATGAAGGAGATTGAGAGCAAGTTTACCGGAGTCCATGGCAAGAAATCGACCGGTGGGATTGATCCCACACCTTCAAGAACTTGTTTTGCCGGTGGCACGGCGGTTCCCAAAGCTTGGAGAGGCTCCGGGGGCGATCTTGGACAGTGGGGGCGGCAGGGAAGAGCAGGGGCACGGGGGTGGATGGGGAAGAATGAACCATTCTTCCCCACCCCGTGCCCTAAGTATTTGTTTCGAAACTGCCTGGCCGGAGTCTCCGGTACTTACCCCGGAGTCTCCGGCCCACCGGAGTCTCCGGGCTGTAAACCCCGGAGTCTCCGGCCCCCCATTGACAAGATCACATATATAGTGGAAAAGGACATGTCATTTAAAGATGAGTATGTTTGAGGATGAGATAGGCTTGGGATGGACACAATGTCACTGTGTGGTACAAGATGCTCATGTTTGCAAACATGCAAATAAAATCAAATAAGACCAAACATGAGCATGTTCCCATAAAAGATAAGACAATAAAATCAAATGGGAAACTCCTCCACTAGAGAGGTTGGTGACCAAAAGGTCACCATGTATGAGTATATAGGTATGGCACCGCGAAGATATATCTTGGGCCCAAAACCTAGACTCATCGATTAAGCTCAAAAATGTCACAAATGATAAGATAGAACAATACGCTTACTATTGGCATTATGGGGGGAGGGATAGTCCAATCAATTAGGACCGCACTCCCCCTATTTCCATGCCTACATCTAGAACAACACACAAGTTAGAGTATGGGAGTAAATGCACCTAGCTCAAGCCACATTGCTTGAATCAATGATATTTAGTTCATGCCTCAATTCCCGGAATCTTGCTTCATCAAGAGGCTTTGTGAATATATCGGTAAGTTGCTCATGAGTGCCAACATAAGATAGATCAATATCTCCACGGTTGACATGATCCCGAATGAAATGATGATGAATCTCAATGTGCTTCGTCTTGTTGTGTTGCACCGGGTTGTGAGCGATCTTGATTGCACTTTCATTATCACATAAAAGAGGCACTTTGTCAAAAATGACACCGTAATCCTTCAAAGTTTGCCTCATCCATAAGAGTTGTGCACAACAACTAGCCGCGGCTACATATTCGGCTTCGGTGGTAGAGAGAGACACACAATTTTGTTTCTTAGATGACCAACACACCAAAGACCTACCAAGAAATTGGCAAGCCCCGGAGGTTGATTTCCGTTCCACTTTGTCTCCCGCCCAATCCGAATCCGAGTAACCTACAAGATCAAAACTTGCTCCTTTTGGATACCAAAGACCAAAGTTAGGGGTATTCACTAAATATCGAAAGATTCTTTTGACCGCCACTAGGTGGCTTTCTTTTGGTGCGGCTTGAAAACGTGCACAAACTCCCACACTTAACATAATGTCCGGTCTAGATGCACAAAGGTAAAGCAAGGAACCAATCATAGATCTATAAAGTTTTTGATCCACTTCTTTACCATTAGGATCGAGATTAAGATTAACCTTTGTTGGCATGGGAGTCTTTGCACCTTTGACTCCTATCATCTCGAACCTCTTGAGCATGTCTTGGGTATATTTGGCTTGGTTCACAAAAGTCCCTCCCTTCAATTGTTTGACTTCAAATCCAAGGAAGAACTCTAACTCCCCCATCATAGACATCTCAAACTTGTTGGTCATGAGCTTGGCAAACTCATTATTGAAAGCTTTGTTAGTAGAACCAAATATAATATCATCAACATATAATTGGCAAATGAAAAGCTCCCCATTGACCTTCTTAATAAAAAGAGTGGGATCGATCACCCCAATTTCAAAACCACGATCAACCAACAACTCTTTAAGGTGCTCATACCACGCACGTGGGGCTTGTTTGAGGCCATAGAGCGCCTTATCAAGTTTGTAAACGTGGTTAGGAAACTTAGGGTTTTCGAAGCCCGGGGGTTGCTTCACAAAAACCAATTCATTTAAGGGACCATTGAGAAATGCACTTTTAACATCCATTTGTTGAAGTTTAAAGTTATGATGTGATGCATATGCAAGTAAGATGCGAATGGATTCAAGACGGGCAACGGGAGTGAAAGTTTCACCAAAGTCAATACCCTCAACTTGGGAGAAACCTTGAGCCACCAATCTTGCCTTGTTACGAATGACTATGCCATTTGCATCTTGCTTGTTCTTGAAGATCCACTTGGTCCCAATGACATTACGGCAATCTTTAGGCCTTTCTACTAGAGTCCAAACTTTGTTGCGCTCGAAGTTGTTGAGTTCATCATGCATGGCATCAAGCCAATCCGGATCCTCAAGCGCCTCATAAACTTTCTTGGGTTCTACACAAGAGACAAAAGCATGATGAGAGCTAAAGTTAGAAAGTTGCCTCCTAGTGGAGACACCTTTACGAACACTCCCAACCACATTTTCCAAGGATATGCTTCTTCGTCGAAGAATGGACTCAAGCTTCTTCTCACGGCGAGTGCGAGCCTCAAGAGGAGATTCTTGAGAGACTACTTGATCATCTTCATGATCACTGTTCTGGTCCTCGCCTTGACCAGCAAGTGGATTGCCTTGATCATCAAGTGGCCCATAGCCACGGAATTCCGAAGGATCTTCATCAAAGGCTTGATCACCCCCGGAGACTCCGGTATCCATACCCGGAGACTCCGGTATAGGCCGGAGAGTCCGGACCACAGGGGCCGGAGACTCCGGGAAAGATTGTTCAGTGGGATGATCTTGAGGTTGAGGGTGCGCAGCTTGTCTTTGGTCAATGTCCTGTGGATGTTCAGCAAGTGAAGGCTCCACATGTTTAGAGCATTGTCCTTCTCCTTCGGCCAAAAGGTGTCCCTCAATGGGCCGGAAGAATCCGACACCCATTCTTCTTATGGCTTGGGGAGGAATTTTGTCACCTACATCACGAACACCACTTTGTCCCACAAAGGAACCATTATCCTCATCGAACCTCACATTACAAGTCTCTATAACATGCCCGGTGGACTTGCTATAGATCCTATAGGAATGTGAGTCCGTGGAGTAACCAACAAAGATACCCTCTATAGCTTTAGACTCAAACTTTGACAATCGAACACCTTTCTTGAGATAGAAACACTTACAACCAAATACCCGGAAGTACATGATGTTGGGCTTTTGCCCGGTAAGAATTTCATATGGAGTCTTGTTCAAGTTCTTGCGGAGATAAAGCCGGTTGGTGGCATGGCATGCGGTATTAATAGCTTTGGCCCAAAAGTTGTATGGAGACTTGAACTCCGCCAACATAGTTCTTGCCGCATCCATAAGAGTCCGGTTCTTCCTCTCGGCAACTCCATTTTGTTGCGGGGTATATGCAGCGGAATATTGATGTTTGATACCCGCATCACTAAGAAACTCATTTAAGGAGTAGTTCTTGAACTCGGTGCCATTGTCACTTCTTATAGTCAATATGGTGGTATTGAATTGACGCTCAACTTCGGTGGCAAAGTCTTTGACGGTTTGCTGGGTCTCACTCTTGAACTCAAAGAAATAAACCCAAGTGTATCTTGAATAGTCATCAACAATCACCAAGCAATATTTCTTGCCACCAAGACTTGCATAAGTGGGAGGTCCAAAGAGATCCATGTGAAGGAGCTCCAAGCACCTCTTGGAAGAGATAATAGTCTTGCTTGGATGACTTATTTCATGCATCTTACCTTCAATACATGCCCTACAAACACGATCTTTGGCAAAAGAAACATCCTTTAGTCCGAGTATGTGGCCGCCGGTGTAGAGATTTTGCAAAGCTCTCATATTGACGTGGACTAACCGGCGATGCCAAAGCCATCCCACGTCGGCCTTAGCAATTAGGCATATCGCGGCCGTAGTGGGTTTCTCCGAAAAGTCCACCACATACAAGCCATTTTCGACATACCCAAGAAAGGCAAACTTGAGAGACTTACTCCACATGACGACCACAATATCAACATCAAAATATGTGGCATAGCCCATAGTAGCAAGTTGATGAACGAAAAGTAGATTATAACCAATGGTTTCGACAAGCATGACATTCACTAGGGACACGTCCGGAGTGATCACCACCTTACCGAAACCAAGTACCTTAGAGGATGAATTATCACCATATGAGACCGTGACATTTGAAGTATTGGGCTTTAGATCTTCCACAATATATTTGCTTCCGGTCATGTGGCTTGTGGCACCACTATCAATAATCCATTTTCCTCCTCCGGAAGCAATGTCCTACAAGAGATTAATTCTTGGTTTTAGGTCCCCATTTTTGAATGGGTCCTCTTTTGTTAGTCACAAGAATCTTAGGTACCCAAATAGCATATTCAATGTAACCATTATAGGGACCAACATATTTAGCATAGACATCACCATAATAGTCCCTAAGAAGAACATAATGAGGGTTATATTTTCCTGCAAAATTATTGTGAGAAGGGCCGGAGACTCCGGCCTTTGGGAGCGGAGACTTCGGGGTAGATGAACTAACCAGAGACTCCGGAACCTTTGACCCGGAGACTCCGGTCTCCTCGACTGTCTTCTTTCCATTCAGCTCCTCCCACTCCTCCTCGGTGTAACAAATATCAAATGGGACATGAGGAGTAGGAGCAGCAGCAGGCTTTGTCTTCTTCTTGTTCTTCTTATTCTTCTTCTTCTTTGAGGACTCGGCCACCAAACAAAGATCCCCCTTCTTTGAGGACTCGGCAACAAATCCGAGGCCCTCCTTTCCCTTGAACAATCTTTGATTGTTCAAGAGATCATTGAGATTCTTCTCTCCTTGAATGCAAGTAGCAAGGCCCTTAGCAAGATCGGCCTTCAACCTATTGTTCTCCTCAATGATATCACTATGATCACAAATAGAGTTAGAAGAACAAGGAACTTCAATAACTTGCATTGGTGGGACTTTAGATTGTTCAATAGTTAGTTGAATTTGAAGTTGTTCACGAATCTTGGTGAGATGCGAGAATTTGCCTTCCAAAGCCTTGTGGGCTTCTTCAAGCTTCTCAAACTTCTCACGAAGATCATTATGACCAACGTCAAATTCAACTTTCTCCTTTTTAAGCAACTTGACCATAGCAAGAGCATGGTCACGTTCTTTAGTGAGTTTTGACAAGATTAGATTATGAGACTCTTCTAGTCCCAACAATTTCTCCTCTAAAGAGACTCTCAAGTTTTGCTCTTCTTCGAGCTCAATTGATAGAGAGCCAATATCATCGGCGGCTAATCTTTCCAACTCCTCCTTCTCCTTTATAGTGTCATGGCCATCACCAATTTCACACATTAGTGTCTCAAAGTATATCTTGGTTGGCCCCTTCATGTTAGCAAGAAAATCATCACAAGAAACTAGTTCTTTCTTAATCTTAAGACTACTCACATCATCCATAGAGGTAGCATTGGAATGTGATGATGAAGGAGTAGGTGATGAGGTTACCTCCGAGGCCTTAGCCATAAGACACTTGTGAGTGGTGATGATGGCGTTCTCATTTTGTGAGTTGAAGAGGGATGTAGATGGTGTGGAGACAATGGCAATGGCGGCCACTTCTCCATTCTCTTCATCAACGGAGTCATCATCATCGGACTCGGAGTCATACTCCTCATGAACCACCAATACCCTTTCTCCTTTCTTCTTGTTGTCCTTGTTCCCATACTTCTTGGATGGGTAGAAGTTTGATGACCGGCGCTTGGGGATGAGCCGGCCTTCATTGTCCTCCTTGTTCTCATAAGGACATTCGGCGATGAAGTGCTTGATTCCTCCACAATTGTAGCAATGCCTCACTTTAGAGTCACCACCCTTCCTTGGAAAGGGTTTGAACTTGGATCCCTTCGTCTTGTGCTTGTTGGCATCCCAAAAGGCATTTGCATTGAGAGCCAAGTGTTCATGGAGTGCAAACTTGAGATCTTCCGGAGACCAACACTCTTCTTCATATATTTCTTCTTCTCCTTCTCCTTCTCCTTGCTTGGACACCACCTTGGCCTTGAGAGCAAGATTGTGAACTCCTTGTCCGGCAAGAACACGGGCTCTAGTCTCTTCCGCGTTCTTCTTCAAGATAGACAAGGCGGTGAACTCGCAAAGAAATTCATTTGAGGTCATACTCCCAAAATCCGGTCTTGAACGGATTATCTCGGACCGCATGGGTTCTCTTGGGTTGATGGAGGTGATGAACATACGCTTGATATAGTCATCACCATTGTCTTTGCACCCAAACCCGGTCAAGGCCGTTGCAAGAGCCAAGATCCTTTGGTACATCTCATCGGGAGTCTCATTATCACGCATAATGAAATCCCTTTCTTCACTCTTGAGCTCATCAAACTTGGAGGACCGAATACTTTCATTCCCAATGAAGAGCATAGTGAGATAGTCCCATACTTCCTTGGCCGTGCTCAAGTTGTTGATGTGTACCGCATGAGTATCCGGTACAGCTTGTTGAAGGAGATGCTTGGCGGTGGCATTGAGTTGCTCATCAACTTCTTCCTTTCCGGTCAAGTTGAGAGGATCATGAGGTGCAAAGCCATTTTGTATGACCCTCCATAAATGAGTAGAAGAGATAGAAATATGAGATTTCATTAGTCCTTGCCATTTAATAAAATTGCGAGAATCAAGCTTAGGAGGAGATCCCATGTTGTTAATGTGTGGCATAGGATAATGGACCGGCGGAGGTGAGTAAGTGTTAGGGGGTGGAATGTTAGCAGCCTTTGCCGGACCATCATTTTCCTTAGGAGGGTCACCTTTATTCTCGGCGGAGGTGGAGCCATTGTTAGGTGGCTTCACCTTAGCCAAGGAGAGTTCCACACTAGGTGTGGTGTTTGGGTCGGTGGGCCCGGAAGGTTTTCTTCCAAAATATTCCTCAAACATAGCCTTCATCTCCAATCTCATGGTGGTTTGCATTGTGTCCAAGGACGCCAAATGCTCCTCACGTGAGATTGAAGAGGAAGAGATAGATGGAGGAGTATCTTCGGGAGGAGTTTCTTTACTCTTATCCCCTTCCATAGTTGCTCAAACTCTTAGGCGGTTAAGCCCGAATAAGACACCACGCTCTGATACCAATTGAAAGGATCGTATGAGCGACTAGAGGGGGGGTGAATAGGAGCTACCCAAATTTTTTACTTCTTTTCAAGTTAAGGCTAGACAAGAAGGTAAATTCTCTAGATGTGCTACTAAGTGAATTTACCTAGAGTGATAAGCAAGCTAGCAATAACAATATAAGTAAAGGTATGAGTAAAGGATAGAGGTAACCGCAATGGAGACACGAAGACACAAGGATGTATTCCCGTAGTTCCTTCCTTGTTACGGGAAGTACGTCTACGTTGGAGAGGTGTGGTGCCACAAAGGCCACCAACGCCACAAAGGCTCACCCTATTCTCTGGTGAACAAGCCACAAAGGCGAGTTCACGCTCCACTAAGCGATTCCCTTGAAGGCGGCACGACACCTTTACACAAAGTATTGGGGCGAGCTCCACAACTCAATTGGAGGCTCCCAATAGGCCCACCAAGCTCGTACACACAAAGTTAAGCTTGGAGGACGGCTTCTTCCGGCTAGGAATCCGATGAATCACACAAGTTACAAGCCCCTCAACAAGGAGAGGGGGGAAATCAAATCGCCTTGGTGGAAGTGTAGATCTAGGTCTTCTCCCTCAAATCCCAAAAGGGCTTTGAGTTCTATTGGCTAGGGAGAGAGAACTAGGGCTTTGAAGCTTTGAAACAATGGAGGAGAGAGAGTGGAAGCCGCCACCAGCTCTTGAGGAAGAAGAAGGCTTTATATAGTCCTCCATGAAATGTAGCCGTTGCTGGATGACTAGGGCCGGAGTCTCCGGCCACAGCATGCCAGCCCGGAGTCTCCGGCCAGAGACAGAAAGTCTCCGGCCCAACTCCGGACGGGCATCTGGCACGTCCGACACTAGGGGTTGCCAGGGCGAGTCCCCTAGGCCGGAGTCTCCGGCCACCAGGGCCAGAGTCTCCGCCCTAGAAGAGACAACAGCAGCACTTCGTGGATGTCCTCTCCACCATTTCCACCTTCGCAAAGCACCCTACAAGACAACTAAGCCCTAACTCCACTACTGGACTATGGGCTCCGATCTTTTCAACCTTTTTGGGGTGCACCTCCGCGAGATCATGAAATAACCTAGAAAATCTGCAGAACTTTAATAGCATGGTTAAATCACCAAATGTTGTTAACAAACACCAAAATACATTTATTAGGGAAATGCTCTTTCAGAGTGGTTCCCTGAGGTCATGTCGTGGAACCTCTGAATCACCAGGTGTATCTCACTTGTGGACGGCCACCCAGGAGCAAAGAGATTGGAGACATTCAAGTACATAAAGCTTCCAGTGCAACCACAAGACATATGGGCTCTGTCTTGGTCAACTAAGGTCAACTAAGCTGCAAGAACTCAAGCCAGGCGGACAGAGGGTGGTAGATGTTGGTGATACGTCTCAAACGTATCTATAATTTTTGATGCTCCATGCTTATTTTTACACCATTTGCATATTGTTTCGTTACACATAGTGGCATTTTTATGCATTTTCCGGAACTAACCTATTAACGAAGTGCCACAGTGCCAGTTTCCTGTTTTCTGCTGTTTTTGTGTTTCAGAAGTGATACACAGGAAATATTCTCGGAATTGGACGAAACAAGTTCCTGAAGTCATATTTTACCCGGAGGCTTCCAGAGATCCAAAGAAGTGTCGGAGGGGGGCCACCAGGGCCCCACACAAGGGGGCGGCGCGGCCTGGCCCCTGGCCGCGCCACCCCTGTGTGAGGGCGCCTGGTCCCTCTCCTGACATCGCCCCTTCGCCTATAAGTACCCCCCGACGAGAAAAACCTAAGGGCCCGATCAGTTTTCCAGAATACATCACGATCCGCCGCCGCCGTCGACCCAAAGATCGGGAGGGTCCAGAAGCTCAACCCGGCACCCTGCCGGAGAGGGGAATCGCCACCGGAGGTCTTCTTCATCGCCATGCTTGCCTCCGGAGCGATGAGTGAGTAGTCTACCTTGGACTATGGGTCCATAGCAGTAGCTAGATGGTTGTCCTCTCCACCATGTGCTTCATGTTTAGATCTCATGAGCTGCCATACATGATTGAGATCACCGTTATGTAATTCTATGATGTTGGTTTGTTGGGATCCGATGAATATTGGTGTTTATGATTAAGTTGCTGTACTGAATTATATCTTTTGTTATCTCTATGTTGTTTATGATCTTGCATGCTCTCCGTTGTTAGTAGCTATCTTGGCCGAGTAGTTGCTAGTGACTCCAAGAGGGGGTATTTATGCTCGATAGTGGGTTCATGTCTCTATTTCACCTGGGGGAGTGACAGAAACCTCTAAGGTGGTAGATGTGCTGTTGCTACTAGGGAGAAAACAACATTCATATGCTCAAGGGCATATGCTTTGTTTACATTACACACTTTGCTTAATGCAATTATCTGTTGTTTGCAACTTAATACTTCTAGGGTGTTCGGATGATATCCCCGGGGGTCGATTATTAGTCATAGATGCAGTTGGATGGCGGTCTATGTATTTTGTTGTAATGCCCAGAGTAAATCTCATAGTGATCTTCTTGACATATCACGTTATCTTTATTCTATCAATTGCCCAACTGTAATTTGTTTACCTAGCATGTTATTTTATCTATGGAGAGACACCACTAGTGAACTGTGGACCCCGGTCCTATTTTAATCATATTGCAATCACCTGTTTACTTTTCCCGCACTGTTTACTTTACTCGCATACTCTACTGTTTTCCACTCGATACACTCATAACCTTTGTTTCAAGCAAACCGGTGAGATTGACAACCTCATTGCAAGTTGGGAACAAAGTATTTGTTTGTGTGTGTGCAGGTTCCACAAACACCTTCAGTCGTCATCGTCTCTCTTCTCCTGATCGATAAACCTTGGTTTCTTAACTGAGGGAAAACTAGCCGCTACACTCATCATACCTTCCTCTTGGGGTTCCCAACGGGCTGGTCATCACCACGCACAAAGACAATTTGCTTCCTCATCAAACAGCAGCAAGCAGCTATTTTTCTGGCGCCATTGCCGGGGAAGAGAGAAGACTTCTGCGAGGGGAGTTCTTCGCACACACATTCTTTACTTTGTTATTTGTTTTGCTTTACTTTATTTATTTTACCTGCATTGCTTTTTATATCAAAAAAACCCAAAAAAAATTAGAATCCTTGGTAGTTGTTATTTCTTTGCTTTTAGTTTATCATGTCTAGTTTAGTTGCTACTACTATGTCCCCCGCGGACATGATCTTTACCTTTAAGCAGAAAGATGAGGAAAGCTTTAAAGTAGCTTTTACTAGTAGCTTCTTAGTAGATTTTACTTTGAGTTTGCTTTGGATGACTTTGAGTTTGCTTCTTAGTAGCTTTTACTTTGGACTTTCTCTTCGTTATAGATATGCTTTGGATGCTACTGCAGAAGGAGATTTCCTTCATTGTGACGGAGATCAAGCCTTCAATATTATTAAAAAGTTGATTACAATTTATAGCATGCCAACCTATTTTGATTCCTCTCTTGTGAGCATTTTTAATAGACTTAATACTCTTGAGACTCACACTGCTAGTTTGCATTCTTGCTACAATACTTTGCGCCAGCATTTTGATTATGTGCCAACCAATACTGAACCTTCGAGCTGGTATCCTACAATAAAGATCACCATTAGTGGTGAAACTTTTCATGCTCGTTGTGATATTATGTCTGAATTTTGTCTCATGCCAAAGGATGTTTACGAATCTTTGAGCCTTTGGAAGCTTTCTGAGGGAGGAGAAGAAATTTTTCTTACTAATAATGCCACAATATCTCCCCTTGGAATAGCTGAAGGAGTCTTTACAAAAAGCCTAGGAAGAATGATATCTACTGATTATCTTGTTATTGAATGTGTAGGAAAAGGACAAATTACACTTGGAAGATCCATTCTGAAGCTCCTTGGTGCCGTTATCGATGTGGGAAAAGGCAATATAACATTTACCACTCCACCTTGCAATAACCATGTATTTCCTAGAGTCAAGAGCAAAGGTAAGAAAGGGAGACGTAAGGCACGCGCTGATCCTAGTGCTTCATCACTTGATATTACTTGATTCGCAATTTTCTGCGCCTAGCTCAAAGGCGTTAAAGAAAAGCACTCTTGGGAGATAACCCAATGTTTTCTTTTTAGTACTTTTTCTTTTATTTGAGTCTTGGAAGTCATTACTACTGTAATGACCGCTCCTTATCTTGTTTATCTCGTTTTTGTGCCAAGAGAAGCCTCTAATTTGAGTGAGGTAAAGATTTGGGGATGTTGCTGTCCTGAAACTGTTTTCGATGCTGCACCGTAAAAATTCGTGAAAATTCTCTGTTTATCTTTTGGACCTGCGATTTCTTGTGCATATGCCCCAGGTTATATCCAAACTTTTCTTAGTTGAACACTTTTTGATTTGAGCAACGGAAAATCCCTCAAAAATTCGTCCTTTGTCAGCTGTTCAGTTTTGACAGATTTCTGCCAATATTTGTTTTTGCCACTTTATCGCTTTCTTTTGAGTTCTTTTTGATCATGGAACTCTTGTGGAAGTTGCTACAGTAGTATATACTTTATATGTGGTGGTTTTGGGTTGAAACCTGAAGCTAAAAGAGGTTGAATATATTTTATGCTTACACTAATGTTGCTAATAGAATTGTGTTTAGTTTTGTATGAAGGAAGTTTTCAAGTGTAGGGATTGGAGAATGATGAGATGAGTTGAAGAATGGACAAAAGCTCAAGCTTGGGGATGCCCATGCATCACCCCAAGAAATATCCAAGAAGTACAAGCGCCAAAGCTTGGGGATGCCCCCGAGGCACCCCTTCTTCATCGGCAAAAATCAGGTCACCTTTCAAAACACTATATTTTTATTGCTTCATGCATTATGTGTTTTTTCTTGGAGCGTCAGTTGTTTTAGTTTTCTTAGTTGGTTTAGTTTGTTTGTTTGCTGCAATAAATGGTTGGACCCCAACAAATTTCCTTTGGAGGAGATATACTCGTTTTCATTTGCAAAGAATGCTCTAGTTTTCACTCTTATTAAAAATCAAGCATTCTACTTTTTCTGCTACTGCTTTTGGTTTTCGTTTTCGCCTTGATTTGCATTCAGATCTTGTCATATCTTTTCATCAAGGTGTATTTTTGCCTCTGATCTTTATTGGTTTTCATCAAAAGAGGTGTTTATAAAAATTTCAAATGGTGTTGGAAAAGAGAAAAAGCTTTGTGCAAAATAGTGGTACAAGAAGGAGCTTGTGTAGACTGCGGCTTAGGCTTTTTCATGTCATGCTTGATGTCTTTTTGATAGTATGCTTAGTGGTTTTGCTGTAGCATGACTTGTCTCAAATAACTGAGATTGCTTAATGAGCCTTTGAAAAAATCATGCGTTGTTTTTATTATATGGAAGCATTATTTTGGTTTTCTCCTTGATGCTTTATTTGGGTTGACTTGGCGCATGCTCACACATGTTAGACTCTTACAAAGTCGCCATTAGCCTTCATGATCATTTAGTTTTTGACTTTTGATGCCATCGTATGCTTCTTTTAATGTCGCTTTGTCGCTTTGCATGATTATGGCCATTATTGCTCTCTTAGTTGGTCGCTCCCAGTCTTTTGCTAGCCCTCACCTTGTACTGAGTATGAGCTCTACTCGTGCATCCAACTCCTGAAAGCCAAAGTTTTCCATTGTGTCCACCATACATACCTACTAGCAATTTGCTATTCCAAGTAAATTTGACTTGCTTTTATTTTCTCTTCAAATTAAACTCTTACCAGTGTTATGCGAAATTCGGTCAGTAAAGCTCTCACGAACCGGAAGGCACACTTTACTTTTTCCTGTTCTAAAATTTTGACATTGTGGTCTTTTATGTTGAGTTGTTATGCTTGCAAGTTGTAAGTTGGATTCTAGCCCAGCCATGCTGTCATGGGGCAAGCTTTCAACATTGCACTTCTTTTTGAGTTGATATCGTGATCTTTTGTTTATGGATGCTCGCTGTGTGAAATGAATTGGGAATCTTGTGAGGATCATGGAGTTTTTATATGTGTTAGGGAAACGCCGGGCCGCCAATCTAAGCCATGCATAATTCATGGTGGAAATTTGCAGCATACCCATGGTGAACATTCGACGACGCATCTCACAATAAAAAGCTAAACAATATAGCAAATAAAAGAGATGTCGAGGTGTTCATTGTCTGCTTGTCCTGTCATTTTTGTGTGGGCTTGTTCCATGTCATCGGGCACGGAGGTACCCCATTGGCGGTTCTCAATGATATGCATATACTTACAATGACAAGAGCCTTGCTTGGGACTCTAAGTAAATTAGCATGGTTTGGGTACTTGTATTCACAGGACACGAGGTTTTCAACTTATGATTTGTCAAGCATATGCATCATAATTGTTCTCGCATTAACTTTAACCATTCAAGATGCTTATGATGGGGGCAATGAGAGCTCAAAGCCGGTAAGTACCATAATTTTTGAAGGTTATAAAACTTGCAATCACTGCTTCCCTCTGCGAAGGGCCTTTCTTTTACTTTTATGTTGAGTCACCACCTTCTTTCTTTATGCACCATTAAGAGAGCATAGTTGTCATTCTTAGTGTGATATGCATTGTCCCAAGGTTCATTGATTGACTCATATTGTTGGTTTCACTTGTTCTTAAATTATTTGTATCTAGTCGCCCTCTTAAACTTTGAGGTGTCCTATGCATTTATGTTTTGCTCTCTTTGAAGGACAAGCTGAAAACTATTTGTATGTTTTTCCTTATGATTTGAACACACGTTTGACTTTCATTGTTTCATTATCATGATCTTTTGTTTGTGTTCATTTGCATGTTTACAACATGATTGCTAAGTTCTTATTGTCATGATTATATCTTCATGCCCATGTTTTAAGTTCTATTGATCCCAGCTCACCAATGCTTACATTTATGATCAAGATTGTGTAGGTGCATGTCACCTCAAAAATTATTCTTTTGTTATCACTTACCTACTCGAGGACGAGCAGGAGTTAAGCTTGGGGATGCTTGATGCGTCTCAAACGTATCTATAATTTTTGATGCTCCATGCTTGTTTTTACACCATTTGCATATTGTTTCGTTACACTTAGTGGCATTTTTATGCATTTTCCGGAACTAACCTATTAACGAAGTGCCACAGTGCCAGTTTCCTGTTTTCTGCTATTTTTGTGTTTCAGAAGTGATACACAGGAAATATTCTCGGAATTGGACGAAACAAGTTCCTGAAGTCATATTTTACCCGGAGGCTTCCAGAGATCCGAAGAAGTGTCGGAGGGGGGCCACCAGGGCCCCACACAAGGGGGCGGCGCGACCTGGCCCCTGGCCGCGCCACCCCTGTGTGAGGGCGCCTGGTCCCTCTCCTGACATCGCCCCTTCGCCTATAAGTACCCCCCGACGAGAAAAACCTAAGGGCCCGATCAGTTTTCCAGAATACATCGCGATCCGCCGCCGCCGTCGACCCAAAGATCGGGAGGGTCCAGAAGCTCTTCCCGGCACCCTGCCAGAGAGGGGAATCGCCACCGGAGGTCTTCTTCATCGCCATGCTTGCCTCCGGAGCGATGAGTGAGTAGTCTACCTTGGACTATGGGTCCATAGCAGTAGCTAGATGGTTGTCCTCTCCACCATGTGCTTCATGTTTAGATCTCATGAGCTGCCATACATGATTGAGATCACCGTTATGTAATTCTATGATGTTGGTTTGTTGGGATCCGATGAATATTGGTGTTTATGATTAAGTTGCTGTACTGAATTATATCTTTTGTTATCTCTATGTTGTTTATGATCTTGCATGCTCTCTGTTGTTAGTAGCTATCTTGGCCGAGTAGTTGCTAGTGACTCCAAGAGGGGGTATTTATGCTCGATAGTGGGTTCATGTCTCTATTTCACCTGGGGGAGTGACAGAAACCTCTAAGGTGGTAGATGTGCTGTTGCTACTAGGGAGAAAACAACATTCATATGCTCAAGGGCATATGCTTTGTTTACATTACACACTTTGCTTAATGCAATTATCTGTTGTTCGCAACTTAATACTTCTAGGGTGTTCGGATGATATCCCCGGGGGTGGATTATTAGTCATAGATGCAGTTGGATGGCGGTCTATGTATTTTGTTGTAATGCCCAGAGTAAATCTCATAGTGATCTTCTTGACATATCACGTTATCTTTATTCTATCAATTGCCCAACTGTAATTTGTTTACCCAGCATGTTATTTTATCTATGGAGAGACACCACTAGTGAACTGTGGACCCCGGTCCTATTTTAATCATATTGCAATCACCTGTTTACTTTTCCCGCACTGTTTACTTTACTTGCATACTCTACTGTTTTCCACTCGATACACTCATAACCTTTGTTTCAAGCAAACCGGTGAGATTGACAACCTCATCGCAAGTTGGGAACAAAGTATTTGTTTGTGTATGTGCAGGTTCCACAAACACCTTCAGTCGTCATCATCTCTCTTCTCCTGATCGATAAACCTTGGTTTCTTAACTGAGGGAAAACTAGCCGCTACACTCATCATACCTTCCTCTTGGGGTTCCCAACGGGCTGGTCATCACCACGCACAAGGACAGTTTGCTTCCTCATCAAACAGCAGCAAGCAGTTGGTAGGATGGAACGCGTCCATTTGGTCTGAGGGAATGCTTCTGAAAGGCCTCGTCTTAGTTTTCACTTGGCCATTTGAGGCAAAATGACTCTCATGGCAAAATGGGTTAACTAAGTCTTATGGGAAAAGTGCACCACCTCTGTAGAGTGTTTAGAACTAAGTACTTAGCCATGTCCCCGGTTATGGACAATTCTGAGTGACATGATGTTGAAGCTGTTCAAGAATCTCCTCATCCCAACTTCTTAAATTAAAACTTGAAGGGTGAACAAGGGATTATTGTGTGTTTATAATTATGTGCACCTGGTGGATTCCTGTGTGTTCATAATTTAGGAGCACCTGGTGGATTCTAGTGTGTCCAATAGTGTTTTAAAAGAAATAAAAATCATTTTGAAAAGTAGGATAAAACAATTGCTTTTCTGCAAAATAAGCCTGAAGCCCCACTTAGCCAAATATTCATTTAAGTATTAGGCTCCATTTGTGTCCACCAAAAAGTGACATCTTGCCAATACAATTCAAATGTATTGACCCTTTGTGGCTGCAATGTTTCATGTTGTAGATTTCGACGACAAGTAAGGAACGACAGGGTTATGAGTCTATCCACAGCATGTTTGCCTGTGGCACATGAAGAAGGACTCCATGCTATTTATGATTTCATTGTAAACTCTGATAGCTTTATGCTATGAGAATTGTAAAGTTTTTTATGTAATTTTTCTGGATCATGCGATGTAATAAAATGACCTTTGTTTCTTGATATTACATCTTAAACTTCGTGTGCTAGCATTTGATCCAGGGACTAGCACTGAAAAGCACAGAGATCATCATCTTTAAAAGGTGAGGTCGCAACAAGAAGGCCTCCGGTGATGATTCCCCTCTCCAGCAGGGTGCCGGGAAGAGCTTCTGGACCCTCCCGATCTCGGTACGATGACGGCAGCGGCTTGCAGTATGTTTGGTGGAAAAGTGTTCATCTCCATAGGGTTTTCCCGTCGAAGGGAATTTATAGGTGGAAGGGCGATGTCAGGGGGTGGACCAGGGGTCCACACCACCTAGTGGCGCGGCCAGGAGTGGCCCGCGCCACCCTATGGTGCGGCTGCCCTCTTGCCCCCCTCCATCTCTCCTTTGGACTCCGTCTTCATGTCAGGTAAATAGGAACTTCGGCCTTTGTTTCGTCCAATTCCGAGAGTATTTCCTGTGTAACTTTTCTAAAACACAAAAACTGCAGAAAACAGGGACTGACACTGTGGCATCTCGTTAATAGGTTAGTTCCAGAAAATGCATAAAAATGCAACAAAGTGTAAACAAAACACAAAGCAATTGGTGTAAAACAAGCATGGAGCATCAAAAATTATAGATACGTTTGCGACGTATCAGCATCCCCAAGCTTAACTCCTGCTCGTCCTCAAGTAGGTAAGTGATAACAAAATAATAATTTTTGAGGTGACATGCACCAACACAATCTTGATCAACTTAAGGTAAAGCATTGCATGCTGAGATCAAAGTACTCTAAACATGGGCGTAAGAAATATAATTCTAACCATATAACTTAGCAACCATGTTACAACATGAAAAGAAACACAAACAAAAGATCATGAGTAATAATGCATTGAAAGGTGTATGTTTGTTTGAAGCATATAGAAAACATAGCAAAGTGGTATTCAGTTTGTCCCTCATGGAGTAGCAAAACATAAATGCATAGGACACCTTCAAAGTTCAAGAGGGTGACTAGATACAAATAATTTTAGAACAAGCAATACCATAACCATGAATCAATCAATAATAAATTTTGGGACCATGCACATTATACTCACAATGACAACTATGCTCTCTTAATCGGTGCATAAAGTTAAAAGATGAAGACTCAACATAAAAGTAAAAGAAAGGCCCTTCGCATAGGGAAGCAGGGATTTAACATGTGCTAGAGCTTTTCATTTGTAAAACAGAGATAAAAATTGTTTTGAGAGGTGGTTGTTCTTGTCAACGACTGGCAATGGGTTTGCTATCTCTGATACTAAACAAGTTGAGAGCAATTCCGAGTTCTTTGAAAAATTGGCACATACATGCTCTTTTATAAAATTTGGCACTCTCCCCAGTTTTCCTTTCACAAACAATGGCTAACCGAATCCTTCGGGTGCCCACCAACTTTCACATACCATGGAGGAGTGCCTTTTTTCTTTTATTTTTTTAGAGGTTACAATGGTCTGACCAGCTCTCTTGCAAAATTAATGACGAGCAGATGAAGCATGCAAGTCGAGGGGTACATAATGCAATATGGAAGATAGCAAACTCGACCAGTATGTCCTCATGATCTAAAAATAGTGTCACAAAATGAGAAGTATTTGAAGGTTTTTGAAAGGTAGCACATGAAAATTTACTTTGAATGGTTTAAAATACCATGCATAGGAATTTGTAGTGGACTCTTTGGAAAAACTTTGGTTTTTGGAGTTGGATGCACGAGAAGTATTCCCTCTCAGTACAGGTGAAGGCTAGCAAAAGACTGGGAGCGACCAACTAAGAGAGCAATAACGGACATAATCATGCATAGAGACAAAACATTATTAACCAAAACATAAAGTGATATCACAAGTCAAAAGCCAAATGATCATAGAGGCTTGAGGCGATTGGTTTAAAGTCAAACATGGTGTAAGCATGCGCCAAGTCAACCCAAATAAAGCATCAAAGGAGAATACCACAATATTATGCTTCTATAGGATAAACAAACACATGATTTTTTCAACTGACACATTAATCACTCTAAGTCATTTGAGACAAGTAATGCTACAACAATAACTACTAAGCATATAATCAAAATAATATCAAGCATGCCATCATAAATTCTAAGCAACAGTCTAAACAAGCTCCCTTTTTGCACCACTATAAACATAAAACGGTTTACTCTTTTCCAACACCAATCAACCTTTTTGAAACAACTCCGAAAGATGAAAACCAACAAAGACTAGAGGTCTAAACACACCTAGCTACAAAGAACTAACAAGTTCTGAACAAGAACGAAGGCGAAAAATAAAAGCTAAACGCAGTACCACTACAAGAAATGTGTTGACTACTGACGCTCAAAATTCGTCACTAGATCGTCATAATGGTTGATCTATGACAATTTTATGACGAAAAAATGATCGTCAAAAACGGGGCGTCGTTGATGATCGAACATGACGAATTTACTGAGATCGTCATAACCGTCTATGACGATATTGGACCGTCATAACGGTTATGATGATATAATATCGTCATGAGCAGTTTGGGGAGGCCACATCAGCAATCCGATGTGGCAGCCACGTGGCAGGCAAATCAGCCCAGTCCATTTCAGTTATCTATATGGGCCAAACCCAACAATTCATACTCTTTTGTGATTGTTTTTTCTCAATTCTAGTCAGCTAAATGGGCTAAGCCCAACATTTGGCCTTTTTCTTTTCTAGGACTTGGCCTTTTTACATCATTTATTTTTATTTTTGTCCAATTTATTCTAAAGTTGGTCCCACTTGTCAAATGGGTCCCACCTATCATGCTAATCTCATAAATCAGTCTCATTTTTATTTTCAATAATTTTATTCTATTCAAGCCCAGTACAGTTTGGGCCGTGGTGCTCTTACAGCCCAACTAACATTTTCTTCATCTCAACATCCACGCAGTAAATAAAGCCCAGATCACAATAATTTTCACAAAACATAACCAAAATTAACACATTCATTACAATCAGGACATAGTTCAAATCACCCAGTATGGCAGTAGTATATTACAAACTTTCCATAGTCAAAATCACTTAAGTAACATACAAGTATACAAATAGGTACAAAAATATGACAAATATTTGTTGAGCATGCAGCCTCCAGTTCTTCTAACTTCTTCAGCCAGTAGCTCCTGTAGAAGAGAGGAAATGACAGGTTATGGCTGTCAGTGAGAATGAAAACACTATATTCTAATAATAACACAAAACAGCTATAAACAAATAAAGAACAGATATGCAACATGTTGATCCTCAAGCATTAGAGCAAGGATTACAGTAGAAACCACAAGGATAGCCACAGCATATTGACAGTAAACTTAGGCACCACATGATACGCATCAAGCATCAAGCCCATATCTGTTCAGAAAGACAAGGAGTAGACACCTGATTCATGTCGACACAGTGGATGAGGCTAGAGTTGAAGAATTTGATCCCTGGTTAGCGCTAGTAGGTCTGCCTCTTGCATTCTAGACAAATCCTGCAGATTATAGAAATAAACTTTAGGGAAAAATAAGATGTGTTCTGCTATAGCGCGGTTTCTGAAGCAAACCAAACATCTTCCAGTAGTTTAAGCATGTTTTTGTTGCATTAGATAACAAGAGACCATGAGGCATACAGATTACAGTCTTTTGACAACAACTCACAAGAAAATACCTCAAATTTACATACAGATTATAGTGTAACTGCAGCCTATAAGCTAAGGGGCATGCACAACTCACAGTACATGACATGCTGTCACATATATTTTGCCTTCTAAATTTACTACAAAAACACTGCTTCTGTGGAGTCAATGCTGAGATAGATATGCGCCTCTTATACTAGGAGAGAAAACATACCATGTCACCAGGTTCCACATATCAATGAAGTCTATCAACAATCTGTACCAAGAAACGGGCAAGTTCATCAATATTGTGGAATTATAAGCAAATTATTCAATGAAGAGACATAACAAATCTAGACAATCAAAAGTAATCAGCATGCAATGAAGGGGAGCTACCAGTCAGCTTTTATATTTTCGTCTCAAATAAATGGTGATCGTTAACCAATTGATAACTCTTGGCAGCAATTTTTACAGAGTGATGTCCACCTGGCATAGAAAGAGCGTGGCAAAAATCTCAAAGCAGGAATTTACATACTGTCTATGACACAGTCTACTAATAAAAAAGAATATCAGCTTGGAATATACATACTGATAAGGAAACATGTTCGTGCAACACCTACAGTAAATCTCCTTCAAGCACGGAAAGAGCATGGCAAAAATCAGCTTAGAATATACATACATGCCACCTTGTTAGCTATGCCAAAACTTGAGGTTCATAGATTGCTCTTGCACCATTGACATTACCTCCATTATCCAGATTTTGTAGAGCTGCTCCTACAGCGTAAATAGTCCATCAGTCAGAAAATGTTCAGAAAATGTTAAACAAAATAATAACTAGTATGAAATCAAAGTTGCATTAATTCATGTGGAAATACTTAAGGGTGAAAGCACCTGAACAGATTGGTCAAGTCTGCCTGTCGCAACAATCTTGTCTGAAACGTAACAAAACCTTCCAAGACAGCAAGCCTGCGAACCAAATAAGTAGGACATGATGCACAACATATTCTCAAACAAGACTTGGCAAGATATTAATACAAAGCTATTCAGATCATAGCTTCAATATCACAAAGGGACGCAATAATGTCATGGAATCAAGGCCAGTCAACCAAGTAACAGAGGAAGAGAATGATATAGACCAAATAACTTATCTAATCCAGAGAGCATCAGGTATTTGGCTAATCAGTAAATACAACCAAGTTGGTTCAACGATGAAATGACACAAACAGAACTCATTACTTTTCTATATTTTGCTAATACAATCAATATATAATAATGGGGACAGAGTGATGATATGACATGATGGCATTGCTGAACCAAACTAATATGCATAGTACTGCCAAATTATTTGTTTCAATGTAAACCAGAAACAATATGGAGCAACAGATTTCACATTTTATAAACTTGCCCAAGGTTTAGACAGTCAAATTTCGTGTCATCAACTCATCAACCCAGTACTACTTCCTTTGACACCAGCAAGTGAAATCAGTCAAAGAGACTGGCATCGACTATTACCATCTACTATACCTTATAACAATCAAATCAGCAATTCATTGTGGGATCTATTATTCAACTTCCCCAAGATCCTCCGTCTCAAATTAGAGAATTATAGCATTCAATGCGACGGGAATAACACGGTTTCGAGAGAGGGGCGCTTTGAACGGACCTGTTCTTCTTGGAGAGGAGCCTGTTCTCGTTGAGCTTGCCGTCCACTGCTGAAGTAGAGGCTCTTGGTGAAGAGGACGAGCATTTCTTGCATCATCGTCGACGGAGTGGATCTGGAGCTTGGTGATTTCGGTTGGGGATTAGGGGGCGCGGGATTTGGTGGGTGCGGGTGGGCGCCGACAGACACCGTGGCTAGTAGGGGGAGGAAGGCGGCCGTGGCATCGATGCCGTGCTTGTCGCAGATCACCTCCCAGAGATCGGCACGGACGAGGATGAATACGTCCTCCTGCGCCGCGAGGGATATATGAGAGAGGGGATGGTGGCCGCCGCACCAGGGGAGAGGGTCGGGCGGCGCGAGGGAGAGGAGAGGGTCTGGCACCTGGGGAGCTCGCCGGACGGTGGCTCCTGCGCTGCCGAAGCAGTGTCGACGAACTCGGGCGTAGTTCTTGAGGTCCACCGGGGGAGGAACGGACATGTGCTGCGATGCTCCTCCATGCGGATGCCGAGGTCGGAGACGCCGGATTAGCGCGCGGATCGACCTCCGAGGACCAACGTCAAGGATGAACACCACGCGTGACAGCCTATACGAGCGCTCGCTCACGTCCAGGGCGTGGCATGTGTGAGATGCTATGGCTGCGTGATGGCGGCGTGGGTGGAGAGGGTGAGACTACGGCGACAGGCGCGAGAGAGAGAGGGAGAAGCGAGATCGGATCTGCTGGGATTAGGGTTTGCTGGATCGGGGAGCCGCGAGGGGAATGGGGCGGCGGGGTGGTAAGTAGGGTTGAAGGCGGATCGGCGGCGGATCCGTTTTGGTTCGTTAGATCGGAATACGTGGACGGTTCAAATGGATCCTATGGGGTGATCCGTGGGAAGAGTTGTCCTGCCATCTGATTGGCTGCAAGAGTTTGTGCTTGTTTGTTTTTGTTTTAAACACCTTTTCCAATTACTTTTAGAAAGAAAATAGATTAGAAAACCTTAAATTATAACATACTTGTAGTATGTAACTATTTCTAAAAAATTACAAGATTCTATCCCGATCTAGGAGCGGTCACGCCCACCATTTTGGTCGCATTTTGAAATGTGCATAACAAATTCAAAAAAATTCAAAAAAATACAAAACCTTCGCGTTGTGTCATGTTATGTGACCTAGTTTCTAGGAAAAATAACAAACTTTGAATATTGGAAACATTTTGAAAAAGTGTTCACAAAAAAGAGCTACCTTATACAAAGTTTCATGGCTTTCAAGCGAGATGAGCTAGTTGTGGCCATAATCATGGCATAGTTTGTTCAAATAACCCCATATTGTGCACATGTGTGCATCTTGGTATGGCAAACAAAGTTGCTTTGGGGAGTATTAATTTTCTTTGCACAAAAAAGTCATTTTTCATTTTCTTAATGCCAAAAATGGGTTATTTTGTGAAGCATCTACCAAAAATAAGTTTCAAAAATGGACCAATAAAATTTTAAATGATATTCTACCATATTTTATGCAGAATTAACCATTTGTTTGCATGGAAAAAGTTATCTAGACACCCCTCAAGAAATTGACAAAATTATGTCGATTCAGTAAGAGGCGGGTCAAATTTGAACTACAGGTGCTTCATTGTTTGCTCAAGTTTTTTTCAAAAAATCATTTTTAGGTACACCATTATCTATTTTATCAGAGATCCATCAAGATTTTTGCAAGATTCTATCCCGACCTAGGAGCGGTCACGCCCACCGTTTTTTGGTCGCATTTTGAAATGTGCATAACAAATTCAAAAAAAATCAAAAATATACAAAACCTTCGCGTTGTGTCATGTTATGTGACCTAGTTTCTAGGAAAAATAACAAACTTTGAATATTGGAAACATTTTGAAAAAGTGTTCACAAAAAAGAGCTACCTTATACAAAGTTTCATGGCTTTCAAGCGAGATGAGCTAGTTGTGGCCATAATCATGGCATAGTTTGTTCAAATAACCCCATATTGTGCACATGTGTGCATCTTGGTATGGCAAACAAAGTTGCTTTGGGGAGTATTAATTTTCTTTGCACAAAAAAGTCATTTTTCATTTTCTTAATGCCAAAAATGGGTTATTTTGTGAAGCATCTACCAAAAATAAGTTTCAAAAATGGACCACCACAAATTTAGATCATATTATATCATATTTTATGCACAATTCATATTTTTTGCATGGAAAAAGTTATCTAGGCACCCCTCAAGAAATTGACAAAATTATGTCGATTCAGTAGGAAGCGGGTCAAATTTGAACTACAGGTGCTTCATAGTTTGCTCATGTTTTTTTCAAAAAATTATTTTTGGGTACACAACTATCTATTTAATCAGAGATCCATAAATAGTTTTACAAGATTCTATCCCGTCATAGGAGCGGTCACGCTCACCGATTTGGCCGCATTTTGAAATCGACATAAAAAATTCAAAAATAATCAAAACAATACAAATCCTTCGCATTGTGTCATTTTATGTGACCTAGTTGCTAGGAAAAATAACAAACTTTGAATATTGCCAACATTTCGAAAAAGTGTTCACAAAAAAGAGCTATCTCGTATGAAGTTTCATGGATTTCAAGCTAGATGAGCTAGCTATGGCCATAACCATGGCATAGTTTGTTCAAATTACCTCATATTGTGCACATGTGTGCATCTTGGTATGGCAAACAAAGTTGCTTTGGGGAGTATTAATTTTCTTTGCACAAAAAATTCATTTTTCATTTTTTTAATGCTAAAAATGTGTTATTTTGTGAAGCATCTACCAAAAATAAGTTTCAAAAATGGACCACCACAAATTTAAATCATATTATACCATATTTTATGCATAATTCATCATTTGTTTGCATGGAAAATGTATTTAGACACCCCTCAAGAAATTGACAAAATTCTGCCAATTCAGTTGGAAGCGGGTCAAATTTGAACTAAAGGTGCTTCATAGTTTGCTTAAGTTTTTTTCAAAAAATCATTTTTAGGTACACAACTATCTATTTCATCAGAGATCCATCAAAAGTTTGGCAAGATTCAACACCTAGCTAAGAAGGGTCATAGCCGCCGTTTTGACCATATTTTAAATATATCATAATAGCATTTTAGTGATTAAAATTTGTTTTCTAAATTTAATTTGTGGAGAAAAAGATTTAATATTATTATATATGTAACATACATAATTTAAAAAGTTTGTTTGAATTTACTTAGCCTTGTCTTGAATCTCTTCTTTTGTGTTATAATCTTAAAAGAAATGGAAAAGTGAAAGAGGGAAAAAAAACCACTTAGCTCCTTTGTGCAGAGCAGCCCAAATCTTATCTACAGCGGCCCGGGCCCAAGTAACCAAAATCTCATAAATATAAAGGATATAACGTGGTGTATAAGCAAGAGAGTTGGTCTACCCTGGTGGCAGAGAGGCTTACGCGGGAGATGGAGGTCGTGGGTTCGAACCCCAGGCTCCCACGCTCGCTCGGATTTGTTTTGCCACCCCCGCTTTGTTGTCAGGTTGCCCGTGGGACCGCCCGTCATCTCGTGGGACCCACCCGTTAGGCTGTTGGACCCGCCTGCCAGGTCCATTGTAGCGCCGGGTGAGATCACATTCACAGCGGCCCAAGTTTAATTCAGCGGCCTAGGCCCAACTAACCGAAAACTTCTACTTAAAAGTAATATAGCGCGTGGAAATATCACAAGATTTAGTATAGCTTGGTGGTAAGGGAACCACAGTCGGGTGGGGAGGTTCCGAGTTCGAACCCCCGCCTGCGCTCTTTATTTTTTGCCACATATATTGGTCAGCCCATGTGGGACCCCTCTGTCAGGTCGGTGGGGGCGGGCGGTACGGTCCAGATGTCAATAGCTAGACATGAATTATGAGTGTATTACATGTAGGTCCCGGTCGTCCTGCTGGGTGGGACCTGATTGTCAGGTGGGGCGGTGCGTGGGACCCGATTGTCAGCTGGGGTGGGACCCACATGTCTGATAGGGATGGTGGGGCCTAGATGTCAATCAGCTAGACACAAAATCTGAGTATATGACATGTGGGTCCCAGATTTACATGTCTAGTACAGCTATATATAAGCTAAATTGACACGTGGATACTACACATAAGCGTAAATAGACACATGGACCACACGTTGGCGAAACTGGTGAGGTGGCAGTCCAACTATTTCAAATATATTTTAATTTAATGACTATGACGATCTATTTTCGTCGTAAGAGGCTCCGGATAAGGTCTCAAACTGCATGGGAGAGGTTATGACGATTTGGTGCCCATTGGATTATGACATTTTTGGTTCAAATCGTTGTAATTTTTAGGGCTAGTGGCCTCCCCAAATAGCCTATGACGATCTAGTATAAAATCATCACTACTTTATGACACTTTTCTCTAGGGTCATGATGAAAACGTCACTAGTCAACACATTTCTTGTAGTGTACTAGAAAAAGAGAACACTCGTTGAGCGATAAAAGTGAAAACTGGAGTGTTCTAGGGAATGAAAACGGAGTGTGTCTTCTCCAAAAGAAATATGTTAGGGTCCAACCATTTATTGCAGCAAACAAAACAAAATAAAATTGAAAGCAAAAAATAAAGACGCTCCAAGAAAACACATAGCATATGAAGCAATAAAAATATAGTGTCTTGAAAGATGACCTGATATTTTTGTTGATAAAGAAGGGGTGCCATGGGGCATCCCCAAGCTTTGACACTTGTACTTCTTGGATATTTCTTGGGGTGACGTGGGAATCCCCAAGCTTGAGATTTTGTCCATACTTCATCTCATCTCATCATTCCCCTTTGCCTACACTTGAAAACTTCCTTCATACAAAACTTCACACAATTCTCATTAGCAACATTAGTTTATGCAAGATAGTAAATCCACTTTTGGTTTAGTTTAAACTCAAGTATAACATATATTAACACATAAGCTACTGTAGAAACTTCCTCAAAAAGTTCCGTGATCAAAAGAACTAAAAAAGAAAGAGATCAAGAGGCAAATGCAAATAGTGGCAGAAATCTGTCAAAATAGAACAGCTGGTAAAGATCATTTTTTTTTTGAAAATCTTCTATTGCTCTAATCGAACGGTGCAAAACAAATGAAAGTTAGATAACAACCTGGGGCATGATCACAAGAAATCGCAGATCAAAATTACGTTCTGGGAATTTTCACGATTTTTTATGGTGAAGCGCAGAAATCTGTTTTAGGATAGCAACTCCCTCAAATCTTATCTTCCTCCAATTTGAGGTTCTTCTTGTCACAAAAACGAAATAAAAATGATAAGGTGAGATCATTACAGTAGTAATAACTTCCAATACTCAACAAAAAGAAAAAGTACTGAAAAGAAATCATTGGGTTATCTCCCAAGAGTGCTTTTCTTTAACGCCTTTGAGATAGGCACAAAAAGTGAGAATCAAGTATTTTCAAATGAAAGAACATCAACATAATAATTTGCTCTAAGAATAGAATCAAAAGGTAACTTCTTTCTCTTTCTAGGGAAGTGTTCCATACCTTTCTTGAGTGGGAATTGATATTTAATGGTGTCTTCTTTCATATCAATAATAGCACCAATAGTTCTAAGAAAAGGTCTTCCCAAAATAATAGGACAAGAAGCATTGCATTCAATATCCAAAACAAGGAAATCAACGGGAACAAGGTTATTGTTAACCATAATAAGAACATCATTAATCCTCCCTAAAGCTTTCTTCTTAGCAACATCAGCAAGAGGAACATCAAAATAACAATTTTCAACTGGTGGTAAATGATGACCCACAAGTATAGGGGATCGCAACAGTCTTCGAGGGAAGTAAAACCCAAATTTATTGATTTGACACAAGGGGAGCCAAAGAATATTTATAAGCCTTAACAGATGAGTTTTCAATTTATCTGCACCTGGAAACAGACTCGCTCGCAGCGGTTTATCAGGAGCAACAGTTTTATAGTAGTGGTAGTAGTAAAATAGTAGCAGCAATAGTAAAGTAAAGACAGTAACGGTATCAATAGTAAATAGTAGGATTAAATATTGTAGGCATAGGGATGGATGAACGGGCGTTGCATGGACAAGATAATTCATGTAATAATCAAGACCTGGGCAATTGCAGATAAATAAAGATAAAGCATCCTAGTACTAAACAACCATAGGCATGTGTTTCGTATATAGTCGTACGTGCTCGCAGTGAGAAACATGCACGACATCTTTTGTCCTACCAGCCCGTTTGCAGCGGGGCCTCAAGGGAAACTACTGGTAATTAAGGTACTCCTTTGATAGAGTACCGGAGCAAAGCATTAACATTCAGTGAACACATGTGATCCTCACATCACAACCATCCCCTTCGGTTATCCCAATTGTTTTCACTTTGGGTCCTCGGGTTCCGGACAACAATATGTGTATACAACTTCCAGGTAAGATCACAAACAACAATTATCATCATAAAACAATAACAAGTTCAGATCTGAGATCATGACACTTGGGCCCAAAGTGACAAGCATTAAGCACAACAAGTTGCAACAATGTCATAAGCACTGACAATGGATACTAGGCACCATGCCCTAACAATCTCATAACAATTACATGAATGATCTCATCCAATCCCTACCATCCCCTTCGCCTACAGTGGGAATTACTCACACATGGATGGGGGAATCATGGATGGTTGATGGAGAGGCGTCGGTGATGATGATGGCGATGATCTCCTCCAAATCCCCATCCCGGCAGGGTGCCAGAACGGAGTTTCTGGTTTTGAATCGTGGTTTCTGATGGTGGCGGCGCAGCGGAACTCTATCTGGGAAAAATGCCGAACCCTCGATATTTTCAGGTCAGAGGGTATATGTAGGCGGACGGAGGGGTCGAGGCGACGCCTGGGGCAGCCACACCACCCCCTAGCGCGCCCTGGCCTGGCCCGCGCCACTAGATGTTGTGTGCCCCTGTGGCCCCTCTCCGTCTCGTACTCTGGCTCCGTGTGTCTTCTGGTAAAATAGGAACTTTGCGGTATTTTCTGGGATTTTTCCTGAAAGTCAGATTTCTGCACAAAAACAAGACACCAGGGCAATTCTTCTGAAAACAACGTTAGTCCGTGTTAGTTGTATCCAAAACACACAAATTAGAGGAGAAACAATAACAAAAGTGTTCATGAAAGTAGATACGTTTTGGACGTATCAACTCCCCCCAAGCTTAAGCAATTTAGTTAACAACTGAGTGCGATAAAAGAAACTTTCATGAACACATTTGCTTCATAAGATGTATATATTCTCATTATATGATCAAGTACTTAAGCAATTCATAATAATAAGTATGCAACTAATGTTATCTCATAGTCATGCAAGCTATGAAAGAGTACCAACACACTAATAACAAGCAACATGAAACATAAGAAGTTACAGGATTGTAATGCTCATAATAAGATATGAAAAAGTGGTATCTCGCTTGCCTTTGTTTGTGTGGCAAAACATAAATGCCAAGGCACCTCTGAAGTCCAAGAGAAGACTAGAAGTAGAAATATCAAAGATACAAGCATCAAAGTTATACCACAATTAACCGTGTTCTGGGACAAGCACATTACACTAAGAACGACAACCATGCTCTCAAGAACGTGCTTAAAGTTTGAAGATGATGACTCAACATAAAGTAAAAGAAAGGCCCTTCGTAGAGGGAAGCAGGGATTTAACATGTGCTAGAGCTTTTCATTTGTAAAATAGAGATAAAATTGTTTTGAGAGGTGGTTGTTCTTGTCAACGACTGGCAATGGGGTTCTTGCTATCTTCCATACTAAACAAGTTGAGAGCGGTTCCGAGTTCTTTGAAAAATTGGCACATTTGTGCTCTTTTATAAAATTTGGCAATCCTCCCCACTTTTACTTTCACAAACCATGGCTAACCGATTCCATTGGGTGCCCATCAACTTTCATATACCATGGAGGAGTGCCTTTTTTTCTTTTCTCTTTTTTAAGGTTACAATGGTCTGACCAGCTCCCTTGCAAAATTAATGATGAGCAGATGAAGCATGCAAGTCAAGGGGTACTTAATTCAATATGGAAGATAGCAAACATGACCACTACGTCCTCATGAGCTAAAAAGAGTTGCACAAAATGAGAAGTATTTAAAGGTTTTGAAAGGTAGCACATGAAAATTTACTTGCAATGGTTTGAAATACCATACATAGGAATTTATAGTGGACTCTTTGGAATAACTTGGTTTTCGGGAATTGGATGCATAAGAAGTATTCCCTCTCAGTACAGGTGAAGGCTAGCAAAAGACTGGGAAGCGACAATCGGGAGAGCAGTAACTGTCATAATCATGCTTTCGACAAAACAAAATTAATATAGGCATAAAAACGATACAAGAGCTCTGAGGCAAGGTAAATCATCAAGGCTTAATTGACTTTTTGTTCAGTCATATGCATGCTTGAGCATGTGCCAAGTCGATTCAAATGAAACTTTTCAGAGGAGGATACCACAATGTTATACCGTTTTATGAATAGAACAATGCAAGAAAACATCTACATGACATGCTACAAACTATTAGGAAATTGGAACTAATCATATGAGAACAAGAACTACTAAGCATCCATTAAATAACATACACCTTACATGAACAAGCTAAGCACGTCCATATAAATGAGTATATGTACAAAAATAAAGACAAATAGAGTTCATACCAGCCTCTCACCACATCTCGAATTGTCATACATCGTCATTATTGCCTTTCACTTGTGTGGCTTGAATAGTATGAATTGATAACCAAGCTCTAATGGAGTCACGAGAGACAGAACCCTATAGCTAACTTTACAAAACCGGAGAAGAACAACAACTATTTTTGGGTTATCAAATTTTAAAACAAGAACAAAAAGAAACAGCAAACAAAGCAAAATCTTTTTGGATTTTTTGAATACCAAACCGAAAATAGAAAGTAAAGCAAACCAAAACTAGAAAACTAAAGAGGCAAACAAAGAGAAACAACGGATATATTTTTGCTCTTTTTGTGTTTTGGAAAGCAGAAATAAAAACAAGAACAACAAAGAAAAAGAAAGTGAAACATGTATATACAAAGTACCGACAGAATATGATGTATAGATGAGTGAGTTGTCAGCGTACCTCCCCCCAAGCTTAGGCTTTTGGCTTAAGTGGAGATCAATCCCAACGCGGCCATGAAGTGGGGTCTCCATAATATGACAAAGAAGTGCCTTCGTCCTGATATGAGCTTGAGGGTGCCCCGGTATGGTACATGGTGTAATGGTCAGCTGGCGCCTCCTCTTCCTCCTAGTCCTCGGCATCGTGCTGCATGTGGAAAACAAGCAACCTAAGCTGCTCGTCCAACTCCTCCTTAGAGCGTGACCAAGGTCCCCTGCAAATACTGAACAAACTGGTCTGCGGCAAGGGAACTTCCCTTTCATCTCCATCAGTAAATAACATTTTGTAAACTAGACTTCCTGCATGAGAGTTAGCAGTAACAAAGTGATGGATCTTCATAGCAGCAAGATCAAGTCTCTGTGGGACTAACAATGTATCATTAGGAGCAACAGAAAGACCCAAAGCAGTGACAATGCACGCAGCAATAATGCCTCCATAAATGGGTCCCCTAGCAGCTAGGCGATGAGCAATGAGAGCACCGAGGTTGTACCTTTTACTAACATCAAGCGCAGTAGCTGGAAAAGCTAAATGATAGTTAGAAATATTGCTAGTGTTCTCTCTACCAAGAATACTTGTGGCAAGATAGTAAGCAAAGTATCTAATAGCTGGGAGCTGAATATTTCTTATCTTGCCACGCTGGGCTATGCGGTCATCATCATTGGTTATCCCTCGGTAAAGCTCTAGCAAATCTGCGGGTCGGTTCTGAATCTTCTCTGCCATCCCAAACATGGCAATACCTAAAATGCTGCAAAATCTCTCCAAAGTCATGGTGATAGACTTATCATAAATTTTGAACGCAATAGATGACTTGAAGGCAGAGTTAGTAAATTTAAAGCTCTCAACAAAAATCTTTGTGAGAGTAGCATATTGGTCACTCTCATCAAGCATGTATGTAGTCAAACCAACCCTGTCAACAAGGAGTAAGAAATCTTCAAGGATCCCTGCAGCACTCAAAAAGTTAGTACAAGGGAAGGTGGATGGATGTGCATCTCCATCATCCCCCTCATCACCAATGCTTGGTGACATAAGATCTTCATTGTAGGATGTCCTAAATTGAATAGTTGATCTTGAAGGTCTTGATGACCTTGGTGCTTCTCTCTCAAAGACTTCTCCATAAGTGTGATTATCCATTTCCATTTTCTAATGTTTTTAAACAAACCTCATAAAAATGATTTTGAGACAAACAAATGAAGGAGACTACCATAGGGAGTTGCAAGAGGGCTAACATGCATCAAAATAACTTATCTAAGCAATAGAACAAGCATGCAAACTCATTTAACCTGTCACCTATAGTGCTAAAATACTCAAGAAATACTCCACTAAACAAAATTCTACTTGGACAATCGAAGGAGTCACATACCGGAGAACAAATGCTCCAAATCTCAGCAGCAAAGATGGGCTGAGCAAGAAGATCAAAAATCACGAGCAAGAACAGCAAGAACTCCGGTTTGAGATATGGAGTGGAGATATTTCGGGAGAGAGAGTGAAGTGGCTGGTAGAGAGGTAAGTGGAGGGCTAGGGGGCCCCACACCATGCCACGGCGCGGCCTGGGCCGTGCCACCATGTGGTGTGGTGGCATGGTGGGTCCCCCTGAGGTGTCCCAGGTGCCTCTCTGCCCCAAATTTGACATAAAAATTTAAAAACAATTTTCTGGAGTTTTTCGATAAACTTTATTTTCGAGGATTTTAAGAAATTGACAAAAGATTAAAAGCTCAGGAAAATGAATATGGAACAATAGAAAGCAAATCCAAACCAAGTCTACAGCAGCTCTAAGATACTCTAATATGCAACTAAACAGCGGAAAAAAAAGTGAACGAGGTGGAAACATGAGTAAACAAAAGTAAATGCGGTGAAAACATAGTTTCATTCATTCAAAAACCACTTTGTTAACAAGGTTGATCAAGTCTTGTTACCAAAACAATTTTCTATGAAGCAAAACTTTGCATTTCACTAAATGATTATGTTACCTTGACCATGATAGGCATAGTCCCAACCATAACAATTTTATATTCTTCCTTGGGCTTTAGCCTTGAACAATAAATTTCTCCAACTTTGATGGTCTCAATATTTTTGATTGAATTTAGACCATATTTTCTATCAATCTTCTTGCGAAAATAAACCGTGTGCTCCTTGCCATTGACATTAAAAGTTACTTTCCCTTGGTTACAATCAATAACAGCACCTGCAGTGTTTAGAAAAGGTCTCCCAAGAATAATAGATATATTATCATCTTTAGGCATTTCCAACACAACAAAGTCAGTTAATATCAAACAATTATTAGCCACTTGAACAGGAACATCCTCACATATACCAATATGAGTAGTAGTAGACTTATCAACCATTTGCAAAGATATATCAGTCGATATCAATTTTTCTAGATCAAGTCTCTTATAAAGAGTAAAAGGCATGACACTAACTCTGGCTCACAAATCACACAAAGCAGTTCTAACATAGTTATTTTTAATAGAGTAAGGAATAGTTGGTATACCTGGATCTCCAAGATTTTCTGGAACCTTACCATCGAAAGAATAATTAGCAAGTAAAGTGGAAATTTCCTCACTAGGAATCTTCCTTTTGTTAGAAACAATATCCTTCATATACTTTGAATAAGGAGGCATTTTAATAGCTTCAGTCAAAGGAATTTGCAAAAATAAAGGTTTCATCCATTCACAAAACCTCTTATAGTTTTCTTCTTCCTTGGATTTGTGTTTCTTACCAGGAAAAGGCATTGGTTTTTGTACCCAAGGTTCTCTCTCACTACAACGTTTATTGGCAATGAAATCCTGCTTGGTGTACTTTGCATTCTTAGCAAGCTTTTCTGGTTCCTCCTCTACTTCTTCTTTATCAGAAACATTACCGCTTTCAGTTTCAGCATCAGAAATAGAAACACTATTAGGGTTTCTACTTGTTTCAGAAGATTCTGCAACTATTTTATGCTTCTTCTTTTACTTGGAAAGAGTACCATTACCTGCAGCATGTTGAGAATCCCGCTCGATCCTCTTAGGATGCCCTTCAGGATATAAAGGATCCTGAGTAGAAGCACCACTTCTAGTGCTTATTTCACAAGCATGTTTTTCTCTAGAAGCGTTAACTAGCAAATCTTTTTTGCACCTTAGTAAGCTGATCAATTTGAGTCTGAACCATTTGGAAATGTTTAACAAGCATCTTAACATCATTGGAGGTTCTCTCCACAATATTCTGCAACTTATTAATAGCTCTAGAGTTCTCCAACAAATGATTTTGCACCCTCTTATTAAAGTTATCTTGCTTAACAATAAAATTATCAAACTCATCTAAGAATTGATCAAGAGGTTTAGAGTAATGAATATCTCTATTATCAAAGCGTTGAAGAGAGTGTACCTCAATAGTGGAGGAGCGAGGGATTGGCTTACATAATTTTTCTATAGGTGGAAAATTCTTCACATCTTCAGATTTAATACCCTTCTCCTTAAGAGATATCTTGGCTTCTCTCATCACTTCATCATTTAATTCAATCATTCCTCTCTTCTTTGGTGTTGGCGCTGGTGTTGGCTCAGCCATAGTCCAATCATCATAATTCTGGCTTATTTTAGCCATTAATTCTTCAGCTTAAGTTGGAGTTCTTTTCCTGAAAACACAACCAGCACAACTATCCAAGCATGTCTTAGATTCAATAGTTAGTCCATTATAAAATATATCAAGGAGTTCATTTTTAGGTAATGGCTCTCCAGGCATTGCTCTAATTAAAGAACAAAACCTTGCCCATGATTCAAGCAGTTTCTCTCCTTTTACCTGCTCAAAGTCAAAGATTTTCTACAAAGCAGCATGTTGAGCACTAGCAGGGAAATATTTCTAAAAGAAAGCATTAACCAAAGCAATAGGACTATCAATAGATCCAGGAGACAAATTATTAAACCAAGCTTTAGCCTCACCTTTCAACGAGAAAGGGAAAATCTTGGCAACAAACATTTGAACCGCTTGCCATAAGGCACATGTGAACTTGCATAGATGATGATGGAACATCAATAGAAGTACATTCTTCATTTTCAAGTGTAGGACAAGCTCTTGCGAGATGTCCATACTCGTGGCATTCATAGCATTGCCTTCTCTTGATAGAAACCTTCTTGGTTCTTCTATTGATTTCTTCTTTAATTATGTGACCCAATTTTTCTTTAATTTCCTCTACATGGTTAGTCATACAACAACTAGAGGAAATAGAGTCATTTTGATCATGGTCACAACTAGAGACAAGCATATCATCACAAAATTTAATAAAGCAAATTTTAGGAGATATGCAAGGACCTTTAACACAAGAATGAGTAAAGAATTTCTTGCAAGAAGTGTTTAGATCCAAACTCTCTACACCAATAGGATTTATAGAAATATAATCATTGGTGCAAAGAACAAGACTACCATCATCACATATGATTTCTTCACTCACCATATCATTACCTTGTGACAAGTCACATGTTGGTGAAGTGGAAGAACTTGAACAATCATCACGACCGGATGGGGAAGCAATTTGGAGCTCTTCATGATGTGAAGGTGAAGAGAGCTCCTTGGGTTCACTTTCAAACTCAAGTGAAATGGACCCACCAAATGACTCTTCTAGCTTGGTCCATATCTCATGAGACGTCTTGCACTTTGAATCCATAAAGCAAACATAAACTATGGAGCTCACAGACAATAAGATTTCATTAGATACTTGAGCTTCAAGATGTAAATTTTTCTCATCCTCAATAGATAGATTTTGAAGATCCATCGCAGGAGAAAAACCTACATCTAGAAATCGCTCTATATTTGGACACAAAGTCCGAAGATTAGAAAGCATGCGATTTCTCCATAAGTTATAATTTGTGCCATCAAAAATAATTGTGTCATTGTGCACTAAATAACTAGCCGACATCTTTACTCTCAAGGCGGTGAAGCCTAAACAAGGAGAGACCTTGCTCTGATACCAATTGAAAGGACGAGATGTCGCCTAGAGGGGGGGGGGGTGAATAGGCGTTTTTAAAAACAATTACAGAATTGGCTTGAAGGAATGTGGAATTAAACTAACGTTTATTTTCTTCAAGCACAAAACCTAAATATGCTAGGCTCAACTAAGTGCACCAACAACAACTAAATAAAAGCAAGATAGTACAAGATATATTTCACAAGTGATAAACAAGATATGAGTACTTCAAGTACGATGGCTATCACAAGGAAATGAACTCGGGTATAGAGATAACCGAGGCACGCGGAGACGAAGATGTATCCTGATGTTCACTTACATAAATTAAGCTAATCACCGTTGGAGAGATGCGGGTAACCACGAAGGCCCCCGAACGCCACGAAGGCTCACCTTCTTCTCCGAGCCCCCCACGAAGCTAGGGACCCCTTCTTATGGTTAGCTTTTCCTCCACTCCAGAGATGGCAAGCTCCACAACCACTTCACAACTCCCACGAAGGGGAAGCCCGGGCCTCTTCACAATCTTCCACAAAGAGGTCACCGAGGCACCAACCACCAATCCAACTAGGAGGTCACCCTCCAAGAGTAACAAGCTCACGGTCTCTCACTCGAACAAATCGTAATGGAGAGCTCAACACTATGCAAGGATGCAAAGCAAGAACGCAAGAGGAAGTGCTCAAATCCTTCTCTCCCAAATCCCACCAAGGCAACAAATGCTATGGAGGAGTTACAGAGGAAGAACAAGGGTGGAGGTCAACCAATGACCTCAAGATCTAGATCCAATGGGTTCCCCTCACTTAGAGGAGGAATTGATTGGTGGAGTTGTAGATCTAGATCTCCTCTTCCAAATCCCTCAAAAATATGCAAGAATCATTGGAGGGAAGAGAGAGGGAGCAAGCTGAAGAGGGTCAACAATGGAGGTGTATTTTGTGCTCAAGAACTCTAAAACATTTGGGGAAGAAGACCCCTTTTATAGTCCTCAAGAAAAACTAGCCGTTTGGGGCGAAACTGGAATTCTCGGTTGAATTATCAGTTTGACCAAAAATTCTTGGTAAATTCTCGGCTGAATTTCCGGTTTAAACCGAGCATAGAAGAAATCAGTCCAGAAGGTTTTTGGTTGATTTCCGGTTGAATTTTCGGTTGAATTTCCGGTTGAATTCTCGGTTGAACCGGAAATTCTCAGTTGAATTCTCGGTTGAATTTCCGGTTTAAACCGAGCTCAAAACCGACAGAAAATAACCTCACGAAAAATGTGATAACTTTCACATCCAGACTCGGATTTTAGCAAACTTGGGCTTTTTGAAAAGCTAAGAAAAATATCTATCCAATGGAGACCATAAAACTCAAGAAGTAGCAAGAGATAAAATACCAAATAAGATGAGGTGAAAACCTCTTTTAAGAAAGAACCGGTAAAACCTCCAAACTCGAAAACGCGATAAAAGATACATACAGATTCTGTTTTCGATGTACTTGGACTTGTTGGAAAGCTAGAAACAAGCACAAGAACCTCACATGGAGAAACACCAAGAACCAACAAATTAGGAAGATGCAAAGTATGCAAAGGTTTGAGCTCCTTAAGACGATGTGATCAAGTTACCCGATCGAAAGCCCCTCTTGATAGTGCAGCTATCTATCCTATAACCCGGTCTCCCAACAAACACCTTGAGACCGGTAAAAGGAAAACCTAGCAAGGACAAACCTTTGCCTTGCGCACCCCGCTTGATCTTGATGATGATGCTTCATGCTTCCATCAAGCCGAAATGCTTCACTTGATCATTGTTGCTTCGTGAAGACTTCCAATATGCTCCCCCATACACCACTATGGGATACCTTCACTAAGGCATGTCTTCACAATTCCATTATCACCAAATGGATGACAAGATTCAAGCATATGATCTTCTCGAGATGCTTATCTTGAAACTTGCACTTCGCAACCTTGATGACAACCACCACTTGATGTCATCCTTTCATGGTCTATATGAAATCTCACTAGTGATGCATAACCATGACACAATACCTAACCCACATAGACAACACAAACACACATATGTAATGGGTTAGTTCACAAAGCATAATTGACAAACCATACCATACCACAAGACCGATTGGTCCCATGTGGCACATTCCTTATGCTTCATGTGTTGACCAAACTAGAATCCAATCTTTGATCTTTGCCTTGGTCAACCTTGAATCTTCTCATGCTCTATCACAATATCTTGAGCCACATAAAGAATTCTTCATTTGATTGCATGCTCTAGGTATTAGTCAATCATATCTCAACTCATGAGACCATCATGACCTCGACATAGAGCCATATCTTGAATTTTTCCCTTGTAGCCGAACTCTCAAGATCATGAAACTCCTTGGCTTAACACATAAGCTAGAGCATGGATTACATGAGTTCTACACAAGAACTACATCTTTATTTCTTCTTCTTGATCATAATGAATTCATCTCTTCTATTCAATGATCTTGATGCCAATACTTAAGATAAATCTTTATCTTCATGGCATCCAAGCCATGAATCCAACACATGGACTTCAAGCAATTCCTATGAACAATTCCTTCACAAAAATCTCAATGAAAACATTAGTCCATAGGGATTGTCATTAATTACCAAAAACACACTTAGGGGCAATTACCCTTACATTGACCTCAAAAGTCTTCAATGATTAAAAAGTTTTGATTTGGAAAATGATAGGATAAAATTTGCTTTAAGCAAATCAGCCACGAGCTCCACCAGCCAAATGTCATGTAGATAGCTCTTTCACAACAGCCACCAAATATGTGTCATTTTCCAGTACATCATTGTACTGACCCCCATTCATGGGGCTACATATTCAAATGTGCAGGTTTTCAGATAAAGACCGTTAGTAGGATCTCGAGACTACATTCCAACATGTCTGCCTGTGGCACGTGATGAAGATGCTCATTGCCACTTTGATTTCCGCTGTGAATCTGTAAGGTTTGAGACTTATGTAACTGGATCTATGATGTAATATTTGATACTATTGCAATGATCCCTATATTTTGTACTGTGGTGCTATCAGTGATCCAGGGAATAGCACTTAACATAGGTGGTCCACCTAATTCAAAGGTGGGGCGTTACAATGCATCAGTTAGGGGGACTCAATATTCAAAACCTGTTGCAAAAGAACCCCTTTCAGATCAATACCAAAAACTTGGTTCATCACATATTCGTATGGAAACTGTGAATACTTAACTTTTCAGTATGGTACGATGTTTGTCTTGCTAACAAACGTCTAGATTGGGTTGATAGATTTGGTGATTTGTCTCTGTTGATTTGCAGACACGGGCATCTTCCATTATCTAAGAAAAAAATACACGGGCACCTGAGCAGTATGTCTTTGATTTCTTCTAAGGAAGTCCATATCCAAACTCTGAAAGATACACCCAAATAACTATCATTAATTCCCTCTTTAATTGGACAAAATGTATAACACGATCTAAATCAGGATTCACTACACATGTGATGTACTAGAAAATATAAGACCACCCACAATCATAAACAGCAGCCAGGACTACCGGTAGACAACTACACACTAGCAGCTATTAACGGGAACTAAAGGATTCACTGCACTAGAAGCTTTTAACCAGATCTGGAGACCGGCAACTTGCGGCGTCGCTTACCTTGAGGTCGACGTGCTCAACCGTGATGAAGCAGATCTAGGAGCAAGATCATACTGGTGCTCGCTCTCCAGTCACCTTCCCCAGCAACGATGTCCAAGCGGAGCAAGAGCAAGTCGTCGTCAGGATGTACCACCAGCAATCCCTCCGGATCGCCTAGGGTTTTCGCCACGCACACTATCACATGAGCACAAAGAAGAAAACATGCATTAGCATGAGCAAGATAGAAAAGGGGGATTTGAGGTCGACAGTGGGCGCGTGCATGCTCACCAGTAGTTGTGGAAGTTCGGTCAGGAAGCAGCACTAGCCGGTCACCTTAGAGGGGTCGGAGGAGAGCAGCCGCAACACCACTAGGTCGTCAGCCTCCTTGATCTGGCAGCGGCACATCTAGAGGAGGAGCAGGTGGTCGTCCTTCTCCCGGACGAGTGCTAGAGAAGGACAGGACAGTGGAGAGAGAGTGAGGGCCGGGGAGCGTATGGTGGCTTGGGATCTAACGCGGGGAAGAGAAGAGAGGAGAGAGGAACCTAGCGCCAGGTCGGGTTAGTGGGCGTCGGCGGTAGCAGATATGGAGATGGTCTCCGCCAGGCACACGATAGCTGCAGCAGCAGGTCGGTGATGTTGCAAGCCTAAGCTGGTGAGGAAGGAGGGCTCCAGGCACTTGACGACGAGGTCAGGTCGCCGTCGTGGCCAACAGTGCCGAGGCCTCCGTCGACGGGCATGGGAAGGTCTGCATAGGTTTGGGCAGAATGGAGGCGAGGGTGTGAGTGAGAGGATGGGATCGAGATCGAGGTGGCGGCGGTGGTGGGTGAAGGGAAATTGGAGGGTTAGGGTTTTGGGTCACGTGATGGCACTTTGTAAAATTTCATTCCCGCCAGGCACGATTCGGTTTTTGATCTCGCGGGCGTATTTTCTGGCCAAATTTGAATTTGGACCTAGGCAACAAGTCTGACCGCCACCGGGACCCAGGTTTTGGGGTTCGATGTCTACGCACGCGTCTATTCTTGTAGACAGTGTTGGGCCTCCAAGTGCAGAGGTTTGTAGAGTAGCAGCAAGTTTCCCTTAAGTGGATCACCCAAGGTTTATCGAACTCAGGGAGGAGGAGGTCAAAGCAATCCCTCTCAAGCAACCCTACAATTACGATACAGAAAGTCTCTTGTGTCCCCAACACACCCAATACACTTGTCAGATGTATAGGTGCACTAGTTCGGCGAATAGATAGTGAAATACAAGTAGTAGTGATGATTATGAGTAGTAAACGTAATCTGAAATAAATATCGCTGCAAGCAAACATGTAACAAAACTGAAAGGAAACGGTGTGCAATGCTTGGAACCAAGGCCTAGGGATCATACTTTCACTAGTGGACACACTCCCAACAAATATAACATAATTGAACCAATAGATACTATCGTCAATATGCAACTCAAAATAGTTCTCCAATGGAAAACGAACACTAATCATGTGTAGGGCTACGAAGCACTCCTCAAAGTCCATATGTACCCAAACTAGATTGTCCCACACTATCACCGTGAACGCACTAGATGGTTCCAACAAACACCAACATTTCATAGAGACATTAACCAAAAAGATACACATGATGCACACACTAGTCACCTTTACACCATGATACAAGGTATCTCCGGAGAGTAATAATAAAGCATAGGAGTAGCATAATATCTGAATAATAACATCTACCAATTCAACTAGATACAAAGCTCACGATCACATAAAGATCACATCATGGGAGAGAGAGGTGAACCACATAGCTACCGGTAGAGCCCTCAGCCCCAAGGGAGAACTACTCCCTCCTCATCATAGGAGACAGCAAGGTTGATGGAGATGGCGGTGAGGTCGATGGAGACGGCAGAGACGGCGATGGAGACCGATGGAGATGGCTCCGGGGGCACTTCCCCGTTCCAGCAGGGTGCCAGAACAGAGAATTATGTCCCCCGAAATTTGTCTTCGATGGCGGCGGAGCTGCGAAACTATTCTGGGAAAAACGCCGATTGATTTAGGGTTTTGACTTCGGGAGGCTTTAAATAGGCGGAGAGGCAGCGTCAGAGGGCCACCAGGGGGGCCTCACCACCCCTGGGCGCGGCCAGGAGGGTGGGCGCTCCCCCTCATGGTGTGCCTGCCCGCTGGACCCCCTCCGACTATCGTTCAGTCTTCGGTCCTCTTCCGGGAAAAATAGGGGTTCTGGAACTTGTTTCATCCAATTCCGAGAATATTTCCTATGTAGCATTTTTGAAACACAAAAATAGCAGAAAACAGGGAACTGGCACTATGGCATCTTGTCAATAGGTTAGTTCTGGAAATTGCATAAAAACGCCACAAAGTGTAACGAAACACAAGGCAAATGGTGTAAAAACAAGCATGGAGCATCAAAAATTATGGATACGTTGGAGACGTATCAGCATCCCCAAGCTTAACTCCTGCTCGTCCTCGAGTAGGTAAGTGATAACAAAAGAAATAATTTTTGAGGTGACATGCACCTTAACAATCTTGATCATATATGTAAGCGTTGTGCGCTGGGATCAAAAGAACTTAAAACATGGGCATGAAAGATATAATCTTGATAGAAGAAACTTAGCAACCATGTTATAACATGAAAATGAACACAAACAAAAGATCATGAAAATGAAACAATGAAAGTCAAATGTGTGTTCAAATCATATGGAAAAACATACAAATGGTTTTCAGCTTGTCCTTCATGAGAGAGCAAAACATAAATGCATAGGACACCTTCAAGTTTAAGAGGGCGACTAGATACAAGTAATTTAAGAAAAAGTGAAACCAACATCATGAATCAATCAATGAAAACTTTGGGACAATGCACATTATACTCAGAATGACAACTATGCTCTCTTAGACGGTGCATAAAGATAGAAGGTGAAGACTCAACATAAAAGTAAAAGAAAGGCCCTTCGCGGAGGGAAGCAGTGATTGCAAGTTTTATAAACCTTCAAAAATTATGGTACTTACTGGCTTTGAGCTCTCATTGCCCCCATCATAGGCATCTTGAATGGTTAAAGTTAATGCGAGTACTAATTATGAATCATATGCTTGACAAATCATAAGTTGAAAACCTCGTGTCCCGTGAAGTAAGAATACCCAAACCTCATGCTACTCAACTTAGAGTCCCAGGCAAGCTCTTGTCATTGTAAATATATGTGTATCATCGAGAACCACCAATGGGGTACCTCCTGCCCGATGACATGGAACAAGCCCACATCAAAATGACAAGACAAACAGACAATGAACACCTCAACATCTCTTTTATTTACCATTGGTATAGCTTTTTATTGTGAGATGCATCGTCGAATGTCCACTATGGGCATGCTGTAAATTTCCACCATGAATGATGCATGGCTTAGATTAGCGGCCCAGGCATTTCCCTAACACATATAAAAACTCTATGATCCCGCAAGATTCCCAACTTATTTCACATCGCGAGTATCCATAAACAAAAGATCACGATATCAACTCAAATGAAAGAAAGTGCAATGTTGAAAGCTTGCCCCATGACGGCATGGCTGGGCTAATTTCCAACTTACAACTTGCAAGCATAACAGCTCAACATAAGAGAGCCATAGTGTGAAAAATTTTAAGAACGAGAAAAGTAAAGTGTGCCATCAGGTTCGTGACAGCTCGACTGACCAATTTTCGCATAACACCAAAAAGAGTTTAATTTGAAGGATAGATAAAAGCAAGTCAAATGTACTTTGGAATAGCAAATTGCTAATAGGCATGTATGGTGGACACATTGCAACAACTTGGTTTTTAGGAGTTGGATGCACGAGTAGAGCTCATACTCAGTACAAAATGAGGGCTAGCAAAAGACTGGGAGCGACCAACTAAGAGAGCAATAATGGCCATAATCATGCAAAGCGACAAAGCGACATTAAAAGAAGCATGAGATGACATCAAAAGTCAAAAACTAAATGATCATAGAGGCAATGGCGACTTTGTATGAGTCTAACATGTGTGATCATGCGCCAAGTCAACCCAAATAAAGCATCAAGGAAAAAACCAAAATAATGCTTCCAAATAATTAAAACAACGCATGATTTTTTTAAAGGCTCATTAAGCAATCTCAGTCATTTGAGACAAGTAATGCTAGAGCAAAACCACTAAGCATGCTATCAAAAAGATATCAAGCACAACATGCAAAAGCCTAGGCCGCAGTCTACACAAGCCCCTTCTTGTACCACTTTTTTGCATAAAGCTTTTTCTATTTTCCAACACCATTCGAACTTTTTATAAACAACTCTTTTGATGAAAACCAACATGGACCAGAGGCAAAAATGCACCTTGATGTAAAGATATAACAAGATCTGAACACAAATCAAGGCGAAAATCGAAAGCTAAACGCAGTTCTAGAAAAAGAGAACACTCGTTGAAACGACAAGAGTGAAAAACGGAGTGTTCTTGGCAAATGAAAAGCAAGGCAACTTCTCCAAAAGAAATTTGTTGGGGTCCAACCATTTATTGCAGCAAGCAAAGCAAAATAAAACTGAAAGCAAAAACAACTGACACTCTAAGAAAAACGCATAGTGCATGAAGCAATAAAAATATAGTGTTTTGAAAGGTGACCTGATTTTTGCCGATGAAGAAGGGGGTGCCTCGGGGGCATCCCCAAGCTTTGACGCTTGTACTTATTGGATATTTCTTGGGGTGACATGGGCATCCCCAAGCTTGAGCTTTTGTCCATTCTTCATCTCATCTCATCATTCTCCAATCCCTGCACTTGAAAACTTCCTTCATACAAAACTAAACACAATTCTTTTAGCAACATTAGTGTAAACATAATAATAAATCAACCCTTTTGGTTCAGGTTTCAACTCAAGCCTACCACATATTAAAGCATATACTACTGTAGCAACTTCCTCAAAAAGTTCCGTGATCAAAAGAACTCAAAAAGAAAGCGATCAAGAGGCAAACACAAATAGTGGCAGAAATCTGTCAAAACAGAACAGCTGACAAAGGTCGATTTTTTAGAGGACCTTCTGTTGCTCAAATCAAAAAGTGTTCAACTAATGAAAGTTTGGATATAACCTGGGGCATATGCACAAGAAATTGCAGGTCCAAAATATATACAGAGAATTTTCACGAATTTTTACGGTGCATCACCAAAAACTGTTTCAGGACAGCAACATCCCCAAATCTTACCTCACTCAAATTAGAGGCTTCTCTTGGCACAACAACGAAATAAAAAGGATAAGGAGTGGTTATTATAGTAGTAATAACTTCCAAGACTCAAATAAAAGAAAAAGTACTGGAAATAAAACATTGGGTTATCTCCCAAGAGTGCTTTTCTTTAACGCCTTTGAGCTAGGCGCAGTAATTTGCAAAGATGCTCATGTGGGCGCCATATAAGAGCTTAAAGCAAAGGCGCCATATAAGAACTTGAAGAAATAGAGAGCATCAAAAAGCAGATGTGAAAGACATTTAAATCTGAACCACTTCCTATGAAAAATAATCTTGTAAAGAGACAAATCATGAAAGCGCAAAGCAAAAAGCATAGGAAGGCAAAACAAGTATAACTTCAAGAATTGCAACATAAAGAGGGGAAACTCAATATTGTTGAGATCCATCAAACCATGTTTCCCTCTCTCATAATAACTATCAGTAGCATCATGAATATAACTAACAATATAACTATCACATAAAGCATCCCTATCATGAGCCACATGCATAAAAGAATTAATACTCCCCACATGAATCGTAGTAGGAGCAGATTCAACAGAATAATTATTCTTATCACCATAATCATCAAAAACAGGAGGCATATTGTAATCATAACTAATTTTCTCCTCAAAAGTAGGTGAACTGAAAACATTATACTCATCATTGTAACCATCATAGACTAGAGGTTCAGTATCATCAAAAGCTAGAGAACAACTATTTCACAAAGTATATTCATCAAACATAACATCATAAGAAGGAACATGGATAGTACTAATGGTACAACAATTATTAACCTTAGAATTGGTACCAAAAAGATTTTCAATATCAAAAGTAGAGTGCTTTTCCCAATCATGATCACTAATAGGTAATAGGCATGGGAATATCATCCCAATCAGAATTATCATAATCTATAGCGGGATCATAATGCTTAGGGGAAAATACCAGTGTCCTCTCACCTTTTACTCCTCTTCTTCTTCTTCATACTCTTCTTACTCTCTCCTTTGGGAGGGAGAGAGTTGAAGGGCATCTTCTCCACATATCCTTTAGGAGGGAAAGGCATCTTCTCCACATAATCTGGTTTACTGATAGAAACAACAGTAGAAACTTTGGAGGATTCCTCCTCTCTATTAATAAGATAGAAACATCTATTAGTCCTGTCATAGCTTGGCAAAACATCATGCTTTATAAGATCTTGTATGTAAGAATTTGCGAGGCAATCTTTAGCACAATAGAGATGACAACCACGAAGGGTGCTATTAATATCAACATCTCTCATATCAACCAAAGAAATCTTTCTAGATATCTCTTCACACTCCAAAAACAAAGTAAGCTCATCATGCTGATTGAGAGTAATCTTGTCATCACAATACAAATTTACGGTACTCATTCGATTAAATGGGCATTGAAAATTAAAGTGACCCATTTTATCGCAAAGTTCACAAAGAAAAGGATAAAGCTCACAAACCTTTTCACCAAGCTCATCTAGAGCTCTAAGCCACATTCGGGTTTCTTCATTTGCGTGGTGGACACAATAATCTTCCTTGTTGGAACTCTGTTCACAAGGTCTATGTACTCCACAAAAATTAACATGCTTATAGGAAATAGGACTTTCAAAAGTTCGAGCATGTTAATTGCAATCATCAACAACAATATCATTTTCTATGCAAGTGTCCTTAAAAGGTTCATGATACACATCCCCATTTCCTTTAGGAACATTAATATGGGAAGCAAAGGTTTTAAAGCAATCAATCATAATTTGAGGATCAAGACCATACTTAGCACTAAGCTCTTGAAAATCAGCAGTTTCAGCGAAAGACTTAATGCAATCAAACTCGTAATTCATACCTGATCCTTTACCTTTGTCGCTATCCCAACCTTCAATATTGTTTTGAATTGTTTCAAGCAGATCCCACTTGGTGTCAACATCCTTGCTTGTGAAAGACCCATCAAAGCATGCATCTAGATAGTCCTTGTAATATCCTGAAAGCCTTGCATAAAAATTATTAATAACAATATTACGGGGAAGATCATGAATAGGACATTTGTGCATTAGTAACTTCAATCTTCCCCACGCTTGGGCAATGCTTTCTCCCTCATGCGGATCAAAATTATAAATGTAATTCCTATCTTTATAAACCTCACTAGAAGGATAGAATTTAGAATAAAAGAGAGATACAATTTCCTCCCACTCAACAGGTCGGCCATCCTTCAGTGTTTTATACCATTCCGCAGCTCTGCCCTTCAGTGATAAACAAAATAGCTTCCTCTTAACTTGGTTCATTGAAATACCTGCACACTAGAACAACTCACATAATTTATGTATAAAGAGCAAATGATCACCGGGATGGACAGTTCCATCTCCTAAATAGCAGTTATTCATAGCACAGTCGACAATTTCCATAGGTATTTTAAAAGGATGAGGAGCACAAGCATCATTAGAAACATCACATATGGGAGATAAAATATCATCAGAGCAAACATTCTCCACTAAAGCTGGGGAACTAAAAATATCATGCTTAACAAAACCAGCTTCCCCAAGCTTAGACTTTTCTATAACATTAGCAATAACAGTGTTCAAAGCATTCATACTAACAACACCATTAGCATGCAAATTAAGCTCTAAAGGTTTTTCAATTTTCTCTTCAAATCTAAACTCAGGAAAAAGACTAAAGAACTCTGTATTTTCCATTAAGCCTAACTAGTGAAAATAAAAACAAGAAACAAAAAGATATAATTGTAGAATATAAAGGAAATAACTCCGAGCACTCACCAGCAACTAAAAGACTTAGTAACCAAATAATGTGAGTACCTTTTACCTTACCTCCCCGACAACAGCGCCAGAAAAGAGCTTGATGTCTACGCACGCGTCTGTTCTTGTAGACAGTGTTGGGCCTCCAAGTGCAGAGGTTTGTAGAGCAGCATCAAGTTTCCCTTAAGTGGATCACCCAAGGTTTATCGAACTCAGGGAGGAGGAGGTCAAAGCAATCCCTCTCAAGCAACCCTACAATTACGATACAGAAAGTCTCTTGTGTCCCCAACACACCCAATACACTTGTCAGATGTATAGGTGCACTAGTTCGGCGAAGAGATAGTGAAATACAAGTAGTAGTGATGATTATGAGTAGTAAACGTAATCTGAAATAAATATCGCTGCAAGCAAACATGTAACAAAACTGAAAGGAAACGGTGTGCAATGCTTGGAACCAAGGCCTAGGGATCATACTTTCACTAGTGGACACACTCCCAACAAATATAACATAATTGAACCAATAGATACTATCGTCAATATGCAACTCAAAATAGTTCTCCAATGGAAAACGAACACTAATCATGTGTAGGGCTACGAAGCACTCCTCAAAGTCCATATGTACCCAAACTAGATTGTCCCACACTATCACCGTGAACGCACTAGATGGTTCCAACAAACACCAACATTTCATAGAGACATTAACCAAAAAGATACACATGATGCACACACTAGTCACCTTTACACCATAATACAAGGTATCTCCGGAGAGTATAATAATAAAGCATAGGAGTAGGATAATATCTGAATAATAACATCTACCAATTCAACTAGATACAAAGCTCACGATCACATAAAGATTACATCATGGGAGAGAGAGGTGAACCACATAGCTACCGGCAGAGCCCTCAGCCCCGGGGGAGAACTACTCCCTCCTCATCATAGGAGACAACAAGGTTGATGGAGATGGCGGTGAGGTCGATGGAGACGGCGATGGAGACCGATGGAGATGGCTCCGGGGGCACTTCCCCGTCCCGGCAGGGTGCAGGAACAGAGAATTCTGTCCCCCGAAATTTGTCTTCGATGGCGGCGGAGCTGCGGAACTATTCTGGGAAAAACGCCGATAGATTTAGGGTTTTGACATCGGGAGGCTTTAAATAGGCGGAGAGGTGGCGTCAGAGGGCCACCAGGGGGGCCTCACCACCCCTGGGCGTGGCCAGGAGGGTGGGTGCGCCCCCTCATGGTGTGCCTGCCCTCTGGCCCCCCTCCGACTCTCGTTCGGTCTTCGGTCCTCTTCCGAGAAAAATAGGGGTTCTGGAACTTGTTTCAGTCCAATTCCGAGAATATTTCCTATGTAGCATTTTTGAAACACAAAAATAGCAGAAAATAGGGAACTGGCACTGTGGCATCTTGTCAATAGGTTAGTTCCGGAAATCGCATAAAAATGCCACAAAGTGTAACGAAACACAAGGCAAATGGTGTAAAGACAAGCATGGAGCATCAAAAATTATGGATACGTTGGAGACGTATCAGGGTCCATATTAAATTGTCTTCTTCGAAGCTGGGTGTATTGTTGTTGTGTACATTTTCTTCTTCAAAGCTGGGTGTATTGTTGTTGTGTAGATTTTCTTGTCCTCCTTAATCTAAAAACTTAACATAAGCATAGGTTGGACTCTACTCCTGGTGTGAGTTTTAACATTTTACATTTAAGCTAATGAGGCCATATATAACAAATTTTGAGTTGATTTGGTTCATATCAAATACTCCATCTGCTTCAAAATATAAGCTGTTTTAGGTTTATGAAGCAAGTGTATCTAAACACTGTTAGTGTGTATATTCAAGTGAACCTACACACTAAAAGATGTATAGATATATTTGCTTCACAAAGCTAAAACATCTTATATTTTGGAACGGAGGGAGTAAAAGGCAAGACGCTTATGGAGAGGAATTCATTTTTCATTTTCTTAGCGTTAAAAAGGGGTTTTTTGTGAAGCACCTACCAAAAATATGTTTCAAAAATGGACCAACACAATTTTAGAAAATATTATATCATATTTTATGCACACTTCCTAAGTTATTTGTATAGAAAAAGTTTTCTAGCCTCCCCTCAAAAAAGACAAATATCTGGCGATTCAGCTAGAAGCATATCAAATTTGAACTACAACTGCTTCATAGTTTGCTCATATTTTTTTCTTCCAAAAATCATTTGTAGGTACACAAGTATCTATTTCACTATAGATCCATAAAAAGATTTGCAAGATTCTATCCTGACATAGGAGCGGTCACGCCCACCGTCTTGGCCGCATTTTGAAATCGACATCAGAAACTCAAAAAAATCAAAAAAATACAAAACCTTCACGCTATGTCATGTTATGTGACCTAATTACCAGGAAAAAATATTAAACTTTGAATATTGCAAACATGTTGAAAAAGTGTTCACATAAAAGAGCTATCTTATACGAATTTTTGTGGTTTTCAAGCTAAATGAGTTAGTTATGGTCATAACTATAGCATAGTTTATCAAAATGACCCCATATTGTGCACATATGTGCCTCTTGAGATGGCAAACAATGTTCATTTAGAGTGTTTTACTATTATTGGAATACAAAGTTCATTTTTCATTTTCTCAGCACCAAAAATGGGTTCTTTTGTGAAGCACCTACCAAAAATATGTTTCAAAAATGGACTAACACAATTTTATAGAATACTACATCATATATTATGCATAATTCACCAGTTATTTGCATCAAAAAAGTTTTCTAGACTCCCCTCAAGAAATAGACAAATATATGTCGATTCAGTTGAAAGCGGGTCAAATTTGAACTACAGGTACTTCATAGTTTGCTCATATTTTTTCCAAAAATCATTTTTAGGTACACAAGTATCTATTTAATCATATATTCATAAAGATATTTGCAAGATTCTATTCTAACCTAGGAGCGGTCACGCCCACTGTCTTGGCCGCATTTTCAAATCGACATCAGGAATTCAAAAACTATAAAAAAATACAAAACCTTCGCATTGTGTCCTCTTATGTGACCCAATTTCCAGGAAAAATATTATACTTGGAATATTATTAACATTTTGAAAAAGTGTTCACACAAAAGAGCTATCTTATACGAAGTTTTATGGTTTTCAAGCTAGATGAGCTAGTTATGTCCATAACCATGGCATAGTTTGTCTAAATGGCCCCATATTATGCACATGTGTGCCTCTTGGGATGGCAAACAATTTTCATTTAGGGTATTTTCCTTTTATCAGAGTAAAAGGTTCATTTTTCATTTTCTTAGCGCCAAAAATGGGGTTTTTGTGAAGCACCTACCAAAAATATGTTTCAAAAATGGACCAACAGAATTTTATAAAATTGTATATCATATATTATGTACAATTCACTAGTTATTTACATTAAAAAAGTTTTCTAGACTCCCATCAAGAAATAGATAAATATTTGCCAATTCAGTTGGAAGCGGGTCAAATTTGAACTACAAGTACTTCATATTTTGCTCATATTTTTTTCCAAAAATCATTTTTAGGTACACAAGTATCTATTTAATCATAGATCCATAAAGATATTTGCAGGATTCAATCCTGACCTAGGAGCGGTCACGCCCACTGTATTGGCCGCATTTTGAAATCAACATAAGAAATTCAAAAAAAATACAAAACCTTCGCGTTGTGTCATGTTATGTGACCTAATTATCAGGAAAAATATTAAACTTGGAAAAATATAAACATTTTGAAAAAGTGTTCACACAAAAGAGATATCTTATAGGAAGTTTCATGGTTTTCAAGCTAGATGAGCTAGTTATGGCCATAACCACAACATAGTTTGTCGAAATGGCCCCATATTATGCACATGTGTGCCTCTTGGGATGGCAAACAATGTTCATTTAGGGAATTTTACTTTTCTTGGAGTAAAAGGTTCATTTTTCATTTTCTTAGCGCTAAAAATGGGTTCTTTTTTTAAGCACCTACCAAAACTATGTTTCAAAAATGGACCAACACAATTTTATAATATATTATGCACAATTCACTAGTTATTTGCATTAAAAAGTTTTCTAGACTCCCCTCAAGAAATAGATAAATATCTGCTAATTCAGCTAGAAGTGGATCAAATTTGAACTACAGCTACTTCATAGTTTACTCATATTTTTTTTCCAAAAATCATTTTTAGGTACACAAGTATCTATTTCATCATAGATCCATAAAGATATTTACAAGATTCTATCCTAACATAGGAGCGGTCACGGCCACCGTCTTGATCGCATTTTGAAATCGACATAAGAAATTTAACAAAAATCAAAAAATACAAAACCTTCGTGTTGTGTCATGTTATGTGACTAATTGCCAGGAAAATATTAAACTTGGAATATTGCAAACATTTCAAAAAAGTGTTCACATAAAAGAGTTATCTTTTACAAAGTTAGGAAGTACAAAAAAGAGCTATCATGTTATTGGAAGTACAATAAAGTGCTATCTCACACAAAAGAGCTATCTTATACGAAGTTAGGAAATAAAAAACCTTCGTGAGCTGTCATGTTATTGGAAGTACAAAAAATACATATTAAAATTGCACATACACAATTTTAAAAAATATTATACCTCATTTCATTTACAAACCACCAACTGGTTGTGTGTCCAAAGCTTTCCATTCACCTCTCATAAAAATGACAAACTTTTTTCGATTTCGTAGGAAGTCCAGCAAATTTGAACTACAACTACATGATAGCTTGCTCATGATTTTTTGAAAAAATCATTTCAAGGTACAAAAATAGATATTTTATCATAGATTCTTGTAATATTTTTGCAAGATTCAACACCTTGCTAAGAAGGGTCATGCCCGCCATTTTGACCGCATTTTAAATACTCCATAATGACATTTTAGTGATTAAATTTTGTTTTGTGGAGAAAAAGATTTGATATTATTATATATGTAATAAACAGAATTTACAAAGTTTATTAGAATTTATTTGGTCTTGTCTTGAATCTCCTTCAAATCTTTTATGTTAAAATCTTAGAAGAAATGGAAAAGACAAAGAGGGAAAAAACATCACCAAGAGTATTTATCCACAGCGGACCAAGTCTTAACCACAGCGGCCTAGGCCCAACTAACCAATATCTTATATTTAAAAGGGTGTAGTGTGGGATACAATCATAGAGATCGCTCTAGCTTAGTGGTAAGGAGAGGACGGTCTGACTGGGAGGTGGTGGGTTTGATTCCTGGCCCGTCTGTTAGGTCGGCCGCGGGACCCGCCCGTTAGGCCAGCCAGTGGGACCCACCTGCCATGCCGTTGGACCCACCTGTCAAGTCGATCATGAGATCTGCCCATCAGGTTTGCTAGTGGGACACACCTGCCAGGTCAGACTTGGCTGTCAGGTGATGACCCACAAGTATAGGAGATCACAACAGTCTTCGAGGGAAGTAAAACCCAAATTTATTGATTCGACACAAGGGGAGCCAAAGAATATTGCTGGCGCGTGGGTGACGGCACCAGAAGATTCCTTATGCGTGGTGAATGACCAGCCAGTTGGGAACCCCAAGAGGAAGGTATGATGAGTATAGCAGCTAGTTTTCCCTCAGTTAAGAAACCAAGGTTTATCGTTCTTGGAGAGGAGAGACAAACGACTGAACGTGATGCTTGCTAGCTTGCGACAGCTTCGGACAATTTATATATGGCGCCTCGTCCAAGCTTTGCTTGCTAACTGCAACGCAGAACCTGCACACAACACAACCAAGTACTTCGTTCCCAACTTGCGATGAGGTTGTCAATCTCACCGGTTTGCTTGAAACAAAGGTTATGAGCGTATCGAGTTGAAAACAATAGAGTATGCGAGTAAAGTAAATAGTGCGAGTAAAGTAAACAGGTGATAGCAATATGATGGAAATAGGACCGGGATCCACAGTTCACTAGTGGTGTCTCTCCATAAGATAAATAACACATGCTGGGTAAACAAATTACAGTTGGGCAATTGATAGAATAAAGATAAACGTGATATGTCAAGAAGATCACTATGAGATTTACTCTGGGCATTACAACAAAATACATAGACCACCATCCAACTGCATCTATGACTAATAATCCACTTGTGGCGAATCAATCCGAGAACTCCACAAGTATTAAGTTGCGAACAATAGATAATTGCATTAAGCAAAGTGTGTAATGTAAACAAAGCATATGCCCTTGAGCATATGAATGTTGTTTTCTCCCTAGTAGCAACAGCACATCTACAACCTTAGAGGTTTTTGTCACTCCCCCAGGTTAAATAGAGGCATGAACCCACTATCGAGCATAAATACCCCCTCTTGGAGTCACTAGCAACTACTCGGCCAAGATAGCTACTAACAACGGAGAGCATGCAAGATCATAAACAACATAGAGATAACAAAAGATAATATTCAGTACAACAACTTAATCATAAACACCAATATTCATCGGATCCGAACAAACCAAACATGTAGAATTACATAACGGTGATCTCAATCATGTAGGGAGCTCATGAGATCTAAACATGAAGCACATGGAGGAGGAGACAACCATCTAGCTACTGCTATGGACCCATGGTCCAAGGTAGACTACTCACTCATCGCTCCAGAGGCAAGCATGGCGATAAAGAAGACCTCTGGTGGCGATTCCCCTCTCCGACAGGGTGCCAGGAAGAGCTTCTGACCCTCCCGATCTTCGGGTCGATGGCGGTGGCGGATCGCGATGTGTTCTGGAAAAGTGATCGGGTACTTAAGTTTTTTCCGTCAGGGGGTCTTTATAGGCGAAGGGGCGATGTCAAAGGAGGGGCCAGGCCCCCTCACACCATGGCTGGCGCGGCCAGGCCCCTGGCCGCGCCAGCCTGGCATGTGGGGCCCTGGTGGCCCCCCTCCTACTCTTCTTCAGATCTATGGAAGCTTTCGGGTAAAATAAGACTTTAGGAACTTGTTTCGTCCAATTTCGAGAATATTTCCTGTGTATCACTTCTGAAACACAAAAACAGTGAAAAACAGGGAATTGGCACTGTGGCAACTTGTTAATAGGTTAGTTCCGGAAAATGCATAAAAGTGCCACGAAGTGTAACGAAACAATAGGCAAATGGTGTAAAAACAAGCATGGAGCATCAAAAATTATAGATACGTTGGAGACGTATCAAGCATCCCCAAGCTTAACTCCTGCTCGTCCTCGAGTAGGTAAGTGATAACAAAAGAAGAATTTTTGAGGTGACATGCACCTACACAATCTTGATCATATATGTAAGCATTTGTGCGCTGGGATCATAAGAACTTAAAACATGGGCATGAAGATATAATCTTGACAATAAGAACTTAGCAACCATGTTGTAAACATGCAAATGAACACAAACAAAAGATCATGAAAATGAAACAATGAAAGTCAAACATGTGTTCAAATCATAAGGAAAAACATACAAGTGGTTTTCAGCTTGTCCTTCAAAGAGAGCAAAACATAAATGCATAGGACACCTTCAAGTTTAAGAGGGCGACTAGATACAAATAATTTGAGAACAAGTGAAACCAACAATATGAATCAATCAATGAAATTTGGGACAATGCATATTATACTAAGAATGACAACTATGCTCTCTTAATGGTGCATAAAGATAGAAGGTGGTGACTCAACATAAAAGTAAAAGAAAGGCCCTTCGCAGAGGGAAGCAGTGATTATAAGTTTTATAACCTTCAAAAATTATGGTACTTACCGGCTTTGAGCTCTCATTGCCCCCATCATAAGCATCTTGAATGGTTAAAGTTAATGCGAGAATAATTATGATGCATATGCTTGACAAATCATAAGTTGAAAACCTCCTATCCCGTGAATACGAGTACCCAAACCTCATGCTACTTTACTTAGAGTCCCAAGCAAGGCTCTTGTCATTGTAAGTATATGCATATCATTGAGAACCGCCAATGGGGTACCTCCGTGCCTGATGACATGGAACAAGCCCACACCAAAATGACAGGACAAGCAGACAATGAACACCTCGACATCTCTTTTATTTGCCTTTTGTTTAGCTTTTTATTGTGAGATGCGTCGTCGAATGTTCACCATGGGTATGCTGCAAATTTCCACCATGAATTATGCATGGCTTAGATTAGCGGCCCGGCGTTTCCCTAACACATATACAAACTCCATGATCCCCACAAGATTCCCAATTCATTTCACACCACGGGCATCCATAAACAAAAGATCACGATATCAACTCAAATAAAAAGTGCAATGTTGAAAGCTTGCCCCATGACAGCATGGCTGGGCTAGAATCCAACTTACAACTTGCAAGCATAACAAGTGAACATAAGAGACCACAATGTCAAATTGTTTAGAACAGGAAAAAGTAAAGTGTGCCTTCCATTTCGTGAGAGCTTTACTGACCGAATTTCGCATAACACTGGTAAGAGTTTAATTTGAAGAGAAAATAAAAGCAAGTCAAATTTACTTGGAATAGCAAATTGCTAGTAGGTATGTATGGTGGACACTTTGGCAAACTTTGGCTTTTAGGAGTTAGATGCACGAGTAGAGCTCATACTCAGTACAAGGCGAGGGCTAGCAAAAGACTGGGAGCGACCAACTAAGAGAGCAATAATGGCCATAATCATGCAAAGCGACATTAAAAGAAGCATAAGATGGCATCAAAAGTCAAAAACTAAATGATCATAGAGGCTATTGGCGACTTTGTAAGAGTCTAACATGTGTGAGCATGCGCCAAGTCAACCCAAATAAAGCATCAAGGAGAAAACCAAAATAATGCTTCCATACAATAAAAACAACGCATGATTTTTTCAAAGGCTCATTAAGCAATCTTAGTTATTTGAGACAAGTCATGCTACAGCAAAACCACTAAGCATACTATCAAAAAGACATCAAGCATGACATGAAAAAGCCTAAGCTGCAGTCTACACAAGCTCCTTCTTGTACCACTTTTTTGCACCAAGCTTTTTCTCTTTTCCAACACCATTTGATTTTTTTTAAAAACACCTCGTTTGATGAAAACCAATAAAGATCAGAGGCAAAAATACACCTTGATGAAAAGATATGGCAAGGTCTAAACGCAAATCAAGGCAAAAACGAAAACCAAAAGCAGTAGCAGAAAAAGAAGAACACCCGGTGAAATTGTAAGAATGAAAAACGGAGTGTTCTTGGCAAATGAAAAGCAAGGCAACTTCTCCAAAAGAAATTTGTTGGGGTCCAACCATTTATTGCAGCAAACAAACGAACTAAACTAACTAAGAAAACTAAAACAACTGACGCTCCAAGAAAAACACATAGTGCATGAAGCAATAAAAATATAGCGTCTTGAAATGTGACCTGATTTTTGCCGATGAAGAAGCGGTGCCTCGGGGGCATCCCCAAGCTTTGATGCTTGTACTTCTTGGATATTTCTTGGGGTAATGCATGGGCATCCCCAAGCTTGAGCTTTTGTCCATTCTTCCACTCATCTCATCATTCTCCAATCCCTACACTTGAAAACTTCCTTCATACAAAACTAAACACAATTCTATTAGCAACATTAGTGTAAGCATAACATATAATCAACCTCTTTTTGCTTTAGGGTTCAACTCAAAACCACCACATATAAAGTAAATACTACTGTAGCAACTTCTCCAAAAGTTCCATGATCAAAAGAACTCAAAAGGAAGCGATAAAGTGGCAAACACAAATATTGGCAGAAATCTGTCAAAACAGAACAGCTGACAAAGGGACGAATTTTTGAGGGGTTTTCTGTTGCTCAAATCAAAAAGTTTCAACTAACAAAAGTTTGGATATAACCTGGGGCATATGCACAAGAAATCGCAGGTCCAAAAGATATACAGAGAATTTATACGAATTTTTACGGTGCAGCACCGAAAACAGTTTCAGGACAGCAACATCCCCAAATCTTTACCTCACTCGAATTAGAGGCTTCTCTTGGCACAAAAACAAAATAAACAAGATAAGGAGCGGTCATTACAGTAGTAATGACTTCCAAGACTCAAATAAAGGAAAAAGTACTGAAAAGAAAACATTGGGTTATCTCCCAAGAGTGCTTTTCTTTAACGCCTTTGAGCTAGGCGCAGAAAATTGCGAATCAAGTAACATCAAGTGATGAAGCATCAAGCTCATAATTTGCTCTAAGAATAGAGTCAAAAAGTAATTTCTTTCTTTTCCTAGGGAAGTGTTCCATACCTTTCTTTAGTGGGAATTGATATTTGATGGTGCCTTCCCTCATATCAATGATGGCACCTACAGTTCGAAGAAAGGGTCTTCCCAAAATAATAGGACATGAAGCATGGCATTCAACGTCCATAACAAGAAAATCAACGGGAACAAGGTTATTGTTAAGCACAATAAGAACATCATTAATTCTTCCCAAAGGTTTCTCCTTAGCAACATCAGCAATAGGAACATCAAAATAACATTTTTCAAGCGGTGGTAAATCAAGCATGTCATAAATCTTTCTAGGCATGATAGAAATACTAACACCTGGATCACATAAAGCATGGCAATCAAAACCATTAACATGCATATCAATGATGGGTTCCCAACCATCTTCTAACTTCTTGGGAACAGAGGCTTTTTGCTTCAACTTTTTGTCCCTAATTTTTATGAGAGCATTGGTAATATGCTTAGTAAAAGCAATATTTAAAGAACTAGCATTGGGAGTCAAAGCAAGCTTTGCAAGAACAAAATTACTTCAGATATATTGCAGCCATCAACATCAAAATCATTAAAAGAAATAGAGCTATCATCTCCAACACTCCGAAAAATTTCAGCACTCTTTTGAGAAAAAGTTTTGGCAGTTTTAGGCTTTTTAACACAAGGAGTGGGAGTTTTCTCTACCCCGATCAAAGTAAGAGGGTTGCTAGCATTAGGAGTAACATCATTAGAGGTAGTAATGGTACATACCTTCATCTCTCTAGCCATCTGATCTTCTCTTTCCCACCTGGCATGCAATTCCGCTAACAATCTAATATTTTCATCAATTCCAACTTGAATAGCATTAGCGGTAGCAAAAACATTGCTCTCTTTCACATCATTAGGCAACACTTTTAATTTCAGAAGTTCAACATCATGAGCAAGGCTATCAACTTTAGAAGCAAGAATATCAATTTTGCCTAACTTTTCCTCAACAGACTTGTTAAAAGCAGTTTGCTTACCGATGAAGTCCTTGAGCATTACCTCAAGCTCAGAGGGCGCGGCCCTAGTGTTGTTGTAGGAATTACCATAAGAGTTACCATAACCACTGGTAGAAGGATACGGCCTATAATTGTTACTAGCAAAATTGTTCCTATAAGCATTGTTGTTAAAATTATTGTTTCTAATGAAATTCACATCAACATGCTCTTCTTGAGCAACCAGAGAGGCCAAAGGAACATTATTAGGATCAACATGAGTCCTATCATTAGCAAGCATAGCCATAATGGTATCAATCTTATCATTCAAGGAAGAGGTTTCCTCAACAGAATTTACCTTCTTACCTTGTGGAGCTCTCTCGGTGTGCCATTCAGAATAATTTACCATCATGTTGTCAAGTAGCTTTGATGCGGCGCCCAAGGTAAGGGATATAAAAGTGCCTCCAGCAGCTGAATCAAGTAGGTTCCTTGAAGAAAAATTCAGTCCTGCATAAAAAGTTTGGATAATCATCCAAGTAGTCAGTCCATGAGTGGGGCAATTCTTTATCATAGATTTTATTCTTTCCTAAGCTTGAGCAACATGTTCATTATCAAACTGAGTAAACTTCATAATATTGCTACACAGAGATATAATCTTAGCAGGAGGATAGTATCTACCAATAAAAGCATCCTTACACTTAGCCCATGAATCAATACTATTCTTAGTCAAAGACAACAACCAATCTTTAGCTTTTCCTCTCAAAGAAAAAGGAAACAACTTGAGCTTAATAATATCACTATCAACATCCTTATATTTCTGTATCTCACATAGCTCAACAAAATTGTTGAGATGAGCTGCAGCATCTTCAGTACTAGCACCAGAAAATTGCTCTTTCATAACAAGGTTCAATAAAGCAGGCTTAATCTCATAAAAGTTTGCAGCAGTAGCAGGTGGTGCAATAGGAGTGCAGATAAAATCACTATTGTTTGTGCTAGTAAAGTCACACAACTTGGTGTTTTCAGGATTGGCCATTTCAGCAAAATGAAAGTAAACAAGTAAAAACAACTACCAAGGATTCTAATTTTTTTTGGGTTTTTGATATAAAACGATGCAGGTAAAATAAATAAAATAAAGCAAAACAATAAAACAAAGTAAAGGATGTGCATGCGAAAACTCCCCTCGTAGAAATCTTGTACTTCCTCCCCGGCAACGGCGCCAGAAAATTAGCTGCTGGCGCGTGGGTGACGGCACCAGAAGATTCCTTGTGCGTGGTGAATGACCAGCCAGTTGGGAACCCCAAGAGGAAGGTATGATGAGTATAGCAACTAGTTTTCCCTCAGTTAAGAAACCAAGGTTTATCGTTCTTGGAGAGGAGAGACAAATGACTGAAGGTGATACTTGCTAGCCTGCGACAGCTTCGGACAATTTATATATGGCGCCTCGTCCAAGCTTTGCTTGCTAACTACAACGCAGAACCTGCACACAACACAACCAAGTACTTCGTTCCCAACTTGCGATGAGGTTGTCAATCTCACCGGTTTGCTTGAAACAAAGGTTATGAGCGTATTGAGTGGAAAACAATAGAGTATGCGAGTAAAGTAAACAGTGCGAGTAAAGTAAACAGGTGATAGCAATATGATGGAAATAGGACCGGGATCCACAGTTCACTAGTGGTGTCTCTCCATAAGATAAATAACACATGCTGGCTAAACAAATTACACTTGGGCAATTGATAGAATAAAGATAAACGTGATATGTCAAGAAGATCACTATGAGATTTACTCTGGGCATTACAACAAAATACATAGACCACCATCCAACTGCATCTATGACTAATAATCCACTTGTGGCGAATCAATCCGAGAACTCCACAAGTATTAAGTTGCGAACAACAGATAATTGCATTAAGCAAAGTGTGTAATGTAAACAAAGCATATGCCCTTGAGCATATGAATGTTGTTTTCTCCCTAGTAGCAACAGCACATCTACAACCTTAGAGGTTTCTGTCACTCCCCCAGGTTAAATAGAGGCATGAACCCACTATCGAGCATAAATACCCCCTCTTGGAGTCACTAGCAACTACTCGGCCAAGATAGCTACTAACAACGGAGAGCATGCAAGATCATAAACAACATAGAGATAACAAAAGATAATATTCAGTACATCAACTTAATCATAAACACCAATATTCATCGGATCCCAACAAACCAAACATGTAGAATTACATAACGGTGATCTCAATCATGTAGGGCAGCTCATGAGATCTAAACATGAAGCACATGGAGGAGGAGACAACCATCTAGCTACTGCTATGGACCCATGGTCCAAGGTAGACTACTCACTCATCGCTCCGGAGGCAAGCATGGCGATGAAGAAGACCTCCGGTGGTGATTCCCCTCTCCGGCAGGGTGCCGAGAAGAGCTTCTGACCCTCCCGATCTTCGGGTCGACGACGGCGGCGGATCGCGATTTGTTCTAGAAAAGTGATTGGGTACTTAGGTTTTTTCCGTCGGGGGGTCTTTATAGGCGAAGGGGCGATGTCAGAGGAGGGGCCAGGCCCCCTCACACCATGGCAGCGCGGCCAGGCCCCTGGCCGCCCTAGCCTGGCGTGTGGGGCCCTGGTGGCCCCCCTCCTACTCTTCTTCGGATCTCTGGAAGCTTCCGGGTAAAATAAGACTTCAGGAACTTGTTTCGTCCAATTCCGAGAATATTTCCTATGTATCACTTCTAAAACACAAAATCAGCAGAAAACAGGGAACTGGCACTGTGGCAACTTGTTAATAGGTTAGTTCCGGAAAATGCATAAAAGTGCCATGAAGTGTAACGAAACAATAGGCAAATGGTGTAAAAACAAGCATGGAGCATAAAAAATTATAGATACGTTGGAGACGTATCAAATATTTATAAGCCTTAACAGATGAGTTGTCAATTCAGCTGTACCTGGAAACAAACTTGCTCGCAGCGGTTTATCAGTAGCAACAGCTTTATAGTGGTGATAGTAGTGAAATAGTAACAACAGTAGTAAAATAAAAGCAGTAATAGTAGCAATAGTAAACAGCAGGATGAAATACTGTAGGCATAGGGATGGATGCACGGGCGTTGCATGGATAAGATAATTCATGAAATCAGTGAGACATGGGCATTGCAGATAAATAATGATAAAGCATCCTAGTACTAACAATCATAGGCATGTGTTCCATATATAGTCGTACGTGCTCGCAATGAGAAACTTGCACGACATCTTTTGTCCTACCAGCCTATTGTAGCAGGGCCTCAAGGGAAACTTCTGGTAATTAAGGTACTCCTTTTAATAAAGTACCAGAGCAAAGCATTAGCACTCGGTGAACACATGTGATCCTCACATCATAGCCATGCCCTCCAGTTATCCCAATTTCTGTCACTTTGGGGCCTCGGGTTCCGGACAACAATATGTGTAAACAACTTGTAGGTAAGACCATAAACAACAAGTATCATCATAAAACAATAACAAGTTCAGATCTAAAATCATGGCACTCGGGCCCAAAGTGACAAGCATTAAGCACAACAAGTTGCAACAATGTCATAAGCACTAATAGAAGATACTAGGCACTATGCCCTAACAATCTCATAGCAAATTACATGAATGATCTCATCCAATCCCTACCATCCCCTTCGCCTACAGCAGAAATTACTCACACATGGATGGGGGAGTCATGGATGGTTGATGGAGAGACGTTGGTGGTGATGGTGATGAAGATCTCCTCCAAATCCCCATCCCGGCAAGGTGCCAGAATGGAGTTTCTGGTTCCGAATCGCGGTTTCTGATGGTGGCGGCACAGCAGAAGTCTATCTGGGAAAAATGCTGAACCCCCGCTGTTTTCAGGTCATTAGGTATATGTAGGCGGAAGGAGGGGTCGAGGCAACGGCCAAGGCAGCCTCACCACAGGTGGGCGTGGCCAGGCCTAGGCCGCGCCCCCTGGTGGTGAGCCCAGGCCACTGCCTCCCTTCGTCTCTCCTTCTGGCTCCGTGGGTCTTCCGGCAAAATAGAATTTTTGCAATATTTTCCAGGATTTTTCCTGAAAGTCGGATTTCTGCACAAAAACGAGACACCAGAGCACTTCTGCTAAAAACAGCGTTAGTCCGTGTTAGTTGTATTCAAAACACACAAATTAGAGGAGAAACAATAGCAAAAGTGTTCGGGAAAGTAGATACGTTTTGGACGTATCAACTCCCCCCAAGCTTAGCTATTTGCTTGTCCTCATGCAATTCAGTTAACAACTGAGAGCGATAAAAGAAACTTTCATGAACACATTTGCTTCATAGATGTATATATACTAACTATATGATCAAGTACTCAGGCGATTCATAATAAGAAATATGCAACTAATGTTACCTCATAGTCAAGCAAGCTATGAAAGAGTGCCAATGCACTAATAACAAGTAACATGAAACATAAGAAGTTGCAAGATTGTAATGCTCATAAATGATATGGAAGAGTGGTATCCCACTTACCTTTATTTGTGGAGCAAAACATAAATGCTGAGGCACCTTCTGAAGTCCAAGAGAAGACTAGAAGTAAAAATATCAAAGATACAAGCATCAAAGTTATACCACAATTAACCGTGTTCTGGGACAAGCTCATTACACTAAGAATAACAGCTATGCTCTCAAGAAGGTGCTTTAAAGTTAGAAGATGAAGAATCAATGTAAAAGTAAAAGAAAGGCCCTTCGCAGAGGGAAGCAGTGATTTAACATGTGCTAGAGCTTTTCATTTGTAAAACAGAGATAAAAATTTATTTTGAGAGGTGGTTGTTTCATGTTGATGGCGCGGTGATGAATAGTGCCAGAGAACTTGTTGGCGTGTAGTTGATGAAGTAAATGACCGACCAGTTGGAAACCCCAAGAGCAAGGTTTGATGAATATAGCAGCAAGTTTTTTCCTTAGTAAGAAACCAAGGTTATCAATCCAGTAGGAAAAAGACAAACGACTGAAGGTGTCGGTGTAATGGATACCGGGGTATCCCGGTCCACCTGCTTCCGGGCCCTGTCATCGGCCCATCTTCAGCCCAGGAGATAATCAACAATCTTCAGCACGGAGAAGACCCTCACGAGGAGGCGCCTCATGAGGAGAACGACGACGGAAACCGCTAAGGACCAGAAGACCTCCTCACGAGCCCTGCTGGTGAGGAGAGAAGGTACACCCACGTCAGCTCAGCACGGTTTCGTGCAGAGCAAGAAGATAACGGGCAGAAGGCCGCGTACCTCCCACGCTACCCCCGACAGGGAGGAGACCAACTTTCGCTGTGCCTGCCTAAAGCGGCACAGTGGCAGTTGGCCACCCCCCCAAATATAGCGTGGACGGTGCAGGGCGCCAGGGGAGGACGTCAGCTTCCTCCACCCACTCCTGTGGACCGGCGCCACGACCCTGCAAAGACCAAGTCTACGGAAGAGCATAGTCTACAGCTGTCCTCCCTCCTTGGCCGTGTGTGGCAACCCCTTCGCCAAGAAGATAAGGGGAAGGAGGACCTTGGCGCTATAAAAGGGGGGAGAGGCCACCCCTTAGAGGGGGATTGAGATCGGATCTTCATCTTCTTCAAGCTGCTAGTTGGGCACGCAGGTTCTTCAACCTCTGGCCAACTAGAGCTTTGTAACCAAGGCCTTGTACTCCTCGCGAGGTGTCGCGTCGCAATACAAGAAGGCAGGAAGTAGGGGTTTTACCTCACCACGAGGGCCCTGAACCTGGGTAAAGCTCGGTCTCCCTCTCTGCAGTGCGTTGCGCGTCCGACAATCGAGGCTTCCGTCACCGTGTTTCGTTGCGATCCAAGATCTCACACGTTCAGCCCCCTGCGTTCGAATCCTTGGGTCCGTCGCGTGGTACCCCGTGTTCTTGCGACACGAAATCCATCGACATTTGGCGCGCCAGGTAGGGGGCTGTGGTGTGTTTTCTTCTAGATCTGCTTCGACATGGCCGACGCCAACGCAAGGCTCGAGCGTCTTCGCCGTCGCAACGCTGCTCGGGAGCAAACCGAGCCCATCTTCCGTCGTCACGAAGCTTCGGCCGGGGAAGAAGAGGAGGAAGATCTGGAGTCCTCCTACCTCCCGTCCGGGCGGACAGAGCCTTCGCTCTCCTTCACCGCCACCGCCACTTCTCGTGCTCGTTCTGGGAGTCAACTGTCTCCTGCGCAGGCGCTCGCCATGGCGCAGGAGCTGTTGCGCTATCAACCCACCGACGACGGGCGTGAGGGGTGGCGCGCTCGAATCGCCGAGCTCGTCACCATCGCCAACGAAGACCCGGCCTTGGGAGGAGCCCAGGGCGCGGGGCATCCAGATCCGGCGGCGGGGCATCATGCCCCGGGCGCCGGAGATGGGATGGCCAACAAGGCCAAAAAGGTGGTTTCCCGCGCCGCATCTTCGCCGCGCGGGGAGCCCAGCTGCCAAATCGTCCAGCGCGCTCCGGAAGACGCACGCGTCTCCCTCGAGCGCCGCCGCGAAAATCATGATCACGCCATCGATGACATCGGCGAGGCTGGCAAGAACGTCAGGACCCCCGGCGTCCCGATCTACAACCCCGGGTGTCTTGCCCTCACTCGCCAGCAGCGCTACGTTGTCTGGCCTGATAAGTTCAAGCCGGACATCGCCACGCGCTACGACGGGACCACAAACCCAATCGAATTCCTCCAACTCTACGTAGTCGCCGTCCAGGCTGCGCGTGGAGATCAGCGCGCCATGGCCAACTGGTTCCCCATGGCCCTCAAGGACGCTCCGCGGACTTGGCTCATGAATCTTCCTCACGAATCCGTGACTTTGTGGAAGGATTTATGTCGTCAGTTCGTTGCCAACTTCATGCCCACGTACGAGCGCCCCGCCACCAAGAATGACCTTACGGCGGTACGTCAGTACAAGGGCGAGACGCTTCGTCAGTACATCCAGCGCTTCAGTCAGATGAGGAACAAGATTCCCAGGATCTCCAACGAGGAGGTCATCTCCGCGTTCTCCACGGGCGTCTCCGACGTCAAGATGCGGGAGAAGCTGTCCGTGAATGATGAGCTGACTTCCGTCGTCAGGCTCTTCGAGATCGCCGACCGCTGCGCCAAGGCTGAAGAGGGGAGGCTCTTCGTGCACAATATGCCGGAGGCGCCTCCCCCAAAGCAGAAGTCCAAGGACCCCAAGCGAAAGGAGGCTGCTGCCCTCGCGGCGGAGCCAGATCATAAGCAACGCCGCGGGGACCGCTCCGATCGCGATAAAGGTCGCCGTCGCCGCTACTGCCTCATCCACAAGAAGGACACCCACAATACCGAGGATTGTTGGATTGTCCGGAAGTTTCACGAGGAGAACGGTGTCTCCAAGCGTCGTGGGGGTGGCTGCAGCAACGGCAAGAGTGGATCCCGGGGCGATCGCCGCGACGACGACCGCGAGGAAGGTCGCCGCCGTGGGGGTCTGTCTCGAGACGATCCCGAGCCGCTGCCGCTTCCCCCACCAGCAAACGATCGTCGGGAAGAGAACCAGGGGGGCTATCAAGAGCCGCGAGACTTCGTCGCTTGCCTCCTGGGTGGAGCTCAGGCTCCTCTGTCAAATCGACACTTCAAGCAGCTGTCGCGAGAGATCGCGGCGGCGCAGCCCAACTTCGGCAATCGCCTGATGAAGTGGTCGACGTGCAAGATTGGCTTCGACGAGGAGGATCATCCGACTTCCACAAGGGGCGTGGGCACAATCCCCCTCTTGTGCACGCCAACCATCAACAACGTCGCCGTCAATCGCACTCTCATCGACGGAGGGGCGGGCCTCAACATCATCTCCGTCGAGATCTTCGAAAAGATGCAGGTGCCGTACCACCGGCTCATGCCAACTCGGCCGTTCTTCGGGGTAACCGAGGGATCTACAACGCCAATCGGGCAGGTAAGCCTGCCCGTCACCTTCGGCACCCGGGACAACTACAGGACGGAAAGCCTCGACTTCGACGTTGCCTACATCGCCCTGCCATACAATGCCATCCTCGGCTACCCAGCCTTGGCAAGGTTCATGGCCGCAACGCACCATGGCTTCAACGTCCTCAAGATTCCGGGCGCCAACGGCACGATCACCGTGCGCTGCAACGAGAAGGATGCTTTACGATCAGTTGAGCATGTTTACCGCGAGGCCGCCGCCATGTTCCCCGCCGACGAAGACCTACTGGAACACTCCGGTGACCTCACGAGGAAGAAGCAGCTCGTATCCCAAGAGCGGGCTGCAGCGAAGAAGGCCTCTCTCGAGCCCCTCCCTCTGGGTTCGACAGGGAAGAAGTTCGCCGCCTCTGCATCGCCTACTCCAAGCGAGGACCTAGACCACCCCATGATGGACATGAGCATTGGGGAAGCTGCGGTACCCTCAGGCAGGAGGCCCCAGTTTACCCAAGAGCGCTCAGCAACCAAGAAGGTCCCGCTACAGGCTGGGGGCTGCGAAAACTTCGTCACCATCGGGGCAGGGCTTTCCCCCAAATAGGAAAGCGCGCTCGTCACCTTCCTGCGGGCAAATTCTGACATGTTCGCTTGGACTCCGTCAGATATGCCCGGCGTTCCCAGGGAGGTGATTGAGCACCACCTAGCCGTGTGCCCTCAGGCACACCCCGTGAAGCAGAAGACTAGGAAGCAAGCGCAGGAGAAGCAAGACTTCATCGTCAAGGAGATAGAGAAGCTGAAGAAGGCCAAGTTGATACGCGAGGTGGCCCACCCCACCTGGATTGCTAATCCGGTGGTCGTCCCAAAGGCTAACGGCAGTGGGCGCCTCTGCGTGGACTTCACAAGTCTCAACAAGGCCTGCCCCAAGGATCCATATCCCCTCCCGAGGATAGATCAAATCGTCGACTCCACCGCCGGCTGCGACCTCCTTTGCTTCTTGGATGCTTTCTCCGGCTATCATCAGATCAAGATGGCAAAGGAGGACGAAGAGAAAACCGCCTTCATCACGCCCTGCGGCGTGTACTGCTACGTCTGCATGCCCTTCGGCCTGAAGAACGCAGGAGCCACCTTCCAAAGGCTCATGCGTAAGGCCCTGGGGGCTCAGATGGGAAGGAACGCGGAAGCCTACGTCGACGACATCGTCGTCAAGACTCGCGAGGGTCACACCTTCATCGAGGATCTGGAGGAGACATTCGTCAACTTGAGGAAGGTAAACATCAAGCTCAACCCCGCCAAGTGCGCCTTTGGCGTACCGTCGGGGAAACTGTTGGGGTTCCTCGTGTCCAATCGCGGGATAGAGGCGAACCCCGACAAGGTCAAGGCCATCGAAGAAATGCGTCCTCCGCGTAATCTCAAGGAAATGCAACGCCTCGCGGGGTGCATGGCAGCCCTGGGGCGCTTCATCGCGAGGAGTGGGGAAAAAGCTTTGCCCTTCTTCAAGCTCATGAAGCGCACCGGGAAGTTCGAGTGGACTCCAAAAGCCGACAAGGCCTTCGCCGAGTTAAAAAGGTACCTCACGAGTCCACCGATCATGGTTGCCCCTACCCCCCGCGAGCCCTTGCTACTCTACATCGCGGCAACTCCAAGGACTGCAAGTGCCGTCCTCGTCGCGGAGCGGGACGTCAAGGTACTCGCCAGAAAGGAGGTCACTCCTCCCAGCTCGGGGGCTCCTCGCGAGGAAGAGGCTGCTTCACTTCCCGCCCCTCGAGAGGAGCCGCCCGAGGGGTCTTCACCGACCGAGCCGCTCTCTCAGAGCCACGCTCCAAAGCCTCCTGAGGAGGAGCCTTCCGAGGGTGTCGTCAAGGTGCAAAAGCCTGTCTACTTCGTCAGCACGGTACTGCGCGACGCGCGGGAACGCTACACAATGCAGCAAAAGCTGCTCTACACCTTGCTCATCGCCTCGCGGAAGCTACGCCACTACTTCCAGGGTCACCCGATTAAGGTGGTAACCGATCGGCCCCTGGAAACCGTCCTGCGTAACCCCAATGCCACCGGGCGGGTGGCTGAGTGGGCTGTGGAGCTTCAGCCTTTCGAGATCTCCTTCGAAACTACAAAGGTAATCAAGAGCAAGGCTTTGGCCGAGTTCACTGCAGAATGGACTGATCCATTCGTAGACGAGCCTCCAGAGGAGGAGTCGACTCTCCCTGGAGAGGAGGCCCCGGGCCTCTGGGTCATGCACTTCGACGGCGCCTTCAACCTTCCGGGCGCGGGAGCAGGCGCTGTCTTAACCTCTCCCTCTGGAGACAAGCTTTTCTACGCTGTGCAGCTCTGCTTCGGGTCGGAACACAAGGTCTCCAACAACATCGCGGAGTACGAGGGACTACTTGCAGGCTTAAGGGCTGCGAATGCTTTGGGCATCAAACGCCTCATCGTCAAAGGAGATTCACAGCTGGTTGTGAACTTCTCCAACAAGAGCTACACTCCAAAGGATGAGCACATGGCGGCTTATCTCGAGGAGCATCGAAAGATGGAAAAACGCTTCCAAGGCCTGGAGCTGAAGCACATCCCGAGAGGGGAAAACGTGGAGGCCGACGAGATCGCCAAGCGCGCTTCTCATCGCCTGGCACAGCCTGCCGGCGTCTTCAAGGAGCGTCTCTTCAAACCGTCCGCTTCTCCGTCGACATCCGAACCACCTCCTCCTTCCGCTTTGCCGCCACCGCCGGAGCAGGGGGCTCTGGATTGCGGGCCTCCTTCGGGTGACCGCGTCCTCCTGGCATTGGCCCGGCAGGAGGGAGTGGATTGGATCATCGAGCTCAAGGCCTACCTCACCAGCAGCAGGATTCCTGAGGATGAAGAGGAGGCCGAGAGGATTGTGCGGCAAGCTTCAGGCTACTGCGTCAAGGATGGTGACTTGTACCGGCGTCGCCCAAATGGCGTCGCTCTGAAGTGCATATCTACTCACCAAGGCCAAGAGCTTCTAAGGGACATCCATGCCGGCGAATGTGGGCACCACGCTTCAGCCGCGACTCTAACTGCGAAGGCATATCGAAGCGGCTTCTACTGGCCTTCGGCGCTCGGAGATGCGTCGGAGATGGTCAAGAGGTGCGAGGCGTGCCAATTCCACGCCAAGCAGATACATCAGCCGGCGCAAGAGCTGCGCACCATCCCACTCACTTGGCCCTTTGCAGTTTGGGCGCTGGACATCCTCGGTCCATTTCCCAGAGCGCAAGGGGGCTATCGCTACCTCTACGTCGCCATCGACAAGTTCACCAAGTGGGTGGAGGTGGAACCGGTGTGCACAATCCCGGCCAGGTCCGCCGTCAAGTTCGTCTGTGGACTGGTCTGTCGCTTTGGTGTGCCTAACCGCATAATCACCGACAACGGCAGCCAGTTCACCAGCGGCTTGTTCCGGGAATACTGCGCATCGACCGGCATCAAAATCTGCTTCGCCTCCGTCGCCTACCCCCGGAGCAATGGCCAAGCCGAGCGTGCCAACGCTGAAGTACTCAAAGGACTCAAGACGAAAAGCTTCAACGCCAAGCTCGAAGCCTGCGGCAAAAAATGGTTAGACAACCTCCAATCCATCTTGTGGTCCATCAGGACTACCGCCACCAAGCCCACCGGAGAAACCCCTTTCTTCCTGGTCTACGGGGCGGAGGCTGTTCTTCCCACCGACGTCAAGTTCGGGTCGCCAAGAGTGCTCGCCTTCGACGAAATTCGCCAAGAGGACCTCATCAAGGACCGCCTCCTTCTGCTCGAAGAAGCTCGGTGCCAAGCCGCGCTCCGCGCCGCGAGGTACCAGCAAGGACTACGCCGCTACCATAGCCGCCATGTTCGAGCAAGAACTCTGGAGGTCGGCGACCTGGTGCTGAGGAGAATACTCTCTCGCGAGGGCCTGCACAAGCTGTCTCCAATGTGGGAAGGACCCTTCAAGGTGACGCACATCGCCAGGCCTGGCTCGGCGCGGCTGGAAACCGCAGAAGGCGTGCCAGTGGGGAACCCGTGGAACATAGCTCATCTGCGAAAGTTCTACCCTTAGGTTCCTCACGAGGAGAAAAAGACCGTTTTCACGGCACTTGTATCAGCTCAATCTGCTCTTAAGCACTGATATTAAGTAAAAGCGCAATATAGCGCCTCTGCTTCGGCATGACATCAAAATGGCATGAAGTCCATTTATTTTCTGTTGTACTCCTCGTGGAAGGGGGCTAGGCACGGTGTCTATGCTGGGGCCTTCGCCCGGAAAACAGCAAGCCCGAAAAACCCGAAGGGAGCGAGCTCTGGTCGGGGGCGACGGCCCCATTAACGATCACCTCTGGATGCTCATGGTGCTTAGTTCCTCGCGAAGTGCTCCAGAAAATAAAAAATCTTCGAGGAAAAGTCCAAGGTGTGCCCATGGCACCCGCTAAGGACCTACCCCTCGTGAGCAACCCTCACGAGGGAGCAAAGACGCGTCGATGCATCAGCATTCGCAGGAAGATTCGCAGGAAGGCCTAACGTGGCAGGATTATTGAAGACCAAGGCCGCTCCGATAAATCTTGCGAAGGAGACGCAGATCCGGAGGTCCGCGCCAGGCCCTTCACCTCACGAGCGACCCTTGTGAGGTGTCGACGGTCTCTGGGCTCTCTTAAGCATCGACGTTTTCACGTCCGTGAGGGTCCAGCTTCCCTCAACAACGAGGAAGGCCCCGTGAATCGCCATGCGCGGCAATTTGCTCTTAGCTGCTGGCACAGATAGTGCCGCGCTCCTCCACGACGGAGAAGGTCCCTGTGCCGGTCACAGGGGCATCTTATTCGCCTTCTTTTTTCGTTTGTTTTATCGATTTGTTTTTCCGTTTTCGGGGATTTGGGGTTTTTTGTTTTCCAACCTTTTCTTCAACTTCTTGTCTCAGGAATCGTCCACTGTGTCATCGACGCCGAACCCGTCCCGAGCTCTGAGGTGGAGGGAGGCTTCCCGTCGATACCTGCAGCTCACCAGGGCTCTCGAGCAAGCGAATGGCCAGGACAGTGAAGGACAGCAAGATTCAACAAAGGGATTTCATTAAAGCGCCCCCAGAGGGGGAAGGAGCAAAAGCACGGCGGGGCATTCCCCGCCGGCAAGGACTACACAACGAAAAGGGGAGGAGACTAGCTCCCCTCCCCAGAAAACTACCGCCCAGGACCTCCTCTTCACTGCGCCGGAAGCTGGGGGTAGGTGCGGCGGACGCCGTCGGCGGTGAAGATCCGCACCATCGCCTCCAGGGTCCCCAGCTTGAAGCGGAAGACGAGGCGGTCGCCGATGCGGAGGCGGCAGCCGAGGGCGAAGGGCCTCCAGCGGCCGGAGAGGACGACGTTGCCGGTCGGCCCAAAGAGGATGTCCACAGGCCAGAAGAGATCTGGCCTGCTCTGCTCCCCCAGGGCGATCTCCCCGGCGGCTGGGCCGTGGGCGTGAAGCACCCTCCGGATGGCGTCGGGCAACCGGAGGGAGTTGAACCCCGGGGCGTCGACGACGACGAGGAGCTCAAGGAAGCGGGACCCCGGGGCGACGAGGGGTCCTAGCATCGCCGCCGCCAGGTGGCGCGGAGTGGCGATCACTCCGTTCACCGGCGGGGCAGGAAGATCTGCGACAGGGGGAGGGGGGCCCAGGGCGGCTTCCACCTCCCGGAGGGCCCGATCAATGCTCCCCAAGGCGCGGGGAGCAGGCGCCGCCGCCAGCGGCGACGGCGAGTTCAGGGCGCCTCCACGCGCAGGACCCCTGAGGGTCAGGGCGCCGAAGGTCCCCGCGGCGGCACGGCTCGCCTCGCCCTGCCGCGGCGCGCCAATGCGGAGGGGGCCGCCGGCGCCGGGCGTCCACTGGGCCGGGACCTTCGCCTTTTTCCCGCTGCCCAGGGGGCGCCCACGGCGCTTCGCCCCAGAGCTTGGACCGGCGGCGGCGGAGTTGGAGGGGTCCATGCTCTCAGGGAAGAAGAAGTGGAAGTGGCACTGGTGGAAGGAAGTGAAGTGCCGACGGTCTCGAGGAGGACCTATTTAAGGGGATCATCCAGCGTCGATGCGTCAAATCCCAGCGCGGGAACCGAAGCGTTGGCGCAGCGCTCTGCGGTCAAGCGACGCATCATTATGACGGATGACGCCTCGGAGACTGTAGCGTCGCCGCCGTTTTGTCTCACCAGCTGCGGCCACGACACGCGTCTGCAGCCTCTGCATCTTCACATGGTCCTCTGACCGCGCAGTTGACGCGTGCCGTCGGAGGGCCCAGTCGCTTCGGGGGCCCCCGTCCCTTCGCTTCCTCAAGAGGGCGCGTTGTGGGCCGGGCTCCCGGGGGCTACTGTCGGTGTAATGGATACCGGGGTATCCCGGTCCACCTGCTTCCGGGCCCCGTCATCGGCCCATCTTCAGCCCAGGAGATAATCAACAATCTTCAGCACGGAGAAGACCCTCACGAGGAGGCGCCTCGTGAGGAGAACGACGACAGAAACCGCTAAGGACCAGAAGACCTCCTCACGAGCCCTGCTGGTGAGGAGAGAAGGTACACCCACGTCAGCTCAGCACGGTTTCGTGCGGAGCAAGAAGATAACGGGCAGAAGGCCGCGTACCTCCCACGCTACCCCCGACAGGGAGGAGACCAACTTTCGCTGTGCCTGCCTAAAGCGGCACAGTGGCAGTTGGCCACCCCCCCAAATATAGCGTGGACGGTGCAGGGCGCCAGGGGAGGACGTCAGCTTCCTCCACCCACTCCTGTGGACCGGCGCCACGACCCTGCAAAGACCAAGTCTACGGAAGAGCATAGTCTACAGCTGTCCTCCCTCCTTGGCCGTGTGTGGCAACCCCTTCCCCAAGAAGATAAGGGGAAGGAGGACCTTGGCGCTATAAAAGGGGGGAGAGGCCACCCCTTAGAGGGGGATTGAGATCGGATCTTCATCTTCTTCAAGCTGCTAGTTGGGCACGCAGGTTCTTCAACCTCTGGCCAACTAGAGCTTTGTAACCAAGGCCTTGTACTCCTCGCGAGGTGTCGCGTCGCAATACAAGAAGGCAGGAAGTAGGGGTTTTACCTCACCATGAGGGCCCTGAACCTGGGTAAAGCTCGGTCTCCCTCCCTGCAGTGCGTTGCGCGTCCGACAATCGAGGCTTCCGTCACCAGTGTTTCGTTGCGATCCAAGATCTCACATGTTCAGCCCCCTGCGTTCGAATCCTTGGGTCCGTCGCGTGGTACCCCGTGTTCTTGCGACACGAAATCCATCGACAGAAGGTGATGCCCGCTAGCTTCACGACAGCTCCGGATAATTTATAGGGTGCCTTGTCCAAGCTTTTCTTTGCGAGCGGCAACGTGGAACCTGCACACAAGACAACCAAATACTTTGTTCCCAACTTACGATGAGGTTGTCAATCTCACCGGTTTGCTTGAAACAAAGGGTATGAGCATATCGAGTGGAAAGCAATAGTAGTATGCGAGTAAAGTAAACTGTGCGAGTAAAGTAAACAGGTGAAAGCAATATATAGGAAATAGGACCAGGAGTCCATAGTTCACTAGTGGTGTCTCTCCATAAGATAAAATAACACATGCTGGGTAAACAAATTACAGTTGGGCAATTGATAGAATAAAGACAACGTGATATGTCAAGAGGATCACTATGAGATTTACTCTGGGCATTACAAGAAAATACATAGACCGCCATCCAACTGCATCTATGACTAATAATCCACTTGTGGCGAATCAATCCGAGAACTCCACAAGTATTAAGTTCCGAACAACAGATAAACTGCATTAAGCAAAGTGTGTAATGTAAACAATGCATATGCCCTCGAGCATATGAATGTTGTTTTCCCCCTAGTAGCAACAGCACATCTACAACCTTAGAGGTTACTGTCACTCCCCCAGATTAAATAGAGGCATGAACCCACTATCGAGCATAAATACCCCCTCTTGGAGTCACTAGCAACTACTCGGCCAAGATAGCTACTAACAACGGAGAGCATGCAAGATCATAAACAACATAGAGATAACATAAGATAAAATTTAGTACATCAACTCAATCATAACACCAATATTCATCGAATCCCAACAAACACAACATGTAGAATTACATAACGGTGATCTCGATCATATAAGGCAGCTCACGAGATCTAAACATGAAGCACATGGTGGAGAAGACAACCATCTAGCTACTGCTATGGACCCATAGTCCAAGGTAGACTACTCACTCATCGCACTGGAGGCAAGCATGGCGATGAAGAAGACCTCCGGTGGCGATTCCCCTCTCCGACAGGGTGCCGGGAAGAGCTTCTGGACCCTCCCAATCTCGGGTCGACGACAGCGGCGGATCGCGATATGTTTCTGGAAAAGTGATCGGGTGTTCAGGTTTTTCCCGTCGAGGTGTCTTTATAGGCGAAGGGGCAGCGTCAGAAGTGGACCAGGGGCCCACACCATAGGCCAGCGCGGGCCAGGGCCAGGCCGCGCCCCCTGGTGGTGTGGCCGCCCTTTGGCTCGGCTCCGTCTCCTCTTCGGTTCTCTGGAAGCTTCGGTAAATATCTGGACTTCTGGCTTTTGTTTCGTCCAATTTCGAGAATATTTCCTGTGTAACTTTTCTGAAACACAAAACAACAGAAAACAGGGAACTGGCACTGTGGCATCTCGTTAATAGGTTAGTTCTAGAAAATGCATAAAAATGCCACGAAGTGTAACGAAACACTAAGCAAATGGTGTAAAAACAAGCATGGAGCATCAAAAATTATGGATATATTGGAGACGTATCTGCATCCCCAAGCTTAACTCCTGCTCATCCTCGAGTAGGTAAGTGATAACAAAAGAATAATTTTTGAGGTGACATGCACCTACACAATCTTGTTTGTCGTGGGAATTTGGAGACAGTAGCCATGGGGTGGCTTAACGAAGGGGCTCGACGGTGTGCGATGATGGGTCCGTCTCGGGATTGTGCCAACAGAGACACCTCAGTTTACCTAGGTTCAGGGCCCTCCACGCCGGAGGTAAAACCCCTACTTCCTGCCTGCTTCGTATTATCTCGATAGTGGTTACAATGCTCCTCGAGCTGTTCGGTCTAGAGGAGGAAGAAGAAGATCGGATCTCCCTAGTCTAAGGGTCCAGACCCCCTATATAGGCGGGGTTCTGGTTACAGGTTAGGTGGCCGTCCGTCTGGCTGCCGGCTCCTTCGTGGCTGCGTCCTTGGCGTGATCCTCTGGCCCTGCTCTGACGATTGCACTTTATAAAGCGCCTTTCCCCCTTGGACCAGCATCTGGGAGGCATATACCCTCCTTTTGCCTCGGATCCTTTCATGGGGAAGGCTCCTTGATCGCTGGTTGGTGGAGTCCGGTTGTGGCGTGCGTCACTCCCATCCTTTGCCTCTGTCGACCTTGTCGGGGCCAGGCCACTTTTGGTGAAACAGCCGTTGGAGGATTCTTGTCTTCATCGCTCGGCTCTGGCTCTCCTTGGTGGAGTCGCCAGCCGGCTTCTGGCACAGCCGGCCCTTCGGGTAGAGCCGGTCTTCTCGTCCTAGAGTTGTGGAGATTCCTGGGACGCCAGCCGGCAGATAGCACGGCCCTTGGCATGCCCCATAAGTCATTGATACGTCTCAAACGTATCTATAATTTTTGATGCTCCATGCTTGTTTTTACACCATTTGCCTATTGTTTCGTTACACTTAGTGGCACTTTTATGCATTTTCCGGAACTAACCTATTAACAAGTGCCACAGTGCCAGTTTCCAGTTTTCTGCTGTTTTTGTGTTTCAGAAGTGATACACAGGAAATATTCTCGGAATTGGACGAAACAAAAGCCAGAAGTCCTATTTTTCTCGGGAGCATCCAGACATCCGAAGAAAGGAAGGAGAGGGGCCAGAGGCCACCCTCACAAGGGGCTGGAGCGGCCTAGGTTTTGGCCGCGCCACCCCTATGTGAGGAGCCCCTGGCTGCCCTCTCGCGACGCCCCTTCGCCTATAAGAAGCCTCGGGACGGAAAAACCTAGGCCGCCCGATCAGATTTCCAGAAAGAGTTCCGTAGCTCCGCCGCCGCCACCGACGAATTTCGGGGGACGGAAGTCTCTGTTCCGGCACCCTGCCGGGACGGGGAAGTGCCCCTGGAGCCATCTCCATCGGTCTCCATCGCTGTCTCCGCCGTCTCTATCGACCTCACCGCCATCTCCATCAACCTTGCTGTCTCCTATGATGAGGAGGGAGTAGTTCATCCCCGGGGCTGAGGGCTCTACCGGTAGCTATGTGGTTCACCTCTCTCTCCCATGATGTGATCTTTATGTGATCGTGAGCTTTGTATCATGTTGAACAAGTACATGTTATTATTCAGATATTTTGTGTACTCTAGTGATATTATTAAAGTAATCTATTCCTCCTGTTATGGTGTAACGGTGACAGTGCGTGCATCATGGTGGTACTTGGTTTAGGCTACGATTGTGATCCCTTGTGGATTATGAGAATAATTATTGCTATGATAGTTTGAGTGATTTATTCCTCCTTTCATGGTGTAAAGGTGTGAGTGTGTGCACCGTGTTAGTACTTGGTCTAAGTTGCAATGATTTCTATCTTGAATTGTGATCTGATTTGTTTATCTCTATGAGTGGTGTTTGTCAAGTACTTGATGAACTTTAAGGGGTGCTTCCGTAGCCACTACACAGTGATTAGTGTTATTCAATAGGAGAGTAATTTAGAGTACCTTAGCAAGAGAAGTTACTTGTTCATTCATGTTACATTGTTGGGAGTGTGTCCACTAGTGAAAGTATGATCCCTAGGCCTTGTTTCCAAGCTTTGCATATCGTTTACTTGCTGTTTTGTTACTTGTTTGCTCGCAGCGATTTTTATTCCAAGTTACATTTGCTACTTATAATCATCACTACTACTTGTATTTCACTATCTCTTCGCCGAACTAGTGCACCTATACATCTGACAAGTGTATTGGGTGTGTTGGGGACACAAGAGACTTTCTGTATCGTAATTGCAGGGTTGCTTGAGAGGGATAGCTTTGACCTCTAACCTCCCTGAGTTCGATAAACCTTGGGTGATCCACTTAAGGGAAACTTGCTGCTGTTCTACAAACCTCTGCACTTGGAGGCCCAACAAGTGTCTACAAGAATAGAAGTGCGTAGACATCAAGCTCTTTTCTGGCGCCGTTGCCGGGGAGGTAAGGTAAAAGGTACTCGCATCCTCCTGTGTGAGTGCTCGGAGTTATTTCCTTTAGATTCTGCAATTACATCTTTTTGTTTCTTGTTTTTATTTTCACTAGTTAGGCTTAATGGAAAATAAAGAGTTCTTTAGTCTTTTTTCTGAGTTTAGATTTGATGAGAAAATTGAAAAACCTTTGGAGCCTATTTCGCATAGCAATGTTATTAGTACGAATGCTTTGAATACTGTTAATGCTAATGCTATAGAAAAGTCTAAGCTTGGGGAAGCTGGTTTTGTTGAGTATGATATTTTTAGTCCCCTAGCTTTAGTGGAGAAAGTTTGCTCTGATGATATTTTATCTCCCATATGTGATGTTTCTAATGATGCTTGTGCTCCTCATCCTTTTGAAATACCTATGAAAATTGTTAGGCGTGTTATGGATAACTGCTATTTTGGAGATGGAACTGTCCATCCTGGTAGATCATTTGCTTTTTATACATGAATTATGCGAGTTGTTCCAGTGTGCAGGTATTTCAATGAACCAAGTTAAGAAGAAGTTATTCTCTTTGTCACTGAAAGGCAGAGCTGAGGAATGGTATCGGCTGCTTGAAGATGGTCCATCTATTGGCTGGGAGGAAATTGAACCTCTCTTTTATTCTAAATTCTATCCTTCTAGTCAGGTTTATAAAGATAGGAATTACATTTATAATTTTCATCCGCATGAGGGAGAAAGCATTGCCCAAGCTTGGGGAAGATTGAAGTTACTAATGCATAAATGTCCTATTCATGATCTTCCCCGTAATATTGTTATTGATAATTTTTATGCACGGCTTACTCTTCCTGATAAGGATTATTTGGATGCTTCTTGCTTTGGGTCATTCACTCATATGAAGGAAGATGCTAAGTGGAAACTTCTTGACCGTATACAAGAGAATGCTGAAGGATGGGAAAACGACAAAGGTAAAGGATCAGGTATGAATTACGAGTTTGATTGCATTAAGTCTTTCGCTGAAACTGCTGATTTTCAAGAGCTTAGTGCTAAATATGGTCTTGATCCTCAAGTTATGGTTGATTGCTTTAAAGCCTTTGCTTCCCATATAAATGTCCCTAAAGGAAATGGGGACGTGTATCATGAACCTTTTAAGGACACTTGCATAGAAAGTGATATTGTTGTTGATGATTGCAATAAACATGCTCAAACTTCTAAAAGTCCTATTTCTTATAAGCATGTTAATTTTTGTGGAGTACATAGACCTTGTGAACAGAGTTACAACAAGGAAGATTATTGCATCACCCACGCAAATGAAGAAACCAGCATGTGGCTCAAGGATCTAGATGTGCTTGGTGAATGGGTTTGTGAGCTTTATCCTTTTCTTTGTGAATTTTGCGGTGAAAAAGGTCACTTTAATTTTCAATGCCCAATTAATCGAACGAGTACCGCAGATTTGTATTGTGATGATAAGATTACTCTCAATCAGCATGATGAGCTTACTCTGTTTTTGAATTGTGAAGAGATATCTAGAAAGCTTGCTTTGATAGACATGAATGATGTTGATATTAATAGCACCCTTGTTGGTTGTCATCTCTATTGTGCTAAAGATTGCCTCGCAAATACTTACTTACAAGATCTTATTAAACATGATGTTTTGCCAAGCTATGACAGGACTAATAGATGTTTCGATATTATTAATAGAGAGGAGGAATCCTCCAAAGTTTCTTCTGTTGTTTCTGTCAGCAAACCAGATTATGTGGAGAAGATGCCTTTCCCTCCTAGAGAATATGTGGAGAAGATGCCCTTCAAGTCTCTCCCTCCTAAAGGAGAGAGTAAGAAGAAGAAGAAGAGGAGTAAAAGGCGAGAGGACACGGTATCTTCCCTTAAGCTTTATGATCCTGCTATTGATTATGATAATTCTGATTGGGATGATGTTCCTATGCCTATTACTTATGTTAGTGATCATGATTGGGAAAAGCACTCTACTTTTGATATTGAAAATCTTTTTGGTACCAATTCTAAGGTTAATAATTGTTGTACCATTAGTGCTATCCATGTTCCTTCTTATGATGATATGTTTGATGAGTATGCTTTGCGACATAGTAGTTCTCTAGCTTGTGATGATGAGTATAATGATTTCAATTCACCTACTTTTGAGGAGAAAAATAGTTATGATTATAATATGCCTCCTATTTTTGATGATTATGGTGATGAGAATAATTATTCTATTGAATCTGCTCCTACTACTATTGTTCATGTAGGGAGTATTAATCCTTTTATGCATGTAGCTCATGATAGGGATGCTTTAAATGATAGTTATATTGTTAGTTCTATTTATGATGCTACTGAAAGTTATTATGAGAGAGGGAAACATGGTTTGATGGATCTCAACAATATTGAGTTTCCCCTCTTTATGTTGCAATTCTTGAAGTTGTACTTGTTTTGCCTTCCTATGCTTTTTGCTTTGCGCTTTCATGACTTGTCTCTTTACAAGACTATTTTTCATAGGAAGTGGTTTAGATTTAAATGTGTTTCATACATGCTTTTTGATGCTCTCTATTGCTTCAAGTTCTTATATGGCGCCTTTGCCTCAAGCTTTTATATGGCGCCCACATGAGCATCTTTGCAAATTACTGCGCCTAGCTCAAAGGCGTTAAAGAAAAGCACTCTTGGGAGATAACCCATTATTTATTTTCAGTAATTTTTCTTTTATTTGAGTCTTGGAAGTCATTACTACTGTAATGACCGCTCCTTATCCTTTTTATTTCGTTTTTGTGCCAAGAGAAGCATCTAATTTGAGTGAGGTAAGATTTGGGGATGTTGCTGTCCTGAAACTGTTTTCGGTGCTGCACCGTAAAAATTCGTATAAATTCTCTGTATATCTTTTGGACCTGCGATTTCTTGTGCATATGCCCCAGGTTATATCCAAACTTTTCTTAGTTGAACACTTTTTGATTTGAGCAACAGAAAATCCCTCAAAAATTCGACCTTTGTCAGCTGTTCAGTTTTGACAGATTTCTGCCAATATTTGTGTTTGCCACTTTATCGCTTTCTTTTGAGTTCTTTTAGATCATAGAACTCTTGTGGAAGTTGCTACAGTAGTATATACTTTATATGTGGTGGTTTTGGGTTGAAACCTGAAGCTAAAAGAGGTTGAATATATTTTATGCTTACACTAATGTTGCTAATGGAATTGTGTTTAGTTTTGTATGAAGGAAGTTTTCAAGTGTAGGGATTGGAGAATGATGAGATGAGATGAAGAATGGACAAAAGCTCAAGCTTGGGGATGCCCATGCATCACCCCAAGAAATATCCAAGAAGTACAAGCATCAAAGCTTGGGGATGCCCCCGAGGCACCCCTTCTTCATCGGCAAAAATCAGGTCACCTTTCAAAACACTATATTTTTATTGCTTCATGCACTATGTGTTTTTCTTGGAGCGTCAGTTGTTTTAGTTTTCGTAGTTGGTTAGGTTTGTTTGTTTGCTGCAATAAATAGTTAGATCACATCATGTTTCTTTTGGAGGAGATGAACTCGTTTTCGTTTGCTAGAACACTCAGTTTTTCACTCTTATCGTTCACCGAGTGTTCTTCTTTTTCTGCTACTGCTTTTGGTTTTCGTTTTCGCCTTGATTTGCATTCAGATCTTCTTAAATTTATTTATCAAGGTGTATTTTTGCCTCTGGACCATGTTGGTTTTCCTCAAAAGAGTTGGATTAAAAAAGTTTGAATGGTGTTGGAAAAGAGAAAAAGCTTTGTGCAAAATAGTGGTACAAGAAGGAGCTTGTGTAGACTGCGGCTTAGGCTTTTGCATGTCGTGCTTGATGTCTTTTTGATAGTATGCTTAGTAGTTTTGCTGTAGCATGACTTGTCTCAAATAACTGAGATTGCTTAATGAGCCTTTGAAAAAATCATGCGTTGTTTTTATTGTATGGAAGCATTATTTTGGTTTTCTCCTTGATGCTTTATTTGGGTTGACTTGGCGCATTCTCACACACGTTAGACTCTTCCAAAGTCGCCATTAGCCTTCATGATCATTTAGTTTTTGACTTTTGATGCCATCGTATGCTTCTTTTAATGTCGCTTTGTCGCTTTGCATGATTATGGCCATTATTGCTCTCTTAGTTGGTCGCTCCCAGTCTTTTGCTAGCCCTCACCTTGTACTGAGTATGAGCTCTACTCGTGCATCCAACTCCTAAAAGCCAAGTTTACCATTGTGTCCACCATACATACCTACTAGCAATTTGCTATTCCAAGTAAAATTGACTTGCTTTTATATTCTCTTCAAATTAAACTCTTACCAGTGTTATGCGAAACTCGGTTAGTAAAGCTCTCACGAACCGGAAGGCACACTTTACTTTTTCCTGTTCTTAAAATTTTGACATTGTGGTCTTTTATGTTGAGTTGTTATGCTTGCAAGTTGTAAGTTGGATTCTAGCCCAGCCATGCTGTCATGGGGCAAGCTTTCAACATTGCACTTCTTTTTGAGTTGATGTCGTGATCTTTTGTTTATGGATGCCCGCTGTGTGAAATGAATTGGGAATCTTGTAGGGATCATGGAGTTTGTATATGTGTTAGGGAAACGCCGGGCCGCCAATCTAAGCCATGCATAATTCATGGTGGAAATTTGCAGCATACCCATGGTGAACATTCGACGACGCATCTCACAATAAAAAGCTAAACAATATAGCAAATAAAAGAGATGTCGAGGTGTTCATTGTCTGCTTGTCCTGTCATTTTGGTGTGGGCTTGTTCCATGTCATCGGGCACGGAGGTACCCCATTGGCGGTTCTCAATGATATGCATATACTTACAATGACAAGAGCCTTGCTTGGGACTCTAAGTAAACTAGCATGGTTTGGGTACTTGTATTCACGGGACACGAGGTTTTCAACTTATGATTTGTCAAGCATATGCATCATAATTGTTCTCGCATTAACTTTAACCATTCAAGATGCTTATGATGGGGGCAATGAGAGCTCAAAGCCGGTAAGTACCATAATTTTTGAAGGTTATAAAACTTGCAATCACTGCTTCCCTCCGCGAAGGGCCTTTCTTTTACTTTTATGTTGAGTCACCACCTTCTTTCTTTATGCACCATTAAGAGAGCATAGTTGTCATTCTTAGTGTGATATGCATTGTCCCAAGGTTCATTGATTGACTCATATTGTTGGTTCACTTGTTCTTAAATTATTTGTATCTAGTCGCCCTTTTAAACTTTGAGGTGTCCTATGCATTTATGTTTTGCTCTCTTTGAAGGACAAGCTAAAAACCATTTGCATGTTTTCCTTATGATTTGAACACACGTTTGACTTTCATTGTTTTATTATCATGATCTTTTGTTTGTGTTCATTTGCATATTTACAACATGGTTGCTAAGTTCTTATTGTCATGATTATATCTTTCATGCCCATGTTTTAAGTTCTATTGATCCCAGCTCACCAATGCTTACATATATGATCAAGATTGTGTAGGTGCATGTCACCTCAAAAATTATTCTTTTGTTATCACTTACCTACTCGAGGACGAGCAGGAGTTAAGCTTGGGGATGCTTGATACGTCTCAAACGTATCTATAATTTTTGATGCTCCATGCTTGTTTTTACACCATTTGCCTATTGTTTCGTTACACTTAGTGGCACTTTTATGCATTTTCTGGAACTAACCTATTAACAAGTGCCACAGTGCCAGTTTCCAGTTTTCTGCTGTTTTTGTGTTTCAGAAGTGATACACAGGAAATATTCTCGGAATTGGACGAAACAAAAGCCAGAAGTCCTATTTTTCTCGGGAGCATCCAGACATCCGAAGAAAGGAAGGAGAGGGGCCAGAGGCCACCCTCACAAGGGGCTGGCGCGGCCTAGGTCCTGGCCGCGCCACCCCTATGTGAGGAGCCCCTGGCTGCCCTCTCGCGACGCCCCTTCGCCTATAAGAAGCCTCGGGACGGAAAAACCTAGGCCGCCCGATCAGATTTCCAGAAAGAGTTCCGTAGCTCCGCCGCCGCCACCGACGAATTTCGGGGGACAGAAGTCTCTGTTCCGGCACCCTGCCGGGACGGGGAAGTGCCCCCGGAGCCATCTCCATCGGTCTCCATCGCCGTCTCCGCCGTCTCTATCGACCTCACCGCCATCTCCATCAACCTTGCTGTCTCCTATGATGAGGAGGGAGTAGTTCATCCCCGGGGCTGAGGGCTCTACCGGTAGCTATGTGGTTCACCTCTCTCTCCCATGATGTGATCTTTATGTGATCGTGAGCTTTGTATCATGTTGAACAAGTACATGTTATTATTCAGATATTTTGTGTACTCTAGTGATATTATTAAAGTAATCTATTCCTCCTGTTATGGTGTAACGGTGACAGTGCGTGCATCATGGTGGTACTTGGTTTAGGCTACGATTGTGATCCCTTGTGGATTATGAGAATAATTATTGCTATGATAGTTTGAGTGATTTATTCCTCCTTTCATGGTGTAAAGGTGTGAGTGTGTGCACCGTGTTAGTACTTGGTCTAAGTTGCAATGATTTCTATCGTGAATTGTGATCTGATTTGTTTATCTCTATGAGTGGTGTTTGTCAAGTACTTGATGAACTTTAAGGGGTGCTTCCCTAGCCACTACACAGTGATTAGTGTTATTCAATAGGAGAGTAATTTAGAGTACCTTAGCAAGAGAAGTTACTTGTTCATTCATGTTACATTGTTGGGAGTGTGTCCACTAGTGAAAGTATGATCCCTAGGCCTTGTTTCCAAGCTTTGCATATCGTTTACTTGCTGTTTTGTTACTTGTTTGCTCGCAGCGATTTTTATTCCAAGTTACATTTGCTACTTATAATCATCACTACTACTTGTATTTCACTATCTCTTCGCCGAACTAGTGCACCTATACATCTGACAAGTGTATTGGGTGTGTTGGGGACACAAGAGACTTTCTGTATCGTAATTGCAGGGTTGCTTGAGAGGGATAGCTTTGACCTCTAACCTCCCTGAGTTCGATAAACCTTGGGTGATCCACTTAAGGGAAACTTGCTGCTGTTCTACAAACCTCTGCACTTGGAGGCCCAACAAGTGTCTACAAGAATAGAAGTGCGTAGACATCAGTCATCCCCACGACACAAGCCCCCAAAACAGGTGAAGTCTCATGGGTTTGCATGGGGATTCGGCGGGTTCTTTTCCTCGCCGAAGTTTTGTTCGTTTCCGTCGAAGTCCCAGGATTCTTTGTCCGGCCTGGAGGTTGTTAGTTTTGAGGCCAAGTCTCGTGGAACTCCACCGGCCGTCTCGAGATGTGCCGGCTCCAAGTCCGATCCGATTGGCAACCGCCAAGCGGCCGCGAGCCGGTATGCTGCTCCCTTGGAACTTGTGCCGCTTCGGGTTCTGATCCCACGCTGCGGCCAGTGCAGTGCGACAGGGACTTGTCTTGTCACTTGGACTTCGGGGTCACCACCATCATTACTTCCCGAGTCGTCATGCGGGGTGGTCTGGCATACGTCAGCGGCACGTCCCATCGAAACAGCACGCGTTGGATTTACTCGCATTAAATCGACTCGGCCTTCCATGCCTTGTCGTCCTTTAAGTTTCAGAGCTCTCGAGGGTATTTCCCACTCCTGAGTGCCTTCACTTCTCCTCTTTGCCGAGCGGTTCTCTTGTCATCTCTTGCTCAACTCCTCCGCCCCAATGTCGTCTTCCGGAGCTCTCTGCGGACCCGAGGCCGGAGCCCCCAGCGGATCGGGCGGGCGGAAGCGTGGCCGCCTGTTCGGGAGCAGAAACAGGGTGAAGGACCCAGCGGCGACGCCGCCGGTTCCTCATTGACGCGGCCGCTCACCGGGCAGCCATAACAAGAAGACCTTGGCGGTGCTCGCAGCTGCGGCCGCTGTAGAGTCTGCCAGGGCGGCTCCCGCCGCCACCATCATCGCCGCCCCCACTGGGACGGTTGCCTTCGCCGCCGCCAACACCACGTCCCCTGTAGGCGCTCCCTCCATCGCCGGCGTCACCGCGACCTCCCTAGAGGCAGCGGCCGCCCTCGTCGGCGCCGCGCTTGCGGTTGGAGCGGCCTCTCCGGGCCTCGCCGGCGGAGGCGTCGGTAGCTCGTCCGGTGCGGCCGCCGCCAAGGCACGCAAGCCCCAGCGTGCGCCGCCGCAGCAGCGGCTCTCCTACACCCCGAAGCACGGGTTCACCACTGCCATGGTGCATCTGCAGGCCGGGTGCCAGGAGCGCCTGCCGCTCCCTGCCAGCTTTATCGGTACCATGGGGAGGAACCCCCCGACGAGCATTATGGTGGAGGAGGGTAGCGGTGGCCAGCCCATGTACCTCGTCGAGAGCCTTCACGATGAGCAGGGGAAGAGCTACCTCACCGATAGCTGGACGAAGTTCATCGACGACTATGACCTGAAGTGCGGCTGGTCCCTCATCTTGACCCACCGCGCCGGGTCGCCCGTCCTCTGCGTCCGCATCGTTGACACCTCTGACTGCGCCCGCGCCTACTCCCTCAGGCCGTGACTGGCGAGCACCTCCGAAGCCCCTTCCTCGACGATGGCTTCATCGATGAAGATCCGGGTGCTTAGGGTGGGGGGAGTATCTTTTGTTGTTCTCGGCCCTTAGCGTGGCCTATGCTATGTAATGACCATCGGATGTTAAGAACTTTTAATTTTCTGCAAGTCCTCGTTCATCTTTCTTCATTCGCTATGCGCTCGCTCTCGTATGAATGTTCCCTGCTTCCGTCGGAGCGCGATGATGATTTCATAGTTAGGATCTCTCCCGCGCTAGAACCAGTCACTGCGCGAGCTTGTAGGTAGGAGCTAAGATAGCCACCAACTTGCACGGACATTCTTGGCGAGGATTTCCGGCTTCAGCACGGAGGGAGAAGTGCCTCTGTAGGCCGGCTCCAAGAGACGCAAAGTAGCACCGGCTTGAGGAGACGGAAACGGAAGCTAAGACCTGCGCCGGCTCAGGCGAGGTCGGAGCCAGCATGTCTCCACCTCCCAAGCCTTCGCATGACCCTTGCCGCGGCTGGAGTAAACCTCCAGATCTCTGGCTTTAGCCGTTTCTTTGCGAATGCTAGATTTCGATTTCGATGCTCTTTTGCTGATCATGTCGCAGCGCCAACTGACCGAACAGCCGGCGAGGGACTGGAGCCGGCCCACTTCTAAGGGCCAATTCCCCTTCCTCCTAGCCCCCGAGTTTTAGGGCAGCTGGAATGATAGCTGGCTTGAAACTAGCTTGTCCGCATGCAGTGCCAACGTCGAGCGAGGCAGCTCTAGCTTTGAACCTCTTTGGCGTGGCTGCTCAGCCTAAATGCCGAGAAACTGTGATCATCAACCATCTGCTGGCCTGCCTTAGCCCGGTTCCCTCAACTTTTTCCTTAATCTCCCCCCCTTCGGCCCTTCTACCCCCAACCGGTAGCCTGGTGCCGGTTGGTCTCCCTTGGGTTGGTAGCCAAATGCCGGCCTAGGGTGGGAGCATGCCATGGGGTGAGAAGTAGTACTTCGGTTTATCGGGCGCCCGGCTCGGGCTAGCCAACGCACGGTCAACGAGCACTGTCTTCAACTGCTTAGTCGAGTTATCTATTATCGCTTACGGCTTTTTCTCTATGGCTTTCCTTCGTATGTGGCCTGCCGGCTCCTATCCGCCCGGCTGCGCGGAGCCGGGGGATGAAGGTTTGGCTCGAGACCTACTTTACACGTAGTACTCATCCGGCTGACGAGAGATCGATCGATTTTAGGGCAGCCGGCTGTGGCTCGGTGCCCAAAGCCGGCTACCGGTCAAGTGAATAACGCAGGATGCAAAACATACACGAAGTATTTTCCTCGGAGCCGGCCGTAACTAGCCGCTCCATTATCCTTTATTCATTGACAAGTTTTTCAGGGTACAAGCTTTTGCCTTAGCAGAAGAAAGGTCTTAGGAGGTTGACATTCTAGGGACGCTCCGTCTCCTTGTCAGAATTATCTGCCTTGTTCTTCCTGGGCTCTTGTGCGTCGATGAGGTAGTATGCCCCATTGCCTAGCACCCGGCTGACAATGAACGGTCCCTCCCAAGGAGAGGACAGCTTGTGCATGCCTTTAGTGTTTTGGACCAACCGGAGTACGAGATCTCCTTTGCGAAACGCAAGCGGACAGATCTTCCGGCTGTGGTATCGTCACAGCTGCTGCTGATAGAGCGCTGATCTGGCCAAAGCCTGCTCTCGTGCCTCCTCGAGAAGGTCAACGCCATCTTTGTGAGCTTCTTTTGCTTGCTTCTCCATGTACTGGACAACTCTGGGCGCATCGAATTCAATGTTAGTGGGCAGCACCACTTCTACTCCATAGACCAGGAAGAAAGGCGTGAAGCCGACAGAGCGATTTGGAGTGGTGCGCAGGCTCCAAAGCACTGAGGGCAACTATTCGACCCAACAGCCAGCTGAGTGCTCGAGAGGCTCGACCAACCTTGGTTTGATGTCTGCCAGGATCAGCCCATTTGCTTTCTCCACTTGCCCATTAGACTGAGGATGCGCCACTGATGCTAAGTCCAGCCAGATGCCCTTCTGGCCATAGTACTCAGCGAAGACTCCCTTTGTGAAGTTTGTCCCGTTGTCAGTGATGATGCTGTGGGGAACTCCATATCTCGTGATGATCTTGTTGAAGAACTTGATGGTGGACGAGCCGTCGAGTTTTTTGATTGGCTTGGCTTCGATCCACTTGGTAAACTTGTCCATGGCAACCAACAGATGCGTCAAGCCCTCGGGTGTGGTCTTGAACGGTCCTACCATGTCCAGGCCCCAGACAGCGAACGGCCAGGTGAGCGGGATGGTCTTGAGGGCTGCCACTGGAGTGTTTCGATGCTTGGAGAAGCGCTGACAGCCGTTGCACTGTTTCACCAGCTGTTCTGCATCCTTCTGGGCTATCAGCTAGTAGAAACCATGGCGGAAGGCCTTGGCCACCAAGGCTCTAGAAGATGCATGGTTCCCACACTCCCCTTGATGTATCTCCCTCAGCAGCTCTATCCCTTCTTCCGGCTCGATGCATTTTTGGAAGATTCCTAACACGCTGCGCTTGTACAGCTTGCTGTTGATGATGGTGTAGGCTTGCGCATGACGTTGAAGAATGGCTCCGGTGGCCTGGCTTCTGCTTCGTCCTGCGGCAAGTCCCCGGTGATGAGGTAGTTGGAGAATGGCTCCGCCCAGGATGGTATCTCCCGTATGTGGAAGACACTGGCGACCAGGGGATCAACAGCCCCCAGGTCCATCGTCGTGCAGGCTTCGTCTGGTTGGCCGGCTGTGGGGGCTAGCCTGGAGTTGGCAGCCCCCGAGTCCTTCATCGAGCCGGCAGCGCTGGGCTGGCCGGCTGCTTCCTTCAGCCCCGAGACGGCAGCCCCCGGGTCCGGCGGTGGCACCTGAGCCGGGGCGGGGTCTCCGGGCACGTAGATGGAGGGAGACTCCAGCGAGGGCTTGATGGACGGCTTGCGGATGATTTCCAGCGACACCCCAGCTGGGATATCCTGCTTGGTGGAGCCAATCTTGGATAGCCGGTCCGCCTCATCATTGTTTACTCTGGGGACGTGGTGGAACTCGCAGCCCTCGAAGAATCCGCAGAGCTGCTGCACGTAGAAGCGGTAGGAGGCCATGTTGGCATCCTTGGCGTCCCATTCCCCTGAGACCTGGTGCACCACTAGGTCGGAGTCTCCAAAGCAGAGGATCCTCCGTATGCCAATCTCCTTGGCTAGCGTGAGCCCATGCACCAGGGCTTCGTATTCGGCGACGTTGTTCGACGCACGGAAGTGCATCTGCAGCACGTACTGCAACTTGACTCCCTTGGGAGAGGTGAGGACGATGCCGGCTCCCAAGCCCTCGAGCATCTTGGAGCCGTCGAAGTTCATGCGGCAGTAGGTCGAGTCCGGAGCCGTCGGCAGGTACTGGTGCTCTCCCCAGTCAGCAAAGAAATCCGCTATGATCTGCGACTTGATTGTCGTCCTGGGCTTGTACCGAATGGTATGAGCGGCAAGCTCAATCGCCCATTTAGCCACTCTGCCCGTTGCATCCTTGCACCCTATGATCTCCGAGAGCGGAGTGGTGCTCACCACTGTGATAGGATGTTCCTCGAAATAGTGCTTCAGCTTCTTGGCCGCCATGTACACGCCGTATGCGACCTTCTGGTAGTGCGGGTAGTTTTGCTTGGAGAGAGTGAGCACCTCACTCAGATAGTACACCGGGTGCTGAATCGGTAGCTCCTTGCCTTCCTCGGTGCGCTCCACCACAATCACGATGCTGGTGACTCGCGGAGTAGCCGCGATGTAGAGCAGCATTGGCTCCCGCGGAGCCGGCGCTGCCAAGATTGGCGTGGTAGATAAGGCTCGCTTGAGGTCGTTGAAGGCATCATCAGCGCGCTGGGACCAAATGAAGTGGTCCGTCTTATTCATCAGCTGGTACAACGGCATGGCCTTCTCCCCGAGCCGGCTGACGAACCGGCCGAGCGAGGCCAAACATCCAACAAACTTCTGCACATCCCTGAGCTGGGTGGGCGGCTCTAGGGCCTCGATGGCTTTTATCTTTGAGGGGTTAGCCTCGATCCCTCGCTAGGAAACGATATAACCTAGGAGCTGTCCAGCCGGCACGCCAAAGGTGCACTTCTCCGGATTGAGCTTCATGCGATAGCGCCGCAGGTTGGCAAAAGTCTCCTTGAGATCGTCCAGGAGCGTGCCGTGCTGCTTGGTCTTCACCACCACGTCGTCCACATAAGCATGGACGTTCCTCCCAATCTGCCCTCGCAGACATCGCTGCATGGTTCACTGGTAAGTGGCTCCAGCATTCTTCAGGCCAAATGGCCTGGTGACGTAGCAGTAGGCTCCATACGGGGTGATGAAGGATGTTTTGATCTGATCCGGCTGGTAGAGCGGGATCTGATGATAGCATGAATAGGCATCCAGGAAGGACAGCATGTCACAACCGGCTATGGAATCGATCACCTGGTCGATGCACGGTAGTGCAAAAGGATCCTTGGGGCAAGCCTTGTTGAGGCTGGTGTAGTCGATACACATACGCCAAGTGTTGTTCTTCTTCGGGACCAAGACTGGGTTCGCCAACCAGTCAGGGTAAAATACCTCCATGATGAAGCCGGGTGCGAGGAGCCGGGCAATCTCCTCACCAATGGCTTTCCTTTTCTCTTCTGCAAAGTGCCGCAGTGGTTGCTTGACCGGCTTGGCATCTGGCCAGACGTTGAGTGAGTGCTCAGCCAGCTCCCTCGGTACACCTGGCATGTCCTTTGGAGACCATGCGAAGATGTCCCGATTCTCACGGAGGAAGCTGGTGAGCTTGCTTTCCTATTTAGCAGACAGGCCGGTGCCGATGATGACGTACTTGGTGGGATCACTCTCGTCCAGTAGGATCTTCTTGGTGTTGTCGGCCGGCTTGAACTGCTCCACCGACGACTGGCGGACCGGCACATCTTGCTGGGCTAGCTCCACGTGATGAAGAAGCTGCCGCTTCTCCTCGGCGATGACCAGTGCCTCCGCCAGCTGCGAGCTCTCCTTGGCGCAGGCCAGAGACTTCTTGAAGCTTCCTGAGACTGTGATCACACCCCTGGGTCCTGGGAGCTTCATCTTCAGATAGGCGTAATGCGGCACCGCCATGAACTTGGCCAGGGCTAGACGGCCAAGCAGCGCATGGTAGGGACTACTGATGTCCACCACCTCGAACCAGATGGGCTCGCGGTGGCTATTTCCTTTCTTCCCGAAGAGAACCTCCAGCTGCACCCTGCCCAAAGGGGTGCACGAATGCCCAGGCACGATGCCATGGAAGGTGAGCCGGCTCGGTTTCAGCTGAGCAAGTGGGATGCCCAGCTTCTCCATAGAGCTTCGGTAAAGAAGGTTGATGCTGCTGCCACCGTCGATGAGCACACGAGAGAATCGGCATGTGTGCGTATCGGAGGACATGACAGGATCTAGGACCAGAGCGTATTCTCCAGGGCTGGGCATCAGTCTCGAATGGTCCTCGCATCCCCAGGTGATGGCTGCTTCAGACCAGTGCATGAACTGGGGTTCTGCAGGCATAACAGCGTTCACTCTGACTCGTGCCAAAGGTCGTTCCTTTTATCCTTGCCTGGGTTAGTAAAGATATGATACTGCTCAACATCCGCCGGGAAGTCATCATCACCTTGGTCCGGCTCGCCTCCGACCGGCTCATGCTGTTGGTCCTCCTGACCTCCAACCGGCTGCGCTTGCAAAGCTCCAGGGAGCTGCCGAGCGCATTGCTCCAGCTCTTTCATGAACCGACACTAACGCGTGGAGTGGGTCGCTTCCCTGCCCGGGGTGTTGTGGAATTTACACGGCTGGTCAAGTGCAGCATCGAGGGTGTACTTGCCCTCTTTGCGCCCCTGACTGCTGCCGGCAGCCCCCGGGCCTCCTTGGTTAGAAGCCGCTCGCTTTGAGCTTGCAGATCCCTTGGGGAGCGTCTTCATGTGGTCAAGCCACAGATGGATGTGCAGGGCCGGTTGGTGAGCTTGGGGCTCCAGCCCTGGCATCGGCGCCGGGACTTGACGTGGCCTGATGCTCCAAGTGAATGTGGCTACAGACTGTCCTTGTGCGTGGTGAATAACCAGCCCGTTGGGAACCCCAAGAGGAAGGTATGATGAGTGCAGCAGCAAGTTTTCCCTCAGTTTAAGAAACCAAGATTTATCGAACAGGAGAGGAGAGACAATGACGACTGAAGGTGTTGTGGAACCTGCACACACACAAACAAATACTTTGTTCCCAACTTGCGATGAGGTTGTCAATCTCACCGGTTTGCTTGAAACAAAGGTTATGAGTGTATCGAGTGGAAAACAATATAGTATGCGAGTAAAGTAAACAGTACGAGTAAAGTAAACAGGTCATAGCAATATGATGGAAATAGGACCGGGGTCCACAGTTCACTAGTGGTGTCTCTCCATAGATAAAATAACACATGCTGGGTAAACAAATTACAGTTGGGCAATTGATAGAATAGAGATAACGTGATATGTCAAGAAGATCACTATGAGATTTACTCTGGGCATTACAACAAAATACATAGACCGCCATCCAACTGCATCTATGACTAATAATCCACTCCCTGGGATATCAATCCGAACACCCTAGAAGTATTAAGTTGCGAACAACAGATAATTGCATTAAGCAAAGTGTGTAATGTAAACAAAGCATATGCCCTTGAGCATATGAATGTTGTTTTCTCCCTAGTAGCAATAGCACATCTACCACCTTAGAGGTTTCTGTCACTCCCCCAGGTGAAATAGAGACATGAACCCACTATCGAGCATAAATACCCCCTCTTGGAGTCACTAGCAACTACTCGGCCAAGATAGCTACTAACAACGGAGAGCATGTAAGATCATAAACAACATAGAGATAACAAAAGATATAATTCAGTACAGCAACTTAATCATAAACACCAATATTCATCGGATCCCAACAAACCAAACATGTAGAATTACATAACGGTGATCTCAATCATGTATGGCAGCTCATGAGATCTAAACATGAAGCACATAGTGGAGAAGACAACCATCTAGCTACTGCTATGGACCCATAGTCCAAGGTAGACTACTCACTCATCGCTCCGGAGGCAAGCATGGCGATGAAGAAGACCTCTGGTGGCGATTCCCCTCTCCGGCAGGGTGCCGGGAAGAGCTTCTGGACCCTCCCGATCTTCGGGTCGACGGCGGCGGCGGATCGTGATGTGTTCTGGAAAACTGATCGGGGCCTTAGGTTTTTCTCATCGGGGGGTCTTTATAGGCGAAGGGGCATCGTCAGAGGTGGGGCCAGGTGGCCTCACGCGGTGGTGGCGCGGGCCAGGCGCTGGCCATGCCACCTGTGCGTGTGGGCCCCTGGTCCCTCGCCTCCTACTCTCCTTCGGATCTCTGGAAGCTTCCGGGTAAAACAAGACTTCAGGAACTTGTTTCGTCCAATTCCGAGAATATTTCCTGTGTATCACTTGAAACACAAAAATAGCAGAAAACAGGAAACTGGCACTGTGGCACTTCGTTAATAGGTTAGTTCCGGAAAATGCATAAAAATGCCACTAAGTGTAACGAAACAATAGGCAAATGGTGTAAAAACAAGCATGGAGCATCAAAAATTATAGATACGTTTGAGACGTATCAAGCATCCCCAAGCTTAACTCCTGCTCGTCCTCGAGTAGGTAAGTGATAACAAAAGAATAATTTTTGAGGTGACATGCACCTACACAATCTTGATCATATATGTAAGCATTGGTGAGCTGGGATCAATAGAACTTAAAACATGGGCATGAAGAAATAATCATGACAATAAGAACTTAGCAACCATGTTGTAAACATGCAAATGAACACAAACAAAAGATCATGAAAATGAAACAATGAAAGTCAAACGTGTGTTCAAATCATAAGGAAAAACATACAAAAGGTTTTCAGCTTGTCCTTCAAAGAGAGCAAAACATAAATGCATAGGACACCTTCAAGTTTAAGAGGGCGACTAGATACAAATAATTTAAGAACAAGTGAAACCAACAATATGAATCAATCAATGAACTTTGGGACAATGCATATCACACTAAGAATGACAACTATGCTCTCTTAATGGTGCATAAAGAAAGAAGGTGGTGACTCAACATAAAAGTAAAAGAAAGGCCCTTCGCAGAGGGAAGCGGTGATTAAACATGTGCTAGAGCTTTTCATTTGTAAAACAGAGAGATAAAACTTGATTTTGAGAGGTGGTTGTCTTTGTCAACGACTGGCAATGGGGTTCTTACTATCTTCCATACAAAAATGAAGCAAGTTTTTGAGAGAGAGATTGGCACTTTTGTGCTCTTTTATAAAGCTTGGCACTCCTCCCCACCTTTTTTCCTTTCACAAACCATGGCTAACCGATTCCATCGGGTGCCCACCAACATTCACTTTCCATGGAGGAGTGCCTTTTTTTCTTTCTTTTTTTTCTCTTTTTTTTTCTTTTTGGAATAAGCAATATGGAAGATAGCAAATCCGACCACTACGTCCCCATGAGCTGAAAATAGTGTCACAAAACGAGAAGTGTTTTGAAGGTTTTTTGAAAGGTAGCACATGAAAATTTTACTTTGGAATGGCTTACAAATACCATGCATAGGAATTTATAGTGGACACAATGGCAAACTTTGGCTTTTAGGAGTTGGATGCACGAGTAGAGCTCATACTCAGTACAAGGCGAGGGCTAGCAAAAGACTGGGAGCGACCAACTAAGAGAGCAGTAATGGCCATAATCATGCAAAGCGACAAAGCGACATTAAAACAAGCATAAGATGGCATCAAAAGTCAAAAACTAAATGATCATGAAGGATATTGGCAACTTTGTAAGAGTCTAACATGTGTGATCATGCGCCAAGTCAACCCAAATAAAGCATCTAGGAGAAAACCAAAATAATGCTTCCATACAATAAAAACAACGCATGATTTTTTTCAAAGGCTCATTAAGCAATCTCAGTTATTTGAGACAAGTCATGCTACAGCAAAACCACTAAGCATACTATCAAAAAGACATCAAGCATGACATGAAAAAGCCTAAGCCGCAGTCTACACAAGCTCCTTCTTGTACCACTATTTTGCACAAAGCTTTTTCTCTTTTCCAACACCATTTGAAATTTTTATAAACACCTCTTTTGATGAAAACCAATAAAGATCAGAGGCAAAAATACACCTTGATGAAAAGATATGACAAGATCTGAACGCAAATCAAGGCGAAAACGAAAACCAAAAGCAGTAGCAGAAAAAGAAGAACGCATCGATGAACGATAAGAGTGAAAAACTGAGCGTTCTTTGCAAATGAAAACGAGTACATCTCCTCCAAAGAAATTTGTTGGGGTCCAACCATTTATTGCAGAAAACAAACAAACTAAACCAACTAAGAAAACTAAAACAACTGACGCTCCAAGAAAAACACATAGTGCATGAAGCAATAAAAATATAGTGTTTTGAAAGGTGACCTGATTTTTGCCGATGAAGAAGGGGTGCCTCGGGGGCATCCCCAAGCTTTGACACTTGTACTTCTTGGATATTTCTTGGGGTGATGCATGGGCATCCCCAAGCTTGAGCTTTTGTCCATTCTTCAACTCATCTCATCATTCTCCAATCCCTACACTTGAAAACTTTCTTCATACAAAACTAAACACAAATCTATTAGCAACATTAGTGCAAGCATAACATATAATCAATCCTCTATTTGCTTCAGGTTTCAACTCAAAACCACCACATATATAGCATATACTACTGTAGCAACCTCCCCAAAAGTTCCATGATAAAAAAACTCAAAAGAAAGCAATAAAGTGGCAAACACAAATATTGGCAGAAATCTGTCAAAACTGAACAGCTGACAAAGGTCGAATTTTTGAGGGATTTTCTGTTGCTCAAATCAAAAAGTGTTCAACTAAGAAAAGTTTGGATATAACCTGGGTCATATACACAAGAAATCGCAGGTCCAAAAGATAAAAAGAGAATTTTCATGAATTTTTACGGTGCAGCACCGAAAACAGTTTCAGGACAGCAACATCCCCAAATCTTTACCTCACTCAAATTAGAGGCTTCTCTTGGCACAAAATCGAAATAAACAAGATAAGGAGCAGTCATTATAGTAGTAATGACTTCCAAGACTCAAATAAAAGAAAAAAGTACTGAAAAGAAAATATTGGGTTATCTCCCAAGAGTGCTTTTCTTTAACGCCTTTGAGCTAGGCGCAGAAAATTGCGAATCAAGTAATATCAATAGATGAAGCATCAAGCTCATAATTTGCTCTAAGAATAGAGTCAAAAAGCAATTTCTTTCTTATCCTAGGGAAGTGTTCCATACCTTTCTTAAGTGGTAATTGATATTTGATAGTGCCTTCCCTCATATCAATGATGGCACCTACAGTTCGAAGAAAGGGTCTTCCCAAAATAATAGGACATGAAGCATGGCATTCAACGTCCATAACAAGAAAATCAACGGGAACAAGGTTATTGTTAACCACAATAAGAACATCATTAATTCTTCCCAAAGGTTTCTTCTTAGCAACATCGGCAATAGGAACATCAAAATAACATTTTTCAAGCGGTGGTAAATCAAGCATGTCATAAATCTTTCTAGGCATGATAGAAATACTAGCACCTAGATCACATAAAGCATGGAAATCATAACCATTAACATGCATATCAATGATGGGTTCCCAACCATCATCTAACTTCTTGGGAACAGAAGCTTTTTGCTTCAACTTTTCATCCCTAATTTTTATGAGAGCATTGGTAATATGCTTAGTAAAAGCAATATTTAAAGAACTAGCATTGGGAGTCAAAGCAAGCTTTTGCAAGAACAAAATAACTTCAGATATATTGCAGCCATCAACATCAAAATCATTAAAAGAAATAGAGCTATCATCTCCCACACTCCGAAAAATTTCAGCATTCTTTTGAGAAAAAGTTTTGGCAGTTTTAGGCTTTTTAACACAAGGAGTGGGAGTTTTCTCTACACCAATCAAAGTAAGAGGATTGCTACCAGTAGGAGCAACATCATTAGAGGTAGTAATAGTACATACCTTCATCTCTCTAGCCATCTCATCTTCTCTTTCCTACCTGGCATGCAATTCCGCTAACAATCTAATATTTTCATCAATTCCAACTTGGATAGCATTAGCGGTAGCAAAAACATTGTTCTCTTTCACATAATTAGGAAACACTTTTAATTTCAGAAGTTAAACATCATGAGCAAGGCTATCAACTTTAGAAGCAAGAATATCAATTTTGCCTAACTTTCCTCAACAGACTTGTTAAAAGCAGTTTGCTTACCGATGAAGTCCTTGAGCATTACCTCAAGCTCGGAGGGCGCGGCCCTAGTGTTATTGTAGGAATTACCATAAGAGTTACCATAACCATTACCATTAGTAGAAGGGTACAGCCTATAATTGTTACTAGCAAAATTGTTCCTATAAGCATTGTTGTTAAAATTATTGTTTCTAATGAAATTCACATCAACATGCTCTTCTTGGGCAACCAGAGAGGCCAAAGGAACATTATTAGGATCAACATGAGTCCTATCATTAGCAAGCATAGCCATAATGGTATCAATCTTATCATTCAAGGAAGAGGTTTCCTCAACAGAATTTACCTTCTTACCTTGTGGAGCTCTCTCGGTGTGCCATTCAGAATAATTTACCATCATGTTGTCGAGTAGCTTTGACACGGCGCCCAAGGTAAGGGACATAAAAGTGCCTCCAGCAGCTGAATCAAGTAGGTTCCTTGAAGAAAAATTCAGTCCTGCATAAAAAGTTTGGATAATCATCCAAGTAGTCAGTCCATGAGTGGGGCAATTCTTTATCATAGATTTCATTCTTTCCCAAGCTTGAGCAACATGTTCATTATCAAACTGAGTAAACTTCATAATATTGCTACGCAACGATATAATCTTAGCAGGAGGATAGTATCTACCAATAAAAGCATGCTTACACTTAGCCCATGAATCAATACTATTCTTAGTCAAAGACAGCAACCAATCTTTAGCCTTTCCTCTCAAAGAAAAAGGAAACAACTTGAGCTTAATAATGTCACTATCAACATCCTTATATTTCTTCATCTCACATAGCTCAACAAAATTGTTGAGATGAGCGGCAGCATCTTCAGTACTAGCACCAGAAAATTGCTCTTTCATAACAAGGTTCAATAAAGCAGGCTTAATCTCATAAAAGTTTGCAGCAGGAATAGGTGGTGCAATAGGAGTGCAGATAAAATCACTATTGTTCGTGCTAGTGAAGTCACACAACTTGGTGTTTTCAGGATTGGCCATTTCAGCAAAACAAAAGTAAACAAGTAAAAACAACTACCAAGGATTCTAATTTTTTTGGGTTTTTTTTTATAAAAAGCAATGCAGGTAAAATAAATAAAGTAAAGCAAAACAATAACAAAGTAAAGAATGTGTGTGCGAAGAACTCCCCTCGCAGAAGTCTTCTCTTCCTCCCCGGCAACGGCGCCAGAAAAATAGCTGATGCTCCAAGTGAATGTGGCTACAGACTGTCCTTGTGCGTGGTGAATAACCAGCCCGTTGGGAACCCTAAGAGGGAGGTATGACGAGTGCAGCAGCAAGTTTTCCCTCAGTTTAAGAAACCAAGGTTTATCGAACAGGAGAGGAGAGACAATGACGACTGAAGGTGTTGCGGAACCTGCACACACACAAACAAATACTTTGTTCCCAACTTGCGATGAGGTTGTCAATCTCACCGGTTTGCTTGAAACAAAGGTTATGAGTGTATCGAGTGGAAAACAATATAGTATGCGAGTAAAGTAAACAGTACGAGTAAAGTAAACAGGTGATAGCAATATGATGGAAATAGGACCGGGGTCCACAGTTCACTAGTGGTGTCTCTCCATAGATAAAATAACACATGCTGGGTAAACAAATTACAGTTGGGCAATTGATAGAATGGAGATAACGTGATATGTCAAGAAGATTACTATGAGATTTACTCTGGGCATTACAACAAAATACATAGACCGCCATCCAACTGCATCTATGACTAATAATCCACTCCCTGGGATATCAATCCGAACACCCTAGAAGTATTAAGTTGCGAACAACAGATAATTGCATTAAGCAAAGTGTGTAATGTAAACAAAGCATATGCCCTTGAGCATATGAATGTTGTTTTCTCCCTAGTAGCAACAGCACATCTACCACCTTAGAGGTTTCTGTCACTCCCCCAGGTGAAATAGAGACATGAACCCACTATCGAGCATAAATACCCCCTCTTGGAGTCACTAGCAACTACTCGGCCAAGATAGCTACTAACAACGGAGAGCATGCAAGATCATAAACAACATAGAGATAACAAAAGATATAATTCAGTACAGCAACTTAATCATAAACACCAATATTCATCAGATCCCAACAAACCAAACATGTAGAATTACATAACGGTGATCTCAATCATGTATGGCAGCTCATGAGATCTAAACATGAAGCACATAGTGAAGAAGACAACCATCTAGCTACTGCTATGGACCCATAGTCCAAGGTAGACTACTCACTCATCGCTCCGGAGGCAAGCATGGCGATGAAGAAGACCTCCGGTGGCGATTCCCCTCTCCGGCAGGGTGCCGGGAAGAGCTTCTGGACCCTCCCGATCTTCGGGTCGACGGCGGCGGCGGATCACGATGTGTTCTGGAAAACTGATCGGGGCCTTAGGTTTTTCTCATCGGGGGGTCTTTATAGGCGAAGGGGCGTCGTCAGAGGTGGGGCCAGGTGGCCTCACATGGTGGTGGCGCGGGCTAGGGGCTGGCCGCGCCACCTGTGCGTGTGGGCTCCTGGTCCCTCGCCTCCTACTCTCCTTTGGATCTCTGGAAGCTTCCGGGAAAATAAGACTTCAGGAACTTGTTTCGTCCAATTCTGAGAATATTTCCTGTGTATCACTTGAAACACAAAAACAGCAGAAAACAGGAAAATGGCACTGTGGCACTTCGTTAATAGGTTAGTTCCAGAAAATGCATAAAAATGCCACTAAGTGTAACGAAACAATAGGCAAATGGTGTAAAAACAAGCATGGAGCATCAAAAATTATAGATACGTTTGAGACGTATCATGGCCTGCCAGCTCCGCCGGCCTACTGGGCGCGGCGGCCTCGAGCGTTGCAGCTCGGAGCACGACCGCCCTGTCCGCGTCCTCCGCGGCCTTGGATTGCCGATGGCGATCGTTGGACCTGGCCTGGGCCCATGGCAGTGAGGCCATGGCCACGCCGTGGGTCATGAGCAAGCTCCACCGGCGCGCCTCCCTGCGTGTCATGGAACTCGCGGAGCTTGGTGCTCATTCGGTGCTGGGCGTCCTCGTCCTCGGCCACCTTGCAGAGGAGAACGAGGCGCGTCCGCTCCAGGGCCTCGGCGACCCGGGCGGGGTCAATGACGCGGTTGAGTGGTGCGCGCAGGTCCACCACGGGGACGTCCGAGGCGTCCTGCTCTAGGAGTGGAGCATCCTGCTCCTGTGGAAGAAGGCGTTCGGGCGACGGGCGCGCGGGTCACGGTGAGTCGCCGCCCTCCTCTTCTCCCAGGGCCATCACCTCGACCATGGCGCCAAGATCGCTGCTTTCACTGCAGCTCGAGCCTCTGTCGCTAAGAGGGTCGAAGACGTCGGTCACCTCCTCCGGGAAGGGCCTAGTGACATAGAAGCGGTGGCTGCCGACGTCGAGGAAGGAGCCGCTGTTGCCGAAGCCGTTCTTGAAGCAGGCTAAGTTCTCACTGACGCGGTCGAAGGTGCCGAACCTCCAGACAAGGCCGGAGGCGACCTTCTCGCCGAGAGCCGATGAGGGTCCCGGCCAGAACTTGACTCCGGTCGCCGCCGCGCGTTGCCCCACGGTGGGCGCCAACTGTCGTGGGAATTTGGAGACAGTAGCCATAGGGTGGCTTAACGAAGGGGCTCGACGGTGTGCGATGATGGGTCCGGCTCGGGATTGTGCCAACAGAGACACCTCGGTTTACCTAGGTTCAGGGCCCTCCACGCCGGAGGTAAAACCCCTACTTCCTGCCTGCTTCGTATTATCTCGATAGTGGTTACAATGCTCCTCGAGCTGTTCGGTCTAGAGGAGGAAGAAGAAGATCGGATCTCCCTAGTTTAAGGGTCCAGACCCCCTTATATAGGCAGGGGGTCTGGTTACAGGTTAGGTGGCCATCCGTTCGGCTGCCGGCTCCTCCGTGGCTGCGTCCTTGGCGTGATCCTCTGGCCCTGCTCTGACGATCGCACTTTATAAAGCGCCTTTCCCCCTTGGACCGGCATCTGGGAGGCATATGCCCTCCCTTTTGCCTCGGATCCTTTCGTGGGGAAGGCTCCTTGATCGCTGGTTGGTGGAGTCCGGTCGTGGCGTGCATCACTCCCATCCTTTGCATCTGTCTACCTTGTCGGGGCCAGGCCACTTTCGGCGAAACAGCCGTTGGAGGATTCTGGTCTTCATCGCCCGGCTCTGGCTCTCCTCGGTGGAGTCGCTAGCCGGCTGCTGGCGCAGCCGGCCCTTCGGGCGGAGCCGATCTTCTCGTCCTAGAGCCGTGGAGATTCCTGGGACGCCAGCCGGCAGATAGCACGGCCCTTGGCATGCCCCATAAGTCATCCCCACGACATTGATCAAATATGTAAGCAGTTGTGCGCTGGGATCAAAAGAACTTAAAACATGGGCATGAAAGATATAATCTTGATAGAAGAAACTTAGCAACCATGTTATAACATGAAAAAGAACACAAACGAAAGATCATGAAAATGAAACAATGAAAGTCAAACGTGTGTTCAAATCATATGGAAAAACATACAAATGGTTTTCAGCTTGTCCTTAATGAGAGAGCAAAACATAAATGCATAGGACACCTTCAAGTTTAAGAGGGCGACTAGATACAAGTAATTTAAGAACAAGTGAAACCAACATCATGAATCAATCAATAAAAACTTTGGGACAATGCACATTATACTCAGAATGACAACTATGCTCTCTTAGACGGTGCATAAAGATAGAAGGTGGTGACTCAACATAAAAAGTAAAAGAAAGGCCCTTCGCGGAGGGAAGCAGTGATTAAACATGTGCTAGAGCTTTTCATTTGTAAAACAGAGACAAAACTTGGGTTTTGAGAGGTGGTTGCTTTTGTCAACAACTAGTAATGGGGTCTTACTATCTCCCAAACAAAAATAAAGCAAGTTTTTGAGAGAGATTGGCACTTTTTGTGCTCTTTTATAAAGCTTGGCACTCCTCCCCACCTTTTTTCCTTTCTCAAACCATGGCTAACCGATTCCATCGGGTGCCCACTAACATTCACATACCATGGAGGAGTGCCTTTTTTTCTTTTTTCTTTTTTGGAATAAGCAATATGGAAGATAGCAAATCTGACCACTACGTCCCCATGAGCTAAAAACAGTGTCACAAAACGAGAACTATTTTGAAGGTTTTTTCAAAGGTAGCACATAAAAATTTACTTGGAATGGCTTACAAATACCATGCATAGGAATTTATAGTGGACACAATGGCAAACTTGGTTTTTAGGAGTTGGATGCACGAGTAGAGCTCATACTCAGTACAAAATGAGGGCTAGCAAAAGACTGGGAGCGACCAACTAAGAGAGCAATAACGGCCATAATCATGCAAAGCGACAAAGCAATATTCAAAGAAGCATAAGATGGCATCAAAAGTAAAAAACTAAATGATCATAGAGGCAATGGCAACTTTGTATGAGTCTAACATGTGTGAGCATGCGCCAAGTCAACACAAATAAAGCATCAAGGAGAAAACCAAAATAATGCTTCTAAATAATTAAAACAACGCATGATTTTTTCAAAGGCTCATTAAGCAATCTCAGTCATTTGAGACAAGTCATGCTACAGCAAAACCACTAAGCATGCTATCAAAAAGACATCAAGCACGACATGCAAAAGCCTAGGCCGCAGTCTACACAAGCTGCTTCTTGTACCACTTTTTTGCATAAAGCTTTTTCTCTTTTCCAACACCATTCGAACTTTTTATAACAACTCTTTTGATGAAAAACAACATGGACCAGAGGCAAAAATACACCTTGATGAAAAGATATAACAAGATCTGAACATAAATCAAGGTGAAAAATGAAAGCTAAACGCAGTTCTAGAAAAAGAGAACACTCGCGGAAATCTGTTTTTCACTCTTATCGCTCAACGAGTGTTCTTGGCAAATGAAAAACAAGGCAACTTCTCTAAAAGAAATTTGTTGGGGTCCAACCATTTATTGCAGCAAACAAAACTAAAGAAAACTGAAAACTAAAACAACTGACGCTCCAAGAAAAATGCATAGTGCATGAAGCAATAAAAATATAGTGTGTTGAAAGGTGACCTAATTTTTGCCGATGAAGAAGGGGTGCCTCAGGGGCATCCCCAAGCTTTGACGCTTGTACTTCTTGGATATTTCTTGGGGTGACATGGGCATACCCAAGCTTGAGCTTTTGTCCATTCTTCAACTCATCTCATCATTCTCCAATCCCTACACTTGAAAACTTCCTTCATACAAAACTAAACTCAAATCAATTAGCAACATTAGTGTAAGCATAACATTGAATCAACCCCTTTTTGCTTTAGGTTTCAACTCAAAACCACCACATATAAAGTAGGGATTTCTATTTTCATGCCCTCGGGTCCTTAGTTGTACTCAGTTTTCCCCATCTCCTTAGGTTTTCCTCAGTTTTGCCCAAGCCCTTGTCTGAAACCCTCACAAGGAACTCGGACTGGAGGAATCCCGTTCAGTTGACCGTTCCGTGATGGCGAGTGGGGCCGCGTCGTGTGGGGCTGGTAGAAAGGGACCGCGTGGGACAAGACGAGACCGTGTTTGGTCATACGAGCGGAGCTGGGGCCGTAGCGTGTGGAGTCGTAGCGTGTGGAGCTGTGTGGGTCCGAGACGTGGGCACAAGTGGTTTCTGTCTCTTTCGCCTAGATTAGAAGTTTTCAATGCACCTTTTTCCTCTCTCTTGCTCGATCTCATTCATTCTTGATTGCCCAAATTGGTAGCAAATCTAGAGCAGCTTCTCCTTCTGTTTTTTAACGTCATTCATTTCTTTATGCCTTCGTTTTTACCCAATCAGGTACTCCCTCCGATCCATATTACTCTTCACTAATACGGATGTATCAACCACTAAAATGTGTTTAGATACAACCACATTAGCAAAGAGTAATATGGATCGGAGGGAGTAGGAAATCTAGGGCACAAATCTAGAGAAAATATACGATAAGCTGCATACAGCAGCCAACTCTAGCATAGATAACAGTACTACCGAGATCCAACATAAGCTACATTTTACATGAATTTAAGCTTGGAGTCTGCACAGGTGAATCCCAAGTGCTTTGTGTTTGGCCATGAACGCATGCACGTTCACGGTCGTTCCAACTCTAGCACCGCCAATGGCTCTGCCAATGGATTTGGCATGGTTCACCAGGCAGTTGAAGTCAGTGGCGCAGAGCCTCCTGTTGCAAAAGGGGCACCTGTAAACACCTCGAGCAAAGTGGCGATCGTAATGGCTGGACTGCAGCCTCCTGAGGACGTGACGAGTCTTGGTGTGGAAGGACTCGTCGTCGCTGTCGACGTTGCTGCTCTGGACCTGTCATGTAGCACCAAAGATTGAAAAACACATAGTCAATTGCAGCGATGATGGAACAGAGAGTGAACAAAAGATCATGCATGATAATATGGGCACGAAAAAAAGAGGTAGCCTCAGTTACATTGGCCACACTTATATCCAGGATTTGAGTCAGTGAACCAAAGATCATGCACAACAAATTTGTACACACCAATTGTTTACTGACCAAACCCTGAATCAATTTGTGCCCAAATATTCATCATCATCAGCACAAATTAACAGGATGGGATTGATTACTCACATAAGTTAATCGAATCTTAAACAAAAGCAAATCACAAACACTAATAACGCAAGATCAAGAACTAGGAACAGACGAACCCTAATAACACAAGATCTAACACAAAAGGATTGACAGACGAACCCTAATAACGCAAGATCTAACACAAAAGAGTTGTTAGCATAGAACTACCACATTTCAGGTGAAATTTACCAAATGGTACCACTTTCTCGCAAATTTTTTGCAATTCAGACAAATCATCAATTTGCATCCAATTGACAGCGGAACTGACAGGTGGGCCCCATTTGTCAGTGCTGAGGTGGCATGAACAGGAGAGTATTTGCTGACTAGGACTGCCCCCTCATGCCAGTTCACTTAAAAAGGCTAAAATAAAATTATTAAAGAATATACCATATTATCTTATCTCCTGTCACCTACCACCAGCCCCCCACCCACTGCGCCGCCTCGACCCGCCCTCTGGCCTGCCTCCCTAGCCGCCGGCCCGGCTGCCGGCCTCTGTCGGCCTGCCTTGCATGCTCAGCTGTCAGCACCCTGCCTTGTGCGCGTGGTCGTCGCCCCCCTGCTGTAGCATGCCGCAACGGGTCCCCATCTTCCCCTACTCCGGCGACCTCCTCCGGCGACATGTTTCGGCGACCTGTTCCGGCCCCTTGCTGTCGCGCGCGTGGCCACTCGCCCCATGCTGTAAAGCGCCACCGTCGGTCCCTATCTTCTCCTCTGGTGACCTTCTCCAGCGCCCTGCTGTGGCACGCGCGGCAGCCAACCGTCCCCATCTTTCCCTCCGGTGAGCAGCTCCGCCCCCCTGCTACAGCGCGTGCGGCCGCCGGCCCCTCTGCTGTAACGCTCTGCCACCGTCCCCATCTTTTCTTGCTCCGGCTACTTGCTCCGAAGAGGCCGGCTGACAAGGGTATAGTTAATAGAGCCCGTTAGTTGAGTACCCCTAAGGCCCGTATAGCTAGGCCTAATTGTAATGATAGTCGAATACGAGTTATTACCGTATGTCGATATTTGTAATCTGTATCGAACCCTACCCGATCCTCGAGACCTGGCCACCTATATATAGGGGTCAGGAGGGGATGGTGTAGGGCAGATTGAAAGCAAGCCAGGTTGAACACCCAAGTTTACTTTCGATACGCACTTATTTTGACTAACTTTACCTTCGAGTTCATCCGACGCCCTATCTCCCCGATCCTAAGTCCTTCATCTAGGACATTTGTCGAGTTAACCCTCGTCAATTGGCGCCGACCGTGGGGAGACTGGGCGTTGGAACCATGAATTCGACGGCTTTTTCGCTTTTAGCCAACAGCAGTTCAGAAGTCGACGGAAGTCAAGAGGTGGAACTAACAATTGGAAGTTTGAGCATCCTCATCGGGACATCGGGTTCATCTCGCCTCTCGGATTCGACGAAGCCAGATCCGTCGGCAAGCAAGCCCGAAACAGAGGAAGCGTTGGAGTCATCAGAAGGCTCTTCCAGTGAGGTAAACTCGCCTGTCAGCTTAGAAAAAGCATCAATCGCAGAAAGCGACGAAATTCAGGAAAACTTCGACTCAGAAGAAAAAGCGTGTCAGACGCACAATAACACAAAGGACTTCGCCGTAGGAACCAGCGGCGTCTCCAAAGTACATCAGTTATGCGTCATTATCACTGAAGCAGAAGAAGGAAACAACAGCGAAGGAAGTAAAAAGGTCGACAGACAAGTCGACAAAATGAAAGATCACAACAAAAAGGAAAAAGAGAAAGTCCACGTCTCGGCTGGTGAATGGAGAATGATTACGTCAGCCATTAATCATGGTACAGAAGTACCCGAAGGATCAAGAAGAGAAGTTCTAATGGGATATCAGTACGCACTATACCAACACAAGAAGAAACTAAGGGAGGAAAGAGACATGATGTTTCAAGACAACAACAGTATATCAAGTGAAGAATACTAGGAAGACTATAGTGAAGATTCAGAATATAGTAGAGAGAGGCGCGGAGATCCAAAACACAATAGGAGGGCGGCAGCATGCGGCAGAGAAGAAGGGTACTCAAGGAGCCCCACCCTGCAGCTAGAAGAGGAGGAAGATGACTTGATACAAAGAACGCCAGAGGCAGCATTGGCAGCAGCACAAGCATATTTACTAGCCACAAAACCAGAGCATGGAGACCTGCGAGAAGGTATGCACCGAGCCGCGATACGAAGCCTCGGAATAATAGAAGGTAAGATCAGGGAGCAAGGCCCAGAGACGAAGTTGACAAATCACAAGGAGAAGTTCAGATACAATCGCGCACACAACAACTATAGCGAGTTATCAGAAGAGAAAAAGCAGCAGAAAAAGAAGGAGGACGCAAGAAGTATAATAGCACAAGCTCGAGTAAACAAATCGCGACATGCTTGGAGGGAAGAAAATTACAAAGACGATGATAAAGATATGGGTGCGTTATGCTTTACCCGCAGGGTTCGCAAAACGCGGGTACCCAAAGGATTCAAACTACCACACGACCAGAATAAGTACGACGGGTCACAAGAACCTACCTTATGGCTATCAGATTATCTACAGGCAGTACAGATACTAGGAGGAACAAAGGCGACTGCAATGCAAAGTTTGCAGCTACATCTCACCGGCGCCGCACGGTCCTGGTTGAACACCCTACCCGATGAATCCATTGGAAGCTAGGGGAAACTCGAAAGTCAATTCACAAGAAATTTTCGCTCCACCTACAAGCGCCCAGCATCACTGGAAGAAGTTAAAGCATGTATGCAGAAGAAAGGCGAAACGCTACGCTCTTATATACAACGCTGGAGTATAATTAAAAACTCAGCAGAGGACGTCTCTGACGAACGAGCAATAGACGCCTTTTCGGAAGGACTTCGTCGCTCAGATCTTGTGGAAGAAATAGGAAGGACAAGACCTACGACAGTAGCGGAGCTAATGGAACAAGCTAACAAATTCGCTGATGGAGAGGACGCGTATAACAATAAAAGAGGACGATCGCCAGAAGTCGACAGAACAAGTCGACAAAGGAGGAGACACCGTAGCAGGGACAATCAAGGAAGGCGAAGTCAGGTAGCCGCGGGTTACAGGCTAGAAGAAGAGGAAGGGTATGAAAGTAGGAAGTTCCAGGCAAAAGGAGTAGAAAAATCAAGATACTCCAGCCCCTCAGCTGAGGATATGCTATACGGACCTTGTCGAATCCACTATGCGTATCTCGACGGAAAAAGGGTTTCAAATCACCAGATGAAGGATTGCAGAACATTCTTAAGGTTGCAAAGCGCCATGGGCTCAAGCCAAGAAGGGAGGCAAGGAGAAAGACATAGAAGTCAAGGATATCAAATGCAAAGGCTAGTAAAACACTTAGAGTCGAAAGTATACATATCAGCCATGATTCAACCGGTGCCCAAGTCGAAGAAAGAGCGAAAAAGCATATCCAGGCAAGTAAGCCTAGCAATATCGTCACCACCAGCTACCACAGAGTACCTACGATGGTCAGAGCAACCAGTCAAGTTCACTAGAGCAGACCACCCAAGGAAAGTTCCCAGGCCGGGCCACTCGCCTATGGTTTTAAAAGCACAAATAGGAGGATACGACATCGGAAGAGTGTTCATGGATGCAGGGAGCGGCATAAATTTAATATATGCTAGAACACTAAAGGCAATGTGCATCTCGCTGACGAGTCTGAAGCCAACAGATTGCTCTTTCCACGGAATAGTACCAGAAGCAGCGAACTACCCTTTGGGAAGAATAGAACTCGATGTCTGCTTTGGCAGCAGCGAAAATTATAGAAGAGAGAAACTGGAGTTCGAAGTTATGGATTGGCCATCACAATATCATGCAATCCTGGGGCGCCCAGCATTTGCAAAATTCATGGCAGTACCACACTACGCGTATCTCATGTTAAAAATTCCAGGGCCCAAAGGAACAATTATAGTACAAGGAAGCTTTGAAGTAGCCAACACATGCGGCAGAAAATTCAACAAGATGGCGCAAACCTTCGGCATGACAACAGAATATGAGAGGTTAAAAGGAGAAACAGATCATAATGTGCTACCCGGCGTTGGACGATCCCTGCCAGATAAGGCTTTCGACACAACGCAGGACTCAAAGAAAATTCAGGTCCACCCCACGGATCCAAACAAGACGACATCAATTGCAGTGAACTTGGATCCCGCATAGGAAGGCGCGCTCGTCGAGTTCCTCCGTGAGCGCTGGGAAATCTTCGCCTGGTGTCCATCGGACATGACAGGGGTTCCCAGGGAACTCGTCGAGCACGCACTAAACGTTGATCCCAAGGCAAAACCAGTCAAGCAACCATTGCGACGATTCGATGAACCTAAGAGGAAGGCAATAGTGTCAGAATTACACAGATTAGAAAATGCTGGATTTATCAGAGAAATCAAAACTTCGAGTTGGGTGTCGAACCCAGTAATAGTACCCAAGAAGAACACAGACGTACAAAGAATATGTGTCGACTACACATCTCTCAATAAGCATTGCCCAAAGGATCCCTTCCCTTTACCCCGCATCGATCAAATAATCGATTCAACAGCGGGATGCGCAAGGCTTTCCTTCTTGGACGCATATTCTGGCTATAATCAGATCAAACTGAAGAAAGAGGACGAAGAGAAAACGGCCTTCATCACACCGTATGGGGTGTTTTGCTACCAAGTGATGCCGTTCGGCCTAAAAAATACAGGAGCAACTTATCAAAGGATGATGGAAAGTTGCCTCGGGAGCCAAATAGGGCGCAACATACAAGTCTACATTGATGATGTAGTCATCACAACAAGAGAGGAGAAACTTTCGACAACCTGAACAAGTACAAGCTTAAGCTGAACCCGACAAAGTGTTCCTTCGGAGTCTCAGCAGGGCAACTTTTGGGGTTCTTGGTATCAGCACGAGGAATAGAGGCAAATCCAGAGAAGATTCAAGCAATTCTAACAATGGGAAAACCCACGAAACTCCACGACGTACAGAAATTGGCAGGACGCGTCACGGCACTAAGTCGTTTCGTTGCTCGACTAGGGGAGAAGGCGCTTCCTTTTTATGCACTTATGAAGAAGTCAGACGACAAATTTGAGTGGACAGAAGAAGCAGACGCAGCGTTTGCGCAATTAAAAAAAGTGCTTTCCACGCCACCGGTGCTGGTCGCACCTAAAGAAAAAGAGCCACTGCCGTTGTACATCGCCGCAACCCATCAGGTGGTGAGTACAGTTCTAGTAGTCGAAAGAAGTGAAGAAGGCAAAGCCCATGGCATCCAGAGACCGGTATATTTTATCAGTGAAGTGCTATCTCCAACCAAACAGAGGTACCCGCATTATCAGAAGTTGGCATACAGTGTCTTCACAACTGCACGTAAATTACGACAGTATTTTACTGTGCACCCAATTATAGTGGTCAATGAAGCGCCACTATCGAACATATTAAACAACCCTTTAGCGACGGGTCATGTCTCCTTGTGGGGAATCGAGTTATCTCCCATGGACATCACGTACGAAAAAAGGAAGGCGATCAAGTCGCAAATCTTGCCAGATTTTACAGCAGAGTGGCTCGAGCTGCAAAGCACGGGACCACCAGATTTATCGAGTACTTGGACAATGTACTTCGACGGTTCTAAGCGAGTCCAAGGCGCAGGCGTAGGAGTAGTATTGATATCGCCTCATGGCGACAAATTAAAATATGTCTTAAGGATGAGCTTTCCACAGGCTTCTAACAATGAAGCGGAGTACGAGGCTTTGTTGCACGGAATGAAGATGGCTAAAGCCTGTGGAGCAACTCGCCTAAAAATATTTGGAGATTCTAACCTTGTTGTTCAGCAAGTCATGAACAGGTGTGACACAATCAACGACAACATGATGGCCTACAAGAATTTGTACCATTATCTAGAAGGAACGTTCGATGGATGCGAAGTCTCTCACGTCAGTAGGAACAGCAATGAAGAAGCCGACACTTTAGCAAATATCGGATCACAATGCTTACTTGTGCCGTCTGGAGTATTTTGGGAAGAAATAGCGGAAAGATCAATAAAAAGTGCTAAAAGCTCGACTACCACAGCAGGCTCGGGGGCTACGACAGAACCAGAGGAGGTCATGATGATAGAAGAAACATGGATGCAGCCATATCTTGCGTACATGATAAATAAAAAACTACCAGAAGATGCAGTGGAGGCTAAAAGGATAACTCGAAGATCGAAAGCGTTTGTCGTGTTAGAAGGAAAATTATACAAGAGAAGTATTACCGGCGTTCTACAGCGTTGTGTAACACCCCAGGAAGGGCAAGCAATATTGAAAGACATACATGGTGGAGTATGTGGCCATCATGCTAGCAGCAGAGCAATAGCAGCAAAAGCTTTTCGAGCGGGATTCTACTGGCTAACAGCCATCGAGGACGCAAAAGATATAGTTCGGAAGTGTGAAGCATGTCAAAGGTTTGCATCCAGACCGCATGCACCAGCAGCGGAGCTACAAACAATACCATTATCCTGGCCCTTCGCACAATGGGGACTTGACATGGTGGGAAAATTGCACAAATCTTTGCCAGGAGGGCATGTCTATATGCTAGTGGCAGTCGATAAATTCACTAAATGGGTGGAAGCGGCTCCAGTAACAACTCAAGATTCTACAGCAGCAATCAGCTTCATCAAGTCAATAGTTTTTCGTTTTGGTGTACCACACAGCATCATCACAGACAACGGGACAAATTTTACTTCAAAAGAATTCAAAAGTTACTGCGAAGGATTGGGGATCAAGCTCAAATTCGCATCTGTGGTGCACCCGAAGACGAACGGGCAAGTCGAAAAAGCCAATGGCCTGATATGTAGTGGAATAAAAAAGAGGCTTTTAGCACCTCTCGAGAAAGCCAAGAGCGCTTGGGTAGAAGAATTGCCCTCCGTTCTTTGGAGCTTAAGAACTACGCCCAATGCAGCAACTCAAGAAACTCCTTTCTTCCTGGTCCATGGCGCAGAAGCCGTGCTTCCAGTCGAAGTTACACACGAGGCTCCAAGAGTGACAGTGTATGACGAGGCGACGTCGACAGAGGCATTGCAAGACGACGTCGATGCGCTAGATGAAGCAAGAGACAAATCATTAGAAAGGGCTACACAATATCAACAAAGCTTACGAAACTACCATAGTAGTCGAGTTCGTCCACGATCTTTCGTGGTGGGAGACCTTGTTTTGCGACTCAGGCAAGACAGCCACGAGAAATTGGAGTCCCCTTGGGTGGGACCTTACATTGTCACCGAAGTAATACCAGGAGGAGCATATCGACTACAAGATAAGAAGACTGGGAAGGACGAGAGCAACCCATGGAATGCAGAACAGCTATGATGTTTTTACGCGTAGACTAAATATAGAGGTATCAATATATTCGAGTTAACCTTCTGAACCCAGAACATGAGGCCACAGGTCGGGTTCTTTGGGTTGAACTCGACAAAATTGTATGATTCTTTTGATTACTTCTCCCTCGGGGGCTTCAACCCCTGGGTCGTACGAAAAGAGTTATTATGGCAAGTTGGAGGCTTTTCTTCATTATAAGGTTGTTTAGACAACTCGATGAATATTGAGAGAACTTGGTTCATAAGAAGAACCCGATATTATTCCTACCTTTTTTGGTTCGCAAAGAGCCCGATATATGGAAAACATACCTCAGAACATGACTTGTTCTCATGGTACTAGTAAAAGACATCGACACCAAGTAAGAATATTCATTACAGATAAGCATGGTAGCAAGGACATGATAAAATGAAATTACATAGGAAACATAACAAGTCCTAATGGAAGCGGACTTCAAGCTTCATACTCCTCCTGGCAAAGAGTGCCATCGTAGATCTTCACGTCAAACTTCGATGTCCCGATATGGAAGTCGAAGGTCATGAAGAAGCCTTGATGGATGTCGTGATCCTCAGCAAACTGCGACCAGCCGCCCCTGAAGTACTACTCACCGTCGCCATCATACCATACCTCCACCTCATATGGGATGCCACCGCCAGATTGTTCACAGAGAACCGCTTCTCGTAGTTCGCGGCCATCCATAAACTTCGTAAAATTCAGCGGCAGTCGCTGAATCTCACAGCACTGCGCCATGGCAATGCAAAGGAAGGAAAAGATCCGGGGAGGCGCAGCAGGAGCAGCTGGAGCAGCAGGAGGAGGAGCAGCAGGACCTGGGGCGGCGACAGTCACCTTGGGCTTGTTCTTGCTACCAGGGGGGCGGCCAGGACGACGCTTAGCCGGAGCGTCCAAAGAAGTTCCTGCGGTGGCCGGCGTGGTGTTCTTATTCTTACTTCCACGAGGGCGACCCCGACCTCGTGGCGCCACCGAGGAGCCAAGGGTCAGACGAGAACCTTCAGCGTCAGCCATGAGCACAACAGGAAAACCTCGGAAAAACCCTAGATGGAGGAAGAAGATGATGCGGCGGAGGACGAATCTGATTAGGGTTTTTACCTTTACCAGATGGTGCTTTATTTATAAGCACGTATTATTGGGCCCCCGCATTACAGCACAGCCCATAAACATATTCTGCAGAAGGAGTTAAATTCTGCGCGCAGCAGACGATAATATCGACGAAGAAGAATAAGAGAAGGAGATTATGCGATATGAAAACCTCGACTTGGACTCGGGGGCTCGTCAACAGTAAGATGTTCACAGAAGAAAAAAGAGCTGAACTTTGAGCCTATGCTTGACTACAAGTCGCCAAACATAGCCTCGGGGGCTACTCCCATCGGGAGCGCTGAGCGCGCACCCGATAGAGGTGAGATAATCAATATTGGAGATGTGGAAGGATAAGCATATAAACTTCGACTACGTAGTCGACAAAATGAAGAGAGATTACTCCCATCGGGAGAGAAGAAGATTAATTTAAAATCCGAAATTCTTTAGTTTTATCAGTCAAAATTTGGCTGCGACATAAAATTCTCGAGTTATGTTATCGCAACACGACTCGAATGCCGTGACTTGTCACGAAGGTAAGACCCCGGGATCCGTCCTGTGTGGCCTGGTATACGCACATGGATGCGCTCTGCTAGTATGTATCTGTGTCTACGACGCGAAGAAAATCCTGGTGGATGCACTGGGTACCCTGAGAATCACTGGGATTCATTCTTTGTAAGTCCTAAATGCGGCAAAAGAATGGGTTTGACTGGTATCCCGAATTCAAGTCCAAGGGGATTGAATTTGAAGTAGGTGGCAAGTATCTGTTCCGGCAGTTAACTGACCTCTTGATCCGTCAGAGTTGTCAGGCTTGTTCATCAAAACCCCTTGCGAACAAATTATCATCAATATAAGTCGAAAGACCAAGTCGAAAGATTTGAAGATAAAGTCGAAGAATTGATCAAAGTCAAAGATTTGAAGATTAGAGATTCAACCCGAATCTGCAATTCTGATAGAATCTCAGGGGCTACTGACAAGGGTATAGTTAATAGAGCCCGTTAGTTGAGTACCCCTAAGGCCCGTATAGCTAGGCCCAATTGTAATGATAGTCGAATACGAGTTATTACCGTATGTCGATATGTGTAATCTGTATCGAACCCTACCCGATCCTCGAGACCTGGCCACCTATATATAGGGGTCAGGAGGGGACGGTGTAGGGCAGATTGAAAGCAAGCCAGGTTGAACACCCAAGTTTACTTTCGATACGCACTTATTTCGACTAACTTTACCTTCGAGTTCATCCGACGCCCTATCTCCCCGATCCTAAGTCCTTCATCTAGGACATTTGTTGAGTTAACCCTCGTCACCGGCGATGGAGCTCAGGTGCTCAGGGTTAATCATGGAGGCGCATGTGGTCAACGGGATAAGAGAAAAGGGGATTATTTATTATTTTTTAGTTTTTAATTTGGGCTAACATATATGGCTCAGTCCTAGTCAGCAAATATTCTCTAGTTTTTGCCACCTCAGCACTGATAAATGGGGCCCACCTGTTAGTTTTGCTGTCAATTGGATGCAAATTGATGATTTGTCTGAATTGCAAAAAAATTGCGAGAAAGTGGTAGATTTTGGTTGTCAAAACATAAAGTAGTACCATTTGGTAAATTTCGCCTGAAATGTGGTAGTTCTATGCTAACAACTCAACACAAAAGGATAGAACTAGGAACAGACAAACCCTAATAACGCAAGATCTAACACAAAACGATTGAACTAGGAACACACGAAACCCTAATAACGCAAGATCTAACAGAAAAGGATTGAAATGGGATAAGAACAAGGGAACAAAGGGTTACCTCCTCGTCGTCGATGATGCTGGTGTCATAGGGGTTCTCCGGCGCGACGTACGGCACTGGTTCGTACGGGTCCCAATCGACGGGGGCCTGGACGGGGGCGGCGGCCGATGCGCCGGTGGCTACGTTGGAAGCAGCGCCGGGGGCCTGGACGGGGGCGGCGGCCAATGCGCCGCCGGCCGATGCGTCGGCGGCTACGTTCGAAGCAGCGACGGGGGCCTGTACGGCGGCGGCGGCCGATGCGCCGGCGGCTACGTCGGAAGCGCCGACAATGGGCATCTCATTCTTCTCCATCGCTGGGGTTTTTTCTTCGGGGTTTTTTCTACGCGAAGTGGAGAAGATGATGGGACAGGAGAGGCGGTTGCAGTGAGAATGAGAGAGTGGGCGAGTGTTGAGGGAGAGAAAGAGGGGCTCTATAAAGACGAAGGTGGCGTGTACCACAACACGCGTCCGCTATGCACGGCTGCAGCGTGCACCGCGACACGAGGCTAACCCTTCGACGTTTGGTGTACTCAGTTCTAGCCTCGGGCCTTATACAGAAATTTTATCTGTACTTAGTTTTCTCCTCGAGTACTTAGACTGGCAAGTGCAATATACTCAGTTCTACCCTCAAGTAGCTGGTCAACAGAGAGTCAACAAATGAGATTAACATAGCTAATTGAGTCATTTCATGCGCAAAAAAATCCAAAAAAATAAAAAATATAGTGGCACCTACTCATGGAGTCTTCCTACGCAACCTGCCACCTAGGAAACCTTAACAAACACAGATAAATCAAGTTTTACCACAAATTGCCACTTCTCAGAATCACTAGTAGCTATGAAGATGCATGGTTTTCCACTCAAACCCTTTTGCAAAACATCTTCCCCAAAACGTTGTTTGTCTAAATGAGGGCATAATTGTCACACTCATGTATATTTGAATTGCAAATAATTTGATGTAGCCCAATATGAATTATATTGTACAAAACACACATTTTTCATTTTGTAATTCTTTTGTTTGAATCCCTTAGTCTATTTACTATTTACGTGCCCTTGGTTTCTTAGTACTACTCAGTTTTGCCCTCAAGTACTGTCACAAATGCTCACAGAAGCCCAAACTTATCCTGATTGGTTGAGCCATTGTCACACAGATCGACTCCACCAACCGTTGATCCACTGATCTAACGGGCAGTATACCCCTCTCCGTCTCTTCGTGGCCACCCCTCTCTCTCTCTCTGTTGGTGGATCAATGATTGGTGGAGTCGATCCGTGTGACAAGAGACATACATTTATGGATTATTTTGCCACGTAACTATATTCCCTCTATTTATGCATTATTTTCCATGATTTAAAAATGTTAAACTAAAAAGTGGTATAATTTTGGTGTAAACAAGAGACATACATATTTGCGGATTTCGGTGAATGGATTATTTATCACCCCTCTAACAATTATCAACTATCTTTAGCATTCCTTTTCTTTTAGGGAATATAGTTTTGGTAATTTGAAATGACCCAAAAGTGGTATAATTTTGGTAGAAACATGAGACATACATATTTGGCATATTTGGGGATTTCGGTGAATGAATTATTTATCACCCCTCTAACAATTATCAACTATCTTTAGCATTCCTTTTCTTTTAGGGAATATAGTTTTGGTAATTTGAAACGGCCCAAAAGTGGTATAATTTTGGTAGAAACATGAGAAATACATATTTGGCATATTTGGGGGATTTTGGTGAATGGATTATTTATCACCCCTCTAACAATTATCAACTATCTTTAGCATTCCTTTTCTTTTAGAGAATATAGTTTTGGTAATTTGAAATGGCCCAAAAGTGGTATAATTTTGGAAGAAACATGAGACATACATATTTGGCATATTTGGGGGATTTCAGTGAATGGATTATTTATCACCCCTCTAACAATTATCAACTCTCTTTAGCATTCATTTTCTTTTAGGGAATATAGTTTTGGCAATTTGAAACGGCCCAAAAGTGGTATAATTTTGGTAGAAACATGAGACATACATATTTGGCATATTTGGGGGATTTCGGTGAATGGATTATTTATCACCCCTCTAACAATTATCAACTTTCTTTAGCATTCCTTTTTTTAGGGAATATAGTTTGGGATATAGTTTTGGTTATTTGAAACGTCCCAAAAGTGGTATAATTTTGGTATAAACATGAGACATACATATTTGTGGGATTTCGGTGAATGCATTATTTTTTCACCCCTCTAACAATTATCAACTATCTTTAGCATTCCTATATTCCCTAACACTTAATTTTTTTTGGTAATTTCGGTGAATGCACACACTAACTTTGAAAACAACTACAAGGACATGTAACTGAATAATGGATTTGTAACAAGGGATCCCTTGTAACAACTTCTAGCACTTGATGAGCAATGATAAGAATCCGATCGCAATTATACAACAAAAAAACAACCAGCCATCAGATTAGCTTGCTTCTTCAACTCGATCAGCTGCTTTAACTGCTTGTTCATTTTCTTCAGTTCTCCCTTCACTTCCACCAGTTCTGCATTGGGAGCATTAGGCATAATCGGAACGGCTCCTCTCGCCGCCGCATTCTCTACAGCAAGTCCCCCCCCCCTCCCAAATTGCGCTCCCCAATAGCGCCAATTGATTCCTGCAATTTAAGCCTCTGAATGTACACATCGATCCACTCAAAATACCTGCATTTCTTTAGGATCTGAAAACAACAACATGAACCCTAAATCCCAAATTCGAGGGAATAACAAGAAAATCGAGAGAAAATAGAGCAACTGGAGTGAGATCTAACCTTATCTTCCTCTCTATATGGCAAGCTCTCGCATGCAAGGAACTCACGTCCATGGTTGCCGTTGTCGTCCGTCTTACAGATTGACCGCTTCAGAGGCTCCTGGCGTGGGCAGTCAAGGCATCTTGTCAAAGGCACGGGTCCATACTATGGCCATGAAGAACGGGAGGTCGAAGAGAAACTAGACATCACCCGCCTACCGGAGAAGGGCTGCCGCTGGCGGAGAAGAAGAACAATGGGGCAAAGGGAAAGAAAGGGGAAGCAATGGCACGGGCACGGGCGCGGGGCTGGCTCGGGCTCCCATTTTGCAACGGTCACCTGGGTAAGCTATGGGTTCGGCGCGCTAACGTGGACAAGTTGTGGGTCCCACGATGATCTGGATAAGTGGAGACGTGTCCACTGCGGGGCACCAACAGCAGCCCCACTTGCCAGCACCAACCAATGGTCAACTAAATGGGATTCCTCCCGTCCAAGCTCCTTGTGAGGGTTTCAGACAAGCGCTTGGGCAAAACTGAGGAAAAACTAAGCGGCTGGGGAAAACTGAGCACAACTAAGGACCCGAGGGCACGAAAATAGAAATCCCTATAAAGTATATACTAGTGTAGCAACTTCCCCAAAAGTTCCATGATCAAAAGAACTAAAAAAGAAAGCGATAAAGCGGCAAACACAAATATTGGCAGAAATCTGTCAAAACAGAATAGCTGACAAAGGTCGAATTTTTAGAGGGTTTTATGTTGCTCAAATAAAAAAGTGTTCAGCTAATGAAAGTTTGGATATAACCTGGGGCATATGCACAAGAAATCTTAGGTCCAAAAGATATACAGAGAATTTTCACGAATTTTTACCGTGCAGCACCAAAAACTATTTCAGGACAGCAACATCCCCAAATCTTACCTCACTCAAATTAGAGGCTTCTCTTGGCACAAAAATGAAATAAAAATTTATAAGGAGAGGTCATTATAGTAGTAATAACTTCCAAGACTCAAATAAAAGAAAAATAACTGAATGTAAAAACATTGGGTTATCTCCCAAGAGTGCTTTTCTTTAATGCCTTTGAGCTAGGCGCAGAAAATGCGAATCAAGTAATATCAAGTGATGAAGCATCAAGATCATAATTTGCTCTAAGAATAGAGTCAAAAAGTAATTTCTTCCTCTTTCTAGGGAAGTGTTCCATACCTTTCTTGAGTGGGAATTGATATTTGATGGTGCCTTCCCTCATATCAATGATAGCACCTACAGTTCGAAGAAAGGGTCTTCCCAAAATAATAGGACATGAAGCATTGCATTCAACATCCATGACAAGAAAATCAACGGGAACAAGGTTATTGTTAACCACAATAAGAACATCATTAATCCTTCCCAAAGGTTTCTTCTTAGCAATATCAGCAATAGGAACATCATAATAACACTTTTCAAGTGGTGGTAAATCAAGCATGTCATAAATCTTTCTAGGCATGATAGAAATACTAGCACCTAGATCACATAAAGAATGGCAATCAAAACCATTAACATACATATCAATGATGGGTTCCCAACCATCTTCTAACTTCTTGGGAACAAAAGCTTTTTGCTTCAACTTTTCATCCCTAATTTTCATAAGAGCATTGGTAATATGCTTAGTAAAAGCAACATTTAAAGAACTAGCATTAGGAGTCAAAGCAAGCTTTTGCAAAAACAAAATAACTTCAGATAATTGTAGCCATCAACATCAAAATCATTAAAGGAAATAGAGCTATCATCTCCCACACTCCGAAAAATTTTAGCACTCTTTTGAGAAAAAGTTTTAGCAGTTTTAGGCTTTTTAACACAAGGAGTGGGAGTTTTCTCTACACCAATCAAAGTAAGAAGATTTCTAGCATTAGGAACAACATCATTAGAGGTAGTAATGGTACATACCTTCATCTTTCTAGCCATCTCATCTTCTCTTTCCCACCTGGCATGCAATTCTGCTAGCATCCTAACATTTTCATCAATTCTAACTTGGATAGCATTAGCAGTGGCAAAAGTATTGTTCTCTTTCACATCATTAGGCAACACTTTTAATTTTAGAAGTTCAACATCATGGGCAAGGCTATCAACTTTAGAAGCAAGAATATCAATTTTGCCTAACATTTCCTCAACAGACCTGTTAAAAGCAGTTTGCTTACCGATGAAGTCCTTGAGCATTACCTCAATCTCGGAGGGCACAGCCCTAGTGTTGTTGGAGGAATTACCATAAGAATTACCATAACCATTACCATTAGTAGAAGGATACGGCCGATAATTTTTACTAGCAAAATTGTTCCAATAAGCATTGTTGTTAAAAATATTGTTTCTAATGAAGTTTACATCAACATGCTCTTCTTGAGCAACCAAAGAGGCCAAGGGAACATTATTAGGATCAACATGGGTCCTATCATTTGAAAGCATAAGCATAATAGCATCAATCTTATCACTCAAGGAAGAGGTTTCCTTAACAGAATTTACCTTCTTACCTTGTGGAGCTCTCTCAGTGTGCCATTCAGACTAATTTACCATCATATTGTCGAGAAGCTTTGTTGCGGCGCCCAAGGTAAGGGACATAAAAGTGCCTCCAGCAGCTGAATCCAGTAGGTTCCTTGAAGAAAAATTTAGTCCTGAATAAAAAGTTTGGACAATCATCCAAGTAGTCAGTCCATGAGTGGGACAATTCTTGATCATAGATTTCATTCTTTCCCAAGCTTGAGCAACATGTTCATTATCAAACTGACTAAACTTCATAATATTGCTACGCAAAGCTATAATCTTAGCAGGAGGATAGTATCTACCAATAAAAGCATCCTTACACTTAGCCCATGAATCAATACTATTTTTAGGCAAAGACAATAACCAATTTTTAGCTTTTCCTCTCAAAGAAAAAGGGAACAACTTAAGCTTAATAATATCACTCTCTACATCCTTATATTTCTGCATCTCACATAGCTCAACAAAATTGTTGAGATGAGCTGCAGCATCATCAGTACTAGCACCAAAAAATTGCTCTTTCATAACAAGGTTCAACAAAGCAGGCTTAATCTCATAAAAATTTGCAGCAGGAGTAGGTGGCGCAATAGGAGTGCAGATAAAATCACTATTATTAGTGCTAGTAAAATCACACAACTTGGTGTTTTCAGGAGTAGCCATTCTAGCAAAACTAAAAGCAGACAAGTAAAAACAACTATCAAGGATACTAATTTTTTTGTGCTTTTGATAAAACGAAACAAGTAAAAATAAAGTAAAGCAAAACTTAAAACAAAGTAAAGGATGTGCGTGCGAAACTCTCCTTGCAGAAGTCTTCTTTTTCCCCGGCAACGGCGCCAAAAAAACTTGTTGATGGCGCGGTGATGAATAGTGCCAGAGAACTTGTTGGCGTGTAGTTGATGAAGTAAATGACCGGCCAGTTGGAAACCCCAAGAGCAAGGTTTGATGAATATAGCAGCAAGTTTTTCCCTCAGTAAGAAACCAAGGTTATCAATCCAGTAGGAAAAAGCCAAACGACTGAAGGTGATGCCCGCTAGCTTCGCGACAGCTCCAGACAATTTATAGGGCACCTCGTCCAAGCTTTGCTTTGCGAGCGGCAACGTGGAACCTCACACAACACAACCAAATACTTTGTTCCCAACTTACGATGAGGTTGTCAATCTCACCGGTTTGCTTGAAACAAAGGGTATGAGCGTATCGAGTGGAAAGCAATAGTAGTATGCGAGTAAAGTAAACAGTGCGAGTAAAGTAAACATGTGAAAGCAATATATAGGAAATAGGACCGGGGTCCACAGTTCACTAGTGGTGTCTCTCCATAAGATAAAATAACACATGCTGGGTAAACAAATTGCAGTTGGGCAATTGATAGAATAAAGACAACGTGATATGTCAAGAGGATCACTATGAGATTTACTATGGGCATTACAACAAAATACATAGACCGCCATCCAACTGCATCTATGACTAATAATCCACTTGTGGCGAATCAATCCGAGAACTCCACAAGTATTAAGTTGCGAACAACAGATAACTGCATTAAGCAAACTGTGTAATATAAACAAAGCATATGCCCTCGAGCATATGAATGTTGTTTTCCCCCTAGTAGCAACAGCACATCTACAACCTTAGAGGTTTCTGTCACTCCCCCAGATTAAATAGAGGCATGAACCCACTATCGAGCATAAATACCCCCTCTTGGAGTCACTAGCAACTACTCGGCCAAGATAGCTACTATCAACGGAGAGCATGCAAGATCATAAACAACATAGAGATAACATAAGATAAAATTCAGTACATCAACTCAATCATAACACCAATATTCATCGGATCCCAACAAACACAACATGTAGAATTACATAACGGTGATCTCAATCATGTAAGGCAGCTCACGAGATCTAAACATGAAGCACATGGTGGAGAAGACAACCATCTAGCTACTGCTATGGACCCATAGTCCAAGGTAGACTACTCACTCATCGCGCCGGAGGCAAGCATGGCGATGAAGAAGACCTCCGATGGCGATTTCCCTCTCCGGCAGGGTGCTGGGAAGAGCTTCTGGACCCTCCTGATCTCGGGTCGACGATGGCGGCGGATTGCGATATGTTTCTGGAAAAGTGATCTGGTGTTTAGGTTTTTCCCATCGGGGGGTCTTTATAGGCGAAGGGGCAGCGTCAGAAGTGGACCAGGGGGCCCACACCACAGGCCGGCGCGGGCCAGGGCCAGGCCGCGCCCCCTGGTGGTGTGGCCGCCCTCTGGCTCGGCTCCGTCTCCTCTTCGGTTCTCTGGAAGCTTCGGTAAATATCTGGACTTCTGGCTTTTATTTCGTCCAATTCTGAGAATATTTCCTGTGTAACTTTTCTAAAACACAAAACAGCAGAAAACAGGGAACTGGCACTGTGGCATCTCGTTAATAGGTTAGTTCCGGAAAATGCATAAAAATGCCACGAAGTGTAACGAAACACTAAGCAAATGGTGTAAAAACAAGCATAGAGCATCAAAAATTATGGATACATTGGAGACGTATCACATGTCAACGACTGGCAATGGGGACTTGTTATCTTCCATAATAAACAAGTGAGAGTGGTTCTGAGTTCTTTGAAAATTTGGCACATTGGTGCTCTTTTACAAAGATTTGGCACTCCTCCCCATCTTTTTTCCTTTCTCAAACCATGGCTAACCGATTCCATCGGGTGCCCACCAACTTTCACATACCATGGAGGAGTGCTCTTTTTTTTCTTTTTAAAATTAGATTACAATGGTCTGACTAGCTCCCTTGCAAAATTAATAACGAGCAGATGAAGCTGCCTAGTCGAGGGGTACTCAATTTAATATGAAAGATAGCAATTCCGACCACTATGTCCCCATGAGCTAAAAACAGTGGCACAAAATGAGAAGTATTTGAAAGTTTTGAAAGGTAGCACATGATAAATTACTTGGAATGGCTTTGAAATACCATGCATAGGAATTTATAGTGGACTCTTTGGAAGACTTGGTTTTTGGTAATTGGATGCACGAGAAGTAATCCCTCTCAGTACAAGTGAAGGCTAGCAAAAGACTGGGAAGCGACAATCGAGAGAGCAATAACTGTCATAATCATGCTTGCGACAAAACAAAATTAATATAGGCATAAAAATGATACAAGAACTCTGAGGCAAAGTAAATCATCAAGGCTTAATTGACTTTTTATTCAGTCATGTGCATGCTTGAGCATGTGCCAAGTCGATTCAAATGAAACTTTCAGAGGTGGATACCACAATGTCATACCATATTATGAATAAAACAATGCAAGCAAGCGCCTACATGACATGCTACAAACTATTAGTAAATTGGAACTAATCATATGAGAGCAAGAACTACAAAGCATCTATTAAATAACATATACCTTATATGAACTGACTAAGCATGTCCACATAGATGAGTATCTCTACTAATAATATTGCTACAGGTATGGTCCGTGACCGTCGCAAGTACGCTTTCAATTCACCTAAAGTACGCTTTCATGTAATAAAATTATCCACCACTACCGCCCATAAGTTAAAAAACGTTTAAAAAACCAGCCTCCTCTCACCCGGCTCCAACGCCGGCAACGATTCCCCCGCGCTCAACTCGGCCTCCTCCCCATATCCTAGAGCGGTGGGCCGGCGGTAGAGCTGAGGAGGGAGCTGACAGACCAGGCTCCCTACGACAAGAAACGATGCTCCTCCTCCCAGGCGTGGCGGGATTCGGGGCGACCGCGGCCCCAGAGCGGCGTTCTCCTTCCGGCGGCGCGCTCCTCCCGATCCGTCGCAGTGCTCGTTCCCAGCGGCAGTCAAGGGCACCCTCGGGGCACTCTCCTGCTTCAAGTACCATCCCCGCGGCTAGAGAGCCCCGCCCTTCCTCGCGTGCCATCCTCACTTTTTCTTATGGGGAAGAGGAGTAAAGTGCACAGCGGTAGCAGAGGGCAGCCGCCGGCGAGGTCTTCTTTGCCTGATCCGTTATAGCATAGGGCCAGGGCGGCGCACCTGGCTGCTGGGAGGAGGAGGAGCACCTGGGGTCGAGAGGGGCAGAGGGGGCGACGCCACGGCCGTCGCTGTGATACTGAGTAGAGGACGCATAGGTTTACTGCCTGTTCTCCATCGTTGGTGAGCCCCGTGCATCTCCTGTAGGCTGCAGCTGTGCGTGGAAGGAGGATAAGGATGGGCTGCTAGGTGCTATGTTTTGCTGTCAATTTGTTACCGCAGCTCCCATGTTTCGCTGTTGAATTTTGTTGCCATATAGAACTGAACTTTGGTGTTGCTGGTAGCTGTCAATTTGTACTGAATTTTAGACGCTCCTTACTGAATTATGTTGCTATGGAGTAAGTGCTAACTTTATGTTGGTGTTAGTGGAAATAAATAAGACATGGTGTCATGATCTACTATCGTGTCAATGGATGGGCTCCATCGGAAGGTAGGGTTGGTGCGTAAGGTGAAAAGGAACATATAAGGGGACTGCATTGTTTTAGTACCGAGGCTCGGCCGTTGTAATAAAATTCAAGTGTGATATATAAAATTTATAAAAAGATATAATATATGTGAGTGGATATATACAAAATGATATTGTATGTGTATCTGTAAAGTTTTGCAAAAATATAAGATATATTTTTGGGCCATCTAGAAGTCACAAAATTATTGATTAAAAAGATAAAAATCTCAGTGTTAATCCCGCATTTATCTATTATGTGTAGATTATATATACATGAGATTTGTTGTGGAAGCGCACACCATTATCCTCAACACCCTAGCAGCTCCAGCACATGCTCTGGCCACCTTGCCCATCCACATGATTGGTTTATTCTCTTTGGATTATTCAAAATATATTCATACTTTTAGATATGCCCTTCCATTATGATTATATTGATTCGAGTGTCAATATAAATCATATTTATATATTTACAAGGTGATCTTCTACGTCTTAAAATTGGTACTCTCTCAGTCCAAAATTAGTTGTCTCAACTTTTTCTAGAGACATATATATCAACATACTAAAAACATGTCGTATCTAGATAAATTAAAACAATTAATTTGGGATGGGGGTAGTATTAAAAATTAAAAATATAAGAGTGAATTCCATTTTTTACCCTGTTGTTATGCATTTGTGACACATATTATCCTATTTAGTGGAACTTTTACCTAAATGTCTCGGTTAGGAGATTTTAAACACGGTTTTACCCCAATTTAGTATTTTTCCTATTTTTGTTAGATAGGACCGGCATGTTACGCCAATATGGTGCGAAAGAAAATGTATAACGGCCGGAGCTCACCATCCACAATTATGTCCAGATTTCTCATATCCAGTTGTTCAATTTTTTGTCATCATTTTGAAATTTTCGAACCCTAATCATCGCTTCACGCCTTACACAACAGACACACATAAAAAAGAGATGGTCCAAAACTTCTAAAATAGGTATTCTAGACGAATTTTGATTCAACGGGTAATTAGTTTTACAAATATATAATTAGGAGGTAAAAAATGAAATTCACTCTAAATATAATTGTAGGTTTTTTCCGTAGCAATGCACGGGCAATTTTGCTAGTATGTACAAAAATGAAAACAAATAGAGTTCATACCAGCCTCTTACCACATCTCGAATTGTCATATGTCGTCATTATTGCCTTTTCACTTGTGTGGCTTGAATAATATGAAGTGAATACCAAGCTCCAATGGAGTCATGAGAGACTGAACTCTACAACAAACTTTACAAAACCAAAGAAGAACAACAAATATTTTTGGGTTTTCAATTTTTTTGAAACAAGAACAGAAGGAAATAGCAAACAAAGAAAAATATTTTTGGATTTTTCGAACTTCAAACCGAAAATAGCAAGTAAAGCAAACCAGAGCTAGAAAGCTAAAAAGGCAAACAAAGAGAAACAACAGAAATATTTTTGGTCTTTTTGTGTTTTGGAAAGAAGAAATAAGAACGAGAACAATAAAGAAAGCGAAACATGAATATACAAAGGGCCGACAAAATATGATATGTAGATGAGTGGATCGTCGGCGTACCTCTCCCCAAGCTTAGGCTTTTGGCCTAAGTGGAGATCAATCCCAACTTGGCCAACTTGGCCATGGAGTGGCGCCTCCCAAATGTGACGAAGAAGTACCTTCGTCCTGGTACGAGCTCGAGGACGCCCCGGTGTAGTATGTGGTGTAGTGATCAGCGGACGCCTCCTCTTCCTCCTAATCCACCATGCCGTGCTGAACGTGGAAGATGAGCAACCTAAGCTGCTCGTCCAACTCCTCCTTCGTGCGCAACCATGGCTCTCTGTGAATAGTGAACAAACTCGACTGTGGCAAGGGAATTTCCCTTTCCTCTCCATCATTGAATAACATTCTATAAACTAATTTCCCTGTACATGAGTTAGCAGTAACAAAGTGATGGAGCTTCATGGAAGAAAGATCGAGCCTCTGTGGAGTCAACAATATATCATGGGGAGCAATAGAAAGACCTAGTGCATCAACAATGCGTGCAACAACAATGCCTCCAAAAATAGGTCCCCTAGCGGCTAGGCGATGAGCAATAAGAGCACCGAGGTTATACTTCTTGCTAACATCAAGAGCAGTGGCTAGAAAAGCTAAATGGTAGTTGGAGATATTGCTAGTGTTCCCTCTACCAAGAATACTAGTGGCAAGATAGTAAGTAAAATATCTAATAGCTGGGAGTTGAATGTTCCTTATCTTACCACGCTATGCTGTGCGGTCATCATCGTTAGTCACTCCTCCGTAGAGCTCCAATAAATCAGTGGGTTGATGTAGCATCTTCTTTGCCGTCCCAAACATGGCTATACCTAGAATATCACAAAACCTCTCCAAAGACATGGTGATAGACTTATCATAAATCTTAAATGCAATGGAAGGATTGAAATGAGAGTTAGTGAATTTAAAGCTTTCAATGAAAATCTTTGTGAGAATAGCATATTGATTACTCTCATCCATCATGTATGTAGTCAATCCAACCCTGTTAATAAGGAGCAAGAAATCATCAAGAATCCCTGCATCACTCAAAAAGTTAGCACAAGGGAAGGTGGATGGATGCGCATCTCCATCGTCCCCCTCAATGTTCGGTGACATAAGATCTTCATTGTAGGACATCCTATATTGAGCAGTAGATCTCGAAGGCCTCGATGACCTCGGTGCTTCTCTTTCAAAGACTTCTCCATAGGTGTAGTAGTCCATGTCCCTTTTCTGAAATTTGTGACAAACCTCATAAAAAATGAATTTAAGACAAACAAGTGTAGGAAACTACTATAGGGAGTTACTAGAGGGCTAACATGCATCAACATAACATTTCTAAGCAATAGAACAAGCATGCAAACTCATTTCACCTGCAGCCTATAGAACTAAAATACTCAAGAAATACTTCACTAAACAAAATTCTACTTGGACAATCGAAGGAGTCACATACCGGAGAACAAATGCTCCAAATCTCAGCAACAATGATGGGCTGAGCAATGAGATCGAAAAATCAAGAAGGAGAGCAGCAAGAACACGAGTTTGAGCTCATGTGTCGTTGTTTTCGGGAGAGAGAAAGAGCTGGAAGGAAGAGATAAGTGAGAGGCCAGGCCCCCCCTCACCATAGGTGGGCGTGGCCAGGGCTGGGCCGCGCCCCCTAGTGGTGAGGTGGTGTGGTAGGTCCCCCTGAGGTCTCCCATGTGCCTCTCTGCCCCATTTTTGACATAAAAATTTAAAAAGATTTTTCTGGAATTTTTCGAGAAACTTTATTTTTGGGGATTTTTCAGAAAAATGATAAAAGAATAAAACTCGGGAAAACGATGATGGAATGATTGCAAGAAAATCAAACTCAAGTATGCAGCAACTCTAAGATATTCTAATCATGTAACTAACAAAGGGAACGAAAATGGTGAAAGTAAAAATGAGTGAGGTTGAGTAAATGCGGTGAAAACAAAGTTTCATTCATATAAAATCACTTTGTTAACAAGGTTGATCAAGTCTTGTTACCATACTAATCTTATATGAGGCAAAACTTTGCATTTCACTATATGCTTATGTTACCTCGACCTTGATAGGCATAGTCCCAATCATAACAATTTTATATTCTTCCTTGGGCTTTTGCTCTGAACATATAATCTGACCAACTCTGATGGTCTCAATATGCTTGATTGAATTTAGAGCATTCTTTCTATCAATCTTCTTGGGAAAATAAACCGTATACTCTTTGTCATTGACATTAAAAGTTACTTTTCCTTGATTGCAATTAATAACCGCACCTGTAGTGTTTAGAAAAGGTCTCCCAAGAATAATAGACATATTATCATCTTCAGGCATTTCCAACACAATAAAGTCAGTTAATATCAAACAACTGTTAGCAACTTGAACAGGAACATTTTCACATATAGCAATAGGAATAGTAGTAGACTTATCAGCCATTTGCAAAGATATATCAGTTGATACCATTTTTTCTAGATCAAGTCTCTTATAAAGAGAAAAAGGCATGACACTAACTCCGGCTCCCAAATCACATAAAGCAGTCCTAACATAGTTATTTTTAATGGAGCAAGGAATAGTTGGTATACCTGGATCTCCAAGCTTCTCTGGAACTTTACCATCAAAAGAGTAATTAGCAAGTAAAGTGGAAATTTCCTCATTAGGAATCTTCCTTTTGTTAGTAACAATATGTTTCATATACTTTGCATAAGGAGGCATTCTAATAGCATCAGTCAAAGGAATTTGCAAAAATAAAGGTTTCATCCATTCACAAAACCTGTTGTAGTGTTCTTCTTCCTTGGATTTGTGTTTCTTACTAGGAAAAGGCATTGGTTTCTGTACCCAAGGTTCTCTCTCTTTACCATGCTTGTTGGCAATGAAGTCTTCTTTGGTGTACTTTGCATTCTTATCAATCTTTTCTGGTTCCTCTTCAACTTCTTCTTTATCGGAAGCATCACCTGGTTCAGTTTCAGCATCAGAAATAGAAACACTATTAGGATCTTTACCTGCTTCAGAGGATTCTGCAGTTGTTTTATGCTTCTTCTTCTTCCTCTTGGAAGGAATATCATCACTTGAAGTGCGTTGAGAATCTTATTTGATTCTCTTTGGATGTCCTTCAGGATATAAAGGGTCTTGAGTGGTAGCACCTCCTCTTGTGCGTACTTCACACGCTTGTTTTTCCCTTGCTGCATTAACAAGCAAATCTTTTTGCACCTTGGTAAGCTGATCAATTTGAGTCTGAACCATTTGAAAATGTTTAACAAGTATCTTCACATCATTGGAGGTTCTCTCCACAATATCCTGCAACTTGTTAATAGCTCTAGAATTTTCCAACAAATGATTCTGCACCATTCTATTAAAATTATCTTGCTTAACAATAAAATTATCTAACTCATCTAAGCATTGACCAGGAGGTTTAGAGTAAGGAATATCTCTATCATCAAAGCGTTGGAGAGAGTGTACCTCAATAGTGGATGAGTGAGGGATTGGCTTACATAATTCTTCTATAGGAGGTAAATTCTTCACATCTTTGGCCTTAATACCTTTCTCCTTAAGAGATTTCTTGGCTTCCCTCATAACTTCATCATTTAATTCAATCATCCCTCTCTTCTTTGGTGTCGGCTCTATAGATGTCGCAGGTGTTGATGCTGGTGTTGGCTCAACTAGAGTCCAATCATCATGATTCTGGCTTATTTTAGCCATTAATTCTTCAGCTTCGGCCAGAGTTCTTTCCCTGAAAACACAACCAGCACAACTATCTAGATATATCTTAGATTCATCAGTTAGTCCATTATAAAATATATCAAGGAGTTCATTTTTAGGCAATGGCTCTTTAGGCAAAGCTCTAATTAAAGAACAAAACCTCATCCAAGATTCAGGCAATATCTCTTCTTTTCCCTATTCAAAGTCAAAGATTTTCTGCACAGCAGCATGTTGAGCACTAGCAGGAAAATATTTCTGAAAGAAAGCATTAACCAAAGCAATAGGACTATGAATAGATCCAGGAGACAAGCTATTAAACCAAGTTTTAGCCGCATCTTTCAACGAGAAAGGAAAAATCTTAGCAACAAAGTAAGTGCAAAGCTTAATATCATCAAAAAATAGATTACTCAAAGTAGAAAGCTCATTCATGTACTCCATAGCACTTTCATTCTTAGTACCACAAAAAGGCTCTTTCTCAACAATAGATATGTAAGATAAATCTAAAGAGAAATCATAATCCTTGTCTCTAATATTTATGGGAGAAGCAACAAACTTAGGATCAGGCGACAATTTATATCTAACAGCACGTCTCGCTAAAAGTTCCTTAACAGCTTTAGCATCACGAGTAGCACGAGCTTCGGCAATAAAATCATCGTCAAGCTCAATATAAGCGTCATCAAAATCATCACTAGGACCTTCCCTAGACTCAGGTGAACTAACAGGTGTAACAGTGGTGTTTCCCACCTTAGCTCTAGCAATTGTAGCATCTAAAAAGGAACCTAGCGAACCACTCTCATCAAGCACAGTAGAAGCATCATCTAAATTATCAGTGGCATTTTCAAACTCAGCAGAAGAAGTAGCAGTAGCGTGTGCATGTGGTGGTGTAAGCAACTTACTCATAACAGATGGTGAATCAAGAGCAGCAGAGGTGTTCAAAGTCGTACCTCTTCTTGTAGTGGATGGCAATATAGGAACTTTTCCATCACGAGGTTTACCCATGATGAAAGGATTGTAGCGAACAATATGAATCCCAAGTGAACTTACAAATAAAGCTATGCTCCCCGGCAATGGCGCCAGAAAATAGTCTTGATGACCCACAAGTATAGGGGATCGCAACAGTCTTCGAGGGAAGTAAAACCCAAATTTATTGATTTGACACAAGGGGAGCCAAAGAATATTTATAAGCCTTAACAGATGAGTTGTCAATTCAGCTGTACCTAGAAACAAACTTGCTCGCAGCGGTTTATCAGTAGCAACAGCTTTATAGTGGTGATAGTAGTGAAACAGTAACAACAGTAGTAAAATAAAAGCAGTAATAGTAGCAATAGTAAACAACAGGATGAAATACTGTAGGCATAGGGATGAATGCACGGGCGTTGCATGGATAAGATAATTCATGAAATCAGTGAGACATGGGCATTGCAGATAAATAATGATAAAGCATCCTAGTACTAGCAATCATAGGCATGTGTTCCGTATATAGTCGTACGTGCTCGCAATGAGAAACTTGCACGACATCTTTTGTCCTACCAGCCTGTTGCAACAGGACCTCAAGGGAAACTTCTGGTAATTAAGGTACTCCTTTTAATAAAGTACCGGAGCAAAGCATTAGCACTCGGTGAACACATGTGATCCTCACATCATAGCCATCCCCTCCAGTTATCCCAATTTCTGTCACTTTGGGGCCTCGGGTTTCGGACAACAATATGTGTAAACAACTTGTAGGTAAGACCATAAACAACAAGTATCATCATAAAACAATAACAAGTTCAGATCTGAAATCATGGCACTCAGGCCCAAATTGACAAACATTAAGCACAAGGTGCAACAATGTCATAAGCACTAATAGAAGATACTAGGCACTATGCCCTAACAATCTTATAGCAAATTACATGAATGATCTTATCCAATCCCTACCATCCCCTTCGCCTACAGCGGGAATTACTCACACATGGATAGGGGAGTCATGGATGGTTGATGGAGAGACGTTGGTGGTGATGGTGATGAAGATCTCCTCCAAATCCCCGTCCTGGCAGGGTGCCAGAACGGAGTTTCTGGTTCCGAATCGCGGTTTCTGATGGTGGCGGCGTAGCGGAAGTCTATCTGGGAAAAACGCCGAACCCCCTCTGTTTTCAGGTCATTAGGTATATGTAGGCGGAAGGAGGGGTCGAGGTGACGGCCGAGGCGGCCTCACCACAGGTGGGCGCGGCCAGGCCTGGGCCGCGCCCCCTGGTGGTGAGCCCAAGCCACGGCCTCCCTTCGTCTCTCCTTCTGGCTCCATGGGTCTTCTGGCAAAATAGAATTTTTGCAATATTTTCCGGGATTTTTCCTGAAAGTCGGATTTCTGCACAAAAACGAGACACCTGAGCAATTCTGCTGAAAACAACGTTAGTCCGTGTTAGTTATATTCAAAACACACAAATTAGAGGAGAAACAATAGCAAAAGTGTTCGGGAAAGTAGATACGTTTTGGACGTATCATCAGGCCCATGGTACCAGCCCATCAGCCAGTGGGACCAACCTTCCAGGTTGATCGGTTGGTGGGACCCGCTCATGGGACCCACTGTCAAGGTTGGTTGGTTGGACCCGGCTGTCTGGTAGGTTGGTGGGACCTGGCTATCAGGCTGAAATTTACTAATTTAAATGGCCATATAGACATGACACGTAGGCGAATTGCTGAGGTGTTAGTCTAGTCATCTTGTTCTATCCAAAAAAACATGATAACAATAGCATAATGACGATCTAAAATCATCATAAACGACTCCAGATAAGGTCCTAAACCATACAAGATAGGTTATGACAATTTTGTGCCCATTGGATTATGATGTTTCTGGTTGAAATTGTCATAATTATTAAGGCTTTTGGCCTTCCCAATTAGCCCATGATGATCTGGTTCAAAATCGTCATGGATCTATGAAAGTTTTCTTTAGGGTCACCGAGAAAAGGTCATTAGTCAACGCATTTGTTGTGTAGTGGGCTCCGACAGCGGCTCCCCTCCTATCCTTACAGTCTGCAAATCCATATTGTGTATTTAGTGTTTCTCCAGAGATCTCCAGAGAAGGGTATATATAGTTGGTTTTAGGTTAAGAGAGTTCCATCGAGCCAAAGTTTGCAGCAATTGGACCATGTGGCTAAAGTTGGACCCCACCATTCGGCCAGGATCTTGCGCCCGCATGTTGGGCCCTCTTTTGTGCCCCGTGGTGTTCCACATTGTCTTATTTTCATGGTCCTTGATTTCCTGAAAAATGATGTGACAAAAAGATTCCGTTTGGGGGCTGGAGGGCCTCTAAAAGTCAAAAACATGCAAAAAACAAGAAAATCTATTTCACAGTGTTAAAACCAAACGGAAGGGGGTTGTTTAGAAAATCCTCATATTCAATGAAAAACATGTCCATGTCCTTAATAAACTATCAAATAAATTATAATATGACCTAATAAACTTCAAAGATCCTTGATGCATTTTACATGCATCAGTTAGCTTCAAGTTGCAGGGGAAATAAATGAGGATATTATGGCGGAGCTTCGCCGGAGTGCAGTTGCTCCGGAGGCGGCAGATCAGCCAGGGCGACGGCCAGCGGCAGCTCATCCGCTCGCATGTGTGCATGCATGCGAGAATTGGGGAAGGAGAGCGAGGGGAACAGTTTTTTAGAATAGAGCAAGGGGATGAGTGTGATGCGAGGGTAATGAGAGGGAGGGGATGAGTGTTAATATTGGTTAGTCTGAAACTTTAGGCTGGCCCAAGTTACCCGTGGCGCACCAAATATAGTGCGTCACGGGTATATTTAGTTCAAATCAAGTAATTAGTATCATACATACCCGTGGCGCATTGATTTTTGATGCACCACAGGTATTATGTTACTTGTGGCGCACCAAAATAGATGCTCCACGGCTATGTGTGTGCACCCCATCCAGGCCTGCCTATACTTACCCATGGCACACCTATTAAAGTGGTGCGTCATGGATATGTACATACTAGTGGCCCAGCTTGTTTTGGTGTGCAATGGATAAGTACTAGTGGTGCACCACGGATAAGCCGTCCATATATAAGCTTTCTCCTAGTACTGCACGAAAAAGGTGGTGTCGCGTTAGCTATCTAGCATTACCGGTAGTAATATATTCCTTGGTATAAGAACGAGGGCAATTTTTATTCCACAGTGTCAGCGTAGCGATATTACTAGTCATACTTAACGCTGCAAGTGGGACCACCTGCGGGTTTCCCGCAAAATGCCCCGCCCACCAAAGGTTGTATTCGTTCCCCTTAAGCCCACACCGGTGCCTCTCAACCTTATTCAGTTAAATCCCCCACCCACGACCAATAACTCACTCCAAAGAAACCTAGCGCTCCTCCACTTCACACCGTCAGCCTCGGCAGAGTGGATCTCGACCACAGTGGCGCGCTCGCACATTCTTCCGTTGCGGCACGGGTTGTACTGCACCACCATCTTTAATTAGATTTTGTTTGCTAAAAACATCTTATAATATAGAACGGTGGGAATGGTAATTAAATGAACCATAAATATGAAAACAACAGGCTAAAACATAGCACCCAAAAGGATCGTAAGGACACTAATTTGTGCCTTGCACCTGATAAATAGGCCGGCACATCAAATAGTGTCGTCCCATACACATATGCCACACCACCTAATTATGTTATCCCACGCTACTACATATCCGTGGAGTTGCCCGTGTCGACCGCGCTAAAACTACATAGGAAGAAAAATGTGTTGGCCCTACAAATCCGATGATTAGGCATGTTCTCGATGTATATAACGGTTAACACATAAGATGACAATAGAATTTTACCAAGGCGGTGCAGGTAATGATGATTTGATAGCGTGTAGCTACCCTAATCCACGGCAGCAGAATTCTTCGACTCATTGCCAGGATACACTGAAATCCACGCCCGTTTCGTACTTTGAAAGCATTTCACAGTCAAGTTAACCATTTTTATGTTTGGCAAAAAAAGGACAGTAGGATAGGCTAGTAAATCCAGTGATCTGCTCGAGAATTCAACGCCACAATGGCCTGTGCTCACATGTTCAATCAATCGCCAGCATATAAGACCTGGTCCTGGCGTGGCGTTCTTGTCGCGAGTGACATGGTGGACATGACCTAAGATCTGTATGAGGTAATCTGTCTCGTTTTTTCCTTAAGATGCCAAACAAAATTACTGTGGAATGAAAATGACAGATCTACCTGCATGATTGAAGGCATATGATCCCGATCGATTCGCTAGCGCGCGCGCCGAGAATCCCCGTTTCGCTGAAGGGATCAGCTAGTGGGCTGGGCCCAGTTATATTACGTACGCACATTTCGACATGTCAACGCGTTTCGTTCGTTAGTTCCGTTCGTTCAAGGCGTTTTCAGTTGTGTCTTTGAACTTCTCAAGGGCGCGGAAAAAGAAGCATGGAATCAGTAAACATGGCTGGGTAAAACCAAAAGAAGATTTTGTGAAACTTAATGTTGATGCGGAGTTTTGTGCTGATTCCGACTCGGGTAGTACCGGAGCAGTTCTTCGAGATGATAGGGGATTTTTCTTGGCGGCGAGTTGTTGTGGTATGCCATTCATATCTGATCCATCAACGGCTGAAGCTCGTGCCCTTCGTGATGGGCTACTACTAGCTGGCCAGCTAGGTTGTAACAGGATCGAAGTTAATTCCGATTGCATGGATGTTATTGAAGTAATGAATGAAGGCGGAAATTCTCTTGGACCAGCGGCAGCCATCTATGAAGAATGCTCGTTTCTTTGTCGCAATTTTTCTCAGATTGTGTTTTATCATTGTCTTAGGGAAGCCAATATGGCAGCACATGTTTTAGCTAGTCATGCTAAGGGACCTCTGTCGATTGTTTGGCACGATGATCCCCCAGATTTTTTTGTAAATGTGCTGGCAGATGATGTATCTGTGATTTCTAATCAATAAAGTTTCGCCGTGGTGGCTTTTAAAAAAAAGTTTACGAGGCCACTGGCCACGTCATCTATCGATGCATGTTACTATATAGCTTTGCGTGTTTTCAGTAATTCAGTTCATTTCACCAGGAACTTTTTTTCTTTTTATCTCTCCACCAATCAGAATGATGCTAAGAAATCGTGTGTTTTCAGTTCGTTCTTCTTGCCGTGAATACCATGCAAATATGTACTCCCTCCGATCGGAAATAACTGTCAAAAACGTAGTACAAACTTTGTACTAAGCTAGTACAAAATTGCCGACACTTATTTCCAATCGGAGGGAATAGTACGTATCAATCTTGCTGTGAAAACCATGCAACCTAGCTTTGCTAGCTAGATCAATCAGCTAGCGATGTACATGGTAGACTATTTGGGGTCGTCTATTTCCTTTATTTTTTCTTTTTTCTTTCTATTTCCTTAGTTAGTTTCCAATAGTGGTTTCGATTTTATTTTTCATTGTTCCGTTTTCCTTATTTTAATTTCTAATATTGGTTCTATTTCAAGTTATCTTTCTTTTTTTCATGATATTTTATTTTTTCATTCATATAATCTAAATATCAGGATATAATTCTTATCTTTCTTTTCCAAATAAGTTTTCTACTTTTTGCATGATTTTTGAAATCATTGTCGCTTTTAATCTAAATATTTTTCTCTTTTCTTCACTTTATTTTTGCTTTTTCATGGTCTCTTCGAATAGGTTCTTTCTATAATTGTTTATTTCTTGTAGTCGAAAAATTATTCTCTTCAAGCATGGATTTGTTTGACGGACGCTATCCGTGGTCGTAAATTGTCCCATGAGTATTATTATTTTTGTTTCTTCTAACTAATTTTGTGTTCCATCGTAGGCATGATTTTTGTTCATTGGATGTTAAATTTCGTGTTCGAATTGCAATCATGATTTTGTTTCATTTTATCTACATAGTTGTTCCTCGTGCAGATGAGTTATGTTCCAGGAGAACAAAAAATTCTTCCATGTGTGATCTTAATTTTTTGTTCCATATGTTGTGAATTTTCCCATGAGAATAACTATTTATTCCTTGTAATTGAAGGTTTTTCAAGGTAGTCATGAATTTTGTTCCCTGCGATCTATAATTCTTGTCCCATTTATTCCTCATAATTGAAAGTTTTTGTTCCATGTAGACATGAATTTTGTTCATCGGTCGCTATTGTTCTCGGCCCACTTATAGTCGTGATTTTGTTCCATTTGATCAACCTATTTTGTTCCTCACACAAACTAGCTTGTTCCTGGGGTGCTAAAAATTGTTCCACATGTGGTCTTGAACTCCTCTACCTGAGGATGTAAATTTTCAATCTCCGTGTAAAATTTGTTCCACTTAGCATTTCTTGTTTCACATATAGTGCTGATATCTTCCTTGAGTTGAATTTTTTGTTTCCACTGAGGGTGGATTTTTCCGCTTATTGTTCTTTTTTTTCCATGGGATCAAAAACTTTATTCCACCAAGACCATTTTTTGTTCCTCTAATAGTCATGATTTGTATCGGACAACTAATTTTTTGTTCCACACTTGATAAATTTTGTGTTCCCTATGTACGCGAAATTTGTTTCTCGGACTATAATTTGTGTTTCCATGGGAAGATGATGTTTGTTCCTTATATTGATGAGAATTGTTATTCGGACGCTACATATTTGTTTCCTGTGTAGAGAAGATTTTTCCTCAAATGGAATAATTTTATACCCTTTGTGGACAAGACTTGTTCCGAGGAAGGTATATTTTTTGTTCTCAATAAAGACAAGATTTATTCCTCAGACCCTAGATTTTTTGTTTCATGTGTATAAAGGATTTGTGCATCGAAAAGTACATTGTTGTTATTTAAGAAGACAAGATTTGTTCCTTGGAAGCTACATTTTTGTTCCTTTGTGTAGACGAGATTTGTTCCTCGGATGCTATATTCCTCGTGTGTACAGAATTTGTTCATAGGGCGCTATATTTTGTTTCCCTATGTATAAGAGATTGTTCCTCGTATCCTATATTTGTGTTCCATGAAAAGATGAGATTTGTTTCATGGACGCTAAATTTTGTGTTCTCTCTGTAGTCACGTTTTGTTCCGTGGACGACAATATTTTTGTTCCTTTTTTGTAATCATGATTTGTTTCGCGGGCTAATTTTTTGTTCCTCGCATAATCTTGATTTCTTTTGCGGCCTAAGTTTTTTGTTCTTCTACAGTCAACATTTGTTCGACATATGCTAATTTTTTGTTCTTTTTTGTAGTCGTGATTTATGCGGACTAAATTTACGTTTCCCATGCAGGCTTGATTTGTTCCGCATCACAAATTCTTGTTTCATCCTTAGTCATTATTTGTAGCCGTCATTTGTTGAGCAGACGATAAATGTTTGTTCATTTTTTATAGTTGGATTTTTTCCGCTTATTAATTTTGTGTTCCTTATATAATCTTAATTTGCTCATGGTCTAATTTTTGTTACTCTGTATTGGTGATTTATTTGTTGGGCACTAAAAATTTGTTTCTTCTCTGTTGTTGTGATTTGTTCCTAGATTAAATCTTTGTTTCTCATGTAATCTTGATTTTATTCCATGGCTGACAAGGGTATAGATAATAAAGCCCGTCAGTTGAGTACCCCTGAGGCCTGTTAAGCTAGGCCCAATTGTAATACTAGTCGAAATATGAGTTCTTACCGTATGTCGATATTATAATTTGTATCGGACCCTACCCGATCCTCGAGACCTAGCCACCTATATATAGGGGCCAGGAGGGGACGGTATAGGCCAGATTGAAAGCAAGCCAGGTTTTACACCCACGTTTACTTTCATAGCCGCCTTGTTTGACTGAGTTTACCTTCGAGTTCATCTGACGCCCTATCTCCCCGATCCTAAGTCCTTCATCTAGGACATTTGTCGAGTTAACCCCTCGTCAATTGGCGCCGACCGTGGGGACTCTGGGCGTTGGAATCATGAATTCGATGGTTTTTTCGCTTTCAGCCAACAGCAATCCACAAGTCGACAAAATTCAGATACCTTTCGGAACAGTCGATTTTCAACCTCACCAGTCAAGTTTTGCGCAAGTATTCGAGAGTATGGATCAAGATATGGATTTGATGATCGGAAGTCTAAACTTTCGCGTTGGATCATTAGGTTCGATTCGCCTTTCAGATCCGACGAAAATGGATCCGTCGGCAAGTGAACCCGAGACAGTAGCAATGTCGGAATCATCAGAAAGCTCTTCTAGCGAGGTAAACTCGCCGGTCAACTTAGCAGAAGCAAAAGAAGGAAAAATTGCAGGAGGCGACAAAATCACGGAGAATTTTGACTTAAGAGTTCAACTCGAAGATCTCATAATCCACTATGATGACAACTCAGATCAATCAATAGACTCCTGGAAAACGGGACTAGAACTTTTTGAAGACGACAATTCGATCTTCTCAAGTCACAACAGCAAATTCGACAATCGGTGTCAGATACTCGCCATTGCAGAAGATAACTCAGAGGAACTCAACGACAACAACCCAGTACTTAATCCAGCAAATATAAACAGAGGAGCAAATCATTTAGCAAAGGGAGAAACCGCTGACTCCCTCGCAACGAGGGTAAAAGTTCGACTATCAGAAGAAGAGTGGAGAACAATCAATACAGCCGTGGAGCATGGCATGCCAATACCAACAAACTCCAGCCAAAACATGCTCTTGGGGTACAATTATGCCTTAAGGCAACAGGCGAAGCAATTAGCAAAAGAGAGGATTAAAATATAGAAAAGAAAGGACTCAGCCATTGCAGCAAGCGACGCTGCTCGCAGAGCACATAGTGATGCATCATACACAAACAGAAGACATCGTCGACATGGATCAAGGTATGAGAATCTAGAGTACTCAGAAAGGCAAAGCATCTCAAAAAACCTCGACTCGTCCTTCCTATCGGTCGACGAGCAAGGAAATATTATCCTAAAAACTTCGGAAGCAGCATTAGTGGCAGCTCAAGCGTACCTGCATACGACACGACCAAATCCAGGAGACCCGAGGGAACATATGCACCAAGCAGCGCTAAATGAACTGAAGATGGTAGGCAACAAATTATCAGCAAAAGAGGAGGAGGCATATCGCAACAAAGGAGCTCACAAACCTAGATCACCACGCCGTCACAGCAGTCCTCGGCACAGAAGTGGAAGTCGCCGATCTAGAACGCTATCACCTGGATGATACAATAGTCCAAAGAACAAAGGAACCCGACGATCCAGAACTCCCAACAGAACATATGACTACGAAGACGATGAAAAGGAGATGGGGGCACCATGCTTTACCCGTAGGGTTCGCATCAAGCCAGTACCCAAAGGTTTCAAACTACCCTATGATCAGCAAAAGTATGATGGATCCCAGGAGCCACAATCATGGCTTTCAGATTATCTACAAGCAGTAAAACTATTAGGAGGAACCAAAGAAACAGCAATGCAAAGTTTGCAATTATACCTCACCGGAGCAACAAGGTCATGGTTAAGCAAATTAGAAAAGGAAACAATTGGAAGCTGGGAGGAGCTAACAAAGCAATTTACAAGTAACTTCAAGTCGACATACAAGCGGCCAGCATCCATAGAAGAAGTCAAAGCCTGCGTACAGCAACGCGTGGAGACATTAAGGACATATATCCAAAGGTGGAGTCTTATCAAAAATTCGGCTGTCAAAGTCTCAGACGAAAGAGTAATAGATGCATTCATAATCGGCTTACGACGAGGAGACTGATACGTCTCCAACTTATCTATAATTTTTGATGCTCCATGCTTGTTTATACACCATTTGCCAACTGTTTCATTACACTTCGTGGCACTTTTATGCATTTTCCGGAACTAACCTATTAACAAGTCGCCACAGTGCCAGTTCCCTGTTTTCTGCTGTTTTTGTGTTTCAGAAGTGAGACACAGGAAATATTCTCGGAATTGGACGAAACAAGTTCCTGAAGTCTTATTTTTCCCGGAAGCTTCCAGAGATCCGAAGAGGAGACGGAGTGGGGCCACGAGGGGGCCACACACCAGGGCGGCGTGGCCCAGGCCCTGGCCGCGCCCCCTACATGTGAGACCGCCTCGGTCCACTTCTGACGTTGCCCCTTCGCCTATAATGACCCCCCGACGGAAAAAACCTAAGTACCCGATCAATTTTCCAGAACACATCGCGATCCGCCACCGCCGTCGACCCGAAGATCGGGAGGGTCCAGAAGCTCTTCCCGGCACCCTGTCGGTGAGGGGAATCACCACCGGAGGTCTTCTTCATCGCCATGCTTGCCTCTGGAGCGATGAGTGAGTAGTCTACCTTGGACTATGGGTCCATAGCAGTAGCTAGATGGTTGTCTTCTCCACCTTGTGCTTCATGTTTAGATCTCATGAGCTGCCCTACATGATTGAGATCACCGTTATGTAATTCTACATGTTTGGTTTGTTGGGATCTGATGAATATTGGTGTTATGATTGAGTTGCTATACTGAAATATATCTTTTGTTATCTCTATGTTGTTTATAATCTTGCATGCTCTCCGTTGTTAGTAGCTATCTTGGCCGAGTAGTTGCTAGTGACTCCAAGAGGGGGTATTTATGCTCGATAGTGAGTTCATGCCTCTATTTAATCTGGGGGAGTGACAGAAACCTCTAAGGTTGTAGATGTGCTGTTGCTACTAGGGAGAAAACAACATTCATATGCTCAAGGGCATATGCTTTGTTTACATTACACACTTTGCTTAATGCAATTATCTGTTGTTCGCAACTTAATACTTGTGGAGTTCTCGGATTGATTCACCACAAGTGGATTATTAGTCATAGATGCAGTTGGATGGCGGTCTATGTATTTTGTTGTAATGCCCAGAGTAAATCGCATAGTGATCTTCTTGACATATCATGTTTATCTTTATTCTATCAATTGCCCAACTGTAATTTGTTTACCCAGCATGTGTTATTTATCTTATGGAGAGACACCACTAGTGAACTGTGGACCCCGGTCCTATTTCCATCATATTGCTATCACCTGTTTACTTTACTTGCACTGTTTACTTTACTCGCATACTTCTACTGTTTTCCACTCGATACGCTCATACCCTTTGTTTCAAGCAAACCGATGAGATTGACAACCTCATCGCAAGTTGGGAGCAAAGTACTTGGTTGTGTTGTGTGCAAGTTCCGCGTTGCAGCTAGCAAGCAAAGCTTGGACGAGGCGCCATATATAAATTGTCCGAAGCTGTCGCAAACTAACAAGCATCACCTACAGTCGTATTGCCCGCTCTTCTCCTGATCGACATAACCTTGGTTTCTTAACTGATGGAAAACTAGTTGCTATACTCATCACACCTTCCTCTTAGGGTTCCCAACGGGCTGGTCATTCACCACGCATCAAGCTAATTTTCTGGCGCCGTTGCCGGGGATTGAAGAAGAAGAAGCTCCGACATCAACTACATTCTCCCACGTCAACTACACGCCAACAAGGTAATTTTCTGGCGCCGTTGCCGGGGAAGAGTGGAAGACCTCTGCAAGGGGAGTTTTTCGCACACACATCCTTTACTTTGTTATTGTTTTGCTTTACTTTATTTATTTTTACTTGCATCGCTTTTATCAAAAACACAAAAAAAATTAGTTCCTACTATAGTTGTTATTTTTGTTGGTCTGTTATTGTCTTGCTTTATCATACTTTCTATCAATGGTTGGTTTCTTTGAAACTAAATCTTTTTGGCAAGGTGGGTTCACGGAAAAGCAGCAAAATTATTATGAGGAACACCGCTTGTCACAAAAAGGGAAACACTTATGGGAACAAATTAATAGATTGTATATCATTGCTAGAAATGTGTGCTCTACTTATAATATTACTTATTGCTTTGATAGATCTTGTTGCTGTAGGAGGTATAAACACCTCCCTTTTCAATGTGAGTATAATGATGATGTTACCATATCTTCTTATATTAATGGAAATTATGACTTTTATGATGTGGAACAAATTGAAGAATTTATTGCTTGGAAGGGTGCATTCGAACTTGCTTATTTGCTTGAAAATACTGATGATGCACCTTATAAATATGAGGTTTATGATATACTAAAATTTGCTTTGATAATTACAAGGAAGAAAATGGCTATATTCTTAAATATCTTAATAGATGCTCTCCAACGGAAGAGACTAATGCCTTGAAGGAGCCTATGGAAGAAGAAATTGCTGAAATTGGAAGCTCATTGGATGAAAAAGAGGAGGAGAGTGATGATCAAGAGGAGGAAGAATGGAGCTACCCATGTCTACCTCCCAATAAGAGTAACTCTTTAACTAATACCTTATTTGATAGCCCTCCATGCTTAACAAAGGAGGATGAGTGTAATATTTATATTGTTGAGTTTGTTCATGATGCTACTGAAAATTATTATGAGAGAGGAAAATATGGTTGTTGGAATTCTCATGTTACTAAAACACCTCTCTTTATATTGAAAGTTCCAAAGTTGCTCTTGTTTTATCTACCCATACTTGTGACTATGTGCTTCTTTGATTTATTTTCTTACAAGATTCCTATGCATAGGAAATGGGTTAGACTTAAATGTGTTTTATATTTTCTCCTTGATGCTCTTTTTGGCTTCCATTCATATTTCTTATGTGAGCATCTTCTCAAATTACTGAGCCTAGCTCAAAGGCGTTAAAGAAAAGCACTCTTGGGAGATAACCCAATGTTTTCTTTTCAGTACTTTTTCTTTTATTTGAGTCTTGGAAGTCATTACTACTGTAATGACCGCTCCTTATCCTTTTTTATTTTATTGTTGTGCCAAGAGAAGCCTCTAATTCGAGTGAGGTAAAGATTTGGGGATGTTGCTGTCCTGAAACTGTTTTTGGTGCTGCACCGTAAAAATTCGTATAAATTTTCTGTATATCTTTTGGACCTGCGATTTCTTGTGCATATGCCCCATGTTATATCCAAACTTTTCTTAGTTGAACACTTTTTGATTTGAGCAACAGAAAACCCCTCAAAAATTCGACCTTTGTCAGCTGTTCTGTTTTGACAGATTTCTGCTAATATTTGTGTTTGCCGCTTTATCGCTTTCTTTTGAGTTCTTTTGATCACGGAACTTTTGGGGAAGTTTCTACAGTAGTATATGCTATATATGTGGTGGTTTTAGGTTGAAACCTGAAGCAAAAAGAGGTTGATTATATGTTATGCTACACTAAAGTTGCTAATAGATTTGTGTTTAGTTTTGTATGAAGGAAGTTTTCAAGTGTAGGGATTGGAGAATGATGAGATGAGTTGAAGAATGGACAAAAGCTCAAGCTTGGGGATGCCCATGCATCACCCCAAGAAATATCCAAGAAGTATAAGCGTCAAAGCTTGGGGATGCCCCCGAGGCACCCCTTCTTTATCGGCAAAAATCAGGTCACCTTTCAAAACACTATATTTTTATTGCTTCATGCACTATGTGTTTTTCTTGGAGCGTCAGTTGTTTTAGTTTTCTTAGTTAGTTTAGTTTTGTTTGCTGCAATAAATGGTTGCACCCCAAAAAATTTCCTTTGGAGGAGATGTACTCGTTTTCATTTGCCAAGAACACTCCGTTTTCATTCTTACAATTTCACCGAGTGTTCTTCTTTTTCTGCTACTGCTTTTGGTTTTCGTTTTCGCCATGATTTGCGTTCAGACCTTGTCATATCTTTTCATCAAGGTGTATTTTTGCCTTTGATCTTTATTGGTTTTCATCAAAAAAGGTGTCTATAAAAATTTCAAATGGTGTTGGAAAAGAGAAAAAGCTTTGTGCAAAATAGTGGTACAAGAAGGAGGTTGTGTAGACTGCGGCTTAGGCTTTTTCATGTCATGCTTGATGTCTTTTTGATAGTATGCTTAGTGGTTTTGCTGTAGCATGACTTGTCTCAAATAACTGATATTGCTTAATGAGTCTTTGAAAAAATCATGCGTTGTTTTAATTATTTGGAAGCATTATTTTGGTTTTCTCCTTGATGCTTTATTTGGGTTGACTTGGCGCATGCTCACACATGTTAGACTCATCCAAAGTCGCCAATAGCCTCTATGATCATTTAGTTTTTTACTTTTGATGACATCTTATGCTTCTTTTAATGTCGCTTTGTCGCTTTGCATGATTATGGCCATTATTGCTCTCTTAGTTGGTCGCTCCCAGTCTTTTGCTAGCCCTCGCCTTGTACTGAGTATGAGCTCTACTCGTGCATCCAACTCCTAAAAGCCAAAGTTTACCAAAGTGTCCACCATACATACCTACTAGCAATTTGCTATTCCAAGTAAATTTGACTTGCTTTTATCTACTCTTCAAATTAAACTCTTACCAGTGTTATGCGAAAATTGGTCAGTAAAGCTCTCACGAACCGGAAGGCACACTTTACTTTTTCTTGTTCTAAAAAATTGACATTGTGGTCTCTTATGTTGAGTTGTTATGCTTACAAGTTGTAAGTTGGAGACTAGCCCAGCCATGCAGTCATGGGCAAGCTTTCAACATTGCACTTCTCTTTTGAGTTGATATCATGATCTTTTGTTTATGGATGCCTGCGGTGTGAAATGAAATGGGAATCTTGTGGGGATCATGGAGTTTGTATATGTGTTAGGGAAACGCCTGGGCCGCCAATCTAAGCCATCCATAATTCATGGTGGAAATTTGCAGCATACCCATAGTGGACATTCGACGACGCATCTCACAATAAAAAGCTAAACAAATGGCAAATAAAAGAGATGTCGAGGTGTTCATTGTCTGCTTGTCCTGTCATTTTGATGTGGGCTTGTTCCATGTCATCGGGCATGGAGGTACCCCGTTGGCGGTTCTCAATGATATGCATATATTCATAATGACAAGAGCCTTGCTTGGGACTCTAAGTAAAGTAGCATGAGGTTTGGGTACTCGTATTCATGGGACACGAGGTTTTCAACTTATGATTTGTCAAGCATATGCATCATAATTGTTCTCACATTAACTTTAACCATTCAAGATGCTTATGATGGGGGCAATGAGAGCTCAAAGCCGGTAAGTACCATAATTTTTGAAGGTTATAAAACTTGCAATCACTACTTCCCTCTGCGAAGGGTCTTTCTTTTACTTTTATGTTGAGTCACCACCTTCTACCTTTATGCACCATTAAGAGAGCATAGTTGTCATTCTTAGTATAATGTGCATTGTCCCAAAGTTTTCATTGATTGATTCATATTGTTGGTTTCACTTGTTCTTAAATTATTTGTATCTAGTCGCCCTCTTAAACTTGAAGGTGTCCTATACATTTATGTTTTGCTCTCTATGAAGGACAAGCTGAAAACCATTTGTATGTTTTTCCTTATGATTTGAACACACGTTTGACTTTCATTGTTCCATTTTCATGATCTTTTGTTTGTGTTCATTTTCATGTTTACAACATGGTTGCTAAGTTTCTATTGTCAAGATTATATCTTCATGCCCATGTTTTAAGTTTTTATGATCCCAGCTCACAAATGCTTACATATATGATCAAGATTGTGTAGGTGCATGTCATCTCAAAAATTATTCTTTTGTTATCACTTACCTACTCGAGGACGAGCAGGAGTTAAGCTTGGGGATGCTTGATACGTCTCCAATGTATCTATAATTTTTGATGCTCCATGCTTGTTTATACACCATTTGCCTACTATTTTGTTACACTTTGTGGCACTTTTATGCATTTTCCGGAACTAACCTATTAACAAGTCACCACAGTGCCAGTTCCCTGTTTTCTGCTGTTTTTGTGTTTCAGAAGTGATACACGGGAAATATTCTCAGAATTGGACGAAACAAGTTCCTGAAGTCTTATTTTTCCCGGAAGCTTCCAGAGATCCGAAGAGGAGATGGAGTGGGGCCATGAGGGGGCCACACACCAGGGTGGCGCGGCCCAGGCCCTGGCCGCGCCCCCTACGTGTGAGACCGCCTCGGTCCACTTCTGACATTGCCCCTTCGCCTATAAAGACCCTCCGACGGAAAAAAACCTAAGTACCCGATCAATTTTCCAGAACACATCGCGATCCGCCGCCGCCATCGACCCGAAGATCGGGAGGGTCCAGAAGCTCTTCCCGGCACCCTGCCAGAGAGGAGAATCGCCACCGGAGGTCTTCTTCATCGCCATTCTTGCCTCTGGAGCGATGAGTGAGTAGTCTACCTTGGACTATGGGTCCATAGCAGTAGCTAGATGGTTGTCTTCTCCACCTTGTGCTTCATGTTTAGATCTCATGAGCTGCCCTACATGATTGAGATCACCGTTATGTAATTCTACATGTTGGTTTGTTGGGATCCGATGAATATTGGTGTTATGATTGAGTTGCTATACTGAAATATATCTTTTGTTATCTCTATGTTGTTTATGATCTTGCATGCTCTCCGTTGTTAGTAGCTATCTTGGCCGAGTAGTTGCTAGTGACTCCAAGAGGGGATATTTATGCTCGATAGTGGGTTCATGCCTCTATTTAATCTGGGGGAGTGACAGAAACCTATAAGGTTGTAGATGTGCTGTTGCTACTAGGGAGAAAACAACATTCATATGCTCAAGGGCATACGCTTTGTTTACATTACACGCTTTGCTTAATGCAATTATCTGTTGTTCGCAACTTAATACTTGTGGAGTTCTCGGATTGATTCGCCACAAGTTGATTATTAGTCATAGATGCAGTTGGATGGCGGTCTATGTATTTTGTTGTAATGCCCAAAGTAAATCGCATAGTGATCTTCTCGACATATCACGTTTATCTTTATTCTATCAATTGCCCAACTGTAATTTGTTTACCCAGCAGGTGTTATTTATCTTATGGAGAGACACCACTAGTGAACTGTGGACCCCAGTCCTATTTCCATCATATTGCTATCACCTGTTTACTTTACTCGCACTGTTTACTTTACTCGCATACTTCTACTATTTTCCACTCGATACGCTCATACCCTTTGTTTCAAGCAAACCGGTGAGATTGACAACCTCATCGCAAGTTGGGAGCAAAGTACTTGGTTGTGTTGTGTGCAGGTTCCGCGTTGCAGCTAGCAAGCAAAGCTTGGACGAGGCACCATATATAAATTGTCCGAAGCTGTCGCAAACTAGCAAGCATCACCTACAGTCATATTGCCCGCTCTTCTCCTGATCGACATAACCTTGGTTTCTTAACTAAGGGAAAACTAGCTGCTATACTCATCACACCCTCCTCTTGGGGTTCCCAACGGACTGGTCATTCACCACGCATCAGAGACCTAGTTGAAGAGCTGGGCAGGATCAAGCCGAAAACAGTATCAGATCTAATGGATGTAGCAAACAGATTTGCAGATGGACAGGATGCGTGCAACAATAAATGCACGCGATCACCAGAGGATGATAGAGGAAATAGGTATGGAGGTCAATGCAGAAGATCCCGCAACTACGACAACTATGGCTCTCACAGCCAAGTAGCCGCAGGATACAAAGATAACAGCTACCAAAATAACGACCGTAAAAGCTCGGGATACCGCAGCTACGGAAAAGAAGACTACAAAAAGTTTCAACCAAGGGAATCTAGAGAGTATAACCCATCACCAGAAGATATGCTCAACGGACCATGTCATATACACTCTGCATTTGTCGATGGGAAACGTGTATCCAGACACGCAATGAAAGATTGCACTACGTTCTTGAAGCTACAGGAAGCGGCACTTAATAAGCAAGCCGAAGCAAAACGGCAGGGATACGACGGAAACACAAGCAACGCACCAACAACCCAACAAGGAAACAGCGGAGCTCCCAAGACCCAGGATCAACCAAATCAAGGATGCGACAATGATGAAGGATATGTTCCATCTAAAGGGCACATTACAATAATGATACAGCCAGTGCCCAAGTCGAACAAAGAGGAGAAAAGTATAACTCGACAAGTCAATCTCGCAATAACTTCACCGCCAGCGACAACAGAGTATCTGCATTGGTCAGAGCAACCCATAGAATTTAGCAGGGACGATCACCCAATAACAGTACCTCGGTCAGGAAACGTGCCCTTGGTACTCAAAGCCCAAATCGGGACCTATGATGTCGAAAGAATATTCATGGATGCAGGAAGTGGGATAAATCTCATATACGCAAAGACCTTACGGGCAATGCACATTTCATTGGAGTTCCTAAAACCCACCGACTGCTCTTTTCATGGAATAGTCCCAGGAAGTGCTAATTATCCGCTCGGTCGAATAGAACTCAAGGTCTGTTTTGGAAATCGACAAAACTACAGAAGGGAGAAACTCGACTTTGAAGTCATGGACTGGCCATCACAATATCATGCGATCCTCAGGAGACCCACGTTTTCGCGATTCATGGCAGTACCTCACTACACCTACCTGGTACTAAAAATGCCAGGGCCCAAAGGAATTATTACTGATATGGGGTGGCCCGATCTTCTCGTGAGCGATGCGATGGTGATGATGGCAGCGGATGATTGTCGGGGATAACTTGGTGTCACCGATGAACTCTCCTCGCTTGAACCCTGATGCCAATGCAACAGCTCTCAAACCCTGTAGGATATTCACGACTCCACACACTTGCGCACGTAGCCGTCGACCACGAAACGGTAGTTTGCAATCTACTGATTCCCAATGGAACAACAGATCACACTAAACTTACAGCAGTATAACACCAAATCCAGATGAATTGGTGCGGAGGAATTCAGATGAATGCTTACAGCAGTTCAACGAAGTAATCTTTAGTCTAAACGTGGTCTAACCCTAATTGAGGGGGCGCCCAGGGGTTCTTATAGGTGGCCGGGCATCCTCAGCATTGACCTGGCCCAAAACCAGCCTGATTTGGGCCCAAACTGACTCGGTTCGACTCAAACGGGTACATACCGACCCATATATGGGTTCGGCCTATTTCTGGCATGCAGGCCATGTGTGTAGCGCGCCTTAGACGTGTTGACATCGTGTCGTAGGCAGTCCTAGTGCGCCATCACATGCTCATGCTCATCCAGACTTGATCTCCACTTGTCTCTCGATCGCCATCCTCCCTCTCCTCCCGCTGGCGATATCTTGACAGATGACATACCTAAATACAACATAGTACATTGCTTTAGGTAGTATATAATTCGGAGATATCAAGACATTCTTTTTAACTAGGAAAGAATTCACCTTATAATAATCATCAATTAGACTCAATACTTCCTTCCAGCTCAAACACTCAAAATCAGCATGATCCATGATTGTATCCTCATCAATTACAGTAAAGGGAAGCTTCGAATTATCAGACCTATGTGACAAAGAATTTCACAAGATGGCCCAAAATTTCAGCATGACGACAAGGTACGGAGAACCTGGCGGCAAAGCAAAAAGCACGACTACAGGAGTCACGCAGCAACTCAAAGGAGACCCCAAGGAACCAGAAGTAAAGAAACCTCGGGTACAGCCACCAGAGCAAGAGAAGTCTACAAGAGAAGAGGAGAAGACGCAAGCGACATAGGCGAATAAATAGAATAGGAAAATAAGGCTGTAAAAGCCACGAGTTATTCCAGGGCAATGTCCTCTAGATCCAGAACACAGGTCATTGGCCGGATCTCTTAGGTCATCCCATGTATCTTACATTATATGCAAAAATAAAAAGACAAAAGTTCCTCTTATTTGAGTTTACGAGTCTTCAAAAGTTGCAGCAAGCGCACCAACATAAAACACAAAAGTGCAATGCTCTGAGGATTAAAAATTCTGGCACAAAAAGTTGGAAAACAACAAACTCTCGCATTATGCGCACATAAATATTACATCAATGGCTGATCAGAATCATCTACGCCCAAAGGATCTAGATAGTGATGCTCGCGAAAGAACGCGGCATCCTCTCGAAGCAACCTAGCTATGAGCCTACTAGCTGGTTGAAGGGTAGCATCCATATGAACTCGCAGCTGAGCTCCTCCCACAGGCAAGCTTAGTGACATGGAAATAAAATTGACCCTCGGGTGCCACTTACGTGTCCAACCAAGTGCAAAATTGGCACCAGCCACTAAGTTAAGCTCTATCAGACGATAAATACGCTGAGTAGACCTAAAAATAGCAAGCAGCTGTGGAAAAGTCCCAGGAAGAGGATTACGAGGAAGCATCACAGAATGCATAGTAGTCAAAGCTTTTTGACAACCATCAACCGCTTCTCCGATATGTTGAGCACGATCTTGGAGAAGCACAATAGAACAAAATTTATGTTCCCTTTTATAGTTGTGATTTGTTTCATGTTAAAATACTCTTCTTTCTTTTTAGCTATGGCGTCTTCGATTAACTATATGGTCCTATATGATTTTTTTTGTTCTCGTGAGATTTTTTTAATTTCACATGTACTCATAATTTGTTCTATGGTCAGGTAAGTTGTTGTTCCAACTTTATCCTTTTTTTTGTTCTTTAAGATCTTAAGAAGTAAAAGTGTGTTCCATGCTCACCGGGCGCTAAATTTGTGTTCCACAAGAACTCGTAATTTGTTCCGTGGTCGAAAGTTTTATTTCTTGTTGTACATTTTTTCCTGGGAACTAAATGTTTTCTCCATGGTTCTCGGGCGCTAATTTTGTGTTCCACCTGTACTCGTGATATGTTCCACAATCAATAATGTTTCTTCATATCCAGATGTTAGTTCTACAAGAAGTAAAAAATTGTTCCATGGTCACCGGACTGTGCTAAATTTGTGTTCTGCATGTACTCGTAATTTGTTTTACGGACAAAGATTTTTCTTTCTTTTTAATCCATTTTTTTCCAGAAACTAATATTTTGCTCCATGGTTCTCAGGTGCTATTTTCTTGTGTTCTTCATGTACTCGTAATTTGTTCTATAATTCATACATTTTTGTTCTATCATATCCAAATTGTGTTCCCCAATTTTTTTTGATTTGTACCATCGCGCTAGGCTTTACCCTTTGTAGCCATGTTTTGTTTCACGGACCCTACGTTATGTGTATCTTATAGTTTTATTCCATGTTTTGATTTGTTTTGTTCCTCGCGCTAATTTCCTTAATAACTCTAGTGTGATTTTTTGTTCCGTGCAGCCTTCTTTTTTGTTCCCATTGTAGGCACGACTTGTTCTTCGTACTCTACAGTTTTGTTCTACTTTCAGTCGTCATGAACTGGTTTGGAAGTAGACCGTTAATCAATTTTTTTATTCAGCATTAGCTTTTTGATCCCTGTTGCACTCATGATTTGTTCCATGTTCCGTATTATTTGTTCCTTTATTCTATTATTTTGTTTCACATATAGATTCATTTTGTTACTTCGCTTTATAATTTTTGCGGAAACTGTAGTGTGATATTTTTTCCATGTAGTCTATATTTTTTGTTCCATGTGCAAGTACTTGTTCTTCAACCATCAGATGTATATTTTTGTTTCACCTTTAGTTGTCGTGAACTAGTTCGGAAGTTGTTGTTCGTTCTGGGGATGTATAAATTTTGCTTCTTGGTCGAAAATTAAGTTTCTTTTTTTATTCATGATATGTGTAAATACATGTGCATATGTGTTGAACACACCACCCTGTTGAAAAATAAATGACAAATCTATTTTACGTGGAATTCATGAGTCTTGAGTCTTACGTTCATGTGCAAAGCTACTAGATCAGCTAGTCTTGCCATCGTACGTGAGTTCAAGTCAGAGAAAGAACTCCATATTGTGCATCACACGATTTTTTTATTCCCATAGCTAAGTGTTTTGCAATTGATCTAACCGTTAGGTTCAGGAAATAAACAACATGATGTGCTACCTACTCGTCTGCTCCACGTTTTGACCAAGATGTGAAGTCCGGAGTACGTGCGTGCACACCAGGACAGCAGCATAGAGTCAGGCAGACAGCAGTACAACACCACATTTTTTTGAACATAACAACAACACCACATTCGGCAGCAGTATACGGTGCCCGTGTCACGGTGTCAGAGCACTTCATTTTTTTAGTCCCACCTCGCTGGACGAACGAGAGTTAGACTGTTTTAAATAGAAGATCGCTCGTTCCCTGGTCGTACAATCCCGCGGCCACGTCGGCAGCACAGCGCGAAGCGCACAGGAATAGCAAAGTCAGAAGCGCACAAACATAGGGAATTAATATAATAATAGGCCTGCCAGCATAAACGGCCCAATCGCTCAACACTTGTGCGAAACGAAAGCACCCTGGCGCGCGGGCGCCAGGGAGAAACACCCATATGATCGATCACCGTTGACTCCGCTCGGCGCAAGTCGGCTTTGCTGCTCCGGGCTTTTTCCTTGCGCGCATGTTTTGCTGGGCCGCCGACGGAGAAGGGACAAGGCAGCGTTCCCGTGTATACCGCGTATATATTAGTACCACATCGCCCACGCTGGTAAAAGCGTCGCTGCATATAAGGCGTGACCGGAGCCTGTTACACACCGTGCGGCAAGCACGGTCACGTTGCACAAAACTGAATATTGATCGGTTAGTCCCCGTTACCACCAACTAGGACCAATGCCTTCTCTTTAATCCCGCTTCGTAATATGAATTGAGACTAAAGGTCCTACGCCCCCCCTGAGCCTCTCACTTTCTCTTTATTTTTCTGCATTTTAATTATTATGTTAATATTTTATTTATATTTTGCTTCATTCAATTCTTTTGGTTCATTTCAAATAAGTTTTTGTATATACATATTCGTACAATAAAACATAGTATACACGCGGATTACATATATAATATATCTTGACTGACAAGCATATATATACGTATATACAACTTGTTTAATTACACACATATGCATGAAGATCACAATCGAGACTAGAGTTCATCTAATCAAAACCCAAATAGAATACACCCTTTGGGTTTATGACTTGGTCAAGCAGAAATCCCGCCAGTTTCTCTTGAATTCCTACCATGCGTTCAGTCGGTGAGAGCCGATTCAGCTTTAGTTTGAACTACGAAGAAGGAGATCAATATGAATATAAATCATCATAGCAAATATTATGAATCACACTAAACACAATTGATGGTAATAAAATAAAATTATCAATATATTTTTCACTTACTGTTTGAAAATCAATCCCTTCAGTGACCTCTGAGCGAAGGTTCTCTCAAGCGTAGTATGCACATAAATTAGTCCCTGGTGGCTGTCCCGCGCACTTTACGAGAATAGATTTTAATCAGAGACATATCAAGAATGATATACTTAATGGTATTTGAAACTAGAATTAAAGAGATGCGTGGACCTAGCTCGTACGACTTACCTCGATCAAATGGAAATTTAACTTCTTTTTCCATTCACCTTTTACTGTGGGTGTAAACCGTTTCCAAACTCCAAACAAAATGAATAGATGAGTTATATATTAATTAGTGCGGTAATGATTGAAATCAAAGATTGAAATTACCGAAAATGAACGAAAGAGACCGATATAGTGCGGTAATGATTGAAATTACCTCTGGATCATATAAATGATGCTTTGGTATTCATTGAGATATTTTTTCAACGATTCAAAGATTTCAACCCTTTCGTAGTCAGGTTGAATCTTTAGCAAAATCCAGTGGTACCTACGCGCAAGTTTAATTATATACGTCAATAACTCATCAGTTACACTTAACATTGAGTAAGGAAAAGTAAATATGTACAAGATAGTTTTTTTTTTTGAACAAAACGGGCAATTTTGCCTCATTTTATTAAAAAAGTAGAAGAGAATTGACCGGTTCATTTGCAGGGGAACCGGCCGAAAACCCGTACAATACCGCAATGCCGCCATGGAACCACGACCACACTGGGCACACCACCACAGCCAACCTGGCTACCCACACGAAACAAAGACACACAAGGAGAGCCGCAGCAAGGTTGCCACACAGTGTCATCGTCATCACTCCTCCACGAGCCAGCGACTCCGACTTCACCGGCGACTTCCCGGACAGAGCTCCACAAACGGCGCCGGAGACCATGTCGGCCCATGCCACCAATTGGCCACACGCGCCAAGGACAGACAACTCCAAATCAGACGACGAGCTTCCCAAGGGAATTATGCGGGTCTTGCGCCGACCGAGCACCCTGCAGATCACCCGCAGCCGGTCATCGTCGCCACGGAGACACCGCACCTCCGACTCCACAGCAGCACGACAAGCAGGAGAACCCATCGGACACGCCGGGTAAAACCGACTAACGAAGCCCCGCCGCGACCCATCTTCCGCTCGAGCCATCATCTTCGCCAAACTGCACACTTGGACCTCACACAGCAGTCCGACAGCCACCAACCTCTCCCAAACCCTGGCCGTGGGCGACTCCGAGGCGATGCCCCCAACGGGGAAGAGACACAGCAGCGCCTCCATCGCCCGATCCCGGATCCGAGGTTTCCCTCCGGAGTCGAGGCCGCAGGCGCAGGAGTGCACACACCTCACAGCGATGCTTCCAAGAAAGCATGTGGCGGCCGCGGCCGTCACCATCGCCAGCTCCGGCTAAGCCGGAGCAAGGATTTCTCCCAAGGTGCAGAACCAATGCAACCCAAAGCGGCCGCCCACAAGCCACCACCAAACGCGCCGAAGATCGCCGACCTCCAACCCTTGCCGAAGACCACTGTGCACCACCAGGCCGAGCACCCCCACGCAGCACAGGGCCGCAACCGGAACGAGCCAAGCCGCAGGCCGCAGTGCCGCAATGAAGCCCCCGCCACCGGGCAGACTGAATCGCCGTCCACACGGCCGAAGCAGAGCCGCCCTCACCGCCGACCGGAGCCGCCGCTCCGGCGCACGGGAACACCGCCAGAGGACCGGCGAGCCCCCCCCAACGCGCCCGAGGAGGACGACCACCGCTGCCCCGCACGAGGCCCGCAAAGCCCATCGGCCCGAGCAGCAGCCACCGCGCCTCCACGCCGCGCAGGACCGCACCACGCCGCGCCGACCACGCCGCCGTGCGGACCACCCCCTGCCCCGACGGGTGCCGCCCGCGCAGACCACCACGCCAGGCGCAGCCGCCGCCTACCTGGGGCCGCCGGCCGCGGCCCACCTGGCCCGAGGCGAGCCCATCTGGCCCGCCCGCAGCCGCCAGCCGCAGCGCCCCAGGCCGCCAGCGGAGAGCCACCCCACCGCGACCACCACCGAAGCCGCCCCCAGACCACCACCAAGTCGAGGCACCAGCCAGCCGTCGACTCCCGCCGCCGCGAAATCCCCAATCCGCGGCAAGCTTCCGCAGAGGCGGAGAAGAAGCAGGTCCTGCCGCCGCCGGCTCCGCGCGGGCTTTGCCCGGCGGAGACCACCGGCGACGGCAGGGGAGGAGGTGGTGGGGAGGTGGCGGTGACCGGCGAGCTTCTTCCGCCGCCCGTGTCGCCTAGGGGAGGAAGCGACGCGGGGGCCTTTTTATCATGTACAAGATAGTAACACTCACTTGAAGTTGTATAGAAACATTATTTTACTTCTGTATTCATGCATAAGTAAGAACTCTAGCAAGATATCCTCTGTCTCCTTGGGGTTGTCATGCCGTCACTTTGTTAACTCAATTTGGATCAATGAATCCAATGTTGAAGTCGTTCCTTTGCTTACATTCCAGACTCTAGTCTGCATAATATATAGCGTATTGAGGATAATTACATGCAAAGAACGAGCTGAGCTAAAGACTTAATAATTATAGAAATAATGAATCACTTACAAAACATAGGAACTGACGAGACATTTTGTTGAGGGCATCTTGATTGAATAGCTGAAAGAGTTCTTCAAAGTCAATATGGATCAAGTCTTCACCTAAGAAATGCTCCTTTGAGACTTTCAGAAGGAGAATTTCTCGCTCGCCCTTTACGACTTTCATGTACCACTCATGCAATCTTCGCATTTGTGATGGTAGAGTCTTTTTCTTCCCAGGTGGGACCAGACTCTTCCCCTTTTCATATTTCCATGCTAGAGGCATCGTTGGGATATCTCCGGACATCAATTGAGAAAGAGTCAAACCAGCCTCACTAGCAAAGACCTGGACATGGTCCTGACTGGTTTGAGCAACACTCCCACTAGCATCACTAGCAAAGACCTTTAGCAGGGAGACTGTCGCTGCTTTGGGCCAGGGGGTCCCAGTGTCAGCCGCGTGGCCCATGATTGTTCAAGAGGAAGCTCCATTGCCACCTCCCCAGCAAAGGGGTATGGTGCATTGAGGCTCGGCTCGGCAAGGCATTGTCGGGCGCTGTTCAAGGCCCCTCCCTTGGCGGGAGGGAAGTGTAGCTGACAGATACCCTTCCCGTGAGGGAAGGAGAAAGCTTGCAAGAGAAGACTCCTTCCCCAAAGAAGGAACGGTCAAAGGAGTGCAGGGTGCTACCCCTGAGTCATCAGGAATCAGTGTGTGGCATGCGCCCCCTGCGACGAAGGACTTGTGTCCCGCCCCGGGAACGTGCATAGAGAGCACGCATAAGAAACCCACTGCGGTGGGCAAGTAGAAGACATCATTGTGTGCGCCAGACACGTGAAGACTGACGAGACCGGCTGGTCTCGTCCCATCAGTGTGGCGTGCTAGTCGGCATGGAGGACAGCAGGGCTCGTAGCACCACCTAGCATAGCCACCGCATAGAGCAGCTTGACACTTGGCTGTCATACCGTTTGTCCACTGTGGTATCCCCTTTGAAGTATAAAAAGGAGGACTAGGCCACGGTCCAAAGGACCGAGAGATTAGCCATTTTTCACAAGGAAGAAAGAGATAGAAGTAGCCAAGTCTGGCGGCCTGAGGAAAAATCCTTGCGCGGCGACCTGTACACACTCCATCGCATATCTTCAACATCAAGAGATCAGACAAGCTGGACGTAGTGTTTTACGCGAGATCCCCTCTCGTGGCTTCAACCAGGGTAAAAATCGATGTGTTCCATGTGCACCTTCTGTCGTGACAAAGGCGAATCATCCGCGCCACTTGCCCAACAACCTAGGGGGAGAGTCCCCCGGTGTTCGTGGACGCACCCGCGACATCTGGCGTGCCAGGTAGGGGGCACGATATTCGTCTTCGCCATCTTCGTCATCTTCATCGACCACACCTCTTCTGCTAGAGGTCATGCCTAGGGGCCAGGGTGCGGCGGGTGGGACGTCACCCACCCCTGCAGCGGTGCGGCGAACCACTCGTTCAGCCGCTGCTGCTGAGCGGCGCACCCGAGCGGAGGCTGTGCAAGCCTCTGCGCAGTCCTCGGTGGCTGGAGCGGAAGCGCCGTCTGCTGAGACGGTGGGCGCTGCGCAGCAGCATGAGGCCGGCGCAGGAGGCGCCGCCGACCCAATCCCCATCTGCATGGCAGCGCGCTGCCTGAAGTGTGCAGCCCAGCGGAGGAGCATGCGGCGCCCCCGCCGGGTCCCGTCCAAGTGGTGCAGGCGGTGCCGTTGCAGATGGTTCCCGGCGGGCCGTTGGTGCGGTGGGGGCGGAGAGCATTCCGCCAGGCGAGGCCTATCGGGGGATGGCTCCTCCCCCTCAGCGCAGAGTTCCTCAAGCCAGGAGCCCTTGCTCAGCCCCAAGCTAGGTGGGTAGTGGGATGAATGGCGGCATGCCGGTGTCTCACCTCTCCGCCCAGGCTCCCCAGGGCATTCACAACCTAGGGGAGGCCCTAATCGTTATTTGTACCCTTACCTCCTTTCCTCCCGCACAAGGAACGCCCATGTACGAGGCGTGGGATGCTCAAATCAAAGAGCTGACTGCGTACATACAGCGTCGTACCGACACAGCGCACTCTGGCTCGCGTTCCGTCGCCTAGGGGGCAGACGCAATGAACGTGCACCAGGGGGCACAGCAGGTGACGCTGCGCTCCCGGAAGCAGAAGAGCCGGTGGCGACAGCTGTGCACACGCGGCCCCGGGCCGTGGCGCCCGCGCCAACAACCGCCGCACAAGCAAAGGCGGTCGAGGTCCGCTCCGAGCCTCTCTCGGCCGGATCGACGTCCTCTCAGCGCCACTATGAGGAGCACTGTAGGGCCGAGATCCGGCGCCAGGAGGGCGCTCCGGTGACGTTTCGTCAGATGCGCGCGGGAGCTGACCCGGCACGTCCGGCATACGCCTTCAGCGGGGGTTGCTTGACCTTCACCGATGATCTTTGCCGTTGACCTAGCCTCGCAAGTTCCGCCTGGGCATCACCTTCAAGTACGACGGAACCACCGACCCCTAGGAGTTCTTACAGGTATATACCACGGCAATGGAGATCACCAAGGGAGGGCACCCCCATGTGTTGCCGAACTGGTTCCCTTTGGCGCTAAAGGCGATGGCCAGCGATTGGTTGTTGCATCTCCCTTGGGGTTCCATGCGGTCGTGGGCACACCTGTGCGAACAGTTTGTTAATGCGATCCAGGGCAGACACAAACACCCGGGAACCCTTAACGACCTTTTGGCGCTGTCTTAGCGCCCGAAGGAGACGTTGCACAACTTTATGCAGCGCTTCTATCAGCTTGCCCATGGTGTGGTAAACACCAGTGACAGCAAGATTATCGTGGCATTTATCGCCAGGGTGCGCGACAACCAGTGCCGTGAGGAGCTCAGGATCCATGAGCCGTCCATCGTCAGCGATCTCTACGCGCTCGTTGACGAGTGTGCGTGAGCAGAGGAAGGACAGCTGGCACCGGAACGTGCGGCGCAAGCTGCCAACAACCCGGTGCCCACCGACAAGAAGAAGGAGACTCGGAAACAAGCCTCCAAGCAGATCTTGGCGGCCGAGCCAAGTCCACCACCAACTACTGACAAGAAGATCAAGCCCGATGCCCCGGTGGTTGCCGCAACAGCGCCAACCCAGGGGGCATGGTGCCCCATTCACGAGACCAATTCTCACGACTTGAAGACTTATCGTACTATGTATGGCTTGGTGGAAACCCGCAAGAAGCGCTTCGTGGAGCGTAGAATTGCGGACAACACCGACAACTACTACAGCTGTGGCCAACCTGGTCACCTATCGCGGGACTAACCCGGGAGGTTTCCCAGGGGAGGCGGTGCGAGCAGCCGGGGAGGAGGGCATGCAGGCGCTCGGGAAGGACATGGCGGCGGCCGTGGCAATCCACCTAGGGAACCCGATCCCCATGCTGCTGCTACCACCGGCAAAGTGGGCGTTGCCGGAGAGTACCAGGAAGAAGCCGTCGTCATTTGCATTCATGGCGGGCGACCTCACTCCCAAGCCTGGGTGCAATCAAGCGCTTCTCTAGGGAAATCTTGGCAGCAGAGCCCGGAGTGAGATCAGAGGGAGCCCCTCTGGTGGTCACACGTTCCCATCTGAAAGGAATATGCCCGAGAGGCAATAATAAAGTTGTTATTATATTATTCCATGTTCATAATAGATGTTTATTTCTCATGCTAGAATTGTATTAATTGGAAACATTAATACTTGTATGATTAATAAACTAAAAGGGTTCCTAGTAAGGCCTCTCTTTTATACTAGCTCATTGATTAACCGATGATCAAGGTTTCCTGATCATGAACATTGGATGTTGTTAATAACGGGGTCATATCATTAGAAGAATGATGTGATGAACACTCACACCCATCTACGAATAGCAATACGATCAAGTCATCAAGTTCATTGCTATATCAAACTCATACGAAATAGTTCTAATCCTCAGACCATGAGATCATGTTAATCACTGATGCTGGAAGAGTGCTTTGATGATATCAAACGTCACACCGTTACAGGGTGATTATAAAGGTTGATTTGGGTATTCTGAATGTATTAGTTGAGGCTCATGGATCAAGAGTGGAATTTGTCAGACCCGATGATGGGAAGATATTCTTTGGGCCCTTCTCGGTGATATTGCATTGGAATCGCTTGCAAGCATGTGACTAGGTCACGGGAATGCATTATCACGGAACGAGTAAAGAGACTTATCGGGAACGAGATCGAACTAGGTATGATTGATACCAAATGATCGGATCTCAAACAAGTAATAATATCGCGAGACAAAAGGAATTAACTATGTTCGTTATTGGTTCACACGATCACTAGTTCATCGTTGAGTAAGTGGGAGTCATCATGGATTTCCAGATCCTGCTGATGATTATTGATCGGAGAGGAGTCTCGATCATGTCCACATTATTCATGAACCGTAGGGTGACACACTTAAGGTTCGCCGTTGTTTTTGAGTGGATACGATACTCTGATCGAATTACAGGACAACATGAGGGTTGTTTCAGAAAAGCACCGAAACTGTTTTGGGATATCAAAATAACTCAAGGGTGTATTTGTTAATGTTTGTTAATTGAATGAATTAACAAATATTAAAAAAATCTTTTATTAAATCAATAAGTGTGAATTTTAATTAGCATGAATGTCATGCAAAATTAAAATGGGGGTTACCTCATGTTGATGAGGGGGTTACCACCATGAAGGGCATGAAGGGGGGGTTACCACCATGATGAGGAGGAGGACCTCCTCCTAGGGGCCGGCGCACCCCCCAAGGGGGCTGCCCCCTCCTCCCCTATAAAACCCCCCTATCCTCCAAGTTTCACGCACTTTTTGGTTCTTCCCTTCTCCTGCAAAGTTGCTGCCCCAAATCCGTCTTGGCTTAGCGAAGCTCTGCCGGATTGTTAGTTCGAGTTTCACACACTTGAAGAAGTGAGTGTTGGAGTGTCCGGCGGATCCCTTCTTCCGCTGCCCCGCTGGACCGAGGGCGTGGAGAAGACGATGACAAGCCGTACGTGTGACCGAGTACGGGGGCGCCGCCGGTTGTGGCGCCATGTACACGATCTCGTGATCGTCAAGTGAACCACTACGTCGACTATGTCAAGTGAACGACTACGTCGACTACGTGCGTCTTCCTTGACTCTCCATCGGCAATGTTTGTGCGGGCACGTAATCCCCGCTACCGGTCTTCAAGGGTTAGTCTTTGTTGCTACCATCTCGTAGATGTTCTTGGCTAGTTTATGTGTTCATGAGTAGGAAATTTTTTATTTTCTATGCTACGAACCCATCAGTGGTATCAGAGCCATCTCTATGCGTAGTTGGTATGCACGGTTAGAACACATGTGGATGTGGGCGTTGATGATCATGTTATTGCAATTTTTGGTATTTTGGATCATAGTGGCATAGTGGGATTGAAGCTGCCCGAGACTAACCTTACGTGACCGCGTTCACACACTTGACATGCTTCGGCATATGTGGCTTTGCGGGTGCACGTTTCTCCCACTATAGTTATGATCTATTTTACAAAGAGTTGTTAATAATATTTTATCACCATTGTGGTTACATGTTCGTAGGTAAGAACGGTTCTTCCTAGAAAGCCCCAAACTACGTAAAATATGCAAGACAAATTAGAAACATCTAACTTGTTTTTGCAGGGCATGTGATGTGATATGGTTAAATTGTTTATGTTACAAATTGTATGCGATGATCCTTTTTGTAAGTTATAAACAACTGGCAGGAGCCATATGGTTGTCTTTACATTTAAATGGCCTGCATGCCGAATATATATATCCAAGTGATATATTGTAATGGAGAAAGACAACCAAGGTGGCGCGCCATGGACCTTGGTGCTATGCCGGTGGAATGATGGAGATCATGCCATGACGCACAAGATGGAGATCGAATGCGTGGAGGACCATATCATATCACATTATATATATGCATGTGATGTTTATCCTTTTATGCATCTTATTCTGCTTAGATTTGATCGCGTGGTAGCATTATAAGATGACCCCTCTCACATAAATATCAAGATAAAATGTGTTCTCCCATAACATGCACCATCAAGAAAGTTCATCGTTTTGAGACACCTCGTGATGATTGGGTGTGATAGACTCTATGTTCACATACGACGGGTGTAAGACAGTTTTACACACGCAGATGTTATGGTTCTACTTGGCAAGCCTAGCATGTGTAGACATGGCCTCGGAACACGAACCGAAAGGTTAAGCATGAGTCATATGGTTGATATGATGAACATGATGATGTTCGCCTTTGAAACTATGCCATTGCACGTGATGATCGGTTGTGGTATAGTGGATTTGGTTCGTGTAGTCACTTAAGAAAACTAGGAGAGATGTTGTTTTTAAGTGGGAGTTCACGTAGAATTTGATTTAACCTGAACTCATTCTATTATGAACTTAGTCTAAATTAACTTTGCAAATAATTTGTAGATCATGGCACCACCTGCTCTAAATTTCAATGCGTTCATGGAGAAAGAAAAACTAGCCACCAATGGTAGCAACTTCACCAACTGGGCACTTAACTTGAGGATCCTCCTCAATGCCTCTCAAAAGGGCTATGTGCTTGAGGCACCCCTAGGTAACCCGCCTGCAGAAGATGCTCCCGATGAAGAGAAAAATGTTTTTCTGACTCGTAAGGAGGACCACAGTTTAGTTCATTGCGGCATACTATATGGACTTGAGCCGGAGCTGCGAAAACGTTTCGAGAACAACAACGCTTATGATACAATGGGAGAGTTGAAACTGATTTTCGACTCCCATACTGCTGTAGAGAGTTATGATGCTTCAGAAAAGTTCTTTAGCTGCATGATGGAAGAGAACAGCTCCGTTAGTGAGCACGTACTCAAAATGTTTGGGTACGCCGATAAGCTCATCTCTTTGGGAATAACGATTCCCAATGAGTTGGGAATACATCGGGTTCTCCAATCTCTCCCACCTAGCTTCAAGAGCTTTGTGATGAACTACAACATGCAGGGCATGAAGAAGTCTCTCCCCGAGCTTCTCTCAATGCTTAAGACTGCAGAGGTGGAGATCAAAAAGAAACATCAAGTGTTGATGGTCAATAAGAGCACTAATTTCAAGAAAGGTAGAAAGGATAATAAGTCCAAGGGTAGAAACAAGAGGGATGGCAAATTTGTTGCCGGTTCTGAGAAGAAACCCAAAGCTGGTCCTAAACCTGAAACTGAGTGCTTTTACTGCAAGGAAACGGGGCACTGGAAGCGCAACTGCCCAAAGTATCTGGCGGATAAGAAGAACGGGAAGATAAACAAAGGTATATATGATATACATGTTATTGATGTGTACCTTACTAGTAGTCGCAATAGCGCCTGTGAAAGGAATATGCCCGAGAGGCAATAATAAAGTTATTATTATATTATTCCGTGTTCATAATAGATGTTTATTTCTCATGCTAGAATTGTATTAATCAGAAACATTAATACTTGTGTGATTAATAAACTAAAAGGGTTCCTAGTAAAGCCTCTCTTTTATACTAGCTCGTTGATTAACTGATGATCAAGGTTTCCTGATCATGAACATTGGATGTTGTTAATAACGGGGTCATATCATTAGAAGAATGATGTGATGAACACTCACACCCATAGTACGAATAGCAATACAATCAAGTCATCAAGTTCATTGCTATATCAAACTCATGCGAAGTAGTTCTAATCCTTAGACCATGAGATCATGTTAATCACTGATACCGGAAGGGTACTTTGATGATATCAAACGTCACACCGTAATAGGGTGATTATAAAGGTTGATTTGGGTACTCTGAAAGTATTAGTTGAGGCTCATGGATCAAGAGTGGGATTTGTCCATCCGGATGACGGAAAGATATTCTCTGGGCCCTTCTCGGTGATATTGCATTGGAATAGCTTGCAAGCATGTGACTAGGTCACGGGAATGCATTATCACGGAACGAGTAAAGAGACTTGTCGGGAACGAGATCAAACTAGGTATGGTTGATACCAAATGATCGGATCTCGGACAAGTAATAATATCGCGAGACAAAAGGAATTAACTATGTTCGTTACTGGTTCACACGATCACTAGTTCATCGTTGAGTAAGTGGGAGTCATCATGGATTTCCAGATCCCGCTGTTGATTATTGATCGGAGAGGAGTCTCGATCATGTCCACGTTATTCACGAACCGTAGGGTGACACACTTAAGGTTCGCCGTCGTTTTTGAGTGGATACGATACTCCGATCGAATTACAGGACAGCATAAGGGTTGTTTCAGAAAAGCACCGAAACTGTTTCGGGATATCGAAATAACTCAAGGGTGTATTTGTTAATGTTTGTTAATTGAATGAATTAACAAATATTAAAGAAATAAAAATGTTTTATTAAATCAATAAGTGTGAATTTTAATTGGCATGAATGTCATGCATTAAAATGGGGGTTACCTCATGTTGATGAGGGAGTAATCACCATAAAAGGGAATGAAGAAGGGGGCAATGAAGAGAAGGGGAGACCCTTGGCCGGCCACCCCTTGGCTGCCCTCCTCCTCTATATAAACCCCCCCTTCTCTCCCTTGAAACACACTTCTTGATCCTCCCCTCCCTTGCATAGTTGCTGCCCACTTTTCGTCTTGGCTTAGCGAAGCTCTGCCGGAATTGTAGTTCGTAGTTCATACACTTAGAGAAGTGTGTGGAGGAGTGTCCGGCGGATCCCTTCTTCCGCTGCCCCGCTGGACCGAGGGCGTGGAGGAGTCGACGTCGAGCTGTACGTGTGACCGAGCACGGGGGCGCTGCCACTTGTGGCGCCGTGTACACGATCTTGTGATCGTCAAGTGAACCACTACGTCGACTACGTCGAGTGAACAACTACGTCGACTACGTGCGTCTACATCGACTCTCCATCGTCAACGTTTGTGCGGGAACGTAATCCCCGCTTACGGTCATCGAGGGTTAGTCTCCGTTGCTACCACCTCGTAGAGTTTCTTGGCTAGTTTATGTGTTCTTGCGTAGGAAATTTTTTGTTTTCTATGCTACGAACCCATCAGTGGTATCAGAGCCATCTCTATGCGTAGTTGGTATGCACGGTTAGAACACATGTGGATGTGGGCGTTGATGATCATGTTATTGCTATTTTTTGTATTTTGGATCATAGTGGCATAGTGGGATTGAAGCTGCCCGAGACTAACCTTACGTGACCGCGTTCACGAGACTTGTCCCACACTTGACATGCTTCGGCATATGTGGCTTTGCGGGTGCACGTTTCTCCCACTATAGTTATGATCTATTTTACAAAGAGTCGTTAATAATATTTTTATCACTATTGTGGTTACATGTTCGTAGGTAAGAACGGTTCTTCCTAGAAAGCCCTAAACCACGTAAAATATGCAAGACAAATTAGAAGCGTCTAACTTGTTTTTGCAGGGCATGTGATGTGATATGGTTAAATTGTTTATGTTACAAATTGTATGCAATGATCTTTTTTGTAAGTTATAAACAACCGGCAGGAGCCATATGGTTGTCTTTTTCATTTTATGGCCTGCGTGCCGAATATATATATCCAAGCGATATATTGTAATGGAGGAAGACAACCAAGGTGGCGCGCCATGGACCTTGGTGCTACGCCGGTGGAATGATGGAGATCATGCCATGACGCACAAGATGGAGATCTAATGCGTGAAGGACCATATCATATCACATTATATATGCATGTGGTGTTTATCCTTTTATGCATCTTATTCTGCTTAGATTTGATCGCGCGGTAGCATTATAAGATGATCCCTCTCACATAAATATCAAGATAAAAATGTGTTCTTCCATAGCATGCACTGTCAAGAAAGTTCATCGTTTCGAGACACCACGTGATGATCGGGTGTGACAGACTCTATGTTCACATACGACGGGTGTAAGACAGTTTTACACACGCGAGTGCTATGGTTCTACTTGACGAGCCTAGCATGTACAGACATGGCCTCGGAACACGAACCGAAAGGTTAAGCATGAGTCATATGGTTGATATGATGAACATGGTGATGTTCGCCTTTGAAACTATGCCGTTGCACGTGATGATCGGTTGCGGTATAGTGAATTTGGTTCGTGTAATCACTTAAGAAAACTAAGAGGGATGTTGTTTTTAAGTGGGAGTTCATTTAGTAATTTTGAATTATAGAACTCAATTTATCATGAACTAAATCAAAGTGAATTTGCATAGTTTGTTGTAGGCATTGGCATCCGTTTACTACCTTGCGTTTAGCTATAATTGAGATAATAGAACTATAGAATTCTGGATGTTAACTTTACGAACTGGTATCGTATTGTTTGAATGTCAATCTAAAGTTTAAGGTCCTATTGCAAACTTTTAGCAAACCTTGGTTACTCGATAAAATTTAATAAGTAGTATTAAATCAAGAGTAACAATTCCAGTGTTAGTATCTAAGTATCACACTTGCCTCCATGATCCTTGATAGTCAAAAGTTGTTTTTAGTATCAAGGTTATCTAGGAGTTGAAAGAATTGTTTCATAAACTATCATATGTGGAAGATATTTTGATATCTGAAATAATGTTTGGTTGCAATGTGATAGAGTATAATTTTGTAAGACACATGTTCTCATATTGTATGAGAATTTGTGAAGATTGGAGACGCTAGGCGTCTAGATCTCCTAAAAAGGTTTTGGGAACTAACATTATACTAAAAATTCGTCCTCATGAGCTATAGTAGCTTGATCATGAAAGTTGTCATGATAGGATGAATACAAGATGTCGGTAAAATGTTTACTACATTAATAGATTACTAAAGAATGGAATTTGGAAGAACGCCAAATATTTGATAATGGTGATCTACTTCAATGTGTGAGTCCAAGGATATTAGTGTTTGACTAATCATGCCCTGAACTATGTGCCATGTGAATGGCTCCACTATTGATGTTGATAGATTCTTCTAGAAGGAAAAGAATTGCTAAAAAGAGAATCCAAAATTTATTCTGGCGGAAAAGAAAAGACTGGAAATGTCCAGCTCAGGTATATAGAAGATATACATGTTATGGGTGTATTCGTTGCTTGTTAAAACAATGTGGTTCTTGAGTATTTGATACTAAATTGGTTGGTATGAACTGTCATACAGAACAACACAATATAAGAACTACAATGGCCTAATTAACTAGCAAATGAATATGGGATGGTTCTCATCGAAAACAAATAAAGTGTTATTGTGTTTCGTTGGAATTAAACCTAACCTTCAAGATTTGTTTGAATAATTGTTATTTTGTTCTGGTATTATGAGAACAATGGTTGTTCAAATTATTACCGCATTCATAAAAGATGGATGAACGCTTATCTTGTTGGAGAAATCACATCCATAACACTGATGCTAAAAGTGTCTCAAGACAAATGATTAGAAGATCACTTATGAGTGACACCACCGTTTAAATCATATTGGAAAGTAAACATGAAGAAACTCCATGTTGATGGGATTTTGGAGTCTTTTGATTTTTGAATCAATTGACGCTTGTGAAAATTTCCTAGAGATGATTAAAACTCCGTTTGTAGGCCAAACAAGAACGGACGACTAACTTATTGGATATTGTACATGTTGATGTATATAGTCCATTATGTGTAGCCGTGTATGGTGAATTCTTGAACTTCATTTACTTTAACCAATGATTTGAGTAGATATATGTGTATATTTACTTGATAAGGAAGAAGCATGAAATATTTGAATATTGTTCAAAGTATTTCTAGTTGAAGTTGAAAATCATTGTAACAAGAGAATAAAGAATTTATGATTTGATCATAAAGGAATATATTTGAGTTACAAGTTTAGCAAACACCTAAAAGTTGAGGAATCGTTCCATAAACTTGTATTTCTCGAAACACCATAGGAGTATGGAGTGTTCAAGAGATGAAATCAAACTTTGTTTGACATCGTTGGATCAAAGGTGTCGTCTATAAAACTGTCATTATATTTTAACGATAAAGCTTTAGAGACTACCGCTTTTACACTGAAAAGAGCGCCATCATGATCCGTTAAAATGACACCATATGAGATATGGCATGGGATAAAACCCAAGTTGTCTTTTCTAAAATTTTGGTATGCTAGGCATATGTAAAATGTTTGCAACCAAAGTCGGATAAATGCGTCTTTGTAGGTTATCCCAAAGTAACTGTTGGGTATTCCTCCAGAACATTGAAGACAAAAGTGTTTGTCGCTAAAAACGTCAAGTTTCTTGAGAAGGAATTTTTCGCAAAAAGTCAAGTGGGAGGACAATAGAACTTTGATTGGGTTATTGAACCTAAGCTATATGTGCTGAGTAGCGCAGCGCCGGGAAGTGTCCCGGAGGCGGCCACAATGCGCATGGATATAGTACCTCAAAAGTTGTGGTCACAAGATATCTAAGTTCCTATTGAACCGTGTGAGTCGGGTAACAATCAAATAGTTAGATTTGAGAATGAATCATTATTGTTTGACAATGATGAACCGACTGCATGCAAAGAAGCAATGATGGGCCCTGACTCCGTCAAATGGCTAGAAGCCATAAAATCCATGATAGTTCCATACACGAGAAACCAAGTTTATGAACTTGGAAGACCCTCAAAAGGCATGAAGCCTAATGAACGTATTTGGATCTATAAAGACAGACATGGATGTTTAACATCTTTGAAATAGTCGACACATCATTAAAAGAGTTTACGATTGTGTTCAATGAGTTGACTATGACAAGATTTAATCTTTCATAGCGATATTTTGTCTGGAAGGATTACTGTAGCAACCACTACATATGCCAAGTTTGGTATATGTTAGTTGAACAAACAAGACAACATTCTTCTAATAGAATGGTTACCTAGGACATGTACATGACATGGTCCAATGGGTTTTGTAAATTCAAAGGATGCTAAAAGGCATGCAAACTTCAATGGTTGAAGTATGCATCGCGGAGTTGGAATATTCACCGTGATGAAATAATTAAAAGGTTTAGTTTCATCAGATACGATGAATATGCTTGCATTTGCAAGAAATTAAGTGGGAGCGCTGAGACATATTTTCAGTACATTATGTATAAGACATATTGTTAATTGGAAATTATGTATCTTTTATTGGCATAGGTTAAGAATTTCATTAAAATTAGATTTCAATGAAAGACTTAGGCAAAATCAAAAAATTGGGTCTCGATGTCTATATAGATAGATCGAGGTACCAATATGGTTGTGCCAAAGTACATAGATGAAATATTGAATGAAGTTCAATATGGAAACGACAAGAAAAGTTCTTGTCGCATGGAAGAGGTTGAAACAAGATTCAGGTGTTTTGACACTTGATGAGTGAAGCCACATGAATGATTTGATCGATCATGTATACCATGATATGTACATATCCAGATATGTCCTATGCTCTAAATGTTATGAGCATATACCAGAGTGGTAAATGTCATAAGATGATCACTGGACAATAGTAAGAATATCCTTATGTGCTTTGGAAGGACTAAGGATATATATTATGTATGACGAAGTAACACATAGTTCACTGTAAAGTGTTACATTGATACTAAGTTTGTCACAAGATACAAATTAAGTTTATCTCAATTTTAGCTATATGTTTAGGTGGCACAATGTAATGGAAGGAAGTTCCATGATGGATTTGGATAAGTTCCAAAGTTAAGACATTGTAATGGATTCTACAACAAAGGTTGAGTATATGGCTGCTTTAGAAGTAGCAAAAGAGGGCATTTGTGTCAAGAAGTTTGTTATCAAACTAGGTGTAGTTCCAAGCTAGCTATTACTGTGAAGATCTATTGTGCGACAATAGTGACAACATGATTTTAGCTAAAGGAACTAAGGTCTCACCAAAGGACCAAATTTATATCCAACTATCTCATTTGAGAATGAGTGATGCGTAGAGACGCAAAGACATGCAAATACACACAGAGCTGAAAGTGTCAGATCTGGAGATCAGGTTTACCACATGCAACGCGTACATATAACACGTGAATGCCATAAGTGTTATATACGCAAGTATCAACTAGATTATTGACTCTAGTGCAAGTGGGAGACTAAAAGGAATATGCCCGAGAGGCAATAATAAAGTTGTTATTATATTATTCCGTGTTCATAATAGATGTTTATTTCTCATGCTAGAATTGTATTAATCGGAAACATTAATACTTGTGTGATTAATAAACTAAAAGAGTTCCTAGTAAAGCCTCTCTTTTATACTAGCTCGTTGATTAACTGATGATCAAGGTTTCCTGATCATGAACATTGGATGTTGTTAATAACGGGGTCATATCATTAGAAGAATGATGTGATGAACACTCACACCCATAGTACGAATAGCAATACGATCAAGTCATCAAGTTCATTGCTATATCAAACTCATGCGAAGTAGTTCTAATCCTTAGACCATGAGATCATGTTAATCACTGATACCGGAAGGGTACTTTGATGATATCAAACGTCACACCGTAATAGGGTGATTATAAAGGTTGATTTGGGTACTCTGAAAGTATTAGTTGAGGCTCATGGATCAAGAGTGGGATTTGTCCATCCGGATGACGGAAAGATATTCTCTGGGCCCTTCTCGGTGATATTGCATTGGAATAGCTTGCAAGCATGTGACTAGGTCACGGAAATGCATTATCACGGAACGAGTAAAGAGACTTGTCGGGAACGAGATCGAACTAGGTATGGTTGATACCAAATGATCGGGCTCGGACAAGTAATAATATCGCGAGACAAAAGGAATTAACTATGTTCGTTACTGGTTCACACGATCACTAGTTCATCGTTGAGTAAGTGGGAGTCATCATGGATTTCCAGATCCCGCTGTTGATTATTGATCGGAGAGGAGTCTCGATCATGTCCACGTTATTCACGAACCGTAGGGTGACACACTTAAGGTTCGCCGTCGTTTTTGAGTGGATACGATACTCCGATCGAATTACAGGACAGCATAAGGGTTGTTTCAGAAAAGCACCAAAACTGTTTCGGGATATCGAAATAACGCAAGGGTGTATTTATTAATGTTTGTTAATTGAATGAATTAACAAATATTAAAGAAATAAAAATGTTTTATTAAATCAATAAGTCTGAATTTTAATTGGCATGAATGTCATGCATTAAAATGGGGGTTACCTCATGTTGATGATGGAGTAATCACCATAAAAGGGAATGAAGAAGGGGGCAATGAAGAGAGGGGGAGACCCTTGGCCGGCCACCCCTTGGCTGCCCTCCTCCTCTATATAAACCCCCCCTTCTCTCCCTTGAAACACACTTCTTGATCCTCCCCTCCCTTGCATAGTTGCTGCCCACTTTCCGTCTTGGCTTAGCGAAGCTCTGCCGGAATTGTAGTTCGTAGTTCATACACTTAGAGAAGTGTGCGGAGGAGTGTCCGGCGGATCCCTTCTTCCGCTGCCCCGCTGGACCGAGGGCGTGGAGGAGTCGACGTCGAGCTGTATGTGTGACCGAGCACGGGGGCGCTGCCACTTGTGGCGCCGTGTACACGATCTTGTGATCGTCAAGTGAACCACTACGTCGACTACGTCGAGTGAACAACTACGTCGACTACGTGCGTCTACATCGACTCTCCATTGTCAACGTTTGTGCGGGAACGTAATCCCCGCTTACGGTCGTCGAGGGTTAGTCTCCGTTGCTACCACCTCGTAGAGTTTCTTGGCTAGTTTATGTGTTCTTGTGTAGGAAAATTTTTGTTTTCTATGCTACGAACCCATCAGCCTGGGTATTTGATACTGGTTCGGTTGCTCACATATGTAACTCAAAACAGGGGCTAAAGAATAAGCGGCAACTTGCGAAGGATGAGTTCACGATGTGCGTCGGCAATGGATCAAAAGTTGATGTGATCGCCGTCGGGACACTGCCTCTACATTTACCATCTGGATTAGTTTTAAACCTGAATAAATGTTATTTGGTGTCTGCATTGAGCATGAACATTATTTCCGAATCTTGTTTAGTGCGAGATAATTATTCATTCCAGTCTGAGAACAATGGTTGTTTGATTTATATGAATAAATCTTTTATGGACATGCACCTGAGAAGAAAGGTTTATTTCTTTTGAATCTTGATAGTAATGAAACACATATTCATAACGTGAATGCCAAAAGAATTAAGTTAAATGATGATATAGCCGCATACATGTGGCACTGCCGTTTAGGTCATATTGGTGTTAAACGCATGAAGAAGCTTCATTCGGATGGACTTCTAGAATCGCTTGATTATGAATCATTTGAGACATGCGAGCCATGTCTTATGGGCAAGATGACTAGAACGCCATTTTCCGGTTCAATGGAATGGGCGACAGACTTATTGAAAATCATACATACTGATGTATGTGGACCTATGAGTGTGCCGACGCATGGTGGATATCGTTATTTTGTTACTGTCACTGATGACTTAGATATGGGTATTTTTACTTAATAAAACACAAGTCTGAAATGTTTGAAAAGTTCAAAGAATTTCAGAGTGAAGTAGAGAATCATCGTAACAGAAAGATTAAATTTCTACGATCTGATCGTGGAGGAGAATATCTAAGTTACGAGTTTGGCACACATATGAGAGAATGTGGAATAGTTTCACAACTCACTCCCGCTGGAATGCCACAACGAAATGGTGTATCCGAACGTCGTAACCGCACCTTATTGGATATGGTTCGGTCTATGATGTCTCTTACCGATCTGCCACTATGTTTTTGGGGTTATGCGCTAGAAACAGCCGCTTTCACTTTAAATAGGGCTCCATCTAAATCCGTTGAAACGACACCGTATGAATTATGGTTTGGAAACAAACCTAAGCTGTCATTTCTAAAAGTTTGGGGATGCGATGTTTATGTGAAGAAACTTCAGCCTGATAAACTTGAACCCAAAGCGGAAAAATGCGTCTTCATAGGATACCCTAAAGAAACAATTGGGTATACCTTCTATCACAGATCCGAAGGCAAAGTGTTTGTTGCTAAGAACGGATCCTTTTTGGAGAAGGAGTTTCTCTCGAAAGGTGTGAATAGTAGGAAGGTAGAACTCGATGAGGTTATTGAACCTCCTCTTCATTAATTGGTGAGTGGCACAGCGCCGGAAACCGTTCCGGTGGTGACTTCACCAAATGAAGTGGGAGCTAATGATGAAGATAATGAAACTCCAACAGAGGATGCTACCGAACCTCGCAAGACGACAAGAACACGCGCCGCTCCTGAATGGTACGATGATCTTGTCGTAAATGCCATTGTTGAGAACGATGACCCTGCGACGTATGATGAAGCGATGATGAGCCCAGATTCCAACAAATGGCATGAAGCCATGAAATCCGAAATGGAATCCATGTATGAAAACCAAGTATGGACTTTGGTGGAACTTCCCAATGACCGAAAGGCCGTTGAGAATAAATGGATTTTCAAGAAGAAAACAGACGCTGATGGTAATGTGACCGTCTATAAAGCACGACTTGTCGCAAAAGGTTTCCGAAAAATTCAAGGAGTTGACTACGATGAGACTTTCTCACCCGTAGTGATGCTAAAGTCTGTTAGGATTATGTTAGCAATTGCTGCATTTTTCGATTATGAAATTTGGCAGATGGATGTGAAAACCGCGTTCCTTAATGGTAACATTGAGGAAGAGTTGTACATGGTACAGCCCAAGGGTTTTGTTGATCCTAAGGATGCTGACAAGGTATGCAAACTTCAGCGATCCATTTATGGACTGAAGCAAGCGTCCCGAAGTTGGAATCTCCGTTTTGACGAAGTCATCAAAGGGTTTGGATTTGTCAAAACTTATGGAGAAGCTTGTATTTACAAGAAAGTGAGTGCGAGCTCTGTAGCATTTCTAATATTATATGTGGATGACATATTGCTGATTGGAAATGATACGGAACTTTTGAAGAGCATAAAAGATTACTTAAATAATAAGTTTTCAATGAAAGACCTTGGTGAAGCAGCGTATATTTTAGGCATCAAAATCTATAGAGATAGATCAAGACGCTTAATTGGGCTATCACAAAGTACATATCTTGATAAGATTCTAAAGAAGTTTAGAATGGAAGAAAGTAAGAAAGGGTTCTTACCTATGTTGCAAGGAAAGATATTGAGTAAGACTCAAGGTCCGGCTACAGCTGAAGATAGAGAAGAGATGAATAAGATTCCCTATGCCTCTGCCATAGGCTCTATCATGTATGCCATGTTGTGTACAAGACCGGATGTGGCACATTGTAACGACCCGGAAAAATCCCCTTTTAGATTTGTTTGTTCTTTTATTTTTTGCGCATCGTCATGCATCTTTCACCTTGCATGTTTTTGTCAAAATAAAAATTATGTGGCATAAAATCTATTTTTAATGTCGCTTGTATGGTTTTATAGAAACCCTCCTCTCCAATTCTTATTTTAAAATAAAACTACAATTATATTAACTGAAAACCTTTGAAATGGTTTTGATACAATAAATCAAGTTGTAGAATGTTGTATGACCTGTTTGCAAATCTTTCCTGTAACCTTTTTCTCATTCCTCCTTTTCTCTTTTCTTTTGAATTCCCTGCAAACTTGAAAGAACCTCCTAAGTATTTTCTGGACCGATGGCCACTCTGAAGCCCAGCTAGCAGCCCTCGATCGCTACCTTCTCCCACCTCCTGTACGGCAGGAATCGCACCGGAGCCACGTATTCCACCTGGTGGATGGGACGGCCACCATGCACTGCCCTACTCCTATAAAACCATCCTCTCCTGTCCCTCTGCAAACCTAGCTACTTACCCCTCTACCACCGCCGCCGCTCGCTCTTCTCCCTCCCGCTCCGGCTTCCTCTGTTTCTCTCGCGTCACAGCGTGTTCCCTGACCACGCTCCCTTCCCGTGCTCCGCTTTGCTCCCCGCGACAACTCGAGGCCCAAGCCTCTGCCCTTGCCATGCTTCTCGGTTATTCCTGCAAGCGGTGCAGCACACCACCTGCAAGTCTCCATCGACGCCCAAGTCCCGTCCGCCTCGAGCTCTTCCGCGCGACCGTCCTCAGGGTGGCGTGCGCGTCCGCGTCCGCCTCGTCCTTCGGCTCAAATCCAACCTCATCGGCGCACAGCTTTACCTTCATCATCGCTCCGGCGATGCTGGCCTCCTGGTTCTCCCCGCGCGACGTCTGCCTCGCGCCCGTGCTCTACCGACGCCAAGCTCTCTACAACGCCGCCAAGGCCGCGTACGCAGCAAGACCGCCGCTATTCTCTGCAAGTCTTCCTCGCCAGCAGCCCCCTCGTCCAGCGCTACCTCGACCTTGCCGCAGCTCGTCACCGTTCGTCTCCGCGTGCTCGACTCCATCCAAGCCCTGTGCAGCGCCTCTGCAGCTCCTCTCCAGGCGTCCTGGCCGCGCTGCTCTCCGTCCGTGTATCTGCTCGTATGCAGCAAACACGCTGTTCGCGTTCAGTTTCGTCAGGTAAAGGACTTCCCTTTCACAGCTCTTAAAGCTTTTGCTTCCTATTTTCATCAAATACGATCAGCAGATCAACTGGTTCAGTCCTTGTCCATTCTCAGCAGATCCCGAGTTCGAACCCCAGCTCCGGCGTAATTACGCCACTCTTTTTGTTGAATCAACTGACAGCCGGGGCCTATTCGTCAGCGTCCAGTGCCCAGTCATTTCCTCTGGCCCCGCCGGTCAGCGACCCGGGCCAAATTCCCCTCGGTGAGAAAAGTCTCACCTATTTCTCTATTTTCTGGAAAATGGCAGAATTTGTTCAAATCTTGTTAAAATCGTATCTTTCAAACCGTAACTCTAAATACAAAGTATTTTACATGAAATTTTATCAGAAAAATGTGTAGAATCTGAATTTGAAATCCATATACCTGTTTGCATCTTGCATCATGTAGAGACGTGGTAATTTGCATCTCACATAATAAACAACATATGGAGTATATGGGAAGTACTTATAATGTTTTCCCCACTTCATTTAACTTTGTGTAGCTCACCCATATCTTGTCTTTGCCATGTTAATAAATATTTAAATTGTCGCGTAGTAAAACAACTTGAACCATATATGTGTGTGTCAGAATTCCGATTCCGCTTAATTTGGATAAGTTGCATTGCATCATAATTGCCATGGCATGCATACTTTCACATGATCATGCCGATTCTTTTACCGTAGTAGTAAGTGTTGCATCCGTTGTTTGTTGTAGTGATTTGCTTCTTCCCGGATAGGACGCTTCGTGGTGATGTGAGCAACGACAAGTTCTTCGGGTGTTCTTCGATCATCTTTTCAGGCGAGCCCTTTTCTCTCTACCCATTTAATACTTTTGCTCTCGCTAGCTCTATATTCTAGCCTTGTGTCACGATGCTTTGTTCGAGTCCCGTGTCCTATCCACCTGTTTATCCAAAACAAAGCCATAGCACCTTCGATACATCCTATTACCCGTGTGCTTGTTTTCCGAGTTGGCCTTGCGAGTCGTAGGCTTCTTCAGGTTGTTGGAGTTGTTTTATCTTATTGGGTTGGGAAGTTATCACATGCTCTACTTTATGAATATATGTTGTTGGAGATAATCATGGCTTACTTTAATGTTAATACTTAAAATTGATTTAAGCAGAGGCATCGGTGAGTCATTTTGCCAGTTTTACAATGGCTCACTTGTGTCCCCTAGGACCCCGAGATCGCATGAACTGTTCTGAGACTAAGCGCTCTAACCAAGCGTGGGTACGTTTACGGGCCTCCCCTCGATCACTGCCGGAATCTACACACTTGTCCAGTGGCCACAACTAGTTTGAGGTTTTCCATTTGGTTCTTGCGTGCATGCAGCTCTTGTATCTTATGGTCCGATTTACTTTGGGGGAAGTCGTGGGTGCCTTGTAACCCCTTGTTTGTTTTCTGCATGCACGCATAGGTTTGCGGCGTGAGCGTTTACCGCATGCTGAAGCGGGTCGTCTCCCGTGGGTGGAGTCGGGCCTCCGAAGCCGTGCACGCAACAACTAGGTCCGTCTCAGAGATTCGACCGGACTCTCGAGCGGGTTAAACTTAGTTAGGTGGCTTCCTGGACTTGTTTGTAGTGAAGGAGAGTGCGAGTCGTGACTATCCTGATGGCGCACCTGTTTTTATTAAGGGTGCGAGATTTGCCGGAAGGATTGATCGAACGTTTGGGTACATTTGGGCACCCCTGCAGGGTTAAATCTTTTCGAAAAGCCGTGTCCGCGGTTATGGACGACTTGGAGCTGTACTACTCGATCATAGAACAACTTGCACCTGCTATTTCAATACTAATAAACTTGTGTAGTAAGCTAGCACAACTACAACAATAAACCTGCAATAAAACTTGGTAACTGTGTGAGTGCCTTTGATACTTGCTTCTTCGTTTGGTTACGAGGAGGTGATTCATCGGCTGGGTTATGTTTGGTGTTAGTTTCTAGTTGGTTACTCCTATGCGCTCTCTTATCTTATTCTAATTAGACGAAAGTTGTAGTGTCTCTCTGTAGTATGATTCTTTTGTTGCCGCTAAGTCCACCATATAGCCTGTAGGCGAGCACAGCTGAATTCCAGTCTCGCGAGTACGTGCCTCGGTACTCACCCTCGTTTTTTTTCCTTTTCTCTTTCTCCCTCCTTGTTCGGCAACCATGGGCCTGACGATGTTCACAGGTATGGGAGCGACGACGTTAGCAAGGTTACCCTTCCGGCTTGGCCTGGGCAGGGTTATGGACGCCATCGTTTATCTTTAGGCCTCTTAGGCCCATTTGTATTCTTTTCCGTACTCGGATGCTATTTGCTTTATGTATGATTTGGATCTTTGTATGTATATTTGGATATTTTGACTCGTGGAGTCTTTGTGGTTATATTATATTCTTTTGTGGGTTCCATCGTGAACTTGTGTAACTGTTGCTACTCGATTCCACCCGCATCACGTGCATGTTGTGACGTGCACGAGGCGCTTGGTGGTGCGTTTCCAAAGCGACATCATGTAGATTGTGGCGTGATAGCTATAATCTGCAAGGTGCCGGTTTTGGGGCGTTACAAGTGGTATCAGAGCCAGGTTTTGTCGATACCCACGGGTCCAGTCTGCCTATAGGTTAACCTTGCCAATGGACGTTGTTGTGTTTAGTGTCAAAACTATTTTGCTAAAAATGCGTGGGATAGATCTAAGTAGGTCTGCATTTTTCTCCTTACCTTTGTGCTTCTCTCCTCTTACCTTTACGAGTTTTGAGTCTTCTCTCTTGTCTACTTCTCTGTCTTTAGGTCCCTACGTGGGTGGACGATCTCTTGCCTTTATCCTAATAGGTCCGTTCTTCGGGAGTTCATCATCGTCAAAGTGAGCAAGCAATCCTTTGTGGGTGGTGTCGAGAAGAAACCTCTTGTTAGTGGTGTCACGGAGTTCAACACCGTGCATGAAGATCCGATAGTTAACCAACTCTTCCCCCGCCTTAGCATGGATCTCGGGGCGAGATCCCTTGTTAGTGGTGTCGATTGTAACGACCCGAAAAAATCCCCTTTTAGATTTGTTTGTTCTTTTATTTTTTGCGCATCGTCATGCATCTTTCACCTTGCATGTTTTTGTCAAAATAAAAATTATGTGGCATAAAATCTATTTTTAATGTCGCTTGTATGGTTTTATAGAAACCCTCCTCTCCAATTCTTATTTTAAAATAAAACTACAATTATATTAACTGAAAACCTTTGAAATGGTTTTGATAGAATAAATCAAGTTGTAGAATGTTGTATGACCTGTTTGCAAATCTTTCCTGGAACCTTTTTCTCATTCCTCCTTTTCTCTTTTCTTTTGAATTCCCTGCAAACTTGAAAGAACCTCCTAAGTATTTTCTGGACCGATGGCCACTCTGAAGCCCAGCTAGCAGCCCTCGATCGCTACCTTCTCCCACCTCCTGTACGGCAGGAATCGCACCGGAGCCACGTATTCCACCTGGTGGATGGGACGGCCACCATGCACTGCCCTCCTCCTATAAAACCATCCTCTCCTGTCCCTCTGCAAACCTAGCTACTTACCCCTCTACCACCGCCGCCACTCGCTCTTCTCCCTCCCGCTCCGGCTTCCTCTGTTTCTCTCGCGTCGCAGCGTGTTCCCTGGCCGCGCTCCCTTCCCGTGCTCCGCTTTGCTCCCCGCGACAACTCGAGGCCCAAGCCTCTGCCCTTGCCATGCTTCTCGGTTATTCCTGCAAGCGGTGCAGCACACCACCTGCAAGTCTCCATCGACGCCCAAGTCCCGTCCGCCTCGAGCTCTTCCGCGCGACCGTCCTCAGGGTGGTGTGCGCGTCCACGTCCGCCTCGTCCTTCGGCTCAAATCCAACCTCGTCGGCGCGCAGCTTTACCTTCATCATCGCTCCGGCCAAGCTGGCCTCCTGGTTCTCCCCGCGCGACGTCTGCCTCGCGCCCGTGCTCTACCGACGCCAAGCTCTCTACAACGCCGCCAAGGCCGCGTACGCAGCAAGACCGCCGCTATTCTCTGCAAGTCTTCCTCGCCAGCAGCCCCCTCGTCCGGCGCTACCTCGACCTTGCCGCAGCTTGTCACCGTTCGTCTCCGCGTGCTCGACTCTGTCCAAGCCCTGTGCAGCGCCTCTGCAGCTCCTCTCCAGGCGTCCTGGCCGCGCTGCTCTCCGTCCGTGTATCTGCTCGTATGCAGCAAACACGCTGTTCGCGTTCAGTTTTGTCAGGTAAAGGACTTCCCTTTCACAGCTCTTAAAGCTTTTGCTTCCTATTTTCATCAAATACGATCAGCAGATCAACTGGTTCAGTCCTTGTCCATTCTCAGCAGATCCCGAGTTCGAACCCTAGCTCCGGCGTAATTACGCCACTCTTTTTGTTGAATCAACTGACAGCCGGGGCCTATTCGTCAGCGTCCAGCGCCCAGTCATTTCCTCTGGCCCCGCCGGTCAGCGACCCGGGCCAAATTCCCCTCGGTGAGAAAAGTCTCACCTATTTCTCTGTTTTCTGGAAAATGGCAGAATTTGTTCAAATCTTGTTAAAATCGTATCTTTCAAACCGTAACTCTAAATACAAAGTATTTTATATGAAATTTTATCAGAAAAATATGTAGAATCTGAATTTGAAATCCATATACCTGTTTGCATCTTGAATCATGTAGAGACGTGGTAATTTGCATCTCACATAATAAACAACATATGGAGTATATGGGAAGTACTTATAATGTTTTCCCCACTTCATTTAACTTTGTGTAGCTCACCCATATCTTGTTTTTGCCATGTTAATAAATATTTAAATTGTCGCGTAGTAAAACAACTTGAACCATATATGTGTGTGTCGGAATTCCGATTCCGCTTAATTTGGATAAGTTGCATTGCATCATAATTGCCATGTCATGCATACTTTCACATGATCATGCCGATTCTTTTACCGTAGTAGTAAGTGTTACATCCGTTGTTTGTTGTAGTGATTTGCTTCTTCCCAGATAGGACGCTTCGTGGTGATGTGAGCAACGACAAGTTCTTCGGGTGTTCTTCGACCATCTTTTCAGGCGAGCCCTTTTCTCTCTACCCATTTAATACTTTTGCTCTCGCTAGCTCTATATTCTAGCCTTGTGTCACGATGCTTTGTTCGAGTCCCGTGTCCTATCCACCTGTTTATCCAAAACAAAGCCATAGCACCTTCGATACATCCTATTACCCGTGTGCTTGTTTTCTGAGTTGGCCTTGCGAGTCGTAGGCTTCTTCAGGTTGTTGGAGTTGTTTTATCTTATTGGGTTGGGAAGTTATCACATGCTCTACTTTATGAATATATGTTGTTGGAGATAATCATGGCTTACTTTAATGTTAATACTTAAAATTGATTTAAGCAGAGGCATCGGTGAGTCATTTTGCCAGTTTTACAACGGCTCACTTGTGTCCCCTAGGACCCCGAGATCGCATGAACTGTTCTGAGACTAAGCGCTCTAACCAAGCGTGGGTACGTTTACGGGCCTCCCCTCGATCACTGCCGGAATCTACACACTTGTCCAGTGGCCACAACTAGTTTGAGGTTTTCCATTTGGTTCTTGCGTGCATGCAGCTCTTGTATCTTATGGTCCGATTTACTTTGGGGGAAGTCGTGGGTGCCTTGTAACCCCTTGTTTGTTTTCTGCATGCACGCATAGGTTTGCGGCGTGAGCGTTTACCGCATGCTGAAGCGGGTCGTCTCCCGTGGGTGGAGTCGGGCCTCCGAAGCCGTGCACGCAACAACTAGGTCCGTCTCAGAGATACGGCCGGACTCTCGAGCGGGTTAAACTTAGTTAGGTGGCTTCCTGGACTTGTTTGTAGTGAAGGAGAGTGCGAGTCGTGACTATCCTGATGGCGCACCTGTTTTTATTAAGGGTGCGAGATTTGCCGGAAGGATTGATCGAACGTTTGGGTACATTTGGGCACCCCTGCAGGGTTAAATCTTTTCGAAAAGCCGTGTCCGCGGTTATGGATGACTTGGAGCTGTACTACTCAATCATAGAACAACTTGCACCTGCTATTTCAATACTAATAAACTTGTGTAGTAAGCTAGCACAACTACAACAATAAACCTGCAATAAAACTTGGTAACTGTGTGAGTGCCTTTGATACTTGCTTCTTCGTTTGGTTACGAGGAGGTGATTCATCGGCTGGGTTATGTTTGGTGTTAGTTTCTAGTTGGTTACTCCTATGCGCTCTCTTATCTTATTCTAATTAGACGAAAGTTGTAGTGTCTCTCTGTAGTATGATTCTTTTGTTGCGCTAAGTCCACCATATAGCCTGTAGGCGAGCACAGCTGAATTCCAGTCTCGCGAGTACGTGCCTCGGTACTCACCCTCGTTTTTTTTCCTTTTCTCTTTCTCCCTCCTTGTTCGGCAACCATGGGCCCGACGATGTTCACAGGTATGGGAGCGACGACGTTAGCAAGGTTACCCTTCCGGCTTGGCCTGGGCAGGGTTATGGACGCCATCGTTTATCTTCAGGCCTCTTAGGCCCATTTGTATTCTTGTCCGTACTCGGATGCTATTTGCTTTATGTATGATTTGGATCTTTGTATGTATATTTGGATATTTTGACTCGTGGAGTCTTTGTGGTTATATTATATTCTTTTGTGGGTTCCATCGTGAACTTGTGTAACTGTTGCTACTCGATTCCACCCGCATCACGTGCATGTTGTGACGTGCACGAGGCGCTTGGTGGTGCGTTTCCAAAGCGACATCATGTAGATTGTGGCGTGATAGCTATAATCTGCAAGGTGCCGGTTTTGGGGCGTTACAAGTGGTATCAGAGCCAGGTTTTGTCGATACCCACGGGTCCAGTCTGCCTGTAGGTTAACCTTGCCAATGGACATTGTTGTGTTTAGTGTCAAAACTATTTTGCTAAAAATGCGTGGGATAGATCTAAGTAGGTCTGCATTTTTCTCCTTACCTTTGTGCTTCTCTCCTCTTACCTTTACGAGTTTTGAGTCTTCTCTCTTGTCTACTTCTCTGTCTTTAGGTCCCTACGTGGGTGGACGATCTCTTGCCTTTATCCTAATAGGTCCATTCTTCGGGAGTTCATCATCGTCAAAGTGAGCAAGCAATCCTTTGTGGGTGGTGTCGAGAAGAAACCTCTTGTTAGTGGTGTCATGGAGTTCAACACCGTGCATGAAGATCCGATAGTTAACCAACTCTTCCCCCGCCTTAGCATGGATCTCGGGGCGAGATCCCTTGTTAGTGGTGTCGATTGTAACGACCCGGAAAAATCCCCTTTTAGATTTGTTTGTTCTTTTATTTTTTGCGCATCGTCATGCATCTTTCACCTTGCATGTTTTTGTCAAAATAAAAATTATGTGGCATAAAATCTATTTTTAATGTCGCTTGTATGGTTTTATAGAAACCCTCCTCTCCAATTCTTATTTTAAAATAAAACTACAATTATATTAACTGAAAACCTTTGAAATGGTTTTGATACAATAAATCAAGTTGTAGAATGTTGTATGACCTGTTTGCAAATCTTTCCTGGAACCTTTTTCTCATTCCTCCTTTTCTCTTTTCTTTTGAATTCCCTGCAAACTTGAAAGAACCTCCTAAGTATTTTCTGGACCGATGGCCACTCTGAAGCCCAGCTAGCAGCCCTCGATCGCTACCTTCTCCCACCTCCTGTACGGCAGGAATCGCACCGGAGCCACGTATTCCACCTGGTGGATGGGACGGCCACCATGCACTGCCCTCCTCCTATAAAACCATCCTCTCCTGTCCCTCTGCAAACCTAGCTACTTACCCCTCTACCACCGCCGCCACTCGCTCTTCTCCCTCCCGCTCCGGCTTCCTCTGTTTCTCTCGCGTCGCAGCGTGTTCCCTGGCCGCGCTCCCTTCCCGTGCTCCGCTTTGCTCCCCGCGACAACTCGAGGCCCAAGCCTCTGCCCTTGCCATGCTTCTCGGTTATTCCTGCAAGCGGTGCAGCACACCACCTGCAAGTCTCCATCGACGCCCAAGTCCCGTCCGCCTCGAGCTCTTCCGCGCGACCGTCCTCAGGGTGGCGTGCGCGTCCGCGTCCGCCTTGTCCTTCGGCTCAAATCCAACCTCGTCGGCGCGCAGCTTTACCTTCATCATCGCTCCGGCCAAGCTGGCCTCCTGGTTCTCCCCGCGCGACGTCTGCCTCGCGCCCGTGCTCTACCGACGCCAAGCTCTCTACAACGCCGCCAAGGCCGCGTACGCAGCAAGACCGCCGCTATTCTCTGCAAGTCTTCCTCGCCAGCAGCCCCCTCGTCCGGCGCTACCTCGACCTTGCCGCAGCTCGTCACCGTTCGTCTCCGCGTGCTCGACTCCGTCCAAGCCCTGTGCAGCGCCTCTGCAGCTCCTCTCCAGGCGTCCTGGCCGCGCTGCTCTCCGTCCGTGTATCTGCTCGTATGCAGCAAACACGCTGCTCGCGTTCAGTTTCGTCAGGTAAAGGACTTCCCTTTCACAGCTCTTAAAGCTTTTGCTTCCTATTTTCATCAAATACGATCAGCAGATCAACTGGTTCAGTCCTTGTCCATTCTCAGCAGATCCCGAGTTCGAACCCCAGCTCCGGCGTAATTACGCCACTCTTTTTGTTGAATCAACTGACAGCCGGGGCCTATTCGTCAGCGTCCAGCGCCCAGTCATTTCCTCTGGCCCCGCCGGTCAGCGACCCGGGCCAAATTCCCCTCGGTGAGAAAAGTCTCACCTATTTCTCTGTTTTCTGGAAAATGGCAGAATTTGTTCAAATCTTGTTAAAATCGTATCTTTCAAACCGTAACTCTAAATACAAAGTATTTTATATGAAATTTTATCAGAAAAATGTGTAGAATCTGAATTTGAAATCCATATACCTGTTTGCATCTTGCATCATGTAGAGACGTGGTAATTTGCATCTCACATAATAAACAACATATGGAGTATATGGGAAGTACTTATAATGTTTTCCCCACTTCATTTAACTTTGTGTAGCTCACCCATATCTTGTCTTTGCCATGTTAATAAATATTTAAATTGTCGCGTAGTAAAACAACTTGAACCATATATGTGTGTGTCGGAATTCCGATTCCGCTTAATTTGGATAAGTTGCATTGCATCATAATTGCCATGTCATGCATACTTTCACATGATCATGCCGATTCTTTTACCGTAGTAGTAAGTGTTGCATCCGTTGTTTGTTGTAGTGATTTGCTTCTTCCCGGATAGGACGCTTCGTGGTGATGTGAGCAACGACAAGTTCTTCGGGTGTTCTTCGACCATCTTTTCAGGTGAGCCCTTTTCTCTCTACCCATTTAATACTTTTGCTCTCGCTAGCTCTATATTCTAGCCTTGTGTCACGATGCTTTGTTCGAGTCCCGTGTCCTATCCACCTGTTTATCCAAAACAAAGCCATAGCACCTTCAATACATCCTATTACCCGTGTGCTTGTTTTCCGAGTTGGCCTTGCGAGTCGTAGGCTTCTTCAGGTTGTTGGAGTTGTTTTATCTTATTGGGTTGGGAAGTTATCACATGCTCTACTTTATGAATATATGTTGTTGGAGATAATCATGGCTTACTTTAATGTTAATACTTAAAATTGATTTAAGCAGAGGCATCGGTGAGTCATTTTGCCAGTTTTACAACGGCTCACTTGTGTCCCCTAGGACCCCGAGATCGCATGAACTGTTCTGAGACTAAGCGCTCTAACCAAGCGTGGGTACGTTTACGGGCCTCCCCTCGATCACTGCCGGAATCTACACACTTGTCCAGTGGCCACAACTAGTTTGAGGTTTTCCATTTGGTTCTTGCGTGCATGCAGCTCTTGTATCTTATGGTCCGATTTACTTTGGGGGAAGTCGTGGGTGCCTTGTAACCCCTTGTTTGTTTTCTGCATGCACGCATAGGTTTGCGGCGTGAGCGTTTACCGCATGCTGAAGCGGGTCGTCTCCCGTGGGTGGAGTCGGGCCTCTGAAGCCGTGCACGCAACAACTAGGTCCGTCTAAGAGATTCGGCCGGACTCTCGAGCGGGTTAAACTTAGTTAGGTGGCTTCCTGGACTTGTTTGTAGTGAAGGAGAGTGCGAGTCGTGACTATCCTGATGGCGCACCTGTTTTTATTAAGGGTGCGAGATTTGCCGGAAGGATTGATCGAACGTTTGGGTACATTTGGGCACCCCTGCAGGGTTAAATCTTTTCGAAAAGCCGTGTCCGCGGTTATGGACCACTTGGAGCTGTACTACTCGATCATAGAACAACTTGCACCTGCTATTTCAATACTAATAAACTTGTGTAGTAAGCTAGCACAACTACAACAATAAACCTGCAATAAAACTTGGTAACTGTGTGAGTGCCTTTGATACTTGCTTCTTCGTTTGGTTACGAGGAGGTGATTCATCGGCTGGGTTATGTTTGGTGTTAGTTTCTAGTTGGTTACTCCTATGCGCTCTCTTATCTTATTCTAATTAGACGAAAGTTGTAGTGTCTCTCTGTAGTATGATTCTTTTGTTACCGCTAAGTCCACCATATAGCCTGTAGGCGAGCACATCTGAATTCCAGTCTCGCGAGTACGTGCCTCGGTGCTCACCCTCGTTTTTTTCCTTTTCTCTTTCTCCCTCCTTGTTCGGCAACCATGGGCCCGACGATGTTCACAGGTATGGGAGCGACGACGTTAGCAAGGTTACCCTTCCGGCTTGGCCTGGGCAGGGTTATGGACGCCATCGTTTATCTTCAGGCCTCTTAGGCCCATTTGTATTCTTGTCCGTACTCGGATGCTATTTGCTTTATGTATGATTTGGATCTTTGTATGTATATTTGGATATTTTGACTAGTGGAGTCTTTATGGTTATATTATATTCTTTTGTGGGTTCCATCGTGAACTTGTGTAACTGTTGCTACTCGATTCCACCCGCATCACGTGCGTGTTGTGACGTGCACGAGGCGCTTGGTGGTGCGTTTCCAAAGCGACATCATGTAGATTGTGGCGTGATAGCTATAATCTGCAAGGTGCCGGTTTTGGGGCGTTACACACATGCTATTAGTTTGACTAGTAGGTACCAATCTGATCTAGGTTTGGAACACTGGACGGTGGTCAAGAATATCCTTAAGTACTTATGAAGGACTAAGGATATGTTTCTCGTATATGGTGGTGAAGAAGAGCTCGTCGCAAGTTGTTACATTGATGCTAGCTTCGACACTGATCCAGATGACTCTAAGTCTCAATCCGGGTACGTATTTGTTATGAATGTAGGAGCAGTAAGCTGGAGGAGTTCCAAGCAAAGCGTGGTGGCAAGATCAACTACAGAGGCGGAATACATTGCTGCTTCAGAAGCGGCGCAGGAAGCAGTTTGGATGAAGGAGTTCATATCCGAACTGGGTGTGATTCCGAGTGCATTAGATCCAATGGTTATCTATTGTGACAACAATGGTGCCATAGCCAATACTCAGGAGCCAAGGTCTCACAAGAAATTCAAGCATGTGAAGCGCCGATTTCACTCCATCCGTGAATATGTCATGGATGGTGATGTAAAGATTTGCAAAGTACACACAGATCTGAATGTGGCAGACCCGTTGACTAAAGCTCTCCCCAAGGCAAAACATGATCAGCACCAGAACTCAATGGGTGTTAGATTCATCACTATGTAATCTAGATTATTGACTCTAGTGCAAGTGGGAGACTGAAAGGAATATGCCCGAGAGGCAATAATAAAGTTGTTATTATATTATTCCGTGTTCATAATAGATGTTTATTTCTCATGCTAGAATTGTATTAATCGAAAACATTAATACTTGTGTGATTAATAAACTAAAAGGGTTCCTAGTAAAGCCTCTCTTTTATACTAGCTCGTTGATTAACCGATGATCAAGGTTTCCTGATCATGAACATTGGATATTGTTAATAACGGGATCATATCATTAGAAGAATGATGTGATGAACACTCACACCCATAGTACGAATAGCAATACAATCAAGTCATCAAGTTCATTGCTATATCAAACTCATACGAAATAGTTCTAATCCTCAGACCATGAGATCATGTTAATCACTGATGCCGGAAGATTGCTTTGATGATATCAAACGTCACACCATTACAGGGTGATTATAAAGGTTGATTTGGGTATTCTAAAAGTATTAGTTGAGGCTCATGGATCAAGAGTGGAATTTGTCTGACCCGATGATGGGAAGATATTCTCTGGGCCCTTCTCGGTGATATTGCATTGGAATCGCTTGCAAGCATGTGACTAGGTCACGGGAATGCATTATCACGGAATGAGTAAAGAGACTTCTCGGGAATGAGATCGAACTAGGTATGGTTGATACCAAATGATCGGATCTCGGACAAGTAATAATATCGCGACACAAAAGGAATTAACTATGTTCATTATTGGTTCACACGATCACTAGTTCATCGTTCAGTAAGTGGGAGTCATCATGAATTTCCAGATCCCGCTGATGATTATTGATCGGAGAGGAGTCTCGATCATGTCCACATTATTCACGAACCGTAGGGTGACACACTTAAGGTTTGCCATTGTTTTTGAGTGGATACGATACTCCGATTGAATTACAGGACAGCATGAGGGTTGTTTCAGAAAAGCATCGAAACTGTTTTGGGATATCGAAATAACTCAAGGGTGTATTTGTTAATGTTTGTTAATTGAATGAATTAACAAATATTAAAGAAATAAAAATGTTTTATTAAATCAATAAGTGTGAATTTTAATTAGCATGAATGTCATGCAAAATTAAAATGGGGGTTACCTCATGTTGATGAGGGGGTTACCACCATGAAGGGCATGAAGGGGGGTTACCACCATGATGAGGAGGTGGACCTCCTCCTAGGTGCCGGCGCACCCCCCAAGGGGGCTGCCCCCTCTTCCCCTATAAACCCCCCTCTCCTCCAAGTTTCACGCACTTTTTGGTTCTTCCCTTCTCCCGCAAAGTTGCTGCCCCAAATCCGTCTTGGCTTAGCGAAGCTCTGCCGGATTGTTAGTTCGAGTTTCACACACTTGAAGAAGTGAGTGTTGGAGTGTCCGGCGGATCCCTTCTTCCGCTGCCCCGCTGGACCGAGGGCGTGGAGGAGACGACGACAAGCCATACGTGTGACCGAGTACGGGGGCATTGCCGGTTGTGGCGCCATGTACACGATCTCGTGATCGTCAAGTGAACCACTACGTCGACTACGTCAAGTGAACGACTATGTCGACTACGTGCGTCTTCCTCGACTCTCCATCAGCAACGTTTGTGCGGGAACATAATCCCCGCTACCGGTCTTCGAGGGTTAGTCTCCATTGCTACCATCTCGTAGATGTTCTTGGCTAGTTTATGTGTTCATGCGTAGGATTTTTTTTTCTATGCTACGAACCCATCACCATCACCTGATCGCCATGTGGGTGTAGACACGCTACCGCTGGTGGTGTCCCTGGTGATCCGCAACATGCGGGTGCCAAAGATGTTGGTTGATGGCGGGGCTCAACCTCATTTTGGTCAAGCTGATGGAGGTGTTCCAGATCTCCAAGAGGGAGCTCACTCCGACCGGCACTTTCCGGGGTGCCATACCGGGTGCCACTCAACCTTTGGGAAAGGTGGTGCTCCCAGTCACCTTTGGGAAGCGCGACAACTTCCGTACGGAGAATGTAACATTCGACATCGCCGAGATCTTGTTACCCTACAACGGTCTCCTTAGCCGGCCAACCTTGGCGCACTTCATGGTGGTTGCTCACTATGCCTACAATATGATCAAGATACCTGCCACTTGGGGTGTCTTGAGCATTCGAGCGGACATCAGGGACGTAGTCTTCTGCATCGTAGAAATGGACAAGGCGGTTGTGGCAGGAGAACCCGGCAACCTCGGTGAAACAATATCGGAGCCGGCCCGGGCTCGAGCATGGCTAGAAAGCGATGCTCCCCTGAGCCGATCGCCATGGTGTGTGAGGACTTTGTCCCTGCACCCCGCAAGGGGAGGCTCGTGGGAGAGGCCGAGCTAACTAAGAAGGTGCCTTTGGGTGATGGAACATCTCGTACCTTCACCATGGGAGCCAGGCTCACTCCCAAATAGGAAAGCGCGCTCGTCGCTTTCCTTCTGGAGAACTTTGATGTGTTCACATGGGAGCCTTCAGATCTCTTCGGGGTTCCAAGGGAAGTGATCGAGCACCACCTAGCAGTATGCCTAGAGGCGCGCCCCATCAAGCAAAAGGTTCGACGACAAGCCCAAGATCGGCAAGATTTTACCGTCAAGGAAGTGCGGAAGCTGGAAAAGGCTAAGGTGATCCGAGAAGTGATACACCCCACGTGGGAGGCGAACCCCGTGGTGGTCCCAAAGCCCAATGGGGTCATGCGGATGTGTATCGACTTCACGGATCTCAACAAAGCCTGCCCAAAGGACCCTTTTCCGCTACCGTGCATTAATCAAATCGTGGATTCCATGGCTGGCTGTGACCTATTTTGCTTCCTCGACGCTTTCTCTGGCTACCACCAGATCAAAATGGCGATCAAAGACAAGGAGAAGACGGTGTTCATCATGCTGATAGGCTACTTCTACTACACTTGCATGCCCTTTGGGCTAAAAAATGCAGGAGCCACTTTCCACCGAGTGATGCGGAAATGCCTTGGCTCCCAGATTGGCCGCAACGTTGAAGCCTACATCGACGACATTGTTGTGAAGAGTCGGAGCAAGCAGATGCTTATCGACAACCTTCGCGAAACCTTCACCAACTTGCGACAAGTCCAGCTGAAGCTCAACCCTGAGAAGTGCACCTTTGGTGTACCTTCCAGAAAGTTGCTCGGATACCTGGTGTCACACCGGGGAATCGAGGCAAACCCGGACAAGATCAAAGCAATCGACGAGATCAAGGCCCCAAGGAGTATCAAGGATGTCCAGTGCCTCAATGGCTGCATCACCGCGCTGGGGTGCTTCATCTCAAGATTGGGCGAGCATGCCCGTGTTACCACAAGGATCGGCTCTGATACCAAATGTAACACCCCGACCACCCCGTGGCTCGGGCCTGTTACCCCTGGCAGCTCTCTAGGATCTCTAGGCTAGCCCCATAGACCAACAATAGTCTCTTCTACGCACTTTGTCCTCACTCGTGCGCACCCGGGAACAATTTCCCGGTCGGTCACCCATCCTCAAATTGCTCCAGGCCAAGCACGCTTAACCTGGAGTTCTTTTCAGATGAGCTTCAAGAAAAGAAGGTATACCTTGTTGATATGAGTATCCTATCAATGCTATCAAGCCCTAGGCTAGGATATCACAACAATTATCCTAAGTTCCCTGAATACGGTGATACTTTCATGGGAGAAGCTGAAGGGGAAGCTGAAGGGGGATCTGAAGGGGAAGCTGAAGGAGAGGCACATGATGAGCCCCCTGATGATCTTGGTCGGACCATTGCTGATGCACAGAGAGAATGCAAAACTAATAAGGAGAGGGAGAAGTTGGATCGCATGTTAGAGGATCACAAAAAGTCCCTATACCCAAACTGCTAAAATGGTCTGAAAAAGCTAGGTAGCACACTTGAATTGCTGAAATGGAAGGCAGAGGAAGGTCTGCTATACCCAAACTGCTAAAATGGTCTGAAAAAGTTGCTGAAAATAATGAGGAATATGCTTCCAAAGGATAACGAATTGCCCACCAGTACGTGCGAAGCCAAGAAGATTGTCTGCCCTCTAGGTTTAGAGGTTCAGAAGATACATGCATGTCCTAATGACTGCATCCTCTACCGTGGTGACTATGAGAATTTGACTGAATGCCCGATATGCACTGCATTGCGGTATAAGATCAGAGGAGATAACCCTGGTGATGTTGAGGGCGAGCCCCCCAGGAAGAGGGTTTTTGCCAAGGTGCTGTGGTATGCTCCTATAATACCATGGTTGAAACGTTTGTTTCAGTGCAAAGAGCATGCCAAGTTATTGCGATGGCACAAAGAGGACCATTTGTCAGACGGGATGTTGAGACACCCCGGTGATGGGTCTCAATGGAGAAAGATCGACAGTAAGTCATAGCACTTGGCCCGTGACTCTATGCATCTATAACCTTCCTCCTTGGTTGTGCATGAAGCGGAAGTTCATTATGATGCCAGTGCTCATCCAAGGTCTAAAACAACCCGGCAATGACATTGATGTGTACCTAAGAGCATGTCTAACAGAGCCTTTAAAGCTCTAGCACCCGTAAAATCTCGGCTGTTTCACAGGTTATGGGCCGCGTGTGCGAGCTAGCGGAACCCGTGAAAGGCCTGGACCGTAATTTTTTTTCACGGGCTCCCGTACTCGGCTCGTCCTGAATGGTACAAGTACCGGCTCGAGAGGACCCCCACCGTCGCTCGCCCCCTATGCCGTCGACACACGCATGGCACTGGCGCGAGCTCGCGAGCCGGTGCTCCACCTTCCTCCTCCACCGGTGACATGGGACGTCGGGGAGGCCTCCTCCTTGGCCTCCTCATCCTAGTCCATTGTCGGCCGGTGCCACGGCGACCAGGATGAGGATGCCCAGCTCACCGCGGCCTTAGCGGAGTCTGCGGCGATGGCCGCGGCTAAGAAGCGGCGGGAGGAGGAGGAGACCACCGCTGCCATCGCCACGGTCGAGCTCTTCAAGCAGTAGGAGGAGCTGGAGGCGGGCACCTGGGCGGAGGGAGATGGCAAGGCAGCCACCGGCGAGGGCGACGCGGAGGCCGACATGATCGTCATCCACTCTGACTAGATCCTCGTCGACGGCGGCGACTACGAGCTCACATTTTGGGCATCTGAGGACGCGGCGTCCTCTGGCGAGCTCGCCACTACTATTTTTCTTTTTTAGCTATAATTTTGCTGTAAAAAAACCTAATATGAACTATGATACGTCGCTAAAAATCTCGCGCGAACAAATCTCCCAGGGTTTTTCGAATTTTCTGTTTTTACGGGTTACGTTTGTAGGTGCTAATCACCACCGCTGTCGAAGAACCTGTATATCGCGAGTACAGAAGCCTATACTCGCGATATACAGGTCGCCTGTTTACAGGCTCTGTTAGTCATGCTCTAAGGCCATTAGTTGATGAACTTTTACAGCTGTGGGCCAAACCTGGTGTACGTGTGTGGGATGAGCACAAACAAGAGGAATTTGAACTACGAGCGTTGTTGTTCATTACCATCAATGATTGGCCTGCTCTTAGTAACATTTCAGGACAGACAAACAAGGGATACAAGGCATGCACGCATTTTTTACAAGAGACTGAAAGTATATATTTAGCTAATTGTAAGAAGAATGTGTACCTATCGCACCATCGATTTCTTAGCAAAACTCATGCCTTAAGAAAAAAGGCAAGCATTTCAATGGTAAGGCAGATCACTAGGACAAGCCTAAGGAACGTACTGGTGATGATGTATTCGATATGGTCAAGGATATAGAAGTAATCTTTGGAAAGGGTTCTGGCGGACAATCTGTTCCGCATGACGTAGACAGACAAGCACCCATGTGGAAGAAGAAATCTATATTTTGGGAGCTTGAGTATTGGAAATTCCTAGAAGTCCGCTCTGCAATAGACGTGATGCATGTGACGAAGAATCTTTGCGTGAACCTGCTAGGCTTCTTGGGTGTGTATGGGAAGACAAAAGATACAAAGGAAGCACGACGGGACTAGCGACGTGTGAAAAACCCAGAAGATCGGCATCAAAAAATGTTTCAAGGTCACGCCAGCTATGCTCTAACCAAAGAAGAGAAGATCACCTTTTTTGAATGCCTGAACAGTATCAAGGTCCCGGCTGGCTTCTCGTCGAATATAAAGGGAATAATAAATATGGCAGAGAAATGCCAAGACTGTCATAGATTCAAGAAGATTAGCCAAGTGAGACAGCTAGTGTGCCACCATCTGTTCTAGCAGTAAGTAGTAGAGGCAGAGGTTCCAAGGCTCAAGGAAGAAGCTGTCACTCTTATCTCTATTTCTATCACTGAAATAAGGGTCCAGGGGAAGGCATGGCAGTTCCAAAACCTAAAGTCTCATGACTGCCACATGATTATGACGCAATTGCTTCCGGTTGTATTGAGGGGGCTTCTACCAGAAAATGTTCGACTAGCCATTGTGAAGCTATGTGCATTCCTCAATGCAATATCTCAGAAGGTAATCAATCCAGAAGATCTACCATGGTTACAGAATGATGTGGTCCATTGTCTTGTAAGTTTCGAGATGGTGTTCCCACCATCCTTCTTCAATATTATGATGCACCTCCTGGTTCACCTAGTCAAAGAGATTTCCATTCTCGGCCCTGTATTTCTACACAATATATTCCCCTTTGAGAGGTTTATGGGAGTCTTAAAGAAATATATTTGTAACCGTGATTGGCCAAAAGGAAGCATCGTCAAGGGATATGGAATAGAGGAGGTCATTGAGTTTTGTGCTGACTTTGTCCCCGACCTTAAGCTGATTGGTCTTCCTCAATCGCGTCATGAGGGGAGACTGAGTGGAAAAGGCACGATCGGAAAGAAACCAATGATATGTAGGGATGGTCATTCTTTGACTCAAGCACACTACACAGTTCTACAAAATTCCCTCTTGGTGGCTCCGTACAGTGAGGAATACAAGAATATTGTACGCTCCCAAAACCCAAGGCAGTCTGAGTCCTTTGTTTTACAGCTCCACATGGCGACTTTCGGCGATTGGTTGCGAAGACGTGTCATGAATGACAATGTTTTTGAAGAGCAGCTGTACTTTCTGGCCAAATTACCATCTTCGACTATATTGACTTTCCAAGGGTAGAAGATAAATGTGAATACATTTTACATGGTCGCCCAAGATAAAAAGAGCACCAACCAAAACAGCGGTGTCCGCTTTGATGCAGTAACCGTCAAAGGGCGAATGAACACATATTATGGTTACATAGAGGAGATATGGGAGCTTGATTATGGACCTAACTTTAAGGTTCCTTTGTTTCGGTGCAAATGGGTGAAGATGACAGGTGGCGGGGTAAAGTTGGACAAGAAGTACGGAATGACAACGGTGGATCTCAACAATCTAGGGTACCTTGACGAACCATTCATCCTAGCCAAAGATGTGGCTCAGGTTTTCTATTTGAAGGACATGACTAGCAAACCGAGAAAAAGAACCAAAGCGAATACATCGTGTGATGAACCAAAGCGCCACATAGTTCTTTCGGGGAAAAGAACCATCGTGGGAGTGGAGGACAAGACAAACATGTCACAAGATTATAATCAGTTTGGTGAAATTCCGCCCTTCAGAGTGAACACTGACACAAGCCTCAAGTTAAATGATCAAGATGCTCCATGGTTACGCCACAGTCGTAAGCAAGGGACACAAGCGAAGAAATTATGTGTAATAATGTATTAAACATTTTATGTAATGTATTGTTCCAATATTTGGGTGCACCATGGCATCACAATGAATCTTATATAATGAATTACTAAACCATTTTAGTAATAATGAGCAAGTTAATAATGTTTATAAATCTAAATGATCCAGTTAATAATGTTTAATACTTATATAATGAATTACTAAACCATTTTAGTAACAAATATAGCCTTATTTAAGCATAGTTAATAATGTTTAATACTTATATAATGAATTACTAAGTAACAAATACATCCTTATTTAAGCATATTTCAAATTTTAGCAAACTGTATGAACAAATAAAATGAGCAATTCATGAATATTTTTTTCTAGATGTTTTCAGGAAACAAGACAAGCATTATTTTGTAGATAAATTCAAAACAAGACTAATACAATTGGTTTCACTAAATTTAGATTTTTAAATCTTTAGATATGAATTTTCAAAGTTTCTATAAGCATATTTGGAGTATTTTAATTATGTAAAATTATTGGATTATCATACATATATGGGAACAGTGGCATTTGATAGATATTTAAATTTGTGATCTGTAGGATTTTGAATCACTCGATTTGAAGTTTTATATCTCTTAGAATTTGAATTCAAATTTTCTATCAAGCTTTCAAATGCCACTTATTAAGTTTATTCAAAACACCCTTTAGCCCCGGTTGGTAATACCAACCGGGACTAAAGGTCCCTGCGCGCGCGATTTTTGGAAACCGCCCAAAATGGGCCTTTAGTCCCGGGCCTCTTTATCAACCGGAACTAAAGGGGGACCTTTAGTCCCGGTTGGTAATATGAGCCGAGACTAAAGGGTCTTTAGTTTCGGTTCCTATTATCACCCGGGACTAAAGGTCTCGGTGTATAAAGGCCCGCGCCGCCCCTGCCCTTCTCCATTCTCGATCTAGACGACAAAGATGAAGGCGTAGCACACAGACCAAGCTCTGGCGGAAGCGAACCGCCGTCGCTGTCCCGCGCGCCACCATCCCACGCACCGTCGTCGCCCACGCCGCGCATCGCCACAGCATCGCCGTCGCCGCCCGCATCCCCTCTACCGCGCCACGTCTGGCCGCCACGTAGCACCGCCACCGCCCGCACGCCCACGCGTGCATCGCCGCCGCCGTCGTCCACGCCCGCATCGACACCGCGCCGTCCATGCCGACCGTCGTCCACATCCACACCGACGCCCACGCCGGCCGACGCCACCCATGCCGACTACCGACCACGCCGACGCCGCCGCGCCCACACCGACGCCGCCCATGCTGATGCCGCCCGCACCGACACCACCCAGGCCGGCCGCCGACCTCCCAGGTTCCACCGCCGGCCGCTACGAAATAGTTAGAATTTTAGTTAGGATTGTTAGAATTGTTAGAATTTTAGTTAGGATTTAAATTTTAGTTAGAATTGTTAGATAATTAGTTAGCAAATAGTTAATAGAATTGTTACTACAAAAAAGGGGGCATTGGCCGGACGCCGACGCGGTGAGGGGGTCTTCCCCCACCGCGTCGGCGCCCGGCCAACGCCCCTTTTTTTTTCTTATTGATGAAATATATGTACCAAATGGGGGCGTTGGCCGGACGTCGACGCAGTGAGGGGGTCTTCCCCCACCGCGTCGGCGCCCGGCCAACGCGCCCCCTTTTTTTGCTTATTGATCAAATATATGTACCAAATGGGGGTGTTGGCCGGGCACCGACGCGGTGGGGGCGGGGGGTGTTTCCCCCACCGCGTCGACGCCCGGCTAACGCCCACTTTTTTTTGTTATTGATCAAATATGTGTACTAAAAGAGGGCGTTGGCCGGGCGCCAACGCGGTGAGGGGGTCTTCCCCCACCACGTCGGTGCCCGGCTAACGCCCCCTTTTTTTGGTTATTGATCAAATATGTGTACTAAAAGGGGGCGTTGGCCGGGCGCCGACGCGGTGAGGGGGTTTTCCCCCACCGCGTCGGCGCCCGGCTAATGCCTCCTTTTTTGTTATTGATCAAATATGTGTACTAAAAGGGGGAGTTGGCCGGGCGCCGACGTGGTGGGGGGGGTCTTCCCCCACCGCGTCGGTGCCTGACAAGGGTATAGATAATAGAGCCCATTACCTAAGTACCCCTGAGGCCCGTTAAGCTAGGCCCAAGTGTAATCCTAGTCAAAATACGAGTTCATGTCGTATACCGATGTTGTAATATGTATCAAACCCCTCCCGATCCCTGAGACCTGGCCACCTATATATCGAGGCCAGGAGAGGACGGTGAGGGACAGATTGAAAGCAAGCCTAGTTCATCACCACGTTTACTTTCGATATAAACCTTGTTTGACTGGTTTACCTTCGAGTTCATCTGATGCCCTACTTCCCCGATCCTAAGTCCTTCATCTAGGACATTTTTTGAGTTAACCCTCATCAATTGGCGCCGATCATGGGGACTCTGGGTGTTGGAATCATGAATTCGACGGCTTTTTTGCTTTTAGCCAACATCAATCCAGAAGTCGACGAAAATCAAAAGATGGAGTTGACGATCGGAAGTCTGAGCGTCTACGTCGGACCTTCGGGTTCGACTCGCCTTTCGGATCCAGCGAGATCAGGTCCGTCGGCAAGCAAAACCAAGACAATCACAATGTCTGGATCATCTGTGGGCTCTTCCAGCGAGGTAAACTCACCGGTCAGTTTCGCAGCAACTAAAAATACTCAAAAGAAACTCGAGGAATTTGACAGAACTTGGAAAGAACCCGACGTGGAAGTAATAATGGACAAGTCACACGACAGTCAAAGGGACTTCGCCACCGGAAGCAGTGGCGTCTCCAGAAGCATACACTAGTTATGTGTCATTATCACTAAAGCAGTGGAAGAGAATGATCACGCAGATAATGGGGAAGTCGACACGCAAGTCGACAAACTCAGGAGCAACGGTAAGAAGGAGAAGGAGAAAATTCATGTCTCCACCGGGGAGTGGAGAATCATCATGTCAGCCATTAATCACAGCAAGGAAGTACCCGCCGACTCAAGAAGAGAAGTTCTGATGGGGTATCAATATGCACTACATCAACACAGAAAGAAGTTGAGGGAGGAATTAGACAAGTTTATGAGAAACCAAGAAAACAACAGCGAATCAAGTGGAGGATATTAGGATGAATACAGTGATGCAACAGAGTCCAGCATAGAAAAGCACAGGGACCCGAAGCACAGCAGAAGCACAATAGCATGGGCAAGAGAAGAAAGCCATATAAAAAGTATAAGTGCACATCCATCAGACGATGAAGAGGATTTTGTGCAAAAAACACCAGAGGCGGCATTGGTAGCAGCACAGGCGTACCTATTAACTACGCAACCAAAACCTGGAGATCCGTGGGAGCACATGCATCAAGCTGCAATACGAAACCTCGGGTTGGTAGAAGACAAGCTAAGGAAACATCTTCCAGAGAAAATGGCAACATATTATAAGGAGAAGCGGAAGGAAGAACTTAGGCGCCAACATTCGCAAAACGAAACAAGCGAGTCATCAGGCGATGAAAAGCGTAAAACACGAAAGGAGGATGCAACGAATATCATAGCACAAGCAAGAGTAAATAATGCATGCTACGCATGGAAAGAAGAAAATTATGAAGACGACAAAAAAGAGATGGGCGCGCTATGCTTTACCCGAAGGGTTCGCAGAACACGGGTACCCAAAGGATTGAAGCTGCCACACGATCAGCAAAAGTATGATGGGTCGCAAGAACCCACGCTATGGTTATCAGACTACCTGCAAGCCATACAAATACTCAGAGGAACGAGAGCAACGACAATGCAAAGTTTGCTGTTATACCTCACCGGCGCAGCGTGCTCCTGGTTAAATACTCTACCCAACGATTCGATCGGAAGTTGGGGAGAACTAGAGAGCCAATTCGCAAGAAATTTTTGCTCAACATACAAACGCCCAGCGTCACTGGAAGAAATCAAGTCGTGTGTACAGAGGAAAGACGAAACTTTGCGCTCTTACATACAACGGTGGAGTGTAATAAAAAATTCTATAGAAGATGTCTCCGGCGAGCGGGCAATAGATGCTTTTCCAGCTGGCCTTCATCGTTCGGACCTCATGGAAGAGGTAGGGAGAACAAAGCCTAGGACAGTATCAGAATTAATGGAAGTAGCCAACAGATTCGCCGATGGAGAGGACGCATATAACAATAAACGGGGACGTTCACCAGAAGTCAACAGAGCAAGCAGGTGAAGGCGAAGATACCGCAACGAAGATAGCCACGCAAGGCAAAATCAGGTAGCCGCGGGATATGAAAGAAGGGATGAGGAAGGCTATGAAATCAGGGAGTTTCAGGAAAGAGGTAATCATGGAGTAGAAAAGCCAAAGTACTCCGTCCCGTCAGCGGAGGACATGCTCCATGGACCCTGTCGCATCCACTATGCATACCTAGATGGGAAGAGAGTTTCTAGTTTCCAGATGAAGGATTGCAGAACTTTCCTGAGGTTCCAAAGTGCCATGGACTCGAACCAAGGAGCACGTCAGGGAGGAAAGAGTACGAGTCAGGGATATCAGGTACAGCGTCTAGCAAAGCATCTGGAGTCAAAGGTATATATATCTGCAATGATCCAACCGGTGCCAAAATCCAAGAAAGAACGGAAGAGCATATCCAGACAAGTAAATCTAGCAATATCATCACCACCATCTACTACAAAGTACTTGAGATGGTCCGATCAACTAGTTAGGTTCAGCAGAGCAAATACTCGGAGGAACGAGAGCAACGGCAATGCAAAGTTTGCAGCTATACCTCATTGGCGCAGCACGGTCCTGGTTAAATACTCTACCCAATGATTCCATCGGGAGTTGGGGAGAACTAGAGAGCCAATTCGCAAGAAATTTTCTCTCAACATACAAGCGCCCAGCGTCACTGGAAGAAATAAAGTCGTATGTACAGAGGAAAGACGAAACTCTGCGCTCTTACATACAATGGTGGAGTGTAATCAAAAATTATGCAGAAGACGTCTCCGACGAGCGAGCAATAGATGCTTTTTCAGCTGGCCTTCGTCGTTCGGACCTCGTGGAAGAGGTAGGGAGAACAAAGCCTAGGACAGTATCAGAATTAATGGAAGTAGCCAACAGATTCGCCGATGGAGAGGACGCATATAACAATAAACGAGGACGTTCACCAGAAGTCGACAGAGCAAGCAGGCGAAGGCGAAGATAGCCACGCAAGATGAAATCAGATAGCCGTGGGATATGAAATAACGGATGAGGAAGGCTATGAAAGCAGGGAGTTCCAGGAAAGAGGTAATCATGGAGTAGAAAAGCCAAAGTACTCCGGCCCGTCGGCGGAGGACATGCTCCATGTACCTTGTCACATCCACTATGCGTACCTAGATGGGAAGAGAGTTTCTAATCACCGGATGAAGGATTGCAGAACTTTCCTGAGGTTGCAAAGTGCCATGGACTCGAACCAAGGAGCACGTCAGGGAGGAAAGAGTACAAGTCAGGGATATCAAGTACAGCGTCGAGCAAAACATCTGGAGTCAAAAGTATATATATCTTCGATGATTCAACCGGTGCCAAAATCCAAGAAGGAACATAAGAGTAGCTCCAGACAAGTAAATCTAGCAATATCATCACCACCAGCTACTACAGAGTACTTGAGATGGTTCGATCAACCAGTCAGGTTCAGCAGAGCAGACCACCCGAGGAAAGTGCCCAGGCCAGGGCACGCGCCAATGGTGCTAGAGGCGCAAATAGGGGGGTACGATGTCGGGCGAGTCTTCATGGACGCAGGGAGCGGCATAAACCTAATATACACAAGAACCCTGAAGGCAATGTACATCTCATTGGAAAGCCTAAAGCCAACAGATTGTTCCTTCCACGGAATAGTAACAGGAGGCGCAGATTATCCCCTCAGAAAAATAGAACTCGACGTTTGCTTCGGCAATAGCAATAATTATCGTAGAGACAAATTAGAGTTTCAAGTCATGGACTGGCCTTCACAGTATCATGCAATCCTGGGGCGCCCAGCATTTGCAAAGTTCATGGCAGTACCTTACTACGCATATCTCACGCTCAAAATTCCAGGACCCAAAGGAACAATCACGGTACAAGGCAGCTTCAAAGTATCCAACACTTGCGATAAAGAATTCAACAGGCTGGTGCAAACTTTCGGCATGACAGCAGAATACGCAAGGCTGAAGGGCGAAACTGACCACAACGTGCTACCCGACGTCGGGCGATCCCTGCCAGGTCAGGCTTTCGTTGCAACCCAAGACTCGAAGAAAATCCAGGTCCACCCTACGGACCCGAACAAGACCACCTCCATAGCAGTAAACTTGGATCCCACATAGGAAAGCGTGCTTGTCGAGTTCCTCCATGAGCTCTAGGAAATCTTCGCCTGGTGTCCTTCAGACATGCCAGGGGTTCCCAGAGAACTCGTCGAGCACGCACTAAATGTGGATCCTAAAGCAAAACCAGTCAAAGAGCCACTGCGACGATTTGACGAACCAAAAAGGAAAGCTATAGCATCCGAGCTACACAGACTAGAAAATGCAGGATTCATCCGAGAAATCAAAGCATCGACTTGGGTGTCTAATCCAGTCATTGTCCCTAAGAAAAACACAGACATAGAAAGAGTGTGTGTCGACTACACATCTCTCAATAAGCACTGTCCAAAGGATCCCTTCCCTCTACCTCGCATTGATCAGATAATAGACTCAACAGCGGGGTGCGCAAGGCTTTCCTTCCTGGACGCATATTCTGGTTACAACCAGATCAAGCTAAAGAAAGAAGACGAGGAAAAAACAGCTTTTATCACACCATACGGCGTGTTCTGCAATCAAGTCATGCCTTTCGGCTTAAAAAACACAGGAGCAACCTACCAGCAGATGATGCAAAACTGCCTCGAAAGTCAAAGAGGACGCAACATTCGAGTCTACATCGATGACATGGTCATCACCACAAAAAAAGAAGAGTCCTTAATCAGTTATTTGGCAGAAACCTTTGACAACCTAAACAGGTACAAGCTCAAGCTTAACCCGACAAAATGTTCTTTCGGCGTGTCAGCAGGACAACTTCTGGGTTTCCTGGTATCAGCAAGAGGAATAGAAGCAAACCCAGAAAAGATCCAAGCAATACTAACAATGGGGAAACCAACAAAACTACACGACGTACAGAAACTCGTAGGGCGCGTCATGGCACTAAGTCGATTCGTTGCACGGTTAGGAGAAAAAGCACTCCCTTTCTATGCACTCATGAAAAAATCAGACGACAAATTCGAGTGGACAGAAGAAGCGTATACAGCTTTCGCACAATTGAAAAAAGTGCTCTCCACACCACTGGTGCTGGTCGCACCAAATGAAAAAGAGCCGCTATTACTGTATATTGCAGCAACACATCAAGTGGTGAGTACAGTATTAGTAGTCGAAAGAAGCGAAAAGGGAAAAGCTCATGGAGTCTAGAGGCCAGTATATTTCCTCAACGAAGTACTATCTCCAACAAAACAGAGGTACCCGCACTATCAAAAACTTGCATACAGTGTATTCACAACAGCACGAAAGCTACGGCAATATTTCATGGTGCACCCAATAATAGTGGTTAATGAAGCACCACTATCCAACATATTGAACAACCCTTCAGCAACAGGACATGTCTCCTTATGGGGAATCAAATTTTCACCCCTGGACATCACATATGAAAAGCGAAAGGCAATCAAATCACAAGTTCTGCCGGATTTCACAGCAGAGTGGCTAGAGTTACAAAACACAGGACCGCCAGACCTATCAAGTGTGTGGACAATGTATTCGACGGATCAAAAAGAGTCCAAGGCGCAGGAGTAATCCTGATATCATCGCAAGGCGACAAGTTAAAATATGTTTTAAGGATGAGTTTCCCTCAAGCTTCTAATAATGAAGCTGAATACGAGGCTCTGCTCCACTGAATGAAAATGGCCAAAGCGTGCGGAGCGACTCGACAGAAAATATTCGGGGACTCGAATTTCATTGTCCAACAAGTGATGAACAGGTGTGATGCCATCAGTGACAATATGACAGCATACAGAAACTTATACTACTATCTAGAGGGAACATTCGATGGATGTGAAGTTTTGCACGTCAGCAGGGCCAGCAATGAGAAAGCCGATAATTTAGCAAATATCAGGTCCCAATGCCTGCCTATACCGCCAAGAGTCTTTTGGGAAGAAATCATAGAGAGATCAATAAAGAATAACAAAACTTTGACTACAGAAGAACAAGGCCAGCACCAAGCAACAGGCTCGGGGGCTGGCAAGCCTGGCAAAGGAAGCACAGCAGAACCAGAAGAAGTTATGATGATCGAAGAAACCTGGATGCAGCCATATTTGGCGTATATGATAAACAAGGCACTACCCGAAGACATAGTAGAAGCAAGAAGGATAATATGATGATCCAAGGCTTTCGTCATGTTACAAGGAAAGTTGTACAAGAAAAGTATAACGGGCATTTTGCAACGAGGCGTCACTCCTCAAGAAGGACAAGAAATACTAAAAGATATCCACGCAGGAGTATGTGGGCATCACGCTAGCAGCAGAGCCATTGTAGCTAAAGCCTTTTGTGCAGGGTTCTACTGGTTAACAGCCATTGAAGACGCGAAAGATATAGTCAGAAAATGTGAGGCTTGTCAACGTTTTGCATCTCGACCACACGCACCGGCAGCAGAATTGCAGTCGATACCATTATCCAGGCCTTTTGCGTAATGGGGTCTCAATATGGTAGGAAAATTGCATAAATCTTGGCCAGGAGGGCATGTCTACATGTTGGTGGCAGTCGACAAATTTACCAAATGGGTAGAGGCAGCCCCCGTAACAACCTAAGATTCCACAGCAGCAATCAACTTCATCAAGTCTATAGTGTTTTGCTTTGGAGTACCACACAGCATCATCGCAGACAATGGGAATAACTTCACATCAAAAGAGTTCAAGAGCTAAAGTATGGGAATCAAACTGAAATTCACATCTGTAGCGCATCCAAAGACAAATGGACAAGTCGAGAAAGCCAATGGCTTAATATGCAACGGGATAAAAAAGAGGCTGTTAGCACCCCTCGAGAAGGCCAAACACGCTTGGGTAGACGAGCTGCCCTCCGTGCTTTGGAGTCTCAGAACTACACCCAATGCGGCTACTCAAGAAACCCCCTTCTTTCTGGTCCACGACACAGAAGCCGTGCTTCCAGTCGAAATCACCCATGAAGCCCCAAGAATCACGGCTTACGATGAGACAACTTCCACAGAAGCACTTCAGGATGATGTCGATGCACTCGACAAAGCAAGAGATGTAGCGCTCGCTAGGGCTACGCAATACCAGCAAAACTTACAAAACTACCATAGTAGTCGAGTTCGTCCACGATCTTTCGTGGTAGGAGATTTGGTCTTATGACTCAAGCAGGATGGTCATGGCAAATTAAAGTCCCCATGGGAAGGACCTTACATCATAACAGAAGTAATACCAGGAGGAGCTTATCGACTACAAGACAAGAAAACAGGGAAAGATGAAAGCAACCCGTGGAGTGCAGAACAACTACGGCGGTTCTACGCATAGAAGGAGTATGGCGATAGGAACTTTTGAGTCATGACCCTCTGAACCCAGAACATGAGGCCACAGGTCAGGTTCTTTGGGTCAACTCAACAATATGTGTAAACATATTTCTACTTTTCCACTCGGGGGCACCGACCCTCGAGTCGTATGAAATAAAATAAGCACTTATCGAGATGCCGTATCCATGATTATTCGAGAAAAATTTACAAGGTTGTTCACAACCCGATATTTGACAACAAAAATAAGCACAGTTCAATGATAGCTCCGTGGTAAATCAAAAGCATACCTCAGAACATTGATTAGTTCCCATGGTCTATTAATAGATAAATAAGGAGACACAAAATGAAGATCATCACGAGTACTTATTACATCAAGCACTAAAAAGGAAAGATTACAACGAGGGAGCATCTAATGAAAGTGTACTTCTGCCTCATACTTCTTCTGGCACTGAGTACCATCATAGATCTTCACATCAAACTTTGATGTACCGAATGGTAATCAAAGATCATGAAAAACCCTTGGTGGAGGTCGTGGTCTTCTGCAAAATGGGACTAGCCACCCCTGAAGTACATCTCGCCGTCTCTGTCATACCACACCTCTACCTCGTAGGGAGTTCCTCCTCCAGAGTGTTCATGAAGAACAGATTCACGAAATTCTCGCCCAACCATGAATTCAGTAAACTTCAGCGGCACCCGCTGAATTTCACGGCATTGAGCGTCGGCGATACATAAGAAGAAATAAAATTTGGGAGAAGGAGGAGGAGAAGCATTATGCGGTGGAGCGCTAGGACCTGATGCAGCAGCAGAATCCTTGGGCTTGTTCTTACTCCCCACAGGGCGGCCAGGGCGCCGTTTCACAGGAACAGACGGTGAAGCCACCATAGCAGGGTCTTTGGATTTATTTTTACTACCGCGAGGACGGCCGTGACCCCGCTTCGCCACCTGCGTACCGACGTTTAGGTGCGAACCACCAGCATCGGCCATGGGAGGCAAGCGCTTGGAGAGGAAACCCTAGATGGGATGAGGAAGAAGAAGACAATGCGGTGGAGGAAGATAGCAATGAAAGAGTTAGGATTTTTCCCTAGCCAAACGCGCTTTATTTATAACCAAACTATCATGGGCCTCAGTAAATTAAAAGTCCAAAAACATCTATGGGCTTTTATATTTTGCCCCGGGCAGAAGATAAGGCAGCGACAGTATATCAAAGACAAGATACGTGTATAGTTATGACGAGAAAAGTGCACTATAGATGAACAAGTGTATGTCAAGAAGCACAACGCACCTCGCCATGGACTCGGGGCCTCATATCGTGAGAAGAGAAGGAATAAAAATTAAGCACAAATCATGCCGAAACTATCACAGGAGAAAATTTATTAGGCAGACATATTTATATTTTGAGCCTATACCCGATTTTTTTTGGCTATAGCCTCGGTGGCTACTCCCATCGGGAGCGCTGGCCGCGCACCCGATAAAAAGAAGACGACAGAAAGCAGAAGAAGAAATTGGAGTCTATGATCGGTTACAAGTACCCATCCATAGCCTCGGGGGCTACTTACATCAGGAGCACTGGTTGTGCACCCAATGATAATAGACCAACTTGGCGACAAATAATATAGGCGCAATCGACTACCTTTCGTCGACAATGAACTTCCACTTCATTGTTGACAAAATAAAAATCGATTACTCCCATCGGGAGATATTTATGAGAGTTTGAAAGAACAACTCGAATATTTTGTACATTCCAACAGTCAAACAAGGCTGCGACATATGATTCTCGAGTTGCGTCATCGCGACAAAACTCGAATGCCATGATTGAAACATATCGTGAAGGTAAGACCCCAGGATCCGTCCTGTGTGGCCTGGTATACACACATGAATGCACTCTGCTAGTAACTATCCGTGTCTACGACGCAAAGAAAATCCTGGTGGATGCACTGGGTACCCTGAGAACCACTCACTAGTAGAGAAAAGCTTATCCCCGGCGCACAAAAAATGCTTATCCCTGGCGAATTTGGGTTCACCAGCGACCGACATGCCGGCGGTAACGTATTATCCCTGGCGAATTTGCACTGTGCGCCGGGGATACAAGAATTCCCGCTGGCGAACTAAAAAGTGGTTCACCGGGATAAAAATTCAAAAATCCGAAAAAATTCCAAAAAATTCAAAAAAGCCAAAAAAATTCTAAAAACCGAATTAACATTGAAAACTGTAAATATACGATTTTTTTTACCATTTTATCACACCTAGAATCTCCTCAATTCACACCAAAATGACAACTTCCCGCTCGGTCACCCATCCTAACATTGCTCTAGGCCAAGCACGCTTAACTTCTTCGTTCTATTTGCATGTGCTAGCTCCTACACCCATTATACTTTATTGATTCTATTACCCTTTCAATCCTTATAAGCCTTATGTGTGTGAGTGTGTGTATGTGTGTGTGTGTATATGTGCGAGTATGTGTCAGTGTGTGTGAGTGTGTGTATGTGTGTGTGAGTGTGTGTATGTGTGTGTGAGTGTGTGTGAGTGTGTGTATGTGTGTGTGAGTGTGTGTATGTGTGTGTGAGTGTGTGTGAGTGTGTGTATGTGTGTGTGAGTGTGTGTGTATGTAACTTCTGGAGACTCGTGAGTCGCTTCATTGGAGATATTTCAATAATTCCAAAAATCTCCAAAAATTCGAAATATTTCAAAAAAATTCAAAAATTCAAAATATTTCAAAAAAATTCCAAAAATCTTAAAAAGTTCAAAAATATCTAAAAATATAAAAAATCCCAACTAAATGGATAAAGAATACAAAAAATGCAAAAAAAATTAAAAATCCCAAAAATCTTAAAACTTCACGAATCTTAAAGTGCGAAAAAGTCTATTGTCCCTTTTGAATTTTGAGATTCTAAAATTTGTTGAAACGACTGTAGGTGGTTGAAATCAGATGTAACTTTTCGTGTAGATACTTTTTCATATAAAAAACTTTTCAATCCGACGTCGTATGCAAAAGTTATCGCTGTTTTACTGTGACATAACGTTTCTTTGCAAAATATATTGAAATTTTAGTTTGTTATTTTTCGTATCAAGTAGAATACATAATATATGGAAATCTTGAAGTTTTTTATTTTTTTTGAATTTTGTATCATTTTCTACGATTTTTCACAAACTTATTCCCGACGCATTAGGTAGGTGCGCCGGGGGCAACACCCTATCCCTGGCGCATAAGAAGGTTCGTCGGCAATACACTTGTTATCCCCGGTGCATTAGCAAGATACGCCGGCGATACACCACTTATCCCTGACGCATCTCTAGGCAATTCGCCAGGGGTAACGGTGAATAGGGGGCGGCCCTCCCGGGGTGGGCCTGGTCGGTCTTATCCTTGGCGAATCGGGGGCCTATTCGCCGGCGGTAATTAAGTATCACCATCGAATACAAAATAATGCGCCAGGGCTATTATTACCACCGGTGAATCTATTTCGTATGCGCCAGCGATAGTGATGCTGGCTATAAGCTTTTCTCTACTAGTGACTGGGACTCGTTCTTTGTAAGTCCTAAATGCGGCAAAAGAATGGGTTTGACCAGTGACGAGGGTTAACTCGACAAATGTCCTAGATGAAGGACTTAGGATCGGGGAGATAGGGCGTCGGATGAACTCGAAGGTAAAGTTAGTCAAAATAGGTGTGTGTCGAAAGTAAACTTGGGTGTTCAACCTGGCTTGCTTTCAATCTGGCCTACACCGTCCTCTCCTGGCCCCTATATATAGATGGCCAGGTCTCGAGGATCGGGTAGGGTCCGGTACATATTACAATATCGACATACGGTAAGAACTCGTATTCGACTATAATTACAATTGGGCCTAGCTTAACGGGCCGCAGGGGTACTCAACTAACGGGCTCTATTAACTATACCCTTGTCAGTAGCCCCTGAGATTCTGCCAGAATTGTAGATTCGGGTTGAATCTCTAATCTTCAAATCTTCGATTTGATCAATTCTTCGACTTTATCTTCAAATCTTCGACTTGGTCTTTCGACTGATGATAATTTGTTCGCAAGGGGTCTTGATGAACAAGCCTGACAACTCTGACGGATCAAGAGGTCAGTTAACTGCCGGAATAGATACTTGTCACCTACTTCAAATTCAATCCCCTTGGACTTGAATTCGGGATACCGGTCAAACCCAATCTTTTGCCGCATTTAGGACTTACAAAGAATGAGTCCTAGTGGTTCTCAGGGTACCCAGTGCGTCCACCAGGATTTTCTTCGCGTCGTAGACACGGATACATGCCAGCAGAGCGCATCCATGTGCGTATACCGGGCCACACAGGACGGATCCTGGGGTCTTACCTTCGTGATAAATCACGGCATTCGAGTTTCGTTGCGATAACGCAACTCGAGAATCTTATATCGCAGCCAAGTTTTTGACTGATACAATTAAAGAAATTCGGATTTTAAATTAATCTTCTTCGCTCCCGATGGGAGTAATCTCTCTGCACTTTTGTCGACTATATAGTCGAAATTTGTATACTAACCCTTCTTCTTCCTCTATCGGGTGCGCGCTCAGCGCTCCCAATGGGAGTAGCCCCCGAGGCTATGTTTGGGTACTTGTAGTCAAGCATAGGCTCAAAGTTCATTTCTTCTTCCTTCTGTTAACCGTCTACTGTTTGCAAGCCCGTGAGTCCAAGTCAAGGTTTTCATATCATGCGACCACAATCTTCTCTTCTTGTTCTTTGATATTATCGTCTGCTGTGTGCAGAATTTAATTCCTATTGCAAAATATGTTGACGGGCCTTGTTTTAGCACGGGGGCCCGATAATACGTGCTTATAAATAAAGCACCCTCTAGCAAGGGTAAAAACCCTAATCAGATTCCTCCTCTGCCGCATCATCTTCTCCCTCCATCTAGGGTTTTTCTTTCTTCCTTTGTCCTCATGGCTGATGCAGATGGCTCCCATCTGAATCTTGGCTCTCCGGTGGCGCCCCGAGGCCGAGGTCGCCCTCGTGGAAGCAAAAACAAGAACACCACCACTCTGGCCGTAGCAGGATCAGCATCGGCCGCTCCGGCTAAACGTCGCCCCGGGCGCCCACCTGGTAGCAAGAACAAGCCCAAGGTGACTGGCGCTGCTCCAGGTCCAGTCGCTCCTCCTCCTTCTATTTCCGGTGCTCCTGCTGTGCCTCCCCGAATCTTTTCTTTCCTCTGCATCGCCATGGCACAGTGCCGCGAGATTCAGCGCCTGCCGCTGAGCTTCACCAACTTCATGGATGGACGCAAACTGCGAGAGGCGGTTCTCCGCAAACAGTCTGGCAGTGGTGTCCCATACGAAGTGGAGGTGTGGTGTGATGGCGACGGCAAGCAATACTTTAAGGGTGGCTGGTCGCAGTTCGCAGAAGACCACGACATCCACCAAGGCTTCTTCATGGCCTTCGATTTCCACATCGGCACGTCGAAGTTCGACGTGAAGATCTACGACGGCACCCTCTGCCAGAAGAAATATGAAGCTGAAGTCCACTTCCATTAAGATTTTGCTTTTTATGTAATATCGTCTGATAATGTCCTTGTTGCCATATTCTCTTGTAATGAATCTTCGTATTCTATGTCAATGTTTTTGCTAGTACCAAGAAAACAAGTCATTGTTCTGAGGTATGCTTTCCATCTATCGGGTTCATTGTGAACCAAGAATATCGGGTTCCTTTGTGAACCAAGAATATCGGGTTCCTTTGTGAACCACAGTATTTGAATATTTATCGGGTTGACTGCACAACCTTTCAGTGAAAAGAGTCTTCCAAGTCGTGATAAAAATTCCTTTCGTATGACCCGAGGGTTGAAGCCCCCAAGGCGAAGAAATAATAATTGTACAATTTTGTCGAGTTCAACCCAAAGAACCTGACCTGTGGCCTCATGTTCTAGGTTCAGAAGGTTAACTCGAATTTATTAATACCATTATATGCATTCTACGCGTAAAAACGTCGTAGCTGCTCTGCATTCCATGGGTTGCTCTCATCCTTCCCAGTCTTCTTGTCTTGTAGTCGATATGCTCCTCCAGGTATTACTTCAGTGACGATGTAAGGTCCCACCCAAGGGGACTCCAACTTGCCGTGGCTGTCTTGCCTGAGTCGCAAAACTAGGTCTCCCACCACGAAGGATCGTGGACGAACTCGACTACTATGGTAGTTTCGTAGACTCTGTTGATACTGCGTAGCCCTTTCTAATGCTTTAGCTCTTGCTTCATCTAGTGCATTGACATCATCCTGCAATGCTTCTATTGATGTTGTCTCGTCATATGCTGTCACTCTTGGAGCCTCGTGTGTAACCTCGACTGGAAGCACGGCTTCTGCGCCATGGACCAGGAAAAAAGGAGTTTCTTGAGTTGCTGCGTTAGGCGTAGTTCTTAGACTCCAAAGAATGGAGGGCAATTCTTCTACCCAAGCGCTCTTGGCTTTCTCAAGAGGTGCTAAAAGCCTCTTTTTTATCCCATTACATATCAGGCCATTGGCCTTTTCGACTTGCCCGTTTGTCTTCGGGTGCGCCACAGATGCGAATTTTAGCTTTATCCCTAATCCTTCGCAGTAACTCTTGAATTCCTTTGAAGTGAAATTTGTCCCATTGTCTGTGATGATGCTGTATGGTACACCAAAACAAAAAACTATTGACTTGATGAAGTTGATTGCTGCTGTAGAATCTTGAGTTGTCACCGAGGCCGCTTCTACCCATTTGGTGAATTTATCGACTGCTACTAGCATGTAGACATGCCCTCCTGGCCAGGATTTGTGCAACTTTCCCACCATATCGAGGCCCCATTGTGCAAAAGGCCAAGATAATGGTATCGTTTGTAACTCCGCTGCTGGTGCATGCGGTCTAGATGCAAACCTTTGACATGCTTCACACTTTCGAACTATATCTTTTGCGTCTTCGATGGCTGTTAGCCAATAGAATCCTGCTCGGAAAGCTTTTGCTGCTATTGCTCTGCTGCTAGCATGATGGCCGCATACTCCACCGTGTATGTCTTGTAGTATCTTTTGTCCTTCTTGTGGCGTTACACAACGCTGCAAAACGCCCGTAATACTTTTCTTGTATAACTTCCCCTGCAACACGACAAACGCTTTCGATCTTCGAGTTATCCTCTTGGCCTCCACTGCATCTTCTGGTAGTTTTTTATTTATCATGAATGCAAGATATGGCTGTATCCATGTTTCTTCTATCATCATGACCTCCTCTGGTTCTGATGTAGCCCCCGAGCCTGCTGTAGTAGTCGAACTTTTTCCACTTTTTATTGATCTTTCCACTATTTCCTCCCAAAATACTCCGGATGGCACAGGTAAACACTGTGACCCGATATTTGCTAAATTGTCGGCTTCTTCATTGCTGTTCCTACTTACGTGCGAGACTTCGCATCCATCGAACGTTCCTTCTAGATAATGGTACAAATTTTTGTAGGCCATCATGTTGTCATTGATTGTGTCGCATCTGTTCATAACTTGCTGGACAACAAGGTTGGAATCTCCAAATATTTTTAGGCGAGTTGCTCCACATGCTTTAGCCATCTTCATTCCGTGCAACAAAGCCTCGTACTCTGCTTCATTGTTAGAAGCCTGTGGAAAGTTCATCCTTAAAACGTACTTCAATTTGTCGCCATGAGGTGATATCAACACTACTCCTGCGCCTGCGCCTTGGACTCTTTTAGAACCGTCGAAGTACATTGTCCAAACACTGGATAAATCTGGTGGTCCTGTGCTCTGCAGCTCCAGCCACTCTGCTGTAAAATCTGGTAAAACTTGCGACTTGATCGCCTTCCTTTTTTCGTACGTGATGTCCATGGGAGATAACTCAATTCCCCACAAAGAGACACGTCCTGTTGCTGAGGGATTATTCAATATGTTCGACAATGGCGCCTCGTTTACCACTATAATTGGGTGCACCGCAAAGTATTGTCATAGTTTTCGTGCGGTTGTGAAGACACTGTATGCCAACTTCTGATAGTGCGGGTACCTTTGTTTTGTCGGAGACAACACTTCACTGATGAAATATACTGGCCTCTGAACGCCGTGGGCTTTTCCTTCTTCGCTTCTTTCGACTACTAATACTGTACTCACCACCTGATGGGTTGCGGCGATGTACAATAGCAGTGGTTCTTTTTCTTTTGGTGCGACCAGCACTGGTGGCATGGAAAGCACTTTTTTCAACTGTGCAAATGCTGTGTCTGCTTCTTCTGTCCACTCGAATTTATCATCGGTCTTCTTCATAAGCGCATAAAAAGGAAGCGCCTTCTCCCCTAGTCTAGCAACGAAGCGACTTAGTGCCGCGACGCGTCCTGCAAGTTTCTGTACGTCGTGTAGTTTCGTGGGTTTCCCCATTGTCAAAATTGCTTGAATCTTCTCTGGGTTCGCCTCTATTCCTCGTGCTGATACCAGGAACCCTAAAAGTTGTCCTGCTGATACGCTGAAGGAGCACTTTGTCGGGTTAAGCTTAAGCTTGTACCTGCTCAGGTTGTTGAAAGTTTCTGCCAAGTCGCTGATTAGAGATTTCTCCTCTCTTGTGGTGATGACTACATCGTCGATGTAGACTTGTATGTTGCGCCCTATTTGTCTTCCGAGGCAACTTTGCATCATCCGTTGATACGTTGCTCCTGCATTTTTTTAGGCCGAACGGCATTACTTGGTAGCAAAACACCCCATATGGTGTGATGAAGGCCATTTTTTCTTCATCTTCTTTCTTCAATTTGATCTGATTGTAACCAGAGTATGCGTCCAAAAATGAAAGCCTCGCGCATCCCGCTGTTGAATCGATTATCTGATCGATGCAGGGTAGAGGGAAGGGATCCTTTGGACAATGCTTATTGAGAGATGTGTAGTCGACACATATTCTTTGTACGTCTATGTTCTTCTTGGGTACTATGACTGGGTTCGACACCCAACTCGAAGTTTTGATTTCTCTGATAAATCCGGCATTTTCTAGCCTATGCAACTCTGATGCTATCGCCTTTCTCTTAGGTTCATCGAATCATCGCAATGGCTGCTTGACTGGCTTTGCCTTGGGATCTACGTTTAGTGCGTGCTCGACGAGTTCCCTGGGAACCCCTGTCATGTCTGATGGACACCAGGCGAAGATTTCCCAGCGCTCACGGAGGAACTCGACGAGCGTGCTTTCCTATGCGGGATCCAAGTTCACCGCAATTGATGTCGTCTTGTTTGGATCTGTAGGATGGACCTGGATTTTCTTCGAGTCCTGGGACGTGTCGAAAGCCTGATCTGGCAGGGATCGTCCAACGTCGGGTAGTACATTGTGATCCGTTTCTCCTTTTAACCTCTCATACTCCGCTGTCATGCCGAAGGTTTGCGCCATCCTGTTGAATTCCCTGTCGCATGTATTGGCTACTTCAAAGCTCCCTTGTACTGTGATTATTCCATTGGGACCTGGAATTTTTAACGTCAGATACGCGTAGTGTGGTACTGCCATGAATTTTGCAAATGCTGGGCGCCCCAGGATTGCATGATATTGTGACGGCCAATCCATTACTTCAAATTCTAGCTTCTCTTTTCGGTAGTTTCCGCTATTGCCAAAGCAGACGTCGAGTTCTATTCTCCCCAAAGGGTAGTTTGCGGCTCCTGGTACTATTCCGTGGAAAGAGCAATCTGTTGGCTTCAGACTCGTCAGCAAGATGCACATTGCCTCCAAGGTTCTGGCATATATTAAGTTAATGCCACTTCCTGCATCCATGAACACTCTTCCAATGTCGTACCCTCCTATTTGTGCTTTTAAAACCATAGGCGAGTGACCTGGCCTGGGAACTTTCCTCGGGTGGTCTGCTCTGCTGAACTTGACTGGTTGTTCTGACCACCGTAGGTACTCTGTAGTAGCTGGTGGTGATGATATTGCTAGGTTGACTTGCCTGGATATGCTCTTTCGCTCTTTCTTTGACTTGGGCACCGGTTCAATCATGGCTGATATGTACACTTTTGACTCCAAGTGCCTTGCTAGCTTTTGCATTTGATATCCTTGACTTCTGTGTCTTCCTCCTTGCCCCCCTTGTTTTGTTCCCATGGCGTTTTGTAACCTTAGGAATGTCCTACAATCCTTCATCTGGTGATTTGAGACTCTTTTCCCGTCGAGATACGTGTAGTGGATTCGACAAGGTCCGTATAGCATATCCTCGTCCGAAGGACCGGAGTATCTCGATTTTTCTACTCCTTTTGCCTGAAACCTCCTGCTTTCATATCCTTCCTCTTCTTCTAGTACGTAACCCGCGGCTACCTGATTTCGCCTTCCTTGGTTATCCCTGCTGCGGTGTCGTCTCCTCTGTCTACTTATTCTGTCGACTTCTGGTGAACGTCCTCTTTTGTTGTTATACGCGTCCTCTACATCAGCGAATTTGTTGGCTTGCTCCATTAGCTCGGCTACTGTCGTCGGTCTTGTTCTTCCTATTTCTTCCACGAGATCTGAGCGACGAAGTCCGGCCGAAAAGGCGTCTATTGCTCGTTCGTCAGAGACGTCCTCTGCTGAGTTTTTGATTATACTCCAGCGTTGTATATAAGAACGTAGCGTTTCGCCTTTCCTCTGCACACATGTTTTAACTTCCTCCAGTGATGCTGGGCGCTTGTAGGTGGAACGAAAATTTCTTGTGAATTGACTTTCGAGTTTCCCCCAGCTTCCGATGGATTTGTTGGGTAGGGTATTTAACCAGGACCGTGCGGCGCCGGTGAGGTGCAGCTGCAGACTTTGCATTGCAGTCTCCTTTGTTCCCCCCAATATCTACACTGCCTGCAGATAATCCGATAACCATAGGGTAGGTTCTTGCGACCCATCATACTTAGGTTGGTCGTGTGGTAATCTGAATCCTTTGGGTACCCGTGTTTTGTGAACCCTGCAGGTAAAGCATAACGCACCCATATCTTTATCGTCGTCCTCGTAGTTCTCTTCCCTCCAAGCGTGACGCGATTTATTTACTCGAGCTTGTGCTATTATACTTCTTGCGTCCTCCTTCCTTTTCTGTCGCTTTCTCTCTTCTGACGACTCGCTATACTCGTTATCTTTGAAATTGTATCTGAACTTCTCCTCTCGATTTCCCTTGCAGTTTGTCGACTTCATCTCTGGACCTTGTTTCCTGATCTTTCCTTCTACTATTCCGAGGCTTCGTATCGCGGCTCGGTGCATGTCTTCTCGTGGGTCTCCAGGTTCTGGCCTTGTAGCTAATAAATATGCTTGTGCTGCTACTAGTGCTGCTTCTGGTGTTTTTTGTAGAAAGTCATCTTCCTCCTCTTCTAGCTGCGGGGTGGGGCTCCTTGAGTACTCCTCTTCTCTGCCGTATGCTGTCGCCCCCTATTGTGTTTTGGGTCTCCACGCCTTTCTCTGCTGTATTCTGAATCTTCACTGTAGTCTTCCCAGTATTCCTCCCTTGATATACTGTTATTATCTTGAAAAACCATATCTCTTTCCTCCCTTAGTTTCTTCCTGTGCTGGTATAATGCGTACTGATATCCCATTAGTACTTCTCTTCTTGATCCTTCGGGTACTTCTGTACCGTGGTTGATAGCTGACTTGATCATCCTCCATTCACCAGCCGAGACATGGACTTTTTCCTTTTCCTTTTTGTTGTGATCTTTTACTTTGTCGACTTGCCTGTCGACATTCTTATTTCCTTTGCTATTGTTTTCTTCTTCTGCTTCAGTGATAATGACGCATAACTGATGTACCTTGGAGACGCCGCTGCTTCCCATGGCGAAGTCCTTTGCGTTCTTGTGCGTCTGACACGCTATTTCTTCTGAGTCGAAATTTTTCTGAATTTTGTCGCCTTCTACAATTGGTGTTTTGTCGAAACTGACCGGCGAGTTTGCCTCGCTGGAAGAGCCTTCTGATGATTCCAATGTTTCTTCTGTTTCGGGCTTGTTTGCCGACGGATCTGGTTTCATCGAATCCGAGAGGGGGGATGAACCCGATGGTCCAACGATGATGCTCAAACTTCCAATGGTTAACTCCATCTCTTGACTTCCATCGAGTTCTGAACTGCTGTTGGCTAAAAGCGAAAAAGTCGTCGAATTCATGATTCCAACGCCCAAGCTCCCCACGGTTGGCGCCAATTGACGAGGGTTAACTCGACAAATGTCCTAGATGAAGGACTTAGGATCGGGGAGATAGGGCGTCGGATGAACTCGAAGGTAAAGTTAGTCGAAATAGGTGTGTGTCGAAAGTAAACTTGGGTGTTCAACCTGGCTTGCCTTCAATCTGGCCTACACCGTCCTCTCCTGGCCCCTATATATAGATGGCTAGGTCTCGAGGATCGGGTAGGGTCCGGTACATATTACAATATCGACATACGGTAAGAACTCGTATTCGACTATCATTACAATTGGGCCTAGCTTAACGGTCCGTAGGGGTACTCAACTAACGGGCCCTATTAACTATACCCTTGTCAACCAGTTTCCCGGATTCAAGTCCAAGGGATTGAATTTGAAGTAGGTGACAAGTATCTGTTCTGGCAGTTAACTGGCCTCTTGATCCGTCAGAGTTGTCAGGCTTATTCATCAAAACCCCTTGCGAGATAATATAATGAAAGATGTTTATTTTTGAATACAGGAAGAAGAAGTCGAAAGATTGATCAAGTCGAAGAAATGAAGATTTGAGATTCAACCCGAATCTACAATTCTGGTAGAATCTCCGGGGCTACTGACAAGGGTATAGATAATAGAGCCCGTTACTTAAGTACCCCTGAGGCCCATTAAGCTAGGCCCAAGTGTAATCCTAGTCGAAATATGAGTTCATGTCGTATACCGATATTGTAATATGTATCGGGCCCCTCCCGATCATTGAGACCTGGCCACCTATATATAGAGGCCAGGAGAGGATGGTATGGGACAGATTGAAAGCAAGCCTAGTTCATCACCACGTTTACTTTCGATATACACCTTGTTTGACTGGTTTACCTTCGAGTTCATCCAACGCCCTACTTCCCCGATCCTAAGTCCTTCATCTAGGACATTTGTCGAGTTAACCCTCGTCAGCGCCCGACCAACACCCCGTTTTTTTGGTTATTGCTCAAATATGTGTCACTAACTTGTTTTACCTGTCTTTAGAAGAGACATGGACGGTGAAAATGACCCACACCAACCTGAAGAATTCTTATTCGGCATTATACGTGGTGAGCATGTGTATGTGCCTCAAGAAGGTGCAGACCGAGAAGACCCCGGAGTAGCTGTCGGAGAAGGTGTCAACCGAGAAGACCCCGGAGTAGCTGTCGGAGAAGGTGCCGGCCGAGAAGGTGCTGTAGAAGATTAAGGCGAAGAAGATGTTTCATCATTTCTGAACCCTTCCGGTGATGGAATGGAGATAGAAATGTTGGACGACGAAGGGCAAACAAACACCGATGACGAACGACAATTGGAAACAAACGCCAATGGCACGGTATATAGATTTAGCTTTTGGTGATACGAAGGGAATATGCATATATATATATATGTATTAATGATTCTTTCTTTTTTCAGCCGTCTGGATCGAGCAAATAGTATTCTAAACAAGGCCCGAGCCAAAAGTTGAATGCGAATCAGAAGCTGAGCATCGATGTAGTAGCTCCAGATGGAAAACCGTTGGAGCAAAAATAGCACGCAACAAAATTTGTAAATCAATGCGGAGTGATTGTTAGGGACACCATCCCGATCATGGTTCAAGAATGGAACGAGCCAAAGAAGGCATGTCTTGGAGCTAGTTTTGTGGACAAAAGATCCAAGAAAGACCTTTGGAGGAAGCTCATGGCAAATTTCATTCTACCTCCGGAGTACTCCAAGAAGGATGATGATGGTAATGAAATTCTTGGGTGGACGTGAAAGGAGAAGGAGAGTCAAATAGTACGCTCTCAAGAAGATGGCTGAAGCATTCCGGGGCTTCAAGAAAATGTTATACGCGAAGTATATCGCGAAACAGAAAACTCCAGTATTCGAAGGAGCATACGAGAAGTTGCGACAATAGTGGCCTGAATTTTTGGCATTCAAGGCTTCTGAGAGAGCCAAGGAAATGTCGTTGAAAAATAAGGCAAATGCTGATAAGAAGGAACATCACCATGTTTTGGGGCTAGGCGGCTACAAGATTGAAGTGGCTAGGTGGGAAGCTATGGAGAATGAACTGAGGAATAAAGGAATCACTCTCGGTATAGAGGGATGGCCCGAAAGGGCCAAGCACTGGTGGTATGGGCATGGAGGATCATTAGACCCGACAACAGGGGAGTGTGTTCATCGGAAACAGACCTTTACTCCCACAGCCAAACTTGTTAACAATGATGTTAGGGAGATGACAAATTGTGAGCTACATCAGCCAATGAAGAACATGACATTCAAGGTGGCGAGCGGTGACGCTTTACCTTGTCTACCTGAAGCACTCCACCATGGGAACCCGATACGGGCTGGCTATGCTCGTGTCTCGGTGCTTGACATAGTGTCGGGGATCGAGGACCTAGAGCTTGACTTTGCTACACCTGAAGGGGATGTGAGACTTGGAGATGTCAAGCGCCAAATCGTTTTATGGCAAAAGAAATACATCATGTTTCTAGGCTCAGTGCCAAGGACACCGACTCTGAGGAATCCAAGTCCACCCTCCCCCGGTGAACGTCGTCTACCTACGCCACCCCCATCCCACAGGCCCCGCGTCAGCCGACGCCGCCCCCGAGTCCACCTCGGGCGCCACGTCAGCCGACGCCGCCCCCTAGTGCACCTCCCGTGCGTCAGCCCACTTTGTCCTTGATGACCCACAAGTATAGGGGGTGTATCATAGTACTTTCGATAAATAAGAGTGTCGAACCCAACGAGGAGCAGAAGGTGTTGACAAGCGGTTTTGATCAAGGATTCACTGTAAATACTAGCAAACGGGTTTTTAGGGGTATTTGGTAATGCAAGTAAATAAAGTACAAGTAAGTAAAAGACAATAATAGTAATTGCTGCAAGTGGCCCAATCCTTTCTAGAGCAAAGGACAAGCCGATTATGTAACTTATGATTACCAAACGTTCCTGAGGACACACGGGAGTTTCTATCGAGAGCTTTCGCTTCATGCTGCTAAGTAATCTTCATTGGTTTGATAAGTGTTATGGGGGTGAACCTGTGCTAGCGCACTACCCTTACTAGGACTAATACACACTTGTGATTATACTCCTTGCAAGCATCCGCAAATACGAGAAAGTAATTAAGATAAATCTAACCAAAGCCTTAAACTCTGAGATCCTACGCTCCCTGGTGCAATAGTTTCCTAACAGGGGTTTAGGTTTCTGTTGCTCCGGCAACCCCACAATTAGTAGCCAAATACACAATGCGTTCCACTAGGCCCATAAATGGTGAAGTATCATGTAGTCAACGTTCACATGACACCACTAGTAGAATAGCACCACAACATATAAATATCAAACCATTAAATATTACTCAACATAGTTTCACTACTAACATCTCGACTTCTCCCATGTCCTCAAGAACTAAACAAACTACTCACAAGACATCATATGGATCATGACCAGAGGTGAAATAATGGTAAATAACAATCTAAAAAAAAACCTTAATTCAATGGTTCCACTCAATAGCATCAACTACGAGAGTAATCAACACCAGGAAAGTTTCCCCTAAGAATTGGACAAGATTCAACCCAAGATGTTACAGCAGGATGGCGTGGTGATGGTGGAGATGAAGGTGCTACTAGTGATGATGATGATGATGATGACCCCGATGAAGTCCAGCGTGATGGTGATGACGATGATCTCCCCTCTTTAGGAAGGAATTTCCCCGGCAGATTTCTGCCTGCCAAAGAGCTTTTCTCTCTCGGTGTTTTCTGCCCCGCAGAGGCGGCGGTGTCTATCTCAGATCCCCCGCTCTCTCTTAGGTTTTCAGGGACGACAATATACGCGATGGGGCGATAGCAGAAGTGGGCCAGGGTGGCCTCACCCCAGGGTGGCACGGCCAGGGGTTGACTCGCGCCACCTGGTGGTGTGGGCCCCCTGCTGCTCCTTTCGCCCTCTCCTTCTGGCTACTTTTGTCTTCTGATAATATATGAATTTCTGGGTATTTCCCTGGAATTGTTGATCTTCAGAAATATGGTATCTTGACGGTCCTTTTTCCAGCAGAATCCTGACTCCGGCAGCAAGTTCTCCAATGATCATCAAACATGTAAAAACAGAGGAAAGAACATAAGTATCATTTCTAAATATTAAATATATCAATGAATAATAGTAAATTATGATATAAAATAGTGATGCAAAATGGACGTATCAACCCCCAAGCTTAGACCTCGCTTGTCCCCAAGCGAAAACTGAACTCGATAAACATGACCACAGGTTTATGGAGTGAAGTGTCGATAAACAAAATACGGACAAGAAGCATCACATTTACCAAGGCACAAGTCATAATAGACAGCAACTTCCCTTCATATAACTAGACTTGCAATAGGTAAAGCAAATCACAATAAATATGCATTAGGTAAATCATGATTGGTGATGGCAAACCTTTGTTCTTGGTCAGAGAACAATGAATAGACTATACTAATTTTTGAACGTAGCCTTTTATAACAGAACTAATATAGCAAAAACCATATGCTCAATGAAACAAACTCTTTACAATCATAGAAAGCTTTCAAAGATATATTCTTTTAGATAAAAGCATCATACTAAACAAAGGAAAATAGTAAACATGGTCGAACAAATCAACATATGGATGAATGAAACATAAAAACTCAAATGCTTGCTTGAGATAGAGGGGAATAGGTTGACTCAACATAAAAGTAAAAGATAGGCCCTTCGCAAAGGGAAGCAGGGATTAACATGTGCTAGAGATTTTCATTTGTAAAACAGAGGTAAAAGTTATTTTGAGAGGTGGTTGTCTTTGTCAACGACTAGCAATGGAGTTCTTGATATCTTCCATACTAAACAAGTGAGAGCGGTTCTGAGATGTTGATTAATTGGCACAATTGTGCTCTTTTATAGCTTGGCCTAACCGATTCCATCGGGTGCCCACCAACTTTCACATACCATGGAGGAGTGCCTTTTTCTTTCTTTTCTTTTTCTTTTTTAGATTACAATGGTCTGACCAGCTTCCTTGCAAAATTAGTGACGAGCAGATGAAGCATGCAAGTCGAGGGGTACTCAATTTAGTATGGAAGATAACAAACCCAACCACTACGTCCTCATGAGCTAAAAACAGTGGCACAAAACGAGAAGCAGTTGAAGGTTTTTGAAAGGTAGCACATGAAAATTTACTTGGAATGGCTTGAAATACCATGCATCAGAATTTATAGTGGACTCTTTGGAAGTAACTTGGTTTTTTGGGGAATGGATGCACAAGAAGTATTCCCTCTCAGTACTAGTTTTTGGCTAGCAAGGCTGGGTAGCAAGCATAAGAGTTGCATGAAACAAACAAATGTACATGTGATAAAAAACAATCATGCAAATTTCCTTGAAAGTACAAATGATTTTAACTTGAGAATACTAATGCTTATGAGCCAACCATGAAGGAAAGCTGAAATGATGTATCTACTAGTATTTCCTCTTTCTACTCAAGCCTCAAGGTAAAGAGCTATTGACCATTGCTAAGTTTGCAAAAACCAACTAGATTTACTCATGCTCCCAAAGTGATACCAATACTAATCAACAAGACTAATCATATAAGAAAGATTGCAAACTAAAATAAAGTGTGCGGAAAGTAAATGATAAGACTTCTCATTAATATTTCTCAACCGCAACTCACACCAGGGGATACATAGGTAACCAACTAAAGGAGGATACTTCCACACTGCAAACTATTATATAAGATAACTTCTCTATTCATGATACGACTCTACTTGAAAAGTAAATAGGTAAAAAGGTAATGATGTGATACCGCGGCACTCCCCCAAGCTTGGAACAAACCAAGGGGATGCCAATACCAATGACGAATTACTCCTTCGGTGGTGGTGGTGAGTCTTTAATAAGCTTCTCAATCAAATCCCTCAAGTCATCAATCTTGTAGCTGATATTACGAATCATCTCTGAGTTGTGCTCAACACGGCTCATGCGCATGTCGGGCGGAGAATCCCAGCTCTTGGAATTATTTCCCCATCCTTCTTCACACTTAGAGCTTTGTTTTCCTGCACTGTTAGAACGATCTATATCCCACCTAGAAGGTAGTCTTGATCTAGACACCTGTTGGAATTGATGCTCATGTATTAGAGTATTGAAGGGATTGTTGCCTGGAGAAGATGTTCGTGGAGCTAAAGTATGGCGAGGAACACCCCCTCCAGTGCTTATCCACACGCTCCTCTTGAACTTGCTAGGGTTCGTCACCACTCCAATACTTGCGATGATGGAGCGAGTGCAGGAACGTTGTTCTTCTTCTATTTCTTCTTCCTCGGCTTCACTCTCGACCTCCTCCTTCAGCTTGGGGTCTTGGCGATCATCTTCTGAAGGCACTTCTCCTTGTCGTTGCTTGCGGAGTCCATGATGCCTCTAAAACTGAGAACAACTCCTGACAGAAATAGATCGAAACAAAAACACGACGAGAACACGATAGACAGACCTCGGGCAATTCGGGGGGTTATATAGGAGAAAATTAAACATCCAAACGAAGTCACAGGAGGAAACCAGGACGGAAACGAGTTCTGGGGTGAACACACCACAGGGTGGCGCGGCCAGTAGGGGGCCCACGCCACCAGGTGGTGTGGAGCCTCCGGGCTTCGTTTCTAACCTGTTTTCGTCTCGTGATTTTTCATATTTAATAAAAAATAACAAAAGTATTAATAGAAAAGTTTAACACGAACCTTTTCTGACTAGAACTATTACCTATTCGAAAACGGACTCGGCAGATTCCTGCATATGTTCTTTGATAAATTCTTACGGAGTCACCATTTGAATAACATCGACATCTTCATTATAAGAATCTCCAGTAATATAATGTTTGAGTCATTGCCCATTCACCACTTGTGTAGTGTTATATTTAAGCGAAGCAATCTTTATCGCACCTGAACGATACACCTCTTCAATAACAAAGGGTCCTTCCCATTTTGAGAGTAATTTTCCTACAAAAAATCTGAGACGAGACCTATACAATAGAACTTTCTCACCAACATGAAATTCTCTCTTAAGAATTCTCCTATCATGCCATTGCTTGACTTTCTCTTTGAAAAGTCTGGCATTCTCATAAGCTTCATTTCTCCACTCAGCTAAGGAACTCAAATCAAGCAACCTTTTCTTACCGGCAAGTTTAAAATCCCTATTAAGCTCTCTCACTGCCCAAAAAGCTTTGTGTTCTAATTCTAAAGGAAAGTGACACGCTTTTCCGTAAACCATTTTGTAAGGAGACATGTCCATGGGGGTTTTTTAAGCAGTTCTATAAGCCCATAAAGTATCGTTCAACTTGCTAGCCCAGTTTTTCCTAGATCTATTAACAGTCTTCTGCAAGATAGACTTGATATCTCTATTCGATAGCTCTACTTGCCCACTAGTTTGGGGATGGTAAGCAGAAGCAATTCTATGATTAATGTCATATCTTGCAAGAGTTTTCCTAAAACCGCCATGAATAAAATGAGAACCTCCATCAGTCATAAGATATCTAGGTACACCAAACCTAGGAAAAATAACATCCTTAAGCATTTTTAACGAGGTCTCACCATCGGCACTCTTTGTAGGTACAGCTTCTACCCATTTAGTAACATAATCAACAGCAAAAAGTATATGAGTATAACCTTCTGAAGGAGGAAAAGGACCCATAAAGTCAAATCCCCAACAATCAAATGGTTCAATCACAAGAGAATAACTCATAGGCATTTCATTGCGTCTAGAAATATTACCAACTCTTTGGCATTCATCACAAGATAAAAGAAAATTTCTAGCATCTTTAAAAAGGGTAGGCCAATAAAAACCTGATTGTAGAACCTTTTGTGCAGTTCTATCTCCAGCACGATGTCCTCCATAAGCACTACCATGGCATTTTCTCAATATCTCTTGTTGTTCATATTCTAGAACACATCTTCGCATAATACCATCCACTCCTTCTTTATATAAGTGTGGGTCATCCCAAAAATAATGCCTCAAGTCATAAAAGAATTTCCGCCTTTGCTGAGCTGTAAAGGTTGGAGGCAAATACTTGGAAACAATAAAGTTAGCATAACAACATACCAAGGATTCTCTCACGAAGTTACCTTTATTGAAGCCAACTGTTCATTTGGAAAACTATCATTAACAAGAATAGGATCAAAAGAAATGTTTTCCAACCTAGACAAATTATCAGCAACAGGATTTTTAGCACCTTTCCTATCTACAATATGCAAATCAAACTCTTGCAAAAGTAACACCCATCTAATAAGCCTAGGCTTAGCATCCTTCTTTGACATAAGATATCTAATAGCAGTGTGATCAGTATGAATAGTAACCTTCGAATCAACAATATAAGGTCTAAACTTATCACATGCAAAAACAACAGCAAGAAACTCATTCTCAGTAGTAGCATACTTCTTCTGAGCAGCATCAAGAGTCTTACTAGCATAATGAATAACATTCAACTTCTTATCCACACGCTGTCCAAGAACAGCACCTACAGCAAAATCGCTAGCATCGCACATAATTTCAAAGGGTAAGTTCCAATCAGGTGGTTGAACAATAGGAGTAGTAGTTAAAGCCTTCTTAAGAGTTTTGAAAGCTTCCTTACAGTCATCATCAAAAACAAATGGTACATCTTTTTGAAGAAGATTAGTAAGAGGCTTTGAAATCTTAGAGAAATCTTTAATAAACCTCCTATAAAAACCAGCATGACCAAGAATACTACGAATACCTTTAACATCCCTAGGACATGGCATTTTCTCAATTGCTTCAACCTTTGCTCTGTCAACTTCAATACCCCTTTCAGAGATTTTATGTCCAAGAACAATTCCTTCATTCACCAAAAAGTGGCATTTCTCCCAATTAAGAACAAGATTAGTTTCTTCACATCTCTGCAAAACTTTATCAAGATTGTGCAAACAATTATCAAAAGAAGTTCCATAAATGGAGAAATCGTCCGTGAATACCTCCACAATTTCTTCACAAAAACCATGAAAAATAGCAGACATGCATCTTTGAAAAGTAGCAGGAGCATTACACAAACCAAAAGGCATACGTCTATAAGCATAAGTTCCATAAGGACAAGTTAAAGTGGTTTTCTCTTGATCTTGCTTTTTAACAGCAATCTGAGAGAAACCATAATAACCATCAAGAAAACAAAAATGAGTTTTCTTAGATAACCTCTCTAGCATTTGATCTATAAACGGTAAAGGATAATGATCTTTCTTAGTAACTTTGTTTACCTTTCTAAAATCGATGCACATCCTATAACCAACTACTACCCTTTGAGGAATAAGCTCGTTATTCTCATTAGGCACAACAGTAATTCCTCCTTTCTTAGGAACACAATGAACATGACTAACCCATCTACTATCAGCAATAGGATAAATAATACCAGCATCAAGGAGCTTCAATACCTCATTTCTTACCACTTCCTTCATCTTAGGAATTAAACGGCATTGATGTTCAACAACTAGCTTTGCATCTGGCTCCATTTTAATAGCATGCTGACATATAGTAGGAGAAATCCCTTTTAAATCATCAAGAGTATATCCCATAGCTCCTCGGTGTTTCCTTAATATTTCCAATAACCTCTCTTCTTCCTTTCCTAAAAGTTTAGAACTGATAATAACAAGATATATTTTCTTATCATCAATATAAGCATATTTAAGATCATCTGGTAGAGGCTTTAAATCAAAAACAGTATCTTCCTTGGGTGGCAAAGTGGTACCCAAATCCTCCACAGGTAAATTGTGTTTAATCAACTCTGGTTGACGAAGAAGAATCTCGTCAATCTCATCTCTTTCTTCCCTGAAGATCTCACTTTCGTGGTCCTCTATAAATTGCTGCAAGGCATTATTAGGAGCAAGAGCAATAGAGGCAAGCTGTTCAACTCGAAAATCTTCATTAGGCATTTCATTTTCATAAGGAGCTTTAGTAAACTTAGAAAAATTAAACTCATAAGATTCTTCATCAAACTTAGTAAAAAAATTCTCTTTCTTACAATCTATAACAGCGCCACAAGTATTCAAAAAGGGTCTACCAAAAATAATAGGACAAGTTTTACTAGCAGTTGTACCAAGTATTAGAAAATCAGTAGGATATTTAGTCTTACCGCACATAACTTCCACATCTCTAACAACACCAATTGGAGAGATAGTTTCTCTATTAGCAAGCTGAATAACCACATCAATATCTTCAAGTTCACAAGGACCAATCTCATGCATGATTTCTTTATAAAGCTCAAAAGGAATAGCACTTGAACTTGCACCAATGTCGCATAAGCCATAATAGCAATGATCACCAATCCTGACAGAAAGCACAGGAACACTTGTTTTCCTAGGTCTACTAGGATGTGAAACAATGTTAGAAGCATCTTCACAAAAGATAATATGTCCATCTTCTACATTTTTAGTAACAAGGTCCTTCACTATAGCTACAGGAGACTTAACAGTAATTTGCTCATCAGGTTCGATAGCTTTCTTTGCACTTTTCTTAAGCACACTAATTAAAGTAGAATGCTCCTTTACCTTAGCAGGGAAAGGCACTTTTTTGAAATAAGGCTCAGGCAAAATGCGATCAATAGTACAAACTTCAGTAGTTCTAGTAGGAACACAACTAACAGTATCTTTATAAGGCTCATGGTACTTGTTCCAATCCTTCTTTGGAACATCAAGATAAGAAGCAAAAGCCTTAAAATAGTTGGCAAGTATTTGGGAATCAAGACCGTAAACAGCACTAACATTATGAAAGTCATCGGTTCCCATAAAAGCTTTAATGCATTCATAATCATAATTTATACCTAACTTTCTACCTTTGTTGTTCTCCCATCCTTCAGTATTTTCTTGAATATGGTCAAGAAGATCCCATTTACCTTCTTCTTTCATGTGTGTAAATGATCTAGAGCAAGAAGCATCCAATAAATCTTTATCGTGAAGAGTAAGCCTTGCATTAAAGTTATTAACAACAATATTACTGGGGAGCTCATGAATGGGGCATTTGAGCATTAGTGACTTCAATATCCCCCACGCTTGGGCAATACTCTCTCCATCATGAGGCCAAAAATTATATATTTGATTCCGATCTTTATGAATCTCACTTGGAGGATAGAATTTGGAATAAAAGAGAGGTACAATTTCCTCCCAGCCAATAGATGGACCATCCTTTAGCAGCCTATACCATTCCACAGCTCTGCCCTTCAGTGATAAAGAGAATAGCTTTCTCTTAACCTGGCTTGATGAAATACCTGCACACTTGAACAACTCGCATAATTCATGTATAAAGAGTAAATGATCACCTGGATGGATAGTTCCATCTCCTGAATAGCAGTTATTCATAACACGTTCAACAATTTTCATAGGTATTTTAAAAGGATCTAATTGAGCAGGCAGTGGTTCATCCACTACCGTAATTGAGGCAGTAGTGTTCCCAAATAGGGAACCAAATGGAGAATTCTCCATAGCAAAATAAAATAAAGGACAGAAATAAAAACAATACTCACAGCAAAAGTTACCTTTACCAATTCCACTCTTCAATAGTGCTTCACTCCCCGGCAACGATGCCAGAAAATATTCTTGATCACCCACAAGTATAGGGGGTGTATCGTAGTACTTTCGATAAATAAGAGTGCCGAACCCAACGAGGAGCAGAAGGTGTTGACAAGCAGTTTTGATCAAGGATTCACTGTAAATACTAGCAAACGGGTTTTCAGGGGTATTTGGTAATGCAAGTAAATAAAGTAGGAGTAAGTAAAAGACAATAATAGTAATTGCTGCAAGTGGCCCAATCCTTTCTAGAGCAAAGGACAAGCCGGTTATGTAACTTATGATTACCAAACGTTCTTGAGGACACACGGGAGTTTCTGTCGAGAGCTTTCGCTTCATGCTGCTAAGTAATCTTCATTGGTTTGATAAGTGTTATGGAGGTGAACCTGTGCTAGCGCACTACCCTTACTAGGAATAATACACATTTGTGATTATACCCCTTGCAAGCATCTGCAAATACAAGAAAGTAATTAAGATAAATCTAACCATGGCCTTAAACTCTGAGATCCTATGCTCCCTGGTGCAATGGTTTCCTAACGGGGGTTTAGGTTTCTGTCGCTCTGGCAACCCCACAATTAGTAGCCAAATACACAATGCATTCCACTAGGCCCATAAATGGTGAAGTATCATGTAGTCGACGTTCACATGACACCACTAGTAGAATAGCACCACAACATATAAATATCAAACCATTAAATATTACTCAACATAGTTTCACTACTAACATCTCGACTTCTCCCATGTCCTCAAGAACTAAACGAACTACTCACAAGACATCATATGGATCATGACCAGAGGTGAAATAATGGTAAATAACAATCTGAACATAAACCTTAATTCAACGGTTCCACTCAATAGCATCAACTACGAGAGTAATCATTACCAGGAAAGTTTCCCCTAAGAATTGGACAAGATGCAACCCAAGATGTTACAGTGGGATGGCGTGGTGATGGTGGAGATGAAGGTGCTGCTGGTGATGATGATGATGATGATGATGATGATCCCGATGAAGTCCAGCACGATGGTGATGACGATGGCGACGATCTCCCCTCTCGAGGAAGGAATTTCCCTGATAGATTTCTACCTGCCGGAGAGCTTTTCTCTCTCGGTGTTTTCCGCCCCGCAGAGGTGGCGGTATGTATCTCTGATCCCCCCTCTCGACTTAGGTTTTTGGGGACGACAATATACGCAAGGGGGTGATAGCAGAAGTGGGCCAGGGTGGCCTCACCCTAGGGTGGCACGGCCAGGGGTCGACCCGCGCCACCTAGTGGTGTGGGCCCCCTGCTGCTCCTTTCGCCCTCTTCTTCTGACTACTTTCGTCTTCTGATAATATATGAATTTCTGGGTATTTCCCTGGAATTGTTGATCTTCAGAAATATGGTGTCTTGACGGTCCTTTTTCCAGCAGAATCCTGACTCCGGCAGCAAGTTCTCCAATGATCATCAAACAAGTAAAAACAGAGTAAACAACATAAGTATCATTTCTAAATATGAAATATATCAATGAATAACAGTAAATTATGATATAAAATAGTGATGCAAAATGGACGTATCAGTCCTCCAGTGCACCTCCCGCACGTCAGCCCATGTCGTCCTCCAGTGCACCTCCAGCGCGTCAGGCAAAGCCGCCCCCCAATACTACTCAAACGGGGAAAAGCGGAGCAGGGCCGCTACGGTTAGTACTACTGATAAGGTAGTACATAAGACCACAAAGATACCAGAGCCATCGCTAAAGCCTCATCCCCAGAGAGCTTATGACCGGACTGACACAGAAAGCCATGCGATTTCGGTAGCCAAAATGAAGGCCCATTTTGCACCGAAAGTGTCTGAGCCCAAGCCGACATACATCGAGAAAGACAAGAAGTGGGATATGGATATGCTTACTACAGAGCCCCAATATAAGAGAAGTCTGCCATCAGACTATTAACGCAAAATTTAAAGGCAAAGTGACTTGGCCAAGAAGGCAAAAAGAAGCGGGAAACAAATTCCCCAGCACGGAGAACAGAAGAATCAATCGGTCCCCCCGCTCATAGTCACCCCCCCCCCCGATTTCCATACGGCCTTCAGAGCCGATTTGGATATGGACCATGAGTTATTGGACCCCAGACTAATAGCTGCTGCAGGAGCATTGGGTATGACTATAATGAAGGCCAAAGAGATAGCGGCCAGATTGAATATCTCTCTTCTGGCTATGTTAGGCCTTGAAGAAGCGCCAGTGGCTCATATAGTAGAGAAATATGTTATGGGGGTTCTCTAATCAAGCCTGAGAAGGAAGGCAGTCTATCAACAAATATGCAAAATCTGCTCGGCTGGTACAAGATGCACATAGAAAAAAGGACTTCAAACGTTATATCATGACTGACGTTAGAGAGGAGCATTACTTCAGAAGATACCTGATACATATTCAATTGGACGAATTGTTTTAGTTATTCAATCAACGCGACCTCGACAAATCTATCATCGCTTCCTATTGTTTGTAAGTGATTTATATTCAAGTCTCTAGCTCAGCTCGTTCATTGCCTGTAATATATTATATTAATTAACAATATTCTTTTTGTACGCTATTATGCAGATTTAAGATGCTCAAATGCAAACAAAATGGAATCCATGACGTTGGGTTTGTTGACCCACATATCATTAATGAAAAGATGTTACAAGGTTACCCCAAAGACGTGGAGAATGACCTGTTCACATTTTTTACCAAGCAAAGTCTTAAAAGGGAAATTCTATTTCCTTACAACTTCAAGTGAGTGTTTCTATCTTGTACACATTCTTTTTTGCTTACTCGATGTTAAGTGTAATTGATGAGTTATGCATGCATGTCTGCAGTTTCCACTGGATTCTGCTAAAGATTCAATTTTACAAATCAAGAGTTGAAATCATGGACTCATTGGATAAGCAAGAAGCCCTGTTTAGCGACATGAAAGCAATGCTGCAGAAGTAATTTCAATCATTACCGCACTATATAGGCCCCTTTCATTAATTTCCTGATATCAAGTATTTAATAACTCATTTGTTCATTTTCTTTGCCCTGCAGGGTTTGGACACGTTTCAGAAGGAGGATAGTAGGTGAATTCGAAGAACAGCTAACTTTTAGAAATATAAAGGGTTTGCGGCAGCCATCGAGGACCAATCTCTGTGGATTCTACGTCTGCGAGTTCATCCGGTGGTACACCAGTGAGCGGAGAGCACGTTCCTCAGACTTTGATGTACGTAAACAATATTCACAGTTTTATTTTATTATCATCAATTGTGTTGAGTTTCATCCAACTTATATATATATATCCATATCGATCTTCTTTAAGTTCTCAGTGATGCGGGAGAAGCTCCTACCAACCCAGCGCATAAAAGCAATTCAAGAGGAGCTGGCGGGATTCCTGCTGAGGGAGGTCCTCCATGAGAAAGGAGAACACTATGTGGAGGATGATGAACACTATATATAATTTAGTGATCTCCATGCATGTAATTATATAGTTGTATGGATATTTAGCTTGTTTGAAACTTGTTTGAAAAATTATTGTACAGAGACTTGCTTGAAATTGTAGTATATACAGTTGGAAGACATCGTATATTATATATGCATAAACTTGTAATGTGTATGTACTAGTCATAGAATATGTGTACAGAAACTCGTTTGAAATTAAAGTGAACCCTAAACATAAACCCTAAACATATAATGTGAAACAAAATGAAAAAAATAAAACACTTTAGTCCCAGCTCATATTACGAACCGGGACTAAAGGTCCCCGAACGGCGCGCCCAGCCGTGCCCACGTGCACGGCCATTAGTCCTGGTTCATTTTCAACCGGGACTAAAGGGTGGGGGCCTTTAGTCCCGCTTTGCTAGTCCCGGTTGGGCAACTGAGATTAATGATAGTTACAGACCGGGATTAATGGCCTTTTTTCCACCAGTGCATCCTACTGAAGTATTATCTTCTTTCATGGTGAACAAGATCATCTCACCCTTCAAACGTCCTAAGGTTTGACCTGCGAATACTTGAGTTTCCTTCATGAATGATTTAGAGATCATACCAAATTTATTTGGTAGTCTTGAAAAGAATGATAAAGGTGAATTAAGTTACCAATCTTTTCATCAACGGTAGTGATCTTAGTCTCATCTCTTACATTGAAATGTATATGAAGAATTTCTCAAAGATGGAGGCAAACACTTTCGAGATGAGATTCCATTGAAAGTTTCATTGTGCTAGTGCCATCTAAAACTATAGGGGAGTGTGCTATGCAAAACAATTTTTATCGCGCACAAGATAGAAAAGATCACTATCAAGTTGCAGGTAAAGAGGTTATATCCTTGACGAGTAGACAATCATGGTTCCGCAATTAAAATGATGACATTGTCGATGAAGTGCAAGCAAGGATAACGTCATCGAGGTGCAAGCAAATATCACTAGCCAACATACCAACAAGATGGGGAACAACCTTCATGAAGATCAGCGCCTCCAAAATCACCCTCTCCTTTAGATCTATAAGGAGTTAGAGTTCTAGAAGCATGCACGAGAGAGAGAGTAGTGCGTGTAGGGTTTAGGCCCATGGGGTGCGGCATCCAAAAAGAGGGCAAATGTTATGACTTGGGATGCCTCTTGGGGCACCTCCCCACCTCCTTTTAAAGGTGGACATGCCCCTTAGGTTGGCCAAACCAAGGAGGGAGCTGTCCTAGTAGGTTTCCCCTCCCATGAGTTCTACTATAGAACAAGAACTCCGCTCCCCCCAAATTTGGATTTCCATAACAAGCAAATTATTTCCCGCCAGGAAACATGGGGCAGCAAGTCCAGGGACCTTTTGGAGCCTTCTAAAATATTCTAAAACCTTCTCAAAGATTTGAGACCTTCTACAATCTTCTAGAATCTTTGATACATTCCAATACCCTCTGGAACACTTATGGACACGATCAGACTCATCTGGGCTACTGTAACACTTCCGAGGTCATCTCAAACACTTTCGTAACCCTTCTATCTCATTATCCATTTCATTAAGTTGTCTTCCTAAATGTCGCTAGACCGTTAAGCATGTGACTTGGCTTCAAGCATATGTTGGCATGGTTAAAGCAGTTTCCGCGACAGACTTCCAATTATCTTTTCAAGTAAAAAACTCAAGTATGGCTTGTGCATATGGATTTATTTATAATTTGGTCATGTTATAAGGATGGCTCCATGAGCATCACCAACCCAAAACCACCACCATGTGATCATGTTGGTTTGAAGGCAAGAGCATGAGCTAAGGCCCTCCAAGATGAGGCAAATCTATTCCTTCATACATATAATTTATGTAGTGCTAAGAATTTGTTGCTACCTAATGTTTAGACTTTTTGTGTGCTTACATGTGAAGGCAAGGAACACAAGAGCACACCTGAATAGTAAGGAGCAAATAGGGGTTAAGGGAAACAAATTCAAAGGAATATAAGAGAAGAAAATCCCATATAGTGGACCAAATAGTTGGGGCCAAAATCCTAGACATTTCTAGTCAACACCAAATGACCATGGACATCGTCCCAGACTTCTCAGGTGGCTCGGAACTTTCAGGAAACCCAAACATTTTGGTCCTTATATTCCGACCTATTTGGCGTGCCCACACGAAAAACTTAGAAGCACATGAAAGCACACGAAAGGTATTTTTTGTGCATTTGTATTGCTGGGTTTAGCTGTTGTTAACTTGTTATACTACTTGTTTCAACCAATTTATGCACCGGCTTGTCAAACATATGCATTGTAGGCCATGTTAGTATGAAAGAGAAGGACATTTATCAATGGTAGGTAAATTTGGTTTGATGTACATTTGTTTTTTTGGATGGATCACTTAAAGAGCATCTGGTAACCCATTTGTCATCAAACTGACTAAAACCCCACCTAAGGGCATCCCCATTTTTCTGTCAGACCATTGGTATGTTGTGTTCTTGTCCATCCTAGACGCCTGACTAATCCCTGCCTCTACTACCCATGCACACCATGGGTATCCAAGTGGAGGCGTAGAGCATAGCATCCTACTGAAGTATTATCGTCTTTCATGGTGAACAAGATCATATCACCCTTCAAACATCCTAAGGTTTGACCTGCGAATACTTGAGTTTCCTTCATGAATGATTTAGAGATCATACCAAATTTATTTGGTAGTCTTGAAAAGAATGATAAAGGTGAATTTAGGTCCCAATCCTTTTCATCAACGGTAGTGAGCTTAGTCTCATCTCTTACCTTGAAACGTATAAGAAGAATTTCTCAAAGTTGGAGGCGAGCACTTTCAAGATGAGATTCCATTAAAAGTTTCATTATGCCAGTGCCATCTAAAACTATAGGGGAGTGTGCCATGCAAAACAATTTTTTTACCATGCACAAGATAGAAAAGATCACTATCAAGGTGCAGGTAAAGAGGTTATAACCTTGACGAGTAGACAATCACGTTACCGCAATTAAAATGATGACATTATCGATGAAGTGCAAGCAAAGATCACGTCATCGAGGTGCAAGAAAATATCACTAGCTAACATACCAACAAGATGGGGAACCAACTTGATGAAGATCAGCGCCTCCAAAATCACCCTCTCAATTAGATCTAGAAGGAGTTAGAGCTCCAGAAGTGTGCGCGCGAGAGAGCGAGAGGGAGAGAGAGACAATGCGCATAGGTTTTAGGCCTGTGGGATGTGGCATCCAAGAAGAGGGTAGATGTTACGACTTGGGATGACTCTTGGGGCACCTCCGCACGTCCTTTTAGAGGTGGACATGCCACTTAGGTTGGCCAAACCAAGGAGGGAGTAGTCCTAGAAGGTTTCCCCTCCCATGAGTTCTATTATAGAACACGAACTCCCCTCCCCCCCCCCAAATTTGGATTTCCATAACAAGAAAATTCTTTCCCGTCAGGAAACATGGGGCAGCAAGTACAGGGACCTTTTGGACCCTGCTAAAATATTCTAAAACCTTCTCAAAGAATCGAGACCTTCTACAATCTTCCAGAATCTCTCATACATTCCAATACCCTCTAGAACACTTCTAGACATCATCAGACTCATCTGGGGCTATTGTAACACTTCTGAGGTCATCTCAAACATTTCTGTAACCCTTCTATCTCATTATCCATTTCATTAAGTTGTGTTCCTAAATGTTGCTAGACCGTTAAGCATGTGACTCTATGGATTCAAGCATATATTGGTTAAAGCAGTTTCTGCGACAGACTTCCACAATTATCTTTTCAAGTAAAAAAAATCAAGTATGGCTTGTGCATATGGATGTATTTATAATTTGGTCATGTTATAAGGATGGCTCCATGAGCATAACCAACCCAAACCCACCACCATGTGATCACGTTGGTTTGAAGGCAAGAGCATGAGCTAAGGCCCTCCAAGATGAGGCGAATCTATTCCTTCATACATATAATTTATCTAGTGCTAAGAATTTATTTCTACCTAATGTTTAGACTTTTTGTGTCCTTACATGTGAAGGCAAGGAACATAAGAGCACAACTTAATTAATAGTAAGGAGCAAATAAGGGGTAAGGGAAAAGATGCAAAGGAATATAAGAGAAGAAAATTCTATAGAGTTGACCGAATAGTTTGGGCCAAAATTCTAGACATTTCTAGTCAACACCAAATGGCCAAGGGCATCAGCCCAGACTTCGCATGCGGCTCATACCTTTAAGGAAACCCAAACATTTTGGGCCTTATATTCCGACCTATTTGGCGTGCCCGTATGAAAAACTCAGAAGCACACAAAAGCCACTTTTGGCTCACAACTTGTAGTTTCGCGAGTGGTAGTGTAAATACACTTTCGTCTTTTATGGTTAGAATTGAATTTGGACCAAGTGGGACATGTGCTTCCTGCAAGACCAAGATTTCCACTTCATGTGAAGATGAAGACCACTTGTTCAATACTTTCTATATGATTCGATTGGACCGAGAAATAACTTGAGTGGGAATCAATATCAATTTTAGAGTTTTAGGGTTTGTGAGTTCTTGGATTCCAAGCGCTTTTGCTTGTGGTTTTTGTTGTTGGGTAAATCGCTGAACTTGCCTTGCTAGTCATCCTTCAATGAGTGAAATACTAGGATATCCTCATATCATAGCTACTCATTAAACTTCACTTCGCAAGTTCAATGGTATGACTTTCCTACAACTAAATCATAAAGATATAGTGCATAAAATTGAAATATGTTGTCCTCTTTTCCACAATTATTGGAGGGCTTCTAACCGTCATTTTATTTATATTTTCGAATGGACAGCATACCTTCATAAACACTCGGGTAAAGCATTAGTTCCCGAATCACTTGTCATTACCATCAAAACCCACTATGTCTATAAATGTCATTTCAACAAGCACGAGTATTGTCTGTACTGGTGCGGGCATATGTATATCCATTGGGTGCTTGTGCATTTTCCAATTGTATGTATTCTTCCATACAAGCATGTGCAATGCCTGTGCAGGTGTGTACATTTATCATGGGGCCAAGTGTCATCACCGACTTTTTCTCATGATACCATGGATGCACACACTGTGAACTCCAGTCTAGAGGTGTTTTGTGATCCCATGCACAAGAAAGGAGTGGGTCTAAGGGGAATGTGTTTGGACTTGTCGGTTCGACGCCAACTAGGCTATAGCAAGGTGGACTCGTCGCTGGAGAGGTATGGGACTGAGGTGACATGCTACAAACTTACGTGCGTTTTGCTGCAAATGGACAGGGGGTGCTACGATTATTGTGGGCGTCTGCTGCAAGTATTGCTTTCATGCTGCAAATGTTGCTTTCATGCTGCAAATGTTGCTTTCATGCGGCAAATGTTGCTTCAATGTTGCAAATGTTTTCATGGAATGCTGCAAATGTTGCCTCCCATGGTGCATACATGTGTTGATTTTTTTCTCCACATTTGTGGTCATGAAGTGGATTTCCTGCGACTGGTGAGAATTTGTCTTTCGTTGCATCACAAATAAGCTGAAAATTAGGCCAGCTTCGTTCTTGCCTCTCAGCTGGTCAATAAATAGTCCTACTAAACTACGTAGTCAATAATATTATGTAGTTCTTGCCTCTCAGCGTCGTTCTTGGCTCACGTCAGTCACTCTGCATGTCTGCAATGCATGTGCAACGTTTGACGATGAAGACATACTGTCGCGTGATAACTTATGTCGTTCTAGAATCTGTGACTGATGGGTTCAATGTAATTTGTGGAATCTTATCGGTATCGTTTTGCCCTTCAGATTGTTATGGCACTCCTGACTCTGAGAAGTGAAAGTGACACAGCCTCAAGTGCTCAACTCAAAAATCACAACACGCTTCTAGTTTATCCATTACCTAATGTCGCTTCAGTCAAAATTTACACAGATATCAAGCTGTACAAAACCATACCATACCAAATTCAACAACTCGCAGCGTCACACTTCAGAGTTCAGATCACACATTTATTTCAGGTGACTTCACCTGTGCTCCACCCTCGATGACGGCAGCCCGGCGCCGCTATACTCGGAGGCGCTGTCCCCTCTGTACGGGTGGCGCGGTGTCCTACTGGCATAGCTCGTGGACTCTGACGCCGACTCGGTGATGCCGCCGGCCAGCCTCGTGATCCGCTCTAGCTCACTCACCGCCTCGCCCATAGACGGGCGATCGGCGCCGACCTCCTCCACGCAGCGCAGGGCCAGATCCACGTAATGCTCCAGCCCACCCAGCGACGACGGCGACGCGCCCAGTAATGGGTCCAGCAGCTCATGCAGCCCGTACAGATCCTTGCTCCTGTCCATCGCCGCGTGCACCTCCCGAACAATGTACCTCCCGCGCTCCAGCGGCTTCTTCGCCGTGATCACCTCCAGCAGCAGCACCCCGAAGCTGTACACGTCGCTCTTCTCCGTCAGCTGCTGCGTCATGTAGTACTCAGGGTCCAGGTAGCCCTGCCAAGTGTTTGAATTGTGTCAAATTAGGACTGTCCAACTTCCTACAACGGCTTAATTTTGCTTTCGTATGATGAACTGGTATGCACGTGAAACTAACCATTGTGCCCTTCACTTGAGTAGTGACCTGTCCTCTACCGTCCTCACCCAGAAGCTTGGAGAGGCAAAAGTCGGCGACCTTGGCGTTCAACCGCTCGTCGAGGAGAACGTTGCTTGATTTGATGTCCCGGTGGACGATCGGAGGGTCTGCGAGCTCGTGCAGGTAGGCGATGCCCTTCGCAGCGCCGAGGATGACACGGAGCCTCCGCTTCCAGTCCAGCCGCACGCCTGACTTCCCTGAACGAATCTCCAGGAAACATAAATGAGCAAATATGACAAATGATGCATCTCATTCATACTGCATTGTTTGATCTGCGAGAAATTTCACCTGTGAGGCTCTCTTTCAGTATGCCATTGGGGATGTACTCGTACACTAGCATCTGTTCGCCCTGATCAAGGCAGAAACCGACGAGGCTGACCACATTCTTGTGGTGAACCCTAGACAAAAGCTCAATCTCTATTCTAAACTCCAGGTTTCCTTGCAGCGATCCCTGCTGGGATCTCTTGACAGCAACCAGCTGCCCAGTGGGAAGTGTCCCTCTGTAAACCTGCAGTAAGGAACGACAAAGCTCTGAATGTTGATCAGTTCTGGCTATGTATGAAGTTAAATGATGACTTGTGGGACCACAATGTCTATTTCACCTTTCCAAAGCCGCCGTTTCCGATGTCGTTCGCCTCTGAGAAGTTATTGGTTATCTTCTTCAGTTCAGCGAACGTGAAAATACGCGAGCCGCGCAGTTGTGGCACACTGGTGCTGGTGCTCTTCATATCCAAAGAAGCTGCATATATGGTAGTGCTACCTCAGTCAGTAATCAGTACGCAAATCAGACAATCTTGATTGGTGCAAAGATGGGACGGTTGATCAGCGCTAACCAAAAGACTGGCTTCTCTCTTCAGTCTTGTTTGTTTTTTTCTTCTGTCTGGCTATGAGCACAATAAGAATAAGCAGTACTGCAACAAGAACCGCACCACCGGCTGCAACTCCAACAATAAGTGGCAACTTGTTCTTCTTTGATTTAGACGTTACTAATGCTTCTGTATATATGAAAAATTGGCTCAATTGATACGTCGGCATGCTATGGTATCTTATTCCACCATCTAAAGTACATTTTTTTCACTCAATGATCTTACCATTTGCAAAAGGGTATTGTTGGCCAATGAAATAGTATGGCCCAAAGACAGGCGGTGGCTTATATGTCTGGTTACTCAGAATGAACCCAATGTCGGAAATGTCTTGCTCGCCGAACAGTATTTTGTTGCTAGGGAATACCCCAAGGTTCATCTGCAAGTTATTGTTGGAATCGACGTATGGACTGTCAAGAGTAATTGAGCCCACCGGGATATTGTATACCAAATACTTAGCCTTCATGCTCTGCTCTAGCTGAATATAGTATGAAGCATTACTGAGGTCGGAAAATGATGGTGCTCTGAAGAACAGTGTGCCTTTGTATGGCACAGAACATGTGCAGCTTGGGCTCAGAAGCTGACTTGAGAGGCATGTAGGTGGCAGCCCAGCACAGTTCTTAGCAGTAGTATACGATGGCCCTGATGGGTTAGATTGTCCGGTCGTTTTGCAGTATTGTTCGGTGCTCCCCCGGTTGCAAATTGGATTTCCGGCAAGTCTGAGACAACGAGAATTCATGTGAACAGAAAATCCATCACAGAATGTATGTTTTGATGAAAGGCAGAGTGCCATTACATGAGTTTCTTGCTGTATTGGGATCCCCCAACAGTGATGGCTGTGATCTGATTGTCTTGCAAATCGATTTTTTGGAGCTGAGTACTGAAGCCTGACCCAATATTTAGCGTGCCGTTGAAACGGTTGCCCCGAAGCCTCCTGTATTGTCAGCTATTAATAATTTAACTGAAACATGAATTTTATGCTCATAATATCTATTTGTAGATACTTCTTCACTTAATCAGCAAGCGGTTGACACTTAGCATTGCCTTGCAAACTAGGAATTAGTAACCACTCACAGTGTCTGAATTGCAGGAAGGCTGAAAAGAGCTTGGGGCAGCTGCCCACCGATACCTAGATTTTCAAGGTACCTGTAGTGGAAGAGAATTCAGACAACTTTTCCTGATGAATTAGCACAAGTGAGAAGAGAAGATGACAGGGCTACAAACTTACAATGAAGTCAACGACGGTAAAGCAGTTAACCAGGATGGATCATCAGATGCATTAAAAGTGTTGTTGCTCATGTCCCTGTAACAACGTTGCAAGTGATGCAGAAGTTAGATGCTAGTATGATGTAATGACAACTATAGGGAAGTAAAGATGAACTCGTTACTTACACAAAACTAAGAGAACTCATTCCTGTCAGGTCTGGCAGTGGACCGGTTAGCTGATTGTAACACCCCAACTTTTAAAACCCAGGTTAAGTACTGTTAAATGAGGCAAAAATGAGGGCCAACAAAAACTTTTTGCAACTAGATAAATAAAATAGTGTTTCCTGTATGTTTGCCCGGATTGTTGTGTAAATCTTGTCGGCAAGAGTGTTGTTTGATGGATAAGTTTGTGAACCAGCACAATCCTTGTGCACTTTTGATCATGTCATTAGCAAGTGCTACTAGTTATGTTATATAAGTATCATCTTGGCAACCCCTCCTATTTCAAATGGTTTGACTATGTGTGATGAGTTGACTTTGTGTGACTTGTTTGACTTTGATTGAGTTGCTTGTGTGTGGCTATGATCTACAAGTGGGCATGTGGCCTAACCTATCTAAAACTCATCAAATTATAAAATGGCCAGTGGGGATATTCTAATAAATTATTTTCAGTCTATTTTCCCAAATGAAACCTATTTTAATGTTTTCCTCTCTATAAAACCCTAAAACTCCATTTCTTATGAAACAAGTATATTTTTCAAAAAAACAAGTTTATCAAATATTAGAAATGAGGTTCACTCTTTTTGAGCACTCATTTCATTTTACAGATATATTTATAAAAAGTATTTTCACAACTGTTTTCGTCGTTTTCAAGAATTAATGGCAGAGATAGGAAGGATTCCTCTTTGGTATCATTCTCTGCGAAAATTATGGGAATATTTCCCACAGTTTATAAAAGTGTTTGAGGCTATTTTCTTTCAAGACCCCACTTGGCTATTCTAAGACTTTCATTGCAAATTAATAGAAATAAGATCGTACCTATTATTTATGTGACCTACTCCATCTTAAAATCATCTAGAAAGTCTCAAAAAAAATTGAAGGCTGCTCCTAACCATCATCTATCTTGATTTCCTTTTTCACAAACTTTCCTTCATAATCCTCAAAGCCTAAGCTCAGCTTCCCTATTCTCACTATTGTTCCAAATCCTTATCTTAAATTGTTTTGGTACATGTTTGGCTTGTGACTTCTTGTGTGACTTGTTAATCTACTCTAAGTCAAGTGGCCTCTTATCATTTCATACACCACTCAAAGTAAATTACTATCTCCTCCATACTCAAATTCGGATTGCCTTCATTTTTTTTCCAAAAACCCTAGACCCTATAATCTATCTCTTCTATTATTGTTATTTTGATTTATCGTCCCTAGAACTTCTCTCTATTTTATTCTTCTTTATATACAAAATGCATGGGATGGACAGCTATGCTAAATCTTACTTTTTCTTGCATCTTTTCAATTCAAGAAAAATCTATTATGCATAGACATGCAAGTAGAACCTCTTAAGCTCAAATTATCATCTTGCCTTTTTCTTAATTTTTTTTTAAATTAGTCTATTGGAATTTCTTTCAAATTGGGTCAAACCCTTTTTGTGTTCAAAACTAATTCAAATCAGGTCCATATTTGAATGGCACTTTCTACACACCAAACACACCTCCCTCATCTACCTTCTATCATTAGCACTTATCTATATATGAATGGGAGAAAATGCCGAATGATTGTCAATGGCATTAAACTCCATCATCATCTCTATCTCTCTAATCCTTCTATAATCCACATTAAACCCATAACCTAAATCAACACCATCAGCACGAGGCGATCTGCTTGGTCACTTGGCACCACCTCTTGATTTCTTTTCCTTGGCAAGAAGAGGGAGCCGGCCATGCATGCCATGTAGTGGTGTTTGTGTGGCAAATCTCTCCCTTCCTCTCTCCTATCTTTCTTGGCCGATGGGCAGCCCTGAACCTGACCCCTCGTGCACCCTACCCCTCCTGCCAGCTTCTCCTAGCCAGCCCTAGCCCCTCTCTCTCCCGTGAGCTCCCTAAGCTGACCTTGGAGTGCCTTATGGCATAAGCCATCACCACAGCCCCAGAAACCACGCCATTAGCCTCCCCTCTGTGGCCTTAGTCAAACCCGAGCAAGACCTCGTGCTTGTCCTCTTCCCTCCGTCCTCTATCGACCGTGCTCTCTGAGCCAACTAAGCGTCGAACACCTGGCGGGCGTCCAGTCGGCGTCCTCTCCCCGAGCTGACTGACCGCCCCCTTGCTTGTCCCCTCGCCATAGACCTTCCCCCGTGACCTACGACCCTCTGGCGCATTATCGACTCCAATATTTGTCCCCTTTCCCCTGGCCGCTCTCGCTGCGCCCTGCGGCCAGACAACGAAAGACACGTTGTCACACCAGCCATCCCCTGGTTAAAGCGCCTCCAAGGCTCCTCTCTCTCCCGTACCTCGCCAGAACACTCCTCCACAACACCTTAAACCTATCCCAAGGGGCGAGAGGCTAGCTCTCCCTCTGCCGCTCACTTTTGTCTCCACCATCGTCCCAGACCATGGGGGATTACCGATGGACTGCTTCACCGTTTCTTTCCCTCTCTGTCTCTCCGAACTCGCATCCTCGTTCTAGTACTAACGCACCTTGTCTTGTGCCCTAGGCCGGAGCATCAACGTCGCCATCACCTCTCCGTAGTACCCGTCTACCTCGACCATGCCGTCAACAGGGCGGCCGCATGTGAGGTCTGGAGCCACTCTGGTACTTCCCCGGGCCACTGCTTCCTCCTCGACCCCTCGTACTCATCATCCGCATCCCCTAGGTGAGATATCCGAGCTCGCCGTCCCTCTGTTATCGCACAAAGAGAGAGAGAGAGGCGGTCGCGCAGAGATGACGACCTCGCGTTGTTTTGATCCAATCGGGCAGCAAACGTCGATGCTTACCGATTCGGCTCGGCCTGGCTTGGGCCGGCCTGCGAAGGATCTGCCGGGTCCGTTAGATCTAGCCCGCATGTTTTTTTAAAGGAAATTCTTTAGATAATTTTTCTCAGATCTGTGCACTTGCAAAGTTTGTAGAAAAATAACCATGCGTCCAATTTGCTTGATTCAAATTTTTCTGGAACACTTATTCAAATATCTATCTAATGGTACTGTCTGCATGTCATATGGATCCCTGTAGAATTTCTGGAATTTATATTAGTAGATCTGGCCACTTTAGATTCAAAAATCGATATCTATGAGGCCAAATTAGGAAAACCCAATTTTCATTGATAGATGAATGTTTGTGATTGCATGTAGCACTGGAATAATCCCTATGGGTTGTTTGTGCTTAGACTAGTAATTACATTGCTAAAAGAACTTGTTTAACTTGTTTAATTTATAAATCTTGTTATATGGGTGATAATGGCATGATTCCAATTCTAGTTGGTCATGCATTGTCATGTCTTGCATATTCTCTGTTTGCAGATTTTTCTGTCAAACATAGAATATCTGAGATTTTATTTACCCAAACAACCACTTTTTGGACTAGAAAATTCATAGAAAGAGTTTTACAACTCTAAACGAGTTGAATCCACTTTTGTTAGATTCAGGAAATTGATATCTTTCTATTGGTATGCTGTTTGTATGATTTCAATGCATAGAAATACCTGAGTGATAAATATGGCCTATTAGGGTTTGTTGTTTGTAAAAATCACCAATAAATCTTGGAGTAGATAAATTGATGAAATCACTTGGGTTAGTTCAGAAATGTGTTAAACTACCTACTGATGCTTGTGTTTGTGTGTTATGCTTGCTGTGTGTATGAGTGTGTGATATTATGATTGCTTGCTTACTATTTTACTTCATCGGCGTTAGATTCGAACGGCACCGGTTATTTCGAGGATGAGGAGATATTTGAGTATCATGAAGAAGACCAGGGACAAGCTGACCAAGGCAAGCCATCTAAACTTGTTGCATATCTGATCCCAGATTTACTTATTGCATGATTTATTACTGTTTATGAAAATGCATTGTTTTATGTTGCTATTGCCCTAAATAGCAATTGTTGGCGACTTGGCTCCGCAAGTCAAATGATATCATCCTCATGGATGACCCCTATCTTGACACCTACTTATTCCCCAAAATTAGTGGTGTGATGGTTAGCATCATAGCCTTTGGAAAACTTTGTGGTGGAGCAAAAACTCTAGGTTGGGAACAATCAAATGGGACTTTGAAAAATGATTTCGAAAACCTTAGAATAGTGCTCTATTCCAGTGAAATGTTTTCAGGAAAATATGTTCTGGAAAATGGAGAAAAGGAGGAGGAGGATTTATGAAAAAGGGCATTGTGTATAAGTGTTCGCCAAACCAATTAACCCGTGCAACCACGATTACCCTGGTATGGGACGGGGCTTAGCTCGTAGTTTGTTTATTTTAGTACGGGAGTCTCATAACTATATAAGGGTACGCGGTACCCTGGAATCCGGATTGCCGCAAGTAAATGGGCAATAGTAAATCGGGATCCAGTGAGGGATTTATCCGGCCGGAAGACACTATGGGTCTCCTGACGTGACACTGGGGTTACGCTCGAACGTGGAGGTAGACTGCCAGGATGTGCCGGTGACATGGATATGCCCTTCGGGTACCCACGGATTAGTATACCGGGTCCGGCCCATTAAGGAGGTGGACCGGCACAAGGACTCGAAGATTGACTTAGAGACGAAGAAGGAATGTTCTAATCCGTATTCGACAAGGACACTTGTAAAACCTTAGCCCGGTTGCATATATAAAGCCAGGCAAGGCGCCCCTAGGGAACACAATCTGATAGACATCGAATATCATAGACACGCAATACTAGAAAGACAAGATAGATTAGACATAGACTAGATACAAAAATGCGCCTACGGCGACACCATGTAAACACCATTGTGATCATATACTAGATTGCTAGCAGGATGTAGCGATCCTCCACCGCGGGGACATGAACCTGGGTACGTCGTATGCCAATCTCGATCCCGGAATCTCTAGTCGTTGCTCTTCCCCCGATCCTAAGTCCTTCATCTAGGACATTTGTCGAGTTAACCCTCGTCAATTGGCGCCGACTGTGGGGACCGCGGCGACTGGATTTTGTCATCCGGGCGGGATCCTTCAACTTTTCCATCGACAAGATTAGCAAATTTTCCGGACAAGATCCCAAAATTTATTCTTCATCGACATCAATGATAGTGCTTACATCCTGAAAAAAAAATCATCATCCAGGCAGGATCTTCGACTATACCGGCGACAGGATCATTATCAGCCAGCTCATCTACATCAGCGTTCAACATCGATATCAAGAACTTCCGTTCATCTGGGCGGGTTTCGTCTGCAAATAATAAGAGCGGATCCGGATCAGCGTGAAGGAAATAAAAAAAGGTCACCGGTTGATCTGGAAAGCGGCACGGTGACACTATTGATCCAAACTGCGTCTTGCCGAAAAATCTTCTTCGGCGCGTTGGCAGCCAGATCGCGTCAAAGATGTGAATACGTACAAGCCGGGCTGATCGATTCGTGCTCGTGGGTTCTTACCACAGAATTTGAATACTAATCGGAAGCCGTGTGAATAAGACCTGAGGCAGTAGCATCCCGATTGCTTCAAGAGAAAAGGTCAAAGAATTAAAGTGCCATAACGGAGGACATCTTCAATCACTTCACGTCACGAAGCTGCTTCACGTGCATCAGTTGAAAAAAAAAAACCATCAAGGTGCTAGCTTGTACAAGTACGAACAAGATTAATGAAGACTTCGAATAAATCAGAAGCAGTCTGCGCCAGCGGATTACAAGAACTACGACAACTCGAAGAAAAATATTTTGACTACAACGACGTGTCGCTTGACTGCCCGGACAATCTGGAGAAAAATATTTCGACTACTTCGTGTTCAATATCATCGACTACATCTGCGTCAACTGCGGATTGCCACGCTCGGGGGCTCGACGCCGCGCACTCGCGCAAACTATCGGCAACGCTCGGGGGCTCGACATCAACTCGCCCCGGAGTGCGGAAAATCACCCTCAAGATCTGCGATTTCGTCGACATCAGCAACGCGACGATCCCAACAGCGTTCGGGGCTCGACAACAGCTTCGCCTCCGATCGTGGTTGTGGTTCTACGATAACAACTCGACTACGTCATCGTCGACTACACCGTGCCGACCACGCCGCACCCGATAAAAGCTAAGTTTTCCTCTTCTAACAGTCAATTTTTACCTTTTCGCCACACCCGACACTCGGGGGCTCCGCCATGAAAAATCATCTTGCATATCATTGACTTCGAAAAATTGTGAAAGCCCTAGTAGCTGGCGTTCCTTGTCGAATACTTGTCAATTTAGTTTACAGTCGCATGAAGCTCGACTAACGGTTGGCAAGACACAAAATCTTGGGCGTCAGGCTAACGAAAAGGCTTAGCAAGTATCTTGAAATTCAAATACGCCAAACGCATCACATTATGTCTGACCTGAGTAGCTGATCGAGCCGTGAAGTGTATCAGACTAACGAAAGGGTCTTACGTACGAGCAACAAAATTGCACAAAAAACATTGAGTTTTTATTTTACATACTACATCATCATTGCACTCTACAAGCACAATATTTCTTGAAGCTACAAAATATTTCACAACTTTTCATATTTTTTGCAGGAGCCAAATTTCCTCGAGTAGTACAACTTGAGTCTATGCCCGACTACAAGTACCCAAATATAGACTCGGGGGCTACTCCCATCGGGAGCGCTGGTTGCGCACCCGATAGAAAGTTAATTTCGAGAAAGAATTCGACAAAAGACAGATGAAGAAGAAAAAGATTGGAGCCTATGATCGACTACAAGTATCCGACCATAGCCTCGGGGGCTACTCCCATCGGGAGCGCTGGTCGCGCACCCGATGAAGAATTACTTTGAGAAGAACGATGAAGAAAATTTCGAGTCCATGAACTCGACATTTCACTCCCATCGGGAGCGCGGATTCAAGAACCCGAAGATTTCAGGAAGTCGAAGAACTGAAGTCAAAAATTGATGAAATCAAAGATTTCAGGAAGTCGAAGAATTGAAGTCAAAAAATTCAAGAAGTCGAAGATTAAAGAAATCGAAGATTTCAAGAAGTCGAAGTTATATGAAGTCAAAGATTGAAGCATTTGAAGATGGATGAAGAATTGAAGTTTTGGAGACTCAACCCGAGTCTGCGACTCAAGTAGAGTCTCGGGGGCTACTGACATGGATATGCCCTTCGGGTACCCACGGATTAGTATATTGGGTCCGGCCCATTAAGGAGGTGGACCGGCACAAGGACTCGAAGATTGACTTAGAGACGAAGAAGGAAGGTTCTAATCCGTATTCGACTAGGACACTTGTAAAACCTTAGCTTGGTTGCATATATAAAGCCAGGCAAGGGCGCCCCTAGGGAACACAATCTGATAGACATCGAATATCATAGACACGCAATACTAGAAAGACAAGATAGATTAGACATAGACTAGATACAAAAATCCGCCTACGGCGGCACCATGTAAACACCATTGTGATCATATACTAGATTGCTAGCAGGATGTAGCGATCCTCCACCGCGGGGACGTGAACCTGGGTACGTCGTGTGCCAATCTCGATCCCGGAATCTCTAGTCGTTGCTCTTCCCCCGATCCTAAGTCCTTCATCTAGGACATTTGTCGAGTTAACCCTCGTCAGCCGGGGAGGTACATACTCCATAGGGTAGATTTCCGTACTAAGGTAGATAAGCGAAAGGCTTTGATCGGGTGCTTGTCGTGGCATATGATGTTATGCGGGGAAGATGCCCACACGATGAGTATCCGGATGATTGTGGGTAAAGTGTACAACCTCTGCAGAGTGTAAAACTATTCGAATAGCCGAGTCCTCGGTCATGGACGGTTGGAATGGCCATACTTAACCTGTGTCAGTTTTGGTTTTATAAAGTATTTTCGGAAAAATGGAGAAGGGTGCCGGACGGAGTACTTGGAGGGTACTGCCGTGGCACGGGTATGGTTTGGAGTACTTGTAGGGTACTACCGAGGAATTGGAGATGGTCATGTGTGATTGACCTGGTCTTATGAATGGAGATGGTCATGTTTGATTGACCTGGTTTATGAAAAGAAAAGGGTTTCCCCCTTCCTAGAGATTTTACAAAAATTGTTTTATAAATGTTTTTAATAAGGATATAGAGATGTCGTAGAACATGGTTCTGGACATGCTATATCGACACGAGAAAACTGTGTTTTCAAAGAAAATAGACTAGACTAGAGCCTTTCATTGCTACAGCCAAACTGCATATTGTTCTCTCTCCTTTAGATGGTTTGCGAGTACAATTCAAAATGTACTCATGGCTTTGTCCCTGGCTATTAACTTGGTCAGACTATGAAGAAGACTATATGGAGGACGACAATGGTTACGACGACGCCGATGCGATCTAGGAACGTCTCCCAGTTAGTTGCCTATAGGGTAGTAGGCATGACGTGGGTCATCAACGCTGCTTGGTATCCGCTGCTTATTTGTGAACTTGCCCTGGGTGGCATTATTGAGCTTGGTCAGGTGACCAGTTGTAAGTTTATTATTCGTTAATGTAATGGATGATGTAATTCTGTTATCAACTCGGATATGTGGATTCACGACACACTGATCATGGGATCGTGAATTGTATGCATATCGGGTATTCCGGATGGGTAATCCGGGCTCCCCACACTGATTGTTTTCAAGATGGCTACAATCAAATGAATAAAAATGGAATAGAGCTAAGCCTTCTCATATAGAATTGATACTGGAAACAAAGAATAGACATAAAAGTTACATGAGGCTCACAGTTCAGCAAGCTTGGTGAGATTGTTAATGTTGGTGGGGACTGGCCCAGACAACTGATAATTGTTATCGAAATGTCTGCAATAAAACTTCAAAGTAAGAATCATATATACATGTTAGTATCGTACCGTGTAAATAATTTACTTACAGAACTTCCAGCACATTAAGAAGGCCTAAAGTAGAGGGAATGCGGCCGGAGAAGTTATTGTTGTCAATCAGCCTGGAAAACATGGCACAATCACTGGATCAGCCTCACCACTGAGTGCAGGAAGTCTTTTTTTCAAGAATGGAGTTCAGCAAGTCACAAGTTGGATTACGAGCATGGTGCGCTCTGGTGACATCACGTTAGGGTTAGAGTGTCCTACTTGCGCCCGTCCTCCATGGCCGGGATCTCCGATCTCGACACGATGGACTGCGTCGTACTCGGTCCCTAGTTCGAATTCACATCTTGATGGCAGCTTGATTCTTCATCACGCCGAGCGGAGGCTGGTGTTGCTTGATCAAGAAGGCATTGCGGTGGACATTCGTCAGGCGGATCCAGTCGAGCCGATCGAGCCTAGTTCGGTTCTTGTTTTCCCATTCTTTCGGGCAGTGGTCGGAGAAATCTGGGCCTCACCGATTACTCCTTCGCGTCTGGGCCGATCTCCTTTGAGACCGCACAGGGTGTTGGGGCCTCGTGCACTGTTCCCTTTGGACCGTGTTCCAGTTGGTGTTGTTTCTAGGACTAATCGGGATGGTCTCGTCCAAGATTTGGTGCCCCTTCCATCGATGCAGGGCACGTGTCCGCCATTGACGTGTCAAGATCGGAGCTCGGGTGGAGCTAGGGCGGCTAGGGTTACCTCTCCGCGGCAGCAGATCTCGTCTCATTCGCATCAGATCTCGCGTTACCAGCATATTTGGGATAGAGGGAGAGTGGCGGGGAAGCCTAGGGTTATCTTCGTCGACAAGGAGATTCGACCAGCCATCCTTCGATCTGTGCAGCCGCCTTCCTAGAGAGGGACAGTGAGCGGAGATCATCGGAGCTTTGTGTCGGTCGCTTGTTCGGCATCTTCCATGTCTTCCTTCGGACGTGGAGGTCGGGGGGTCCTCAGTACCCATCTCATCCCAACTTCGCTCCAAGAAGGCCACCTGGCGGATTCGTGGCGGGATCTTTCGAAGGTGGTCAGATGCGGCCAAATCAGCAGCAGCAAAACTCGAGAAGGGATCTCCCGGAGGGGGATCGGGATCGTGTGCAGGAACCTCAGCAAGATTTTCAGCGCGACAACTATGTCGTGAGAGGTGGACAGGAGGCGCATCATCGTGGCCGGGATCAATTGCGCCAGGTGAATCAGCGCCGAGGGGGCTTCAACAACCAAAGGTGACATGGGACGTCGGGGAGGCCTCCTCCTCGGCCTCCTCGTCCCAGCCCATCGTCGGCCAGTGCCGCGGTGACCAGGAGGAGGAGGCCCAGCTTGCTGCGGCCTTAGCGGAGTCTGCGGTGACGGCCGCGGCTAAGAAGTGGTGGGAGGAGGAGGAGACTGCCGTTGCCGTCGCCGCGGTCGAGCTCTTCAAGCAGCAGGAGGAGCTGGAGGCGGGCACCTGGGCGGAGGGAGATGGCAAGGCGGCCACCAGTGAGGGTGACACGGAGGCCGACGTGATCGTCATCCACTCCGACTAGATCCTCGTCGACGGCGGCGACTACGAGCTCCCATTTTGGGCATCTGAGGACGCGGCGTCCTCTGGCGAGCTCGCCACTACTATTTTTCTTTTTTTAGCTATAATTTTGATATAAAAAAACCTAATATGAGCTATGATCCGTCGCTGAAAATCTCGCGCGAACAAATCTCCCAGGGTTTTTCAAATTTTCTATTTTTACGGGTTACGTTTGTAGGTGCTGATCACCGCCGCTGTCGAAGAACCTGTATATCGCGAGTACAGAAGCCTGTACTCGCGATATACAGGTCGCCTATTTATAGGCTCTGTTAGTCATGCTCTAAGGCCATTAGTTGATGAACTTTTACAGCTATGGGCTAAACCAGGTGTACATGTGTGGGATGAGCACAAACAAGAGGAATTTGACCTACGAGCGTTGTTGTTCGTTACCATCAATGGTTGGCCTACTCTTAGTACCATTTTAGGACAGACAAACAAGGGATACAAGGCATGCACGCATTGTTTACAAGAGACTGAAAGTATATATTTAGCTAATTGTAAGAAGAATGTGTACCTATCGCACCATCGATTTCTTAGCAAAAATCATGCCTTAAGAAAAAAGGCAAGCATTTCAATGGTAAGGCAGATCACTAGGACAAGCCTAAGGAACGTACTGGTGATGATGTATTCGATATGGTCAAGGATATAGAAGTAATCTTTGGAAAGGGTCCTGGCGGACAATCTATTCCGCATGACGTAGACAGACAAGCACCCATGTGGAAGAAGAAATCTATATTTTGGGAGCTTGAGTATTGGAAATTCCTAGAAGTCCGCTCTGCAATAGACGTGATGCATGTGACAAAGAATCTTTGCGTGAATCTGCTAGGCTTCTTGGGTGTGTATGGGAAGACAAAAGATACAAAGGAAGCACGACGGGACTAGCAACGTGTGAAAGACCCAGAAGACCGGCATCCAAAAATGTTTCAAGGTCGCGCCAGCTATGCTCTAACCAAAGAAGAGAAGATCACCTTTTTTGAATGCCTGAACAGTATCAAGGTCTCGGCTGGCTTCTCGTCGAATATAAAGGAAATAATAAATATGGCAGAGAAATACCAAGACTGTCATAGATTCAAGAAGATTAGCCAAGTGAGACAGCTAGTGTGCCACCATCTGTTCCAGCAGTAAGTAGTAGAGGCAGAGGTTCCAAGGCTCAAGGAAGAAGCTGTCACTCTTATCTCTATTCCTATCACTGAAATAAGGGTCCAGGGGAAGGCATGGCAGTTCCAAAACCTAAAGTCTCATGACTGCCACGTGATTATGACGCAATTGCTTCCGGTTGCATTGAGGGGGCTTCTACCAGAAAATGTTCGACTAGCCATTGTGAAGCTATGTGCATTCCTCAATACAATATCTCAAAAGGTAATGAATCCAGAAGATCTACCATGTTTACAGAATGATGTGGTCCATTGTCTTGTAAGTTTCGAGCTGGTGTTCCGACCATCCTTCTTCAATATTATGACGCACCTCCTGGTTCACCTAGTCGAAGAGATTTCCATTCTCGGCCCTGTATTTCTACATAATATATTCCCCTTTGAGAGGTTCATGGGAGTCTTAAAGAAATATGTTCATAACCGTGATAGGCCAAAAGGAAGCATCATCAAGGGATATGGAACAGAGGAGGTCATTGAGTTTTGTGCTGACTTTGTCCTCGACCTTAAGCTGACTGGTCTTCCTCAATCGTGTCATAAGGGGAGACTGAGTGGAAAAGGCACGATCGGAAAGAAACTAATGATATGTAGGGATGGTCTTTCTTTAACTCAAGCACACTACACAGTTCTACAAAATTCCCTCTTGGTGGCTCCGTACAGTGAGGAATACAAGAATATTGTACGCTCCCAAAACCCGAGGCAGTCTGAGTCCTTTGTTTTACAGCTCCACATGGCGACTTTCGGCGATTGGTTGTGAAGACGTGTCATGAATGACAATGTTTTTGAAGAGCAGCTGTACTTTCTGGCCAAATTACCATCTTTGATTATATTGACTTTCCAAGGGTACGAGATAAATGTGAATACATTTTACACGGTCGCCCAAGATAAAAAGAGCACCAACCAAAACAGTGGTGTCCGCTTTGATGCAGTAACCATCAAAGGGCAAACGAACACATATAATGGTTACATAGAGGAGATATGGGAGCTTGATTATGGACCTAACTTTAAGGTTCCTTTGTTTCGGTGCAAATGGGCGAAGATGACAGGAGGCGGGGTAAAGTTGGACGAGAAGTACGGAATGACAACGGTGGATCTCAACAATCTAGGGTACCTTGACGAACCATTCATCCTAGCCAAAGATGTGGCTCAGGTTTTCTATTTGAAGGACATGACTAGCAAACCGAGAAAAAGAACCAAAGCGAATACATCATGTGATGAACCAAAGCCCCACATAGTTCTTTCGGGGAAAAGAACCATCGTGGGAGTGGAGAACAAGACAGATATGTCACAAGATTATAATCAGTTTGGTGAAATTCCGCCCTTCAGAGTGAACACTGACACAAGCCTCAAGTTAAATGATGAAGATGCTCCATGGTTACGCCACAATCGTAAGCAAGGGACACAAGCGAAGAAATTATGTGTAATAATGTATTAAACATTTTATGTAATGTATTGTTCCAATATTTGGGTGCACCATGGCATCACAATGAATCTTATATAATGAATTACTAAACCATTTTAGTAATAATGAGCAAGTTAATAATGTTTATAAATCTAAATGATCAAGTTAATAATGTTTAATACTTATATAATGAAATACTAAACCATTTTAGTAACAAATATAGCCTTATTTAAGCATAGTTAATAATGTTTAATACTTATATAATGAATTACTAAGAAACAAATACATCCTTATTTAAGCATATTTCAAAAATTAGCAAAGTGTATGAACAAATAAAATGAGCAATTCATGAATATTGTTTCTAGATGTTTTCAGGAAACAAGACAAGCATTATTTTGTAGATAAATTCAAAACAAGACTAATACAATTGGTTTCACTAAATTTAGATTTTTAAATCTTTAGATATGAATTTTCAAAGTTTCTATAAGCATATTTGGAGTATTTTAATTATGTAAAATTATTGGATTATCATACATATATGGGAACAGTGGCATTTGATAGATATTTAGATTTGTGATCTGTAGGATTTTGAATCACTCGATTTGAAGTTTTATATCTCTCAGAATTTGAATTCAAATTTTCTGTCAAGTTTTCAAATCCCACTTATTAAGTTTATTCAAAACACCCTTTAGCCCCGGTTGGTAATACCAACCGGGACTAAAGGTCCCTGCGCGCGCGATTTTTGGAAATCGGCCAAAATGGGCCTTTAGTCCCGGGCCTCTTTATCAACCAGAACTAAAGGGGGACCTTTAGTCCCGGTTGGTAATACGAGCCGAGACTAAAGGGTCTTTAGTCTCGGTTCGTATTATCAGCCGGGACTAAAGGTCTCGGTGTATAAAAGCCTGCGCCGCCCGTGCCCTTCTCCATTCTCGATCCAGACAACGAAGACGAAGGCGTAGCACACAGACCAAGCTCTGACGGAAGCAAACCGCCATCGCCGTCCTACGTGCCACCATCCCAGGCACCGTCGTCGCCCACGCCGCGCATCGCCACAGCATCGCCGTCGCCGCCCGCATCCCCTCTACCGCACCACGCCTGGCCGCTGCGTAGCACCGCCACCGCCCACACGCCCGCGCGTGCATCACCATCGCCACCGCCCGCGCGTGCATCGCCGTCGCCGTCGTCCATGCTGCCCGTCGTCCACATCCACACCGACGCCCACGCCGGCCGATGCCACCCATGCTGACTACCAACCACGCTGACACCGCCGCGCCCACACTGACGCCGCCCACGCTGATGCCGCCCGCACCGACACCGCCCATGCCGGCCGCTGACCTCCCAGGTTCCACCGCCGGCCGCCACAAAATAGTTAGAATTTTAGTTAGGATTGTTAGAATTTTAGTTAGGATTTAAATTGTAGTTAGAATTGTTAGATAATTAGTTAGCAAATAGTTAATAGAATTGTTACTACAAAAAAGGGAGCATTGGCCGGATGCCGACGCGGTGAGGGGGTCTTCCCCCACCGCGTCGGCGCCCGGCCAACGCCCCTTTTTTTCTTATTGATGAAATATATGTACCAAATGGGGGCGTTGGCCGGATGAAGATGAGGTGAGGGGGTCTTCCCCCACCGCGTCGGCGCCCGGCCAACGCGCCCCCTTTTTTTTACTTATTGATCAAATATATGTACCAAATGGGGGTGTTGGCCGGGCGCCGACGTGGTGGGGGGTGTTTCCCCCACCACGTCGACGCCCGGCTAATGCCCACTTTTTTTTGGTTATTGATCAAATATGTGTACTAAAAGGGGGCGTTGGCCGGGCGCCGACGCGGTGAGGGGGTCTTCCCCCACCACGTTGGCCGGGCGCTGACGCGGTGAGGGGGTCTTCCCCCACCTCATCGGCGCCCGGCTAACGCCCCCTTTTTTTGGTTATTGATCAAATATGTGTACTAAAAGGGGGCATTGGCTAGGCACCGATGCGGTGAGGGGGTTTTCCCCCACCGCATCGGCGCCCGGCTAACGCCCCCTTTTTTGTTATTGATCAAAAAATGTGTACTAAAAGGGGGAGTTGGCCGGACGCCGACGCGGTGGGGGGTCTTCCCCCACCGCATCGGTGCCTGACAAGGGTATAGATAATAGAGCCCGTTACCTAAGTACCCCTGAGGCCCGTTAAGCTAGGCCCAAGTGTAATCCTAGTCGAAATACGAGTTCATGTCGTATACCGATGTTGTAATATGTATCGGACCCCTCCCGATCCCTAAGACCTGGCCACCTATATATAGAGGCCAGGAGAGGACGGTGAGGGACAGATTGAAAGCAAGCCTAGTTCATCACCACGTTTACTTTCGATATACACCTTGTTTGACTGGTTTACCTTTGAGTTCATCCGACGCCCTACTTCCCCGATCCTAAGTCCTTCATCTAGAACAGTTGTCGAGTTAACCCTCATCAATTGGTGCCAACCGTGGGGACTCTGGGTGTTGGAATCATGAATTCGATGGCTTTTTCGTTTTTAGCCAACAGCAATCCAGAAGTCGACGAAAATCAAAAGATGGAGTTGACGATCGGAAGTCTGAGCGTCTACGTTGGACCTTCGGGTTCGACTCGCCTTTCGGATCCAGCGAGATCAGGTCCGTCGGCAAGCAAAACCAAGACAATCACAATGTCTGGATCATCTGTGGGCTCTTCCAGCGAGGTAAACTCACCGGCCAATTTCGCAGCAACTAAAAATACTCAAAAGAAACTCAAGGAATTCGACAGAACTTGGAAAGAACCCGACATGGAAGTAACAATGGACAAGTCACACGACAAACAAAGGGACTTCGCCACCGGAAGCAGTGGCGTCTCCAAAAGCATACACCAGTTATGTGTCATTATCACTAAAGCAGTAGAAGAGAATGATCACGTAGATAATGGGGAAGTCGACACGCAAGTCGACAAACTCAGGAGCAACGGTAAGAAGGAGAAGGAGAAAATTCATGTCTCCACCGAGGAGTGGAGAATCATCATGTCAGCCATTAATCACAGCACAGAAGTACCTGCCGACTCAAGAAGAGAAGTTCTGATGGGGTATCAATACGCACTACATCAACGCAGAAAGAAGTTGAGGGAGGAAAAAGACAAGTTTATGAGAAACCAAGAAAACAACAGCGAATCAAGTGGAGGATATTGGGATGAATACAGTGATGCATCAGAGTCTAGCATAGAAAAGCACAGAGACCCGAAGCACAGCAGAAGGACAACAGCATGGGCAAGAGAAGAAAGCCATATAAAAAGTATAAGTGCACATCCATCAGACGATGAAGAGGATTTTGTGCAAGAAACACCAGAGGCGGCATTGGTAGCAGCACAGGCATACCTATTAACTACGCAACCAAAACCTAGAGATCCGTGGGAGCACATGCATCAAGCTGCAATACGAAGCCTCGGGTTGGTAGAAGACAAGCTAAGGAAACATCTTCCAAAGAAAAAGGCAACATATCATAAGGAGAAGCGGAAGGAAGAACTTAGGCGCCAACCTTCGCAAAACGAAACAAGCGAGTCGTCAGGCGATGAAAAGCGTAAAACACGAAAGGAGGATGTAAGGAATATCATTGTAGTGACCTCACCTTTTAAGGATGACGATCCCTGTGCTTTTCAGTGCTAGTCCCTGGATCAAACGCTAGCACACACAGTTTAAGATGTAATATCAAGAAATAAGGGTCATTTTATTACATGGTATGACCCAGCAATTACATAAAGAAACTTTACAATGCTCATAGCATAAAGCTTTCAGAGTTTACAATAAAATCAAAAATAGCATAGAGTCCTTCTTCTTCATGTGCCATAGGCGAACATGCTGCGGATAGACTCGTAACCCTGTCGTACCTTTCTCATCGTCAAAACCTGCAACATGAAACGTTGCAGCCACAAAGGGTCAATACATTTGAATTGTATTGGCAATATATCACTTTTTGGTGGACTCAAATGGAGCCTAACACCTATATGAATATTTGGCTAAGTGGAGCTTCAGGCTAAGCTTGCAGAAAAGCAATTGTTTATCCTACTTTTCAAAAGATCTCATTTTTCTTTTAAAGCACTATTGGACACATTGGAATCCACCAGGTGCTCCTAGTTAATTATGCACACACAGGAATCCACCAGGTGTACATAATTATGATCACACAACAATCCCTTGTTAACCACTCAAGTTTTAATTTAAAGAAGTTGGGATGAGGAGATCCTTGAACAGCTTCAAAATCATGTTGCTCAAAGTTGTCCGTAACCGAGGACACGGCTAAGTACTTAGTTTTAACCCTCTGCAGAGGTGGTGCACTTTTCCCACAAGACTCAGTCAACCTCTTTTGCCATGATACTCATTTTGCTCAAATGGCCAAGTGAAGACTAGGATGAGACTTTTCAGAAGCAATCCCTCAGACCAACCCGGACGTGTTCCATCCTACAAATCACTACCACCATCTGTCCGTCTGGCTAAGTTCTCGCAACCTAGTTAGTCAAGACAGAGCCCATATGACTCGTGGTTGCACTGGAAGCTTCACGACTTGAATGTCTCCAATCTCTTTGTTCCTGGGTGGCCGTCCACAAGTGAGATACACACGACCGCCATAGAGATGGCTCTGGTGTAACCACTCAACATAAATCCATCTTACCAATTTCCACCCAGGTGTTTTATTAACTTAGTTGTTTTCTTAGTTTTTGCAAAACATAGTTTTCATACTTAATAAAAAGAACATGTGGAACCCCAACCACGAATTCTATAGCACAACTAAGCAATCTACACTTACAGTGTTTCTTCTAACAGGGTAATCAGGGGTATCCTAAATAGGAGATAGCAATCCTAACAATCTACACATGCATAATATTTAAAAAGAAGAGAAACACTACATGCATAGTAAACCATCATTGGGAATTTTATGAACAAGAGTGACACTTGCCTTAGAAATTTCTGAAGATTGTACTTCTCTTAATCAACACATGTGGCTCTTCATACAACTATAAGATAGAAAGCATCACAACATAAACACACCAATCAAGCAATATAATCAAACAAGACAACAAAAGTGTTTATTTGTTTTAGCTTAGTCTTGATTTGTCTTAGTGGTAATTGGACAAAAGATTGTGTTATGAAGTTGACTTGATATGGATGGAGAGAATGGCTAAGTCAAAGGTGTCAACACTTAGCAAAAAAAATAGCTTAAAGGTATTCTTAGGCTTGGGTTGAGAAGTTGGATGAATAATTTCTAAGTCACGAGGTCTAACACTTTCATCTTCTTGACTTGGGGCTCTCTTCTCTTGATCTTCTTCCTTTGACTTCAACTCCTTGTCTTCTCTTCAACTTCTTGTTTTGCCTTCAACTCTTTGTCTGCTCTTCAACTTCTTCTTCATGGTCTTGATATGGGAAAACTTCTATGCCATAGTGTTGGATGGGGTGGTCAAAATACTTAGAAGAATTTTGGGTAAGAGGAAAGTGATAGTTTTGCACTTGGGCAAGAATAGAGAGTAGATTTTTACTAAGTCATAGTAGAGTGGGATGGTTATTTAGTGGTTAGGATATTTCACACTATTTGTAAAGTCAAAAGGCACAAGGTGCACAATGAGAATTTGATATTTTGGCAAGGTACTTAGAAACACAACTATTGCTTGCAAAAGGATGAAATCATGGAGTTGACATTTGGATAAGTGTGAAAGGTGTGTGAGAAGTATTCTGATGGGTTTTTAGTATCAAGGTAGGCAATTTTGCAAAAGGAATTATTACTAAAATATTTCTAGAATTAAATCTAGAGGAAAAATACTCAAATCCTCATTTGAATTTGAATACTTGATAAAATTGGTCCAAATAATTTGTGAAGCAGTTCTACTGGACAGGGAACAACAATATGATCCTACTGCAAAAAGAATCAACTGAAAAGGATTTATCAAATTTGAACTATAATAAAAACACTCAAACTCACATATTTAAATTTGAATGTTTTCAACTCGTTCAAAAGACAAATTTTATTACAGAATAGTGTTCTACACATTTTTAGGAATCCAGGGACATATTATTTGCAATTTTGGGATCTACAGAACAAAAGATATGAATTAATTGGTGCAAATAAACAATTTAATCCATTCGAATTATATTCCAAAATTTTTTACAGAAACTATGAAATATTTTTGCATATTTGGATTCTACACAATGTTATGAATCCAACGATATATTATTTGTGAAAATCTGACATGTAGTTTATTTTCTATGGATTTTACAAGATTGGAAAACTCGCAGACTATAAATACGAATTTCGAGTTTTTATTAAGAAATCCGATCGCCACGTGTCATGATTGGATTGGGTTATACCCGTTCGCTTGGATCACCGATTCTGGCCGTCAGATCTTATGAACAATGGATGGTAGAGACTGGATCTGGGAGCTCACCGGAAATAGGAAGTAGATGGCCGGCGTCGGTGGTGATGATGGTCGGATGTCGACGGTGGCGGCGCTCCGGTGATCTACCGAGGTGGAGAAGTTGAAGATGGTGTTACGCTCCTTGCTGCAGTCTCAATGGCGTGCTCAGCGTCATCTCCTTCTTCTCGTAATAGCAGCTACGGGCGGATGGAGGTGGTGGTCTCCGACGATACTCCGGCGAGGAATTATGGGAGATTTGGTGATCTGCACGATGGGGAAAGAGGTCACAGAGATGTGGTACTGCATGGAGAAGAGCTTAGATGGAAAAATAGGAGTTGGGATCAACTAAACCGGCGGCAACCTCGAGCTCCCGAGCCTCCAATGGTGGCTGTGGTGGCGGAATTCCGGCGAGAAAATCCGGCAGCCTGGCGGCTCAAAAGAAACTAGGGTTTCGGGGGGGGGGGGGAGGTAGAGGAGGTTGGGGGCTATTTATAGGGGTTCAAACTTGGAGCAAAAGCTAAAGAATTTGGTGTGAAAAATCTGGACCGGATTGGTTCCTAGATGCGTATGCTCGCAGGATTGCTAGAGGTTGAAGATGCCTATCATGCGGGTCCTGCGATTCAGAGAAAAAAAAAAGAAAAAAAAGAAGAGGGGCGCGTTGCTGGCCCGCTGCGGGCGCAGCTTGTTGGGCCGGCTCGGCGTGGCCAAATGGCCACTGCACGCGGCGTGCGCGGGAAAGGGGCTGCGGGGGGGGGGGTCGTGGATGGCCGGTCGGCTGGGCCAGGCCGTGGTCCGGTGGCCGAGTTTTTTTTTCCTTTATTCTTTTCTCCTTTTCTATTTCTTGTTTCTTTCGTAACTTTTTGAAAATAGCTCCAAATGAGCTCAAACCAATTTCTAAAGTTTCTAAAATTCAACTCAACATTCTAGAACAGTAAGAAAACAAGTTTTTAAAACAAAGTAAGATTTTTAGAAAAACTTTATAATTTGCTTAAAGGGCTTTATTGCATAAAGCAAAATAGGATTAGGGTTTGAAAAGGAAAACTTAAACCTAATAATCCCTTTTAAAGTAATCCTTGGAAAATATTTTCATCCCCATTTTAGGAAATGCAAACTTTATTTAATTTAAAACATTTTGTAAACACTTCCTTTGCAAATATGCTTACATAAGATTTGAAATAACTCACAATAGCATTTTAAATTCTTATTTCCTCAAAAGAGTTCTTCAAGGAATAATAGAAAGTTTGAAATGGTTTTTCTAACAAGGCTTTTGAATAAAGCAAAAAAAATTAATTCCTTATGAAATTTCATTCAATACAAACAAGCATGGTTCCTATTTTCCTTATTTTCACATTCTAAAATTTTGGGATGTGACATACTACCACCCTTAAAAGAAATCTCGTCCCCGAGATTGGAGAGGCTAGAAAGAAAGTAGGGTTTCGGGTTATCTAGGTGGCTACCACCCTTAAAAGAAACTTTTGTAGGTGGTCTAGATCTTTCGGTTTAATCAGAAACACCTTGGTGTTGACTTGGCACTGGGTCATCTTTTGACTTGACACTGGGTCATCCTTTGAATCCCTAGATGGTCTTCATCTTCATTTCCCATAGGTGGGTGTCTATTTCACAAGCTTGGGTATCAATCTTCCTCAAGGGTTGCTTGGGCAATACCTTGCTCCCTTGTAGATCTTCTATCTGGCGTGGTAGTTGTTGAACTACTTTGGACATTGAGGAGTCACTCTTCGGTTCTGTTGAACTACTTTGGACACTGAAGAGTCACTCTTTGGGTCAATCAGAAGACCAAGTTAAGGGGTCTCCTGTCTTTATTTCATCCTCTCAGTCGACATCCTTGGTGGTCCTTCATCTTATAGTTCATTCCTTTGTAAGCACTTTCGGTTCCAACGGAGTTATCCAGGTTGGCAAAACATCTTCCATTGCAAGTCTTCTTCAACGGTAAGCTTGTGGTTCATCCTCACCGGATTCCTACGTTTTGGCAACACTTGCCTTTTATAAGGGTATAGTATCTTATCCTCCTAAGGTTCAGGCTTAACGATGTCGTCTCTCTTGTAGGTATGTCACTTAAGATTTACCATTCCTCATAACAAGAGCGAACAATATGAGTGATCATCATGGGGGCCAATCCATGTCGCACCCAATCATTACCTTGTTTTTGGTTTGGTGCATCTCGCATTCTAACTCTTGGTCAACCTCACTAGCTTTGACAAAACTTCCATGGAACATTGGATCAATGTTTCTATTCCCATTATAAATTTTAGAAATCAAATCTATCGATCCTTAGCTAGTGGCTTGTGTAACTCTCATATGGCAAAATCTCTTAGCTTGCAGATCCTTTGGTTTTCCATCTCATGTTCTAGGCATCTTCTTCTTGATACTGAACATCTTAGCTGGAGCTGAAAATGTTGTTGTCTTCATGGAGGCTTGTCAAGAAAACACTTGTTTGGGTTTGAATAAGATGAGAATAGACAGAAGGGATCTAAAGAAAATTCCTATCCAACATTGCAGCTCAAGGTAATTCATCTTACAATCAAGATCTAACAAGCATTTGTCACATCAAACAACATGGTTTAACCACAAACAAACAAGTATGGTCATACCACAAATTGATATGATCATAACATATTACGATGTCGTTCTTACATAGATCTTAAATGGAGGTCCAACTAGGGCTTCTTGGGTGTCTTCCAGGTAGTAGTCTACTCTTTTCATCTTTGAGGTCCTTCTAGGTGCTGTGCAGTCTATACTTGAGTCTTCCTCCAAGCTCTTCGATAGCTTCCATGTAGTGCTTCTTGCAGAGTCAAGGAATAATATATGCAGCATCAGTCTCTTCTTGATGTTTTTATGAGATATGAACTCTAAAGAAAGGAGATGGAAGAAGTTAAAATTGCAAACACTCCTTAAATAAAAACTAAATTAATTAGATTTTTTCATCCTAGGGTCTTTCATCTCTCATCTTCTTGTGCTTCTCTTATCTTCTTGCTCCTAGAATGTCGCATCCTTCAGTTGGGCAAGTAGCTCATCATTTGCTAAATAGTTCATTGGTCCTATTGCTATCATGATCCTTCATAAGAATTTCTAAGTCCTATAACTATTGATGCTTTAGACTTCTTCTTCTAGACTTCTTCAATTTGCTTCCTTTGATGATAGAGGTGGGTGGATCTTGAAGTCCTTTGAGTTGTTGAAGTTGAAGCGCTTCGTCTTTGAGTTGGAATGAAGAGAAGTAGAGACAAAAATGACTAAGGGAAGAGTTTACGAGGTAATGAGTGTGTAAATTTTTAACATAGAAATAAAAGCAACTCCTATATTTCTAAGGGTTTTTGTCCAATCCTAGGGTCACGAACCTAAGGGCAACACAATGCTCTGATACCATCTGTAGTGACCTCACCTTTTAAGGATGATGATCCCTATGCTTTTCAGTGCTAGTCCCTGGATCAAACGCTAGCACACACAGTTTAAGATGTAATATCAAAAAACAAGGGTCATTTTATTACATGGCATGATCCAGCAATTACATAAAGAAACTTTACAATGCTCATAGCATAAAGCTTTCAGATTTTACAACGAAATCAAAAATAGCATAGACTCCTTCTTCTTCATGTGCCAGGGGCGAACATGCTGCGGATAGACTCGTAACCCTGTCGTACCTTTCTCATCGTCAAAACCTGCAACATGAAACGTTGCAGCCACAAAGGGTCAATACACTTGAATTGTATTGGCAATATATCACTTTTTGGTGGACTCAAATGGAGCCTAACACCTACATGAATATTTGGCTAAGTGGAGCTTCAGGCTAAGCTTGCAGAAAAGCAATTGTTTATCCTACTTTTCAAAAGATCTCATTTTTCTTTTAAAGCACTATTGAACACACTGGAATCCACCAGGTGCTCCTAGTTAATTATGCACACACATGAATCCACCAGGTGTACATAATTATGATCACACAACAATCCCTTGTTAACCACTCAAGTTTTAATTTAAAGAAGTTGGGATGAGGAGATCCTTGAACAGCTTCAAAATCATGTCGCTCAAAGTTGTCCGTAATCGGGGACACGGCTAAGTACTTAGTTTTAACCCTCTACAGAGGTGGTGCACTTTTCCCACAAGACTCAGTCAACCTCTTTTGCCATGATGCTCATTTTGCTCAAATGGCCAAGTGAAGACTAAGACGAGACTTTTCAGAAGCAATCCCTCAGACCAACCCGGACGCGTTCCATCCTACAAATCACTACCACCCTCTATCCGTCTGGCTGAGTTCTCGCAACCTAGTTAGTCAAGACAGAGCCCATATGACTCGTGGTTGCACTGGAAGCTTCACGACTTAAACGTCTCCAATCTCTTTGTTCTTGGGTGGCCGTCCACAAGTGAGATACACACGACCGCCATAGAGATGGCTCCAGTGTAACCACTCAACATAAATCCATCTTACCAATTTCCACCTAGGTGTTTTATTAACTTAGTTGTTTTCTTAGTTTTTGCAAAACATAGTTTTCATACTTAATAAAAAGAACATGTGGAACCCCAACCACGAATTCGATAGCACAACTAAGCAATCTACACTTACAGTGTTTCTTCCAACAGGGTAATCAGGGGTATCCTAAATAGGAGATAGCAATCCTAACAATCTACACATGCATAATATTTAAAAAGAAGAGAAACACTACATGCATAGTAAACCATCATTGGGAATTTTATGAACAAGAGTGACACTTGCCTTAGAAATTTCTGAAGATTGTACTTCTCTTAATCAACACATGTGGCTCTTCATACAACTATAAGATAGAAAGCAACACAACATAAACACACCAATCAAGCAATATAATCAAACAAGACAGCAAAAGTGTTTATTTGTTTTACCTTAGTCTTGATTTGTCTTAGTGGTAATTGGACAAAAGATTGTGTTATGAAGTTGACTTGATATGGATGGAGAGAATGGCTAAGTCAAAGGTGTCAACACTTAGCAAAAAAATAGCTTAAAGGTATTCTTAGGCTTGGGTTGAGAAGTTGGATGAATAATTTCTAAGTCATGAGGTCTAACACTTTCTTCTTCTTGACTTGGGGCTCTCTTCTCTCGATCTTCTTCCTTTGACTTCAACTCCTTGTCTTCTCTTCAACTTCTTGTTTTGCCTTCAACTCTTTGTCTTCTCTTCAACTTCTTCTTCATGGTCTTGATATGGGAAAACTTCTATGCCATAGTGTTGGATGGGGTGGTCAAAATACTTAGAAGAATTTTGGGTAAGAGGAAAGTGATAGTTTTGCACTTGGGCAAGAATAGAGAGTAGTTTTTTACTAAGTCATAGTGGAGTGGGATGGCTATTTAGTGGTTAGGATATTTCACACTATTTGTAAAGTCAAACGGCACAAGGTGCACAATAAGAATTTGATATTTTGGCAAGGTGCTTAGAAACATAACTATTGCCTGCAAAAGGATGAACTCATGGAGTTGACATTTGGATAAGTGTGAAAGGTGTGTGAGAAGTATTCTGATGGGTTTTTAGTATCAAGGTAGGCAATTTTGCAAAATGAATTATGCCTAAAATATTTCTAGAATTAAATCTAGAGGAAAAATACTCAAATCCTCATTTGAATTTGAATACTTGATAAAAATTGGTCCAAATAATTTGTGAAGTAGTTCTACTGGACAGGGAACAACAATATGATCCTACTGCAAAAAGAATCAACTGAAAAGGATTTATAGAATTTGAACTATAATAAAAACACTCAAACTCACATATTTAAATTTGAATGTTTTCAACTTGTTCAAAAGACAAATTTTATTACAGAATAGTGTTCTACACATTTTTAGGAATCCAGGGACATATTATTTGCAATTTTGGGATCTACAGAACAAAAGATATGAATTAATTGGTGCAAATAAACAATTTAATCTATTCGAATTATATTCCAAAATTTTGTACAGAAACTATGAAATATTTTTGCATATTTGGATTCTACACAATGTTATGAATCCAACGATATATTATTTGTGAAAATCTGACGTGTAGTTTATTTTCTATGGATTTTACAAGATTGGAAAACTCGCAGACTATAAATACGAATTTCGAGTTTTTATTAAGAAATCCGATCGCCACATGTCGTGATTGGATTGGGTTATACCCGATCGCTTGGATCACCGATTCTGGCCGTCAGATCTTATGAACAATGGATGGTAGAGATTGGATCTGGGAGCTCACCGGAAATAGGAAGAAGATGGCCGGCGGCGGTGGTGATGATGGTCGGATGTCGACGGTGGCGGCGCTCCGGTGATCTACCGAGGTGGAGAAGTTGAAGACGACGTTACGCTCCTTGCTGCAGTCTCAGTGGTGTGCTCAGCGTCATCTCCTTCTTCCCGTAATAGCAGCTACGGGCGGATGGAGGTGGTGGTCTCCAACAATACTCCGGCGAGGAATTATGGGAGATTCGGTGATCTGCACGATGGGGAAAGAGGTCACAGAGATGTGGTACTGCATGGAGAAGAGCTTAGATGGAAAATTAGGAGTCGGGATCAACTAAACCGGCGGCTACCTCGAGCTCCCGAGCCTCCAATGGCGGCGGTGGTGGCGGAATTCTGGCGAGAAAATCCGGCAGCCTGGCGGCTCAAAAGAAACTAGGGTTTCAGGGGAGGAGGTTGGGGGCTATTTATAGGGGTTCAAACTTGGAGCAAAAGCTAAAGAATTTGGTGCAAAAAATCTGGACCGGATTGGTTCCCAGATGCGTATGCGTGCAGGACCGCTGGAGGTTGAAGATGCCTGTCATGCGGGTCCCACGATTCAGAGAAAAAAAAAGAGGGGCGTGTTGCTGGGCCGCTGCGGGCGCAGCTTGTTGGGCCGGCTCGGCGTGGCCAAATGCCCGCTGCGCGCGGCGTGCACGGGAAAGGGGCTGCGGGCGGGGCGGGGGGGGGGGGGGGGGGGGGGTGGATGGCCGGTCGGCTGGGCCAGGCCGCGGTCCGGTGGCCGAGTTTTTTTTCCTTTATTCTTTTCTCCTTTTCTATTTCTTGTTTCTTTCATAACTTTTTCAAAATAGCTCCAAATGAGCTCAAACCAATTTCTAAATTTTTCTAAAATTCAACTCAACATTCCAGAATAGTAAGAAAACAAGTTTTCAAAACAAAGTAAGATTTTTAGAAAAACTTTATAATTTGCTTAAAGGGCTTTATTGCATAAAGCAAAATAGGATTAGGGTTTGAAAAGGAAAACTTAAACCTAATAATCCCTTTTAAAGTAATCCTTGGAAAATATTTTCATCCCCATTTTAGGAAATGCAAACTTTATTTAATTTAAAACATTTTGTAAACACTTCCTTTGCAAATATGCTTACATAAGATTTGAAATAACTCACAATAGCATTTTGAAATCTTATTTCCTCAAAAGAGTTCTTCAAGGAATAATAGAAAGTTTGAAATGGTTTTTCTAATAAGGCTTTTGAATAAAGCAAAAAGTTTTAATTGCTTGTGAAATTTCATTCAATACAAACAAGCATGGTTCCTATTTTCCTTATTTTCACATTCTAAATTTTTGGGATGTGACAATCATAGCGCAAGCAAGAGTAAATAATGCGCGCTATGCGTGGAAAGAAGAAAATTATGAAGATGACAAAAAAGAGATGGGCGCGCTATGCTTTACCCGAAGGGTTCACAGAACGCGGGTACCCAAAGGATTCAAGCTGCCACACGATTAGCAAAAGTATGATGGGTCGCAAGAACCCACGCTATGGTTATCAGATTACCTGCAAGCAGTACAAATACTCAGAGGAACGAGAGCAACGGCAATGCAAAGTTTGCAGCTATACCTCACCGGTGCAGCGCGGTCCTGGTTAAATACTCTACCCAACGATTCCATCGGGAGTTGGGGAGAACTAGAGAGCCAATTCGCAAGAAATTTTCGCTCAACATACAAGCGCCCAGCGTCACTGGAAGAAATAAAGTCGTACGTATAGAGGAAAGACGAAACTCTGCGCTCTTACATACAATGGTGGAGTGTAATAAAAAATTATGCAGAAGACGTGTCCGACGAGTGGGCAATAGATGCTTTTTCAGCTGGCCTTCGTCGTTCAAACCTCGTGGAAGAGGTAGAGGGAGAACAAAGCCTAGGACAGTATCAGAATTAATGGAAGTAGCCAATAGATTCATCGATGGAGAGGACGCATATAACAATAAACAGGGACGTTCACCAGAAGTCGACAAAGCAAGCAGGCAAAGGCGAAGATAGCCATGCAAGACAAAATCAGATAGCCGCGGGATATGAAATAAGGGACGAGGAAGGCTATGAAAGCAGGGAGTTCCAGGAAAGAGGTAATCATGGAGTAGAAAAGCGAAAGTACTCCGGCGCGTCGGCGGAGGACATGCTCCATGGACCTTATCGCATCCACTATACGTATCTAGATGGGAAGAGAGTTTCTAATCACCAGATGAAGGATTGCAGAACTTTCCTGAGGTTGCAAAGTGCCATGGACTCGAACCAAGGAGCACGTCAGGGAGGAAAGAGTACAAGTCAGGGATATCAAGTACAGCGTCTAGCAAAACATTTGGAGTCAAAAGTATATATATCTTCAATGATTCAACCGGTGCCAAAATCCAAGAAGGAACAGAAGAGCAGCTCCAGACAAGTAAATCTAGCAATATCATCACCACCAGCTACTACAGAGTACTTGAGATGGTTCGATCAACCAGTCAGGTTCAGCAGAGCAGACCACCCGAGGAACGTGCCCAGGCCAGGGCACACGCCAATGGTGCTAAAGGCGCAAATAGGGGGGTACGATGTCGGGCGAGTCTTCATGGACGCAGGGAGCGGCATAAACCTAATATACGCAAGAACCCTGAAAGCAATGTGCATCTCATTGGAAAGCCTAAAGCCAACAGATTGTTCCTTCCACGGAATAGTACCAGGAGGCGCAAATTATCCCCTCGGGAAAATAGAACTCGATGTTTGCTTCGGCCATAGCAGCAATTATCGTAGAGAAAAATTAGAGTTTGAAGTCATGGACTGGCCTTCATAGTATCATGCAATCCTAGGGCGCCAAGCATTTGCAAAGTTCATGGTAGTACCTCACTACGCATATCTCACGCTCAAAATTCCAGGACCCAAAGGAACAATCACGGTACAAGGAAGCTTTGAAGTATCCAACACTTGCGACAAAGAATTCAACAGGCTGGCGCAAACTTTCAGCATGACAGCGGAATACGCAAGGCTGAAGGGCAAAACTGACCACAACGTGCTACCCGACGTCGGGCGATCCCTGCCATGTCAGGCTTTCGATGCAACCCAAGACTCGAAGAAAATCTAGGTCCACCCTACGGACCCGAACAAGACCACCTCCATAGCAGTAAACTTGGATCCCGCATAGGAAAGCGCGCTCATCGAGTTCCTCCATGAGCGCTGGGAAATCTTCGCCTGGTGTCCTCCAGACATGCCAGGGATTCCCAGAGAACTCGTCGAGCATGCACTAAATGTGGATCCTAAAGCAAAACCAGTCAAGCAGCCACTGCGACGATTTGACGAACCCAAAAGGAAAGCTATAGCATCCGAGCTACACAGACTAGACAATGCAGGATTCATCCGAGAAATCAAAGCATCGACTTGGGTGTCTAATCCAGTCATTGTCCCTAAGAAAAACACAGACGTAGAAAGAGTGTGTGTCGACTACACATCTCTCAATAAGCACTGTCCAAAGGATCCCTTCCCTCTACCTCGCATTGATCAGATAATAGACTCAACAGCGGGGTGCGCAAGGCTTTCCTTCCTGGATGCATATTCTGCTTACAACCAGATCAAGCTAAAGAAAGAAGACAAGGAAAAAACAGCTTTTATCACACCATACGGCGTGTTCTGCAATCAAGTCATGCCTTTCGGCTTAAAAAACACACGAGCAACCTACCAGCGGATGATGCAAAACTACCTCGGAAGTCAAATAGGATGCAACATTCGAGTCTACATCAACGACATGGTCATCACCATAAGAAAAGAAGAGTCCTTAATCAGTTATTTGGTAGAAACCTTTGACAACCTAAACAGGTACAAGCTCAAGCTTAACCCGACAAAATGTTCTTTCGGCGTGTCAGCAGGACAACTTCTGGGTTTCCTGGTATCAACAAGAGGAATAGAAGCAAACCCAGATGTCGTGGGAATTTGGAGACAGTAGCCATGGGGTGGCTTAACGAAGGGGCTCGACGGTGGTGCGACGATGGGTCCGGCTCGGGATTATGCCAACGGAGACACCTCGGTTTACCCAATTTCAGGGCCCTCCACGCCGGAGGTAAAACCCCTACTTCCTACCTGCTTTGTATTATCTTGACAGTGGTTACAATGCTCCTCGAGCTGTTCGGGGTAGAGGAGGAAGAAGAAGATCGGATCCCCTAGTCTAAGGGTCCAGACCCCCTTATATAGGCGGGGGTCTAGTTACAGGTTAGGTGGAAGTTTGTCCGGCTGCCGGCTCCTCCGTGGCTACGTCCTCGGCATGATCCTCTGGCCCTGCTCTGACGATCACGCTTTATAAAGCACCGTTCCCCCTTGGACCGGCATCTGGGAGGCATATGCCCTCCCTTTTGCCTCGGATCCTTTCGCGGGGAAGGCTCCTTGCTCGCTGGTTGGTGGAGTCCGGTCGTGGCGTACATCACTCCCGTCCTTTGCCTCTATCGACCTTGTCGGGGCGAGGCCACTTTCGGCGAAACAACCGTTGGAGGATTCTTGTCTTCATCGCCTGGCTCTGGCTCTCCTCGGTGGAGTCGCCAGCCAGCTGCTGGCGCAGCCGGCCCTTCGGGTAGAGCCGGTCTTCTCACCCTAGAGCCGTGGAGATTCCTAGGACGCCAGCCGGCAGACAACACGGCCCTTGGCATGCCCCATAAGTCATCCCCACGACACTAGCCCCCGAAACTAGCGAAGTCTCATGGGTTTGCATGGGGCTTCGGCGAGTTCTTTTCCTCGCCGAAGTCTTGTTCGCTTCCATCAAAGTCCTAGGATTCTTCGTCCGGCCTGGAAGTCGTTGGTTTTCGAGGTCAAGTCCCGCAAAGTGCCGCCGGCCGTCTCGGGACGTATCGACTCCCAGACTGATCCGCCTGGCGACCGCCAAGCGGCCGCCCACGGGTGTCTAGCTCCTTGGGACTTGCTCCCTCGGGATCTAGGCCTAGGTGCCACTTGTCCGTATGCCTCAGCATCACGTCCAATCGGCTCCGGCCCCCACGACCCTTTGCGGCGACCACGGCGGTTGCCCGATCTTTACGATGTTGGGGCACATGACGAGGGGATCAGTTGCCAGCTCATCGTGGGTGAAATACTCAACTGATCCGCTCCTCCCACTTTTAAACTAGGAACCGCTCTTGTGGCAAGGCACCGGTCGCCCGCTTCTCTTCTTCCTTCAGCGCCCACTCGCCCCGAAATCCCCTGCTCATGAGCTTTGCCCCCACAAACTTAGCGTTCCAAATTCTCTCCGCCGCCATTCCGTTCATCCAGATCCGCACCCGGATGGCTCCCAAGGCTTCTCGGCAGAAGGGGAAGGGGAAAAGCGCTACCTCGGCCGAGGACAGTGCCCCGGCAAATCTGCCTAAAGGATCCTAGGAGGGCTCCTGGGTGAAAGAGAAACGGATCGAGCTGCTGCGCCAGGGCCGAGTGCTACCATCCGCAGACTTGGTGGGTTGCTGCCCCGCCAGCGGTGAACGAGTGCCCGCTCCTCAACCTGGGGAAACGGTGGTCTTCTACGACCATTTCCCCAGGGGCTTCGCGCTGCCCGCTAGCAACTTCTTGCGGCAGTTCATGGATCACTTCCATTTGCAGCCGCACCACATTGGGGCGAATGCGATGATGACTTTGGCCGCATTCGTGGCCCTTTGCGAGGCGTATTTAGGCATCTGGCCTAACATCGAGCTGTTCCGGCGGCTGATCTACTTTAAGACCCAAACGGCGGAAGCAATCCTGGTGGTATGCGGAACCGCCTCCTTCTATGCGCGCAGGACCGCGGACTTCCCTGGTATAAAGGGGAAAGAGTCTTGCAAGAAGTGGCAGCGCTCCTTCTATGTGAGGAATCTGAAGGAGGGGGCTGATCATATCAACCTTCCCCCCTTTGACGCCAGCGGCCCCAGCGAGCAAGAGAGCTGGAGTGCCCCGCTCCCTCGTCCCTCGCCGGACGTGACGAAGATGCTCCAGCGGATCACCGCCCTGCAGAAGGATGGCAACCTGAAGCCATCTGACCTCCTGCTCGCTTTCTTGGATGCCCACGTGTCACCCCTCCAGCGCCGCTCGCACAAGATATGCTTCCTGGGTTCTGCCAGAGACCCCACTCGCCACTCTTCTAGGGCGCTGGCAGCAGTAGAGGTGGCGCAGAAGGCGAACAGGTTCGCCGAGGTCAAGCTCCTGGCCACATGGGCGTGGGGACTGAGGCCTCACGACCGCGACAATCCGATCGCAGAGGTATGCCTCATCGGGCTTAGGCTCTGCTTCTCCTCCCTTGAACTATTGGGACCCTGACCGCCGCCTGTTCGGCTTGGACAGAACCTGTTTGATCTGTAGACCATGGAGAACTCGGCCATGCACCAAACAGGCTTCACCACGGATAAAGAGCATTCAGATGATGAGGTCGTCTGGGATGATGCCGAGGAGGACGATGATGCCGGCTCCAACGCCGTCGCCAAAGGCTCAAGTGCCACCCACGGCAATGACGGGAGCGAGGAGCTCAAAGATTCGGGCGAGCCCCTCAGCTACTCCAGTAAGTTTCTCGATCCCTCTTTAAGAAACTGGTCCGAGGATGATGATGATGAACCAGGGTTGGCTACTGCCCTCGGGGGTGTAGCCCTTCATGTTGCCGCTGCGGCCGCTGCAGGATCCCAGGCCATTCCGGTCGTGGACTTGCCGGCATATCCGGAGCAACCTCCTGTTGCTCCGAAGCTGGCCACTTCGAAGCCAGACGACCTAGAGGGAGCCGGAAGCCGGGCGCCTGGCGCCAAGAGAAGGATCCAGCCGGCTCCAGTCGAGCTGGCTGAAAAGCGGAAGAAAGCAGAGCCGGCAGCGAAGAACCTACTCCCCCCTAGGATAAAGAAGGTGATCAAACGGCGAGCTACCACAGTGGCCGGGTAAGCCTTCCGTCTCCACACTTCTCGCCGCTTTGGCCATCACCTTCCTGATCAGCCTGACTATGGGGTGCTCTCTTTGCAGGTCTCCCCTTTCTGTCGACCTGCTTACGCAGCCTTCCCCCTCGGTGGCATCGGGGGAAACTGGAAACTCGACTCCTGACCTCTCGAGCAGCAAGAGGGTGCGCAGGGAGGACGCCAGCGGCAACCTGGGGCACGCTGGAGAGGACCGTCGGTCCTCGCAATTAGAAGTCGTCGAAGGCGAGGATCGGACGAAGGAGCCAGTCCGCTTGGAGGTGTCGACGGGCGATTCGGCAGCAGCGGACAAGGCCGGGCTTATACGAGTCAAGGAGGCCACCTTGATAGAGGTCGTCGCGCCTCCTCCCACCGTCAGGGAGGCTACGTCGGGGGAGGTTACCGCCGCTAACATGTCCTCTGACCCACCTGGTCAGGAAGACCCTGACACGGTTGCGGTGAAGGCGACGGAGGAAACTTCAGCGCGTGTGGAAGCATCAGATCCCCCGGGGCCAGCTGCGCTGAGCATGCAGACTGCTATGTCCTCATTTGGGATGGGGACTAGTGCAGCCGCTAGCCCCCTTCTCTTCGGGGCTGCTTCTGGTTCTGACCAAGCTCCTCAAGGATCCCTCACCGCCGGGCGGTGGGGAGTGAACGCGATGAAGCTCCTCTAGCTCCCGATGCTGCAGCCAAGGGCGCCCCAGGGGAGAAGACCCCTGTTCCCACGGCCGGGTCTGGCGCTGGGAGTCTAAGCTCCGCCGGTCAACTCCAGCAAGAATGGGCAGATACTGCATCCAGTGCGGAGACTAGTGGGAAGCTTCAGGCCCAGGGCGGCCCATTGACTCTAGCAGAGCTGAGCAGGCAGCTTTCTGTCGTCAAGGAATCACTGAGGAACGTGGGTCTCCAGTTCCTCAAGGTGTCGAAAACCACCGCCGTGAGTATCGTGCTTTCGACCTTTGATTTCTTCTACAAGCTGGGGGGCGGGGCTTGCGACTTCTGTGACCAATTTCTCCCTTCACCCTAGCCCCCGAGTTTTGAGGTAGCTGTGGTGACAGGTGACTCGAAAATGAATCTCGCTAAGAAAGGTTGCCCTTCTATTTTCCACAGGATCTGAATACGCTCCGAGCCAACGTCTTCCAGAAGCTGCTGGCAAAGTATCGTGTCAGAAAATCTCAATACCAGGATCTGAAGAAGGAGCTGGAGAAGCTATCAGGTAGGCCCAGGACCCTTTGCCCCGAAATGCTACTGTTGCCTTTCCCGTTTCTCATTTTTCCATTCTCAGATGCTGCTTCGCTCATCTCCTCGCCTGAGTCCCAGCTGGCCAACTCGATGTCGGCCGACGCGGTTGAGCTACTCAAACAGGAGCATGCGGTGGAGCTCCAAGGTCTGCGGGCTCAAGCTGCCCGGGCCCAAGCGTTGGAAACAGAGCTGATGAAGGCTCGAGAGGCGGAATTGTCACTGCGGCTGGAATTTGACTGTCGGCTGACCGAGGAGCGAGAAATCCTCTCCGCGAAGTATAACGGCGAGGTGGATGAGCTTCGCGCGTCACTGGAGGGTAAAGTCGAGATCCACAATGTCAAGATCAGCGAGCTGGAAACTCTCCGGGCGCTCGACAGCAAGCAGCATGACGACGATCTCAGCACTTGGCGCGCTTGGGACCGCAAGCTCCACTCCGGTCTCCTGGGACTAGAGGAAGCCCTCCACGGTAGGCTTCAGCTCCCGCTTCCAAACCTTTGCTTTTTCAAGCTGTTTCTCATTTCCTGGCCGCTCTCGCAGGGGCCTTCCCCAACTCTGACGAGGCCGCAACAGCCGCGCTGGAGAAGTACCAAGCTGAGCAGAAGATCATCCCCTACGGCGACCCCGAGGCTAAATTTACCCCCGAAGAGCTGATGGCGTTGGTCAAAGGTCGACTCCACCCCGTGGCCAAGCTGGGAGGCGAGCTTCGCCAAGCTGTTACCTCCGTGTTCAAAGACTTGTGGCCTGGGCGAGCGGTGCCTGGTGACATCGAGACACTCCTCAGATGGATTCCGCTCGTATCCAACCGGGTTGACATCTGGAAGGAGTCTTCGGCCTGAGCTGGCGCTGCGCAGGCCTTGGAGTTCGTGCTCTTGTGGTACCCAGGTGTTAGCCCAGACCAGCTAGAGCATCTTCGCGAGGGTGGGTTGGCTGCTCTCGACGAGGCCAAGCTTTGCCAGCGCGCCCGCGCCATTGCTGAATGTGCCGATACCAACGTGCTCTTCGACGCTGGGGAGAGTGACAAGTCCCTGGACGATGCGGACTTCGAGGAGCCCAGCTCTGCAGAGGCGCCTCAGAAAGCCCCCGAGGATCTCGCTGATAACTCCATTCCTCCGTCCCCCAGTGGAGATGACTTTGTTTTAGCAGCTAGGACTGGCGATGCTGCCCCGCTGGAGCCGGCTGGCTCACCAAGCGCCCCCTGACCATGTCAGGATTCCCTTATTCATTTGTATGTGTGTTGAACTTATGCCGTGCTCAATGACATTTTGTTCATGTATACTGATGACGTTTCATCCTAAGTCCCTTATGTGTTGGTTTCTAGTCGTTTATGGACCGGATTTAGCCTGACCTCTTTCGACTTTTTCCTTTATCTCCCCATCCTTCGGCCCTTCTACCACCAACCAGCAGCCTGGTGCCGGTTGGTCTCCCTTGGACTGGCAGCCGAATGCCAGTCTTGGGTGGGAGCGTGCCGCGGGATGAGGAGTAGTACTTCGGTGTGTAAGAGATCCGGCTTGGTCCAGTCCACGCACAACTATTAACCAACGCACGCGGTTCTTGGGTGAACGCTCGTTAACATTTTTTGCATTCTGTCCTCTTAGCGATTTTCCTAAGTGGGTGACCTGCCGGTTCCATCTCCCGTGGCTCGGGATGGAGGTTGGGCTCGGGGTCCGATCCACACACAATACTCATTCGTCTGACAAGAGGCTCGGTTCGTCGGGTTTCGGGTGTTGCCTCTTAGCGATTTTCCTAGGTGGGTGACCTGCCGGCTCCATCTCCTGCTACGCGAGATGGAGGTTGGGCTTGGGGTCTGGTCCGCACATAGTACTCGTTCGTCTGACAAGAGGATCGGTTCGTCGGGTTGGGGCTGCCGGCTCCCGCTTGAAGCCGGGTTCCAGTCCCCGTGAATAACGCTTAGAAAGGTAAAAGATACTTTAAAGCACTTTTCCCTGGGATCAGCCGTATGCCACCCAACTTTCTTTTATTCATCAGCACTTGTTCGGGATACAAGGTTTTTGCCTTGGCTAGCCAAAGGTCTTAAGTGATCGACGTCTCGACTTGTCTTAGGCGAGGCCGTGAGGTACTCCTTCCTACCTCGAGGAAGGGCCAGCCCCCGAGACAAGAGCTTTTGCCTCTTTGCCCGCCTCAGGCGGGACTTCCTTGGCGCTGCTTGCCGGCTTGAGGTGAGGGACTAGCTAGCTCGATGCCGGGCAGCCCGATTGGACCACCGCCACCCGCTGCAGTAGCTGATGCTTCTCCTCAGCGATGACCAGAGCTTCCGCCAGCTTAGAGCTGGCCCTTGCGCACTCTATCGACTTCTTGTATCACCCGGCGATAGTAATCACCCCACGAGGGCCAGGGAGCTTCATCTTCAAGTAGGCGTAGTGCGGGACTGCCATGAACTTGGCCAGGGCAGGTCGACCTAGCAGCGCATGGTAGGGGCTGTTGAGGTCTACCACCTCGAACCAGATCGGCTCGTGGCGATGGTTGTCCTTTCCACCGAACAACACTTCCGGTTCGATCCTCCCCATTGGCGTACAAGAATATCCCGGCACGATCCCATGAAAGGTTAGCTTGGTAGGCTTCAGCTGGATCGCTGGGATCCCGAGCTTTTCCATCAAAGTGCGGTAGAGCAGGTTGATGCTACTGCCACCATCGATGAGCACGTGCGAGAACCGGCAAGTAGGCGTCTTCGAGAACACAATCGGGTCCAAGACCAACGTGTAGCCCCCGGGTCTCGGCATGAGTGGCGGGTGATCTTCGCGCCCCCAGGTGATGGATGTGTCAGACCAGTGCATGTACTGCGGTCCAACTTGCATGACTGCGTTCACCTGAACACCAAACCATGGCTCATCCTTTGGGTCTTATGTCCGGGAAGTGAAGACATGATATTGTTCCACATTGGCTTCCTCAGGGTAGTCCCTAGCAGCTTTAGCCGGCTGCCGATTCTTGTTTCCTTACGCTTCCGTTGGCAGGCCTGGCGGAGGGCTAGCCAGTTGGTGGTTGCCTTGCTCCAGGTCTCTAGTGAAACTGCACTGGCGAGTAGTATGCGTTGCCGGCTTGCCTGAGACACTATGGAACTTGCAGGGTTGATCTAGCATCACCTCGATGGTGTACTTGTCCTTGCTGAACTTGTCTCCTTTGCACTTCTGGCTTCCACCTGTAGCCCCTGAGCTTCCTTGAACGGCGGCCACTTGCTGGGAGCCGTACTTGTTATCACGATGCTCGTCTTTTCTCTTGCCGTGTCGGTCGCGGTTGTGATGTCCACCCTGGCCGGTTGCCGGCTGAGATTGGCCTCCGGCTGGCGCTGGCTTAACATATTGCACCCTTGCAGCGGAGTCGGCGGAAGCGTACTTGTCCGCTATCGCCATGAAGTCAGCCATTGTCTTCGGCTTGGCTCGGTGGAGCTTGTGCTTCAACAAGGTTCCTTCTCTGCATCCGTCCGTGAAGTAGCCAATGGCTTGCTCCTCGCCCACTCCTTCGCATGAGTTGTGCAGCTCGGACCATCTCGTGAGGTAGTCACGGTCTGGCTCATCTGGGCCTTGCTTGCAGAGGGCCAGCTGCCGTGGGCGACGCGGTCTCTTGTAAGTTCCCATGAAGTTCTTGATAAATGCTTCTTGGAAATCATGCCAGGAGTTGATCTGCAGAGCCGGCAGGCTATTGAGCCATGTCCGAGCAGATCTTGTGAGCATGAGCGGCGCGTAGCGCACCGCTGTCCTCTTGTTGCCACCAGCGATGTTGACGGCGGTGACGTAGTCTGATAGCCAGTCTTCCGGCTTCACCGCCCCAGTGTACTTGGGCATGTCACGCGGGAGCGCAAACTTGGCCGGAAAGGGCTCGTTGCGGATGCGAGGGCCAAAGCAGACCAGCCCCGCTGAAGATTCCTCCTCGTCGAACTTGGAGTCCGCCAACTGGTTGAGCCGATGGCGAGCGTCATCCTTCGGTGGGTCAATGCGCTCCCCGATCCTCAGGCTCACGTGCGAGCGAGCTGGCTGATGACCTTGAGCGCCTTGGCCGGCTCCTTGGGCCAGCGCGGCCTGCGCCACAGACTTGCCGCGTGCCGGCTCCGCTGCGTCTGTCCGAGGAGGATGACGCAGCTTGCTGGTGACCGTGGCTGGATCTCGGGGCTGTCGGTATTGGTGGCCAGAATGCTGGGTGTGGTGGTTTCCACCACTTTTGCCAGGTGCTCGGTTGCTCCGGCTGTGCTCCGCCGGGCCATGATTGGGTGATGAAGCCTGTCCCTGTGACTTGTTTTGGCCGGCTACGACGATGCGGTTGTTGTGCCGGGTACCGCTCGCCTCTCCGTGCGGCTCCATCTCCTGCTGCTGCAGATCGGCGGCATCCAGGAGTTCCTGGATCTGGGCTTGCTTCTCCCGCAAGTCCTCGCCTTGCAGTCCATCCAGTTCAGAAGTGATGTAGCGTGTGGCGCGGAGATTCTTCGTGGGCGTGCTGTAGGTAGGCTTGGCGATGACTGGAGGCAGCTTCGCCAAGGGCGCTGCCTGGTTCAGCTCCGCGCCCAGCTCGCGGCCTCGTTGACGAACTTGTCCCGCCCGGCTAGGACCGTCTCTAGCTGGGGTGAAGCCATGGGCGGTGTTGTACTCGTGAAGCGTGGAGAGGACATGCCGACGAGTGTCTTTGACGCCAATCGCTTCCTTGAGGAGGTTGCAACACGTTCGCTCCAGATCCTCGGAGAGCTTGACTGGATCGGTGGTGAGGTCGAGTGGAGCACGCAGGTCCGTGATGGCTGCGTCCAACACGTCCCGCTCTGGAGGTGGAAGATCTTGTTCCTGTGGAGGTGGGCGTTCGAGCGGCGAGCGCGCGGAGCGCGGTGGGTCACCGCCACCAACATCCTCCAGGGCCAGCACTTCGACCATGGTGCAAAAATCACTGCTTTTGCCGCCGTCTGAATCTATGTCACAGAGAGGGTCAAGCACATCGGTTACCTCCTCTGGGAAGGGCTTGGCGACGTAGAAGCGGTGGCTGCCGATGTCGAGGAAGGAGCTGGTGTCGTCGAGGCCATCCTTGAAGTAGGCCAAGTTGTTGCTGACGCAGTCGAAGGTGCCGAACCACCTGACCAGGCCGGAGGCGACCTTCTCGCCGAGAGCCAATGAGGGTCCCGGCCGGAACATGACTCCGCTCGCCGCCGCGCATTGCCCCATGGTGGGCGCCAACTGTCGTGGGAATTTGGAGACAGTAGCCATGGGGTGGCTTAACGAAGGGGCTCGACGGTGGTGCGACGATGGGTCCATCTCGGGATTATGCCAACGGAGACACCTCGGTTTACCTAGGTTTAGGGCCCTCCACGCCGGAGGTAAAACCCCTACTTCCTGCCTGCTTTGTATTATCTCGACAGTGGTTACAATGCTCCTCGAGCTGTTCGGGCTAGAGGAGGAAGAAGAAGATCGGATCCCCTAGTCTAAGGGTCCAGACCCCCCTTATATAGGCGGGTGTCTGGTTATAGGTTAGGTGGCAGTTCGTCCGGCTGCCGGCTCCTCCGTGGCTGCATCCTCAGCGTGATCCTCTGGCCCTGCTCTGACGATCACGCTTTATAAAGCACCTTTCCCCCTTGGACCGGCATCTAGGAGGCATATGCCCTCCCTTTTGCCTCGGATCCTTTTGTGGGGAAGGCTCCTTGATCGCTGGTTGGTGGAGTCCGGTCGTGGCGTGCGTCACTCCTGTCTTTTGCCTCTGTCAACCTTGTCGGGTCCAGGACACTTTCGGTGAAACAACCGTTGGAGGATTCTTGTCTTCATCGCCCGGCTCTGGCTCTCCTCGGTGGAGTCGCCAGCCGGCTGCTGGCGTAGCCGGCCCTTCGGGCAGAGCCGGTCTTCTCGCCCTAGAGCCATGGAGATTCCTGGGATGCCAACCGGCAGACAGCACGGCCCTTGGCATGCCCCATAAGTCATCCCCACGACACCAGAAAAGATCCAAGCAATACTAACGATGGGGAAACCAACAAAATTGCATGACGTACAGAAGCTCGTAGGGCGCATCACGGCACTAAGTCGATTCATCGCACGGTTAGGAGAAAAAAGCACTCCCTTTCTATGCACTCATGAAAAAATTAGACGACAAATTCGAGTGGACAGAAGAAGCGGATACAGCTTTCGCACAATTGAAAAAGTGCTCTCCACACCGCTGGTGCTGGTCGTACCAAATGAAAAAGAGCCGCTATTACTGTATATTGCAGCAACACATCAAGTGTTGAGTACAGTATTAGTAGTTGAAAGAAGCAAAGAGGGAAAAGCTCATGGAGTCCAGAGGCCAGTATATTTCCTCAGCGAAGTACTATCTCCAACAAAACAGAGGTACCCGCACTATCAAAAACTTGCATACAGTGTATTCACAATAGCATGAAAGCTACAACAATATTTAATGGTGCACCCAATAATAGTGGTTAATGAAGCACCACTATCCAACATATTAAACAACCCTTCAGCAACAGGACGTGTCTCCTTATGGGGAATCAAATTTTCACCCCTGGACATCACGTATGAAAAGCGAAAGGCAATCAAATCACAAGTTCTGCCAGATTTCACAGCAGAGTGGCTAGAGTTACAAAACACAGGACTGCCAGACCTATCAAGTGTGTGGACAATGTACTTCGATGGATCAAAAAGAGTCCAAGGCGCAGGAGCAGGAGTAATCTTGATATCACCGCAAGGCGACAAGTTAAAATATGTTTTAAGGATGAGTTTCCCTCAAGCTTCTAATAATGAAGCCGAATACGAGGCTCTACTCCACGGAATGAAAATGGCCAAAGCGTGCGGAGCGACTCAACCAAAAATATTCGGGGACTCAAATTTCGTCGTCCAACAAGTGATGAACAGGTGTGACGCCATCAGTGACAATATGACAGCATACAAAAACTTATACTGCTATCTAGAGTTAACATTCGATGGATGTGAAGTTTCGCACGTCAGCAGGGCCAGCAACGAGGAAGCCGATAATTTAGCAAATATCGGGTCCCAATGTCTACCTATACCGCTAGGAGTCTTTTGGAAAGAAATCATAGAGAGATCAATAAAGAATAACAAAACTTTGACTACAGAAGAACAAGGCCAGCTCCAAGCAACAGGCTCGGGGGCTGGCAAGCCTGGCAAAGGAAGCACAGCAGAACCAAATAAGTTATGATGATCAAAGAAACCTGGATGTAGCCATATTTGGCATATATGATAAACAAGGAACTACCCAAAGACACAGTAGAAGCAAGAAGGATAATACGACGATCCAAGGCTTTCGTCGTGTTACAAGGAAAGTTGTACAAGAAAAGTATAACGGGCGTTTTGCAACGAGGCGTCACTCCTCAAGAAGGACAAGAAATACTAAAAGATATCCACGCAGGAGTATATGGACATCACGCTAGCAGCAGAGCCATTGCAGCTAAAGCCTTTTGTGCAGGGTTCTACTGGTTAACAGCCATTGAAGATGCAAAAGATATAGTCAGCAAATGCGAGGCTTGACAACGTTTCGCATCTCGACCACATGCACCGGCAGCAGAATTGCAGCCGATACCATTATCCAGGCCTTTTGCGCAATGGGGTCTCGATATGGTAGGAAAAGTGCATAAATCTTGGCCAGGAGGGCATGTCTACATGTTGGTGGCAGTCGGCAAATTTACCAAATGGGCAGAGGCAGCCCCCGTAACAACCTAAGATTCCACAGCAGCAATCAACTTCATCAAGTCTATAGTGTTTCACTTTGGAGTACCACACAGCATCATCACAGACAATGGGAAAAACTTCACATCAAAAGAGTTCAAGAGCTACTGTGAAAGTATGGGAATCAAACTGAAATTCACATTTGTAGCGCATCCAAAGACAAATGGATAAGTCGAGAAAGCCAATGGCTTAATATGCAATGGGATAAAAAAGAGGCTGTTAGCACCCCTCGAGAAAGCCAAACACGCTTGGGTAGACGAGCTGCCCTCCGTGCTCTGGAGTCTTAGAACTACACCCAATGCGGCTACTCAAGAAACCCCCTTCTTTCTGGTCCACGGCGCAGAAGCCGTGCTTCCAGTCGAAATCACCCATGAAGCCCCAAGAATCGCGGCTTACGATGAGACAACTTCCACAAAAGCACTTCAGGATGATGTCGATGCACTCGACGAAGCAAGAGACGTAGCGCTCGCTAGGGCTACGCAATACCAGCAAAACTTACAAAACTACCATAGTAGTCGAGTTCGTCCACGATCTTTCGTGGTAGGAGATTTGGTCTTATGACTCAAGCATGACGGTCATGGCAAATTAGAGTCCCCACGGGTAGGACCTTACATCGTAACAGAAGTAATACCAGGAGGAGCTTATCGACTACAAGACAAGAAAACAGGGAAAGATGAAAGCAACCCGTGGAGTGCAGAACAACTACGGCGGTTCTACGCATAGAAGGAGTATGGCGACAGGAACTTTTGAGTCATGACCCTCTGAACCCAGAACATGAGGCCACAGGTCAGGTTCTTTGGGTCAACTCAACAATATGTGTAAACATATTTCTACTTTTCCACTCGGGGGCACCGACCCTCGAGTCGTATGAAATAAAATAAGCACTTATCGAGATGTCGTATCCATGATTATTCGAGAAAAATTTACAAGGTTGTTCACAACCCAATATTTGACAACAAAAATAAGCACAGTTCAACGATAGCTCTGTGGTAAATCAAAAGCATACCTCGGAACATTGATTAGTTCCCATGGTCTATTAATAGATAAATAAGGAGACACAAAATGAAGATCATCATGAGTACTTATTACATCAAGCACTAAAAAGGAAAGATTACAACGAGGGAGCATCTAATGAAAGTGTACTTCTGCCTCATACTTCTTCTAGCACTGAGTACCATCATAGATCTTCACATCAAACTTCGATGTACCGCAATGGTAATCGAAGATCATGAAAAACCCTTGGTGGAGGTCATGGTCTTCTACAAAAAGGGACTTCCACCCCTGAAGTACATCTCGCCGTCTCCATCGTACCACACCTCTACCTCGTAGGGAGTTCCTCCTCCAGAGTGTTCGCGAAGAACAGCTTCACGAAGTTCTTGCCCATCCATGAATTCAGTAAACTTCAGCAGCACCCGCTGAATTTCACGGCATTGAGCATCAGCGATACAGAAGAAGAAATAAAATTTGGGAGAAGGAGGAGGAGAAGCATTATGCGGCGGAGCGCTAGGACCTGATGCAGCAGCAGAACCCTTGGGCTTGTTCTTACTCCCCACAGGGCGGCCAGGGCGCCGTTTCACAGGAACGGACGGTGAAGCCACTGTAGCAGGGTCTTTAGATTTATTTTTACTACCGCAAGGACGGCCGCGACCCCGCTTCACCACCTGCGCACCGACGTTTAGGTGCGAACCACCAGCATCGGCCATGGGAGGCAAGCGCTTGGAGAGGAAACCCTAGATGGGATGAGGAAGAAGAAGACAATGCGGCGGAGGAAGATAGCAATGAAAGAGTTAGGGTTTTTCCCTAGCCAAACGCGCTTTATTTATAACCAAACTATCATGGGCCTCAGTAAATTAAAAGTCCAAAAACATCTACGGGCTTTTATATTTTGCCCCGAGCAGAAGATAAGGCAACGACAGTATATCAAAGACAAGATACGTGTATAGTTATGAGGAGAAAAGTGCACTATAGATGAACAAGTGTATGTCAAGAAGCACAACGCACCACGTCATGGACTCAGGGGCTCATATCATGAGAAGAGAAGGAATAAAAATTAAGCACAAAACGTGCCAAAACTATCACAGGAGAAAATTTATTAGGCAGACATATTTATATTTTGAGCCTATACCCGAAAAATTTCGGCTATAGCCTCGGTGGCTACTCCCATCGGGAGCGCTGGCCGCGCACCCGATAAAAAGAAGACGACAGAAAGAAGAAGAAGAAATTGGAGTCTATGATCGGTTACAAGTACCCATCCATAGCCTCGGGGGCTACTTACATCAGGAGCACTGGTTGTGCACCCCATGATAATGGACCAACTTGGCGACAAATAATATAGGCGCAATCGACTACCTTTTGTCGACAATGAACTTCGACTTCATTGTTGACAAAATAAAAATCGATGACTCCCATCAGGAGATATTTATGAGAGTTTGAAAGAACAACTCAAACATTTTGTACATTCCAACAGTCAAACAAGGCTGTGACATATGATTCTCGAGTTGCGTCATCGTGACAAAACTCGAATGCCATGATTGAAACATATCGTGAAGGTAAGACCCCAGGATCCGTCCTGTGTGGCCTGGTATACGCACATGAATGCGCTCTGCTAGTAACTATCTGTGTCTACGACGCGAAGAAAATCCTGATGGACGCACTGGGTACCCTGAGAACCACTCACTAGTAGAGAAAAGCTTATCCCCGGCGCACAAAAAATGCTTATCCCTGGCAAATTTGGGTTCGCCAGCGACCTACATGCCGGCGGTAATGTATTATCCCTAGCGAATTTACACTATGCGCCGGGGATACAAGAATTCCCGCTAGCGAATATGCACTATGCGCCGGGGATAAAAGTTATCCCTGGCGAACTAAAAAGTGGTTCGCCGGGATAAAAATTCAAAAATCCGAAAAAATTCAAAAAAAATTCAAAAAAAATCTAAAAACCGAATTAACATTGAAAACTGTAAATATACGATTTTTTGACCATTTTATCACACCTAGAATCTCCTCAATTCACACCAAAATGATAATTTCCCGCTCGGTCACCCATCCTAACATTGCTCTAGGCCAAGCACACTTAACTTCTTCGTTCTATTTGGATGTGCTAGCTCCTACACCCATTATACTTTATTGATTCTATTACCCTTTCAATCCTTATAAGCCTTATGTGTGTGTGAGTGTGTGTGAGTGTGTGTATGTGTGTGTATATGTGTGAGTATGTGTCAGTGTGTGTGAGTGTGTCTATGTGTGTGTGAGTGTGTGTATGTGTGTGTGAGTGTGTGTATGTGTATGTGTGTGTGAGTGTGTGTATGTGTGTGTGAGTGTGTGTGTATGTAACTTCGGGAGACTCGTGAGTCGCTTCATTGGAGATATTTCAAAAATTCCAAAAATCTCAAAAAAATTGAAAAATTCCAAAAATTCCAAAAATTCTAAAAATCTCAAAAAATTCGAAATATTTCAAAAAATTCCAAAAATCTTAAAAAGTTAAAAAATCTCTAAAAATATAAAAAATCCCAACTAAATGGATAAAGAATACAAAAAATGCAAAAAATATTAAAATTTTAAAAAATCCCAAAAATCTTAAAACTTCACGAATCTTAAAGTGCAAAAAAGTCTATTGTCCCTTTTGAATTTTGAGATTGTAAAATTTGTCAAAACGGCCAAAGGTGGTTGAAATCAGATGTAACTTTTTGTGTAGATACTTTTTCATATAAAAAACTTTTCAATCTGACGTCGTATGCAAAAGTTATCGCTGTTTTACTATGACATAACGTTTCTTTGCAAAATATATTGAAATTTTAGTTTGTTATTTTTCATATCAAGTAGAATACATAATATATGGAAATCTTGAAGTTTTTTATTTTTTTGAATTTTGTATCATTTTCTATGATTTTTCACAAACTTATTCCCGGCGCATTAGGTAGGTGCGCCGGGGGCAACACCCTATCCCTGGCGCATAAGAAGGTTCGCCGACAATACACTTGTTATCCCCGGTGCATTAGCAAGATATGCCGGTGATACACCACTTATCCCCGGCGCATCTCTGGGCAATTCGCCAGGGGTAACAGTGAATAGGGGCGGCCCTCCCGGGGTGGGCCTGGTCGGTCTTATCCCTGGCGAATCGGGGGCCTATTCGCCGGCGATAATTAAGTATCACCGGTGAATACAAAAAAATGCGCCAGGGCTATTATTACCACCGGCGAATCTATTTCGTATGCGCCGGCGATAGTGATGCTGGCTATAAGCTTTTCTCTACTAGTGACTGGGACTCATTCTTTGTAAGTCCTAAATGCGGCAAAAGAATGAGTTTGACCAGTTTCCCGGATTCAAGTCCAAGGGGATTGAATTTGAAGTAGGTGACAAGTATCTGTTCTGGCAGTTAACTGACCTCTTGATCCGTCAGAGTTGTCAGGCTTATTCATCAAAACCCCTTGCGAGATAATATAATGAAAGATGTTTATTTTTTAATACAGGAAGAAGAAGTCAAAAGATTGATCAAGTCGAAGAAATGAAGATTTGAGATTCAACCCGAATCTACAATTCTGGTAGAATCTCGAGGGCTACTGACAATGGTATAGATAATAGAGCCCGTTACCTAAGTACCCCTGAGGCCTATTAAGCTAGGCCCAAGTGTAATCCTAGTCGAAATACGAGTTCATGTCGTATATCGATGTTGTAATATGTATCGGACCCCTCCCGATCCTTGAGACCTGGCCACCTATATATAGAGGCCAGGAGAGGACGGTATGGGACAGATTGAAAGCATGCCTAGTTCATCACCACATTTACTTTCGATATACACCTTGTTTGACTGGTTTACCTTCGAGTTCATCCAACGCCCTACTTCCCCGATCCTAAGTCCTTCATGTAGGACATTTGTCGAGTTAACCCTCGTCAGCGCCCGACCAACGCCCCCTTTTTTTGGTTATTGCTCAAATATGTGTCACTAACTTGTTTTACCTGTCTTTAGAAGAGACATGGACGGTGAAAATGACCCACACCAACCTGAAGAATTCTTATTCGGCATTATACGCGGTGAGCATGTGTATGTGCCTCAAGAAGGTGCAGACCGAGAAGACCCCGGAGTAGCTGTCGGAGAAGGTGTCGACCGAGAAGACCCCGGAGTAGCTGTCGGAGAAGGTGCCGGCCGAGAAGGTGCCGTAGAAGATTAAGGCGAAGAAGATGTTTCATCATTTCTGAACCCTTCCGGTGACAGAATGGAGATAGAAATGTTTGAAGATGAAGGGCAAACAAACACCGATGACGAACGACAATTGGAAACAAACGCCGATGGCGAGGTATATAGATTTAGCTTTTGGTGATACGAAGGGAATATGCATATATATATATATATATATATATATATATGTATTAACGATTCTTTCTTTTTTCAACCGTCTGGATCGAGCAAATCGTATTCTAAACAAGGCCTGAGCTAAAAGTTGAATGCGAATCAGAAGCTGAGCATCGATGTAGTAGCTCCAGATGGCAAACTGTTGGAGCCAAAATAGCACGCAACAAAATTTGTAAATCAATGCGGAGTGATTGTTAGGGACACCATCCCGATCACGGTTCAAGAATGGAACGAGCCAAAGAAGGCATGTCTTGGAGCTAGTTTTGTGGACAAAAGATCCAAGAAAGACCTTTGGAGGAAGCTCATGGCAAATTTCATTCTACCTCCGGAGTACTCCAAGAAGGATGATGATGGTAATGAAATTCTGGGTGGACGTGAAAGGAGAAGGAGAGTCAAATAGTACGCTCTCAAGAAGATGGCTGAAGCATTCCGGGGCTTCAAGAAAATGTTATACGCGAAGTATACCACGAAATAGAAAACTCCAGTATTCGAAGGAGCATACGAGAAGTTGAGACAACAGTGGCCTGAATTTGTGGCATTCAAGGCTTCTGAGAGAGCCAAGGAAATGTCATTGAAAAATAAGGCAAATGCTGATAAGAAGGAACATCACCATGTTTTGGGGCTAGGCGGCTACAAGATTGAAGTGCCTAGGTGGGAAGCTATGGAGAATGAACTGAGGAATAAAGGAATCACTCTAGGTACAGAGGGATGGCTCAAAAGGGCTAAGCACTGGTGGTATGGGCATGGAGGATCATTAGACCCGGCAACAGGGGAGTGTGTTCATCGGAAACAAACCTTTACTCCCACAGCAAAACTTGTTAACAATGATGTTAGGGAGAAGACAAATTGTGAGCTACATCAGCCAATGAAGAACATGACATTCAAGGTGGCGAGCGGTGACGCTTTACCTTGTCTACCTGAAGCACTCCACCATGGGAACCCAATACGGGCTGGCTATGCTCGTGTCTCGGTGCTTGACATAGTGCCGGGGATCGAGGACCTAGAGCTTGACTTCGCTACACCTGAAAGGGGATGTGAGACTTGGAGATGTCAAGGGCCAAATCGTTTTATGGCAAAAGAAATACATCATGTTTCTAGGCTCAGCGCCAAGGACACCGACTCCGAGGAATCCAAGTCCACCCTCCCCCGGTGAACATCGTCCACCTACGTCACCCCCATCCCATAGGCTCCGCGTCAGCCGACGTCGCCCCGGAGTCCACCTCGGGCGCCACGTCAGCCGACGCCGCCCCCTAGTGCACCTCCCGTGCGTCAGCCCACTTTGTCCTTGATGACCCACAAGTATAGGGGGTGTATCATAGTACTTTCGATAAATAAGAGTGTCGAACCCAACGAGGAATAGAAGGTGTTGACAAGCGGTTTTGATCAAGGATTCATTGTAAATACTAGCAAACGGGTTTTCAGGGGTATTTGGTAATGCAAGTAAATAAAGTATGAGTAAGTAAAAGACAATAATAGTAATTGCTGCAAGTGGCCCAATCCTTTTTAGAGCAAAGGACAAGCCGATTATGTACTTATGATTACCAAACGTTCCTGAGGACACACGGGAGTTTCTGTCGAGAGCTTTCGCTTCATGCTGCTAAGTAATCTTCATTGGTTTGATAAGTGTTATGGGGATGAACCTGTGCTAGCACACTACCCTTACTAGGACTAATACACACTTGTGATTATACCCCTTGTAAGCATCCGCAAATACGAAAAATTAATTAAGATAAATCTAACCACAGCCTTAAACTCTGAGATCCTACGCTCCCTGGTGCAATGGTTTCCTAACGGGGGTTTAGGTTTTTGTTGCTCCGGCAACCCCACAATTAGTAGCCAAATACACAATGCATTCCAATAGGCCCATAAATGGTGAAGTATCATGTAGTCAACATTCACATGACACCACTAGTAGAATAGCACCACAACATATAAATATCAAACCATAAAATATTACTCAACATAGTTTCACTACTAACATCTTGACTTCTCCCATGTCCTCAAGAACTAAATGAACTACTCACAAGACATCATATGAATCATGACCAGAGGTGAAATAATGGTAAATAACAATGTGAACAAAAACCTTAATTCAATGGTTCCACTCAATAGCATCAACTACGAGAGTAATCAACACCGGGAAAGTTTCCCCTAAGAATTGGACAAGATTCAACCCAAGATGTTACAGCGGGATGGCGTGGTGATGGTGGAGATGAAGGTGCTGCTGGTGATGATGATGATGATGACCCTGATGAAGTCCAGCGCGATGGTGATGACGATGGCGACGATCTCCCCTCTTCGGGAAGGAATTTGCCGGTAGATTTTTGCCTGCCGGAGAGCTTTTCTCTCTCGGTGTTTTCTGCCCCGCAGAGGCGGCGGTGTCTATCTCAGATCCCCCGCTCTCGACTTAGGTTTTCAGGGACGACAATATACGCGAGGGGGCGATAGCAGAAGTAGGCTAGGGTGGCCTCACCCCAGGGTGGCACGGCCAGGGGTTGACCCGCGCAACCTGGTGGTGTGGGCCCCCTGCTGCTCCTTTCGCCCTATCCTTCTGGCTACTTTCGTCTTCTGATAATATATGAATTTCTGGGTATTTCCCTGGAATTGTTGATCTTCAGAAATATGGTGTCTTGATGGTCCTTTTTCCAGCAGAATCCCGACTCCGGCAGCAAGTTCTCCAATGATCATCAAACATGTAAAAACAGAGGAAACAACATAAGTATCATTTCTAAATATGAAATATATCAATGAATAATAGTAAATTATGATTTAAAATAGTGATGCAAAATGGACGTATCAACCCCCCAAGCTTAGACCTCGCTTGTCCCCAAGCGAAAACTGAACTCGGTAAACATGACCACAGGTTTATGGAGTGAAGTGTCGATAAACAAAATACGGACAAGAAGCATCACATTTACCAAGGCACAAGTCATAATAGACAGCAACTTCCCTTCATATAACTAGACTTGCAATAGGTAAAGCAAATCACAATAAGGATGCACAAGGTAAATCATGATTGGTGATGGCAAACCTTTGTTCTTGGTTAGAGAACAATGAACAGACTGTACTAATTTTTAAACGGAGCCTTTTATAATAGAACTAATATAGCAAAAACCATATGCTCAATGAAACAAACTCTTTACAATCATAGAAAGCTTTCAAAGATTTATTCTTCTAGATAAAAGCATCATAATAAACAAAGGAAAATAGTAAACATGGTCGAACAAATCAACATATCGATGAATGAAACATAACAACTCAAATGCTTGCTTGAGATAGAGGGGAATAGGTTGACTCAACATAAAAGTAAAAGATAGGCCCTTCACAGAGGGAAGCAAGGATTAACATGTGCTAGAGCTTTTCATTTGTAAAATAGAGGTAAAAGTTGTTTTGAGAGGTGGTTGTCTTTGTCAACGACTAGCAACGGATTTCTTGATATCTTCCATACTAAACAAGTGAGAGCGGTTCCGAGATGTTGATTAATTGGCACAATTGTGCTCTTTTATAGCTTGGCACTCCTCCCCACTTTTCCTTTCTCAAACCATGGCTAACCGATTCCATCGGGTGCCCACCAACATTCACATACCATGGAGGAGTGCCCTTTCTTTCTTTTCTTTTTCTTTTTTAGATTACAATGGTCTGACCAGCTTCCTTGCAAAATTAGTGACGAGCAGATGAAGCATGCAAGTCGAGGGGTACTCAATTTAGTATGGAAGATAACAAACCCAACCACTACGTCCTCATGAGCTAAAAATAGTGGCACAAAACGAGAAGCAGTTGAAGGTTTTTGAAAGGTAGCACATGAAAATTTACTTGGAATGGCTTGAAATACCATGCATCAGAATTTATAGTGGACTCTTTGGAAGTAACTTGGTTTTTTGGGGGAATGGATGCACGAGAAGTATTCCCTCTCAGTACTGGTTTTTGGCTAGCAAGGCTGGGTAGCAAGCATAAGAGTTGCATGAAACAAACAAACGTACATGTGATAAAAAACAATCATGCAAATTTCCTTGAAAGTACAAACGATTTTAACTTGAGAATACTAATGCTTATGAGCCAACCATGAAGGAAAGCTGAAATGATGTATCTACTAGTATTTCCTTTTTTTTGAAGGTAAAACAGTGGGGGAGAGCCCCACTGCACTTTTATAGATTGAGGGAATTTACAAAGTGTACATATTTACAGAGCGCATAAGATAAAGTATAAAAAAATAAAAAAATAAGAGGAAGTTTATGTTACATTTTGTAGCCAATCTACAAATTGATCATAAAATTTCTGCTTCATTCTGAACTTTAGCATTCTAAGTTCATTCATGTAGATAGCTTTCCAACTAGACCATCTTGCTTCCTGGTTATTGAAGATTTTATTGTTTCTGATGATCCAAATATCCAAGAAGGCAAAATCACAATATCCATGCTGAATGGAAGCTTCAGTAAGTCTTTCATGTTGGAAATAGATTCCAAGACTGAGAGATTTTTTGTTCTTTGAGGACAAATATAATCCCAGCATTCTTCAGCAAAAGGACAAGTCCAGAATAGATGAACAAGCGTTTCTTCTTGTCTGCATTCCATGGTGGCACAATCATAACATGCCAAGATGAAATTTTTCCTTCCCAGCAAATTTCTTGTATTAAGTCTGTCATGGAGAAGTAACCAGAAGAAGAATTTGTGCTTTGCTTGACAACTGGTTTTCCAAATCCAAGTGAAATGAGGTGGGCTCTGCTGATATCCAATTAGAGCTTTGTATGCTTTTTGCGTGGATGTAGCTCCATTTATCAATCTCTCCTGAGGAAGTACGTTCAGAAATCACTTCACATAATGTTTCAAGGTTCTGAAATTCTGTGTATGCTTCCAGAGACATTGGAAGGTGAAAGAGATCTTCAAGAAATTCAGTATGAATTGCATCATGGACAGTGATATCCATCTTCTTCGAATAAGAAGCAAGATGTGGGAATTTTTGAAAGAGGCAGTTATCTGTCCAAAGATCTGTCCACAAGTATGCAGATTTCCCATCTCCAATATTGCATTTACTTATTCCTTTGAATTTGTCCAACAGTTTCAGGTGTGCTTTCCACCAAAAAGATCCTTCCATATGGTTTCCAGGGATTTGACCATTACTGTAATATGAACTCCAGACCAATTTTACCCATGGAATATCATGTCTGTTAAAAAATTTATGGAGGTTTTTGAGGAGAAGCACTTCATTCTGAGTAGAAAGATCAAGCACACCCAAGCCTCCTTGATTTTTTGGCCTACAAATCTTTTCCCATGCCACCAAGGCAGGTCCCCTTGACTGTACATCATTGTTCTTTTTTCTCCAAAGGCAGTGTCTCATGTATTTAACAATTTGCTTTTTGATAGAGACAGGAATATCAAGGCAACACATGAAAAAAATTGGGAGTGATGAAAGTACTGACTTGACCATTAATAATTTTCCACCATAATCAAGAAAGTCAGCAATTCCATTGAGTCTTCTTTCCACTCTTTGCACAATTGGAAGGAAAAATTCCAGGCTTGGCTTTGTGATGCTTAATGGCAGACCCAGATATGTAAAAGGCAGCATGCTTTGCTTACATTGCAAAGTTCTTGCAAAATGAGTGAGTCTGTCTTCTTCCAGATTGATAGGCATCAAACAATACTTTGAGTAATTCACTTTGAGTCCAGTAGATTCTGAGAAAGCATGGAGTAAACCTTTCAAGCAAATAAGTTGTAGAGCATCTGCTTTGAGAATAATGAGGGTGTCATCTACATATTGAATTACAGGGAAATCTGGGTTTGCATTTCTTGGAAGAGGAAGGGTCATTACACCAGCGTTCATTGCTTTGTTCAGAACTACTTGAAGGCAATCTGCAGCAAGCACAAACAGTAAAGGAGAGAGGGGATCTCCTTGTCTAACTCCCCTTCTGCAGTAGAATTTTTTCCCTAGAACACCATTTAGAAGAACTGAAGAAGAGCCAGATCCCAAAATCAGTTCTATCCATTTGATCCATTTCTCCCCAAACCCTCTTGCTTTGAGAATCTCAATAATTGCAGCATGTTCAATTTTATCAAAGGCTTTTTCAAAGTCTAATTTGAGAATCATAATTTCTTCCTTTGATTTATGACATTGAAATAGATATTCATAAGCCCAACCCAAGCAATCTTGAATAGATCTTTTCTTCAGGAATCCACATTGATTACTGTGAACAAGTTTCAAGATGACCTTTTGCAATCTATTTGCCAGCATCTTAGTAATAATTTTAAGCACACTATTCAAAAGAGAGATGGGCCTGAAATCATTAGCAGAAACTAGATTATCTCCCTTTGGAATTAAGGTGATGAAGGAAGAGTTGATACTTTCTAGAGCAACTTTTTCATCATAGAAGTCCTGGATTAATTCCTTCACATCTTTTGCAATAATTGGCCAACAGCTCTTGATAAACTCATTATTAAAGCCATCAGGTCCTGGAGATTTATCATTGGGTAAGTCATCTATCACATCTTTAATTTCCTTCTCAGAAAAAGGGCTCTCCAAGGCAACTATTGAATCAGTGTCCAAACTTTGACCATACATTTCTCTCAGATTGAACTTCATAGAGGTTTTATCAGATTGTCCCATTCTCTCCTTGAAGGTTTTCCAAAGCATGGCAGCCTTGCCATCATGATCTGAAATTTCAGCTAGATCCTCACTTAGCAACATTGAGATATAGTTGCTTCTATAGTTGATGGTGGCTTTAGTGTGAAAGAACTTTGTATTCTCATTTCCCAATTTTACCCATTTGATTTTGCCTCTTTGCTTCCAATAGACATTCTGGTTATGAAGCAGCTGTAGCACATGAGATTTTAGTATATCTCTTAAATTCCACTCCTCAGTAGTTAAGTTTCTCCATTCTTCCATGATATCCAATAGGCCAATAGTTTCATTTACCTTAGCAATCAGATCTTTCATGCATGGAATTTTTTTAGCCCAAAGCTTTAAACTCCTTCTCAAGTTTTTGAATTTTGCATTAATTCTCTTTGCACTATCAGGGTAATTGATAGGAATATTCCAAGCATTTTGCACTATCTCTTTAAAGCTGCTGTGATTAAGCCAGAAATTTTCAAATCTGAATATTCTAGCTCTTGGAATTTTTGTACCAATGGAAACCACACAAGGGACATGGTCTGAAGTTGGCTTAGATGAAGGGTACACCATAGTGGATGGATAAGACAGTGTCCAGGAGGCAGAGGTGAAAAACCAGTCTAGTCTTTCAAGAAGAGGGTCTTTTTGCATGTTGCTCCAAGTAAATTTTCTACCCTTCAGAGGCAGTTCCACTAATCCCAAGTTACTAATGGCCTCATTGAATAATAGCATATCATTGACATCCCCACCAGGTTTATTTCTGTCATTTGGGTTTCTGATGAAGTTGAAATCACCCATCACAATCCAATCAGTGTCATCAGCCATAGTAATGTTTGAGAACCAATCAAGAAAAATGGCCTTTCTTTTAGCATGGCATGGCCCATAAATGTTTGTTAAAATCCAAGAATTCCTAGATAGGTTGCTTGTGAATTTTACAGAAAGTGAGAATTCATTCTGAAATTCAAGATTTCCTTGAAACAAAGAGCCATTCCAGAGAATAATCATCCCACCAGAAGTACCAATTGAGGGCAAAAATTCAAATTTATTGAATCTTTTTGGAGCAAATTTCCTTATAAATTGGATATCAAAATCTTCCCTCTTAGTTTCCTGAATGCAGATAATGTCACAGCCATATTCTTCAATCTTACTGGCTATGGCAAGCCATTTTTTTCTGCATTAATTCCTCTAATATTCCAGTTCATAAATTTCCATATTCTGTTGTGATCCATTAGAAACAAATGGAGGAAATTATTTTTGCAATAAAGCAATTCCACAAGAATTGCTTTTCCACAGACTCACAATCAAAGAGAGAGGAATAATATAAAAGTCTGCTCCACTACACATAGATAATGAGTTCAGAAGCAACACATCCACAAATGGGTTTAAGATGCCACCACAGGATTTGGCAGACAAGATAACTAGGGGAATTATTACATAGCTGTGAAAAGACATGACAATTCGCATCAAAAGTGGTTTTGTGCATCATGGGTAAACTATTTCCATTCCTTCTTCTTTCCCTTCTGGTTGCCACCATCAGCTTCCAGCTTGTCCTTTCCCTTGTCCAACTTCTTCACCGTTTTCAACAGCTTTGAGCTCAGATTTTCCTCTTCCACCTTACAGAAAGAGGTTGCCAAATTTTTAACAATTTTAGACTTAAGGTCTGGAGGAGCAGATGAGCAGGACAAACAATTCTTATCTTTGCAAATAGAGTGATTCTTAAATCCTTCATTAAGCTCAAGGATTCTTGGGCTTCTACTTACCTCAGTATCCACCAGGGGTGCCATCCCTCTTCTCTTTCTTTTGGGTGCAGAAGGTGGGTGCAGAGGCATCTCTTCCTCAGCAGCCTGAGAAGATTCTCCCAAAACAGAGATTGTACATTTAGGAGCTTGGCTAACAACACATTTGTCAGGAACAAGAAATGAAATATATTCTTGATCTTCATTTTCCTTAATTATATTCCATAAGGAGCTATTAAGAAACTTCTTTGTCCAATCAAACTTTTCTAGAGTAAGCAGCATTAAAGTAATGAAATTGAACCAATTGATGGGAATTTCTAATACCTTGCAGGAGGAATTACTCATTTGATCCATGATGTGAGGAGCAAACTATTTTTCCCAAAGAAGCATGCCCTCAGCAGAGAATTTCTCTGTGTCTTCTCTGGGAAAGAAGTGAGTTTTCACCATTCCAAGCTGGAGATGAGCAACTTCTGGAGGTACAAAATCATTAAAGTGAAACATTTCCAGATTTGGGTCAGAGAGGTTATCATCCAGAAGCATATCATTCCCCTGATCATTTTCTGGCTCAGAAACCTCCTCATCCTCATCATTTTCACTGTCTGAGCCAATATCATGGTAGGCCATCATGATGTTCTGCATGCCAACACCCAACTGCATGAAGTTGTCCATATTGAGTGCTTGAGCATCTCCTTGAACATTTACTGGAATTATTGCATCTTCCTGGATAAACTGCATCTCATCCTCTTGCTGGTCATCAGCTAGCTGGTTTACTTCTTCATTGTGTGCATTTACTTGAGGAATTGGGAGATTATTTGACTGTTCACCATCTGACAGAGAAATAGTAACTGTAATGCTGCTTTGTAAATCCAAACCATCAGCATTCCCTTCCATGTTGTTAGCAGCATTTGCAAGATCATTGAGGTTATTGTTTGCTTGCTGTTCTTCAATGGCCCACTGTCCATCTCCCCATGCCATGTTGCCTTCATTTTGCTGCACAGGTGGAGGGACAAAGTTGACAGGGGGCAAAGGATGTGGATCTGCTCCATCTTCAGGAGCTGGGTCTTTATCTTGGGGACCAGCACCAAGAAGGGTCTGTTGCAGCACCTCAATGGAAAATGACCAAGACTCAGTGTCTGGGTTGTCCCCATCTGTCAGCCTGATGCTTTTTGGAATTTCCTGTAGCTCAGTACACCTAACCTTTGCAATGATTCTTCCTTTATTTCTCTCATCATTTTCCCAAACCAGCAAACGGCCAAACTTGCACACAACAACAGTGTCATCCTCAGTGGACCAGTTGTCCAAAGGAGGTCCTACCATCAAAATCCAACACTCTCTGTTCAAATTTGCTCTCCTCAAATTGGCGCCCTCATTGTGCTCAACAAAGGAGATTTGAATATCCTGGAATTGGTGTGGGCTATTTGCAATGAGTCTATCTCTGTCTCTATAATGCACATAAGCCTGGCCGAAGGGGCATTTCTAAACATCTCTAACCCCCACCCTTGCAACATTCGCTAAGAAATCCTCCAGAACATCACGAACGTTAGCGAAATGTACCTGGCCCTTCGACATGGGCTGGATTGTCGCAATAGCAAATTCTTCATGGCGACAAGGTTGGCAAGGAAGAACAACCCGATGAACCGCAGTACGGCCTTCTATGTGCTGAATCTGAAATCCAGGCGGAACAAAAGGCTGTGGGTCGATGGGGATGTTCACCATTGCCAAGACCTTCGCCAGAGCCGCAGCAGAGGGAGGAGGAGAACTGGGGTTTACTGTTGCAGTAGAAGGCGAGGAGGCAGGGGAATTTGGTGACACGGCCGAGATGGAAAAGGAGAAAAGCTCTTTGAACGTTGAAAAAAATTTGATCGGAGCTGACGGCCCATGGGCCCTAAACCAAGTATGTAAAGGCGAATCAGGCCAATTACTGGGGTCCAGCGCAGAGAAGGAAGCAAATTTTATAAAAGGAATCAGGCCCGGTAATTGAAAAGATTTTGCCCTTTTTGGCACCCAGATTTCCCGCCTATTACTATAAATCGGCGAAGGCATTGAATTTGTCATAATTCAGTTAGTAACTCCATTGACCACCTGAGCGTAACTTTTTCGCTCATTACCAGCATTATTGCAATTAATGCTAATAACATTCTTTGATTTGTCACGATTGAAGGAGGTGGGGGGAGAAGTTACCTGCTCAATTTTTGAGGGGAAAGAAAGCCGTTTGAAAACCGATAATTTTGCAGCATCTTTATTCTTTGATCTTTGAACAAGGGTCCATTCTGAGTCTTGCTCCAAATAGAATTTTTTCTCCTCAAATTCCCAATTTGGGCCACCTCTCCCCCAAAGATGAAAATGAAGAACAAAGTCTTTCTCTGAAATTTTGCCTGAATTATAAATTTCAAATCCAATAGATTTGGAGGCCACAACAAATCTAAAAACCCTACCACGTAGGAGAGAAACTTGAAATTGAGAAGCCTTTCCTCCAAAGCATTCTTGAAGAGAAACACTGACTGTATGCACATCAAGTTTAAAATTTGCACGACCAAAAGCAGCCACTAAGAAGAAAGGCCTCTTACGAAAACCAGGGGAGAAATTAACCGAATGCCCAAACTTTTTGTAGATGTCATCAGCAAATTGAGTTCCTCTAGCAAAATTGAATTGAGGTGGAGATACCTGCATTTCATTGGAACTATCCTTCAAGATAACATCTGGAGCCTTTTTAGTAGAAATCTTGGAGCTCATGTGCAATTTGATCTCCAATAAGCACCTTATGGACCGGAAGTTCAATCTGGCTGCCCTTTGTGATAGATTCATTCTCAAGAAGGAAATGAGCATCTATCAAAATTTCTTCATTGTTCAACAAAACCAGACGCTGAGCAAGAGGTCTAAGAATCAGAAAGCCAGACCTCCATGAGGACCAATCACCATTAACAAAAGAAGAGCATTGCACTTTCCATCTCAGAACAGGAGGCTCTTTAGCAGGCCAAGGTGACAAGATGCTTGAGACAACCTTGGACGTGTGAGAGGGGAACCTCACCATTGAACCATCATGAATTACTTCCCCATTTTCAAGAGCTCGACCAACCAAAGGATCCTCACTCTCGTTGAGAAGAACCAACTACTTGGATCTAGATAGCACAAGGAAGCCTTTGGAAAACTTACCATCGTCCCAAAGTTGAATGGTGTTGAAAGAGACCACCCAACGACCAACAGGAGCATCCAGGGAAACCGCCATGGGAGTACGCGCTGGCTCCTAAGCGCCACCGGTGATGACCAAGGGCAAGAGCCCTAGCTCGAGGACACCATCACCTCACCTCACGAGTCGGTCGCTCGAGCATCCCCTGAAATTTTTGTTTTACTAGTATTTCCTCTTTTTACTCAAGCCTCAAGGTAAAGAGCTATTGACCATTGCTAAGTTTGCGAAAACCAACTAGATTTAATCATGCTCCCAAAGTGATACCAATACTAATCAACAAGATTAATCATATAAGAAAGATTGCAAACTAAAATAAAGTGTGCGGAAAGTAAATGATAAGACTTCTCATTAATATTTCTCAACCGCAACTCACACCAAGGGATACATAGGTAACCAACTAAAGGAGGATACTTCCACACTGCAAACTATTATATAAGATAACTTCTCTATTCATGATACGACTCTACTTGAAAAGTAAATGGGTAAAAAGGTAATAATGTGATACCGTGGCACTCCCCCAAGCTTGGAACAAACCAAGAGGATGCCAATACCAATGATGAATTACTGCTTCGGTGGTGGTGGTGAGTCTTTAATAAGCTTCTCAATAAAATCCCTCAATTCATCAATCTTGTAGCTGAGATTACGAATCATCTCCGAGTTGTGCTCAACACGGCTCATGAGCATGTCGGGCGGAGAATCCCAGCTCTTGGAATTATTTCCCCATCCTTCTTCACACTTAGAGCTTTCTTTTCCTGCACTGTTAGAATGATCTATATCCCACCTAGAAGGTAGTCTTGATCTAGACACCTGTTGGAATTGATGCTCATGTATTAGAGTATTGAAGGGATTGTTTCCTGGAGAAGATGTCCGTGGAGCTAAAGTATGGCGAGGAACACCCCCTCCAGTGCTTATCTACGCGCTCCTCTTGAACTTGCTAGGGTTCGTCACCACTCCAATACTTGCGACAACGGAGCGAGTGCAGGAACGTTGTTCTTCTTCTATTTCTTCTTCCTCGGCTTCACTCTCGACCTCCTCCTTCAGCTTGGGGTCTTGGCGATCATCTTCTGAAGGCACTTCTCCTTGTCGTTCCTTGCAGAGGCCATGATGCCTCTAAAACTGAGAACAACTCCTGACAGAAATAGATCAAAACAAAAACACGACGAGAACATGATAGACAGACCTCGGGCAATTCGGGGGGTTATATAGGCGGAAATTAAACATCGAAACGAAGTCACGGGAGGAAGCCGGGACGGAAACGAGTTCCGAGGTGAACACACCACAGGGTGGCGCGGCCAGTAGGGGGGCCACACCACTAGGTGGTGTGGAGCCTCCGGGCTCCGTTTCTAACCCGTTTTCATCTCGTGATTTTTCATATTTAATAAAAAATAACAAAAGTATTAATAGAAAAGTTTAACGTGAACCTTTTCTGACTAGAACTATTACCTATTCGAAAACAGACTCTGCAGATTCCTGCATATGTTCTTTGATAAATTCTTATGGAGTCACCATTTGAATAACATCGACATCTTCATTATAAGAATCTCCAGCAATATAATGTTTGAGTCTTTGCCCATTCACCACTTGCGTAGTGTTATCTTTAAGCGAAGCAATCTTTATCGCACCTGAACGATACACCTCTTAAATAACAAAGGGTCCTTCCCATTTCGAGAGTAATTTTCTACAAAAAATCTGAGACGAGACCTATACAATAGAACTTTCTCACCAACATGAAATTCTCTCTTAAGAATTCTCCTATCATGCCATTGCTTGACTTTCTCTTTGAAAAGTCTTGCATTCTCATAAGCTTCATTTCTCCACTCAGCTAAGGAACTCAAATCAAGCAACCTTTTCTTACTGGCAAGTTTAAAATCCCTATTAAGCTCTCTCACTGCCCAAAAAGCTTTGTGTTCTAATTCTAAAGGAAAGTGACACGCTTTTCCGTAAACCATTTTGTAAGGAGACATGTCCATGGGGTTCTTATAAGCAGTTCTATAAGCCTATAAAGTATCGTTTAACTTGCTAGCCTAGTTTTTCCTAGATCTATTAACAGTCTTCTGCAAGATAGACTTGATATCTCTATTCGATAGCTCTACTTGCCCACTAGTTTCGGGATGATAAGCAGAAGCAATTCTATGATTAATGTCATATCTAGCAAGAGTTTTCCTAAAACCGCCATGAATAAAATGAGAACCTCCATCAGTCATAAGATATCTAGGTACACCAGACCTAGGAAAAATAACATCCTTAAGCATTTTTAACGAGGTCTCACCATCGACACTCTTTGTAGGTATAGCTTCTACCCACTTAGTAACATAATCAACATCAAAAAGTATATGAGTATAACCTTCTGAAGGAGGAAAAGGACCCATAAAGTTAAATCCCCAACAATCAAATGGTTCAATAACAAGAGAATAACTCATAGGCATTTCATTGCGTCTAGAAATATTACCAACTCTTTGGCATTCATCACAAGATAAAATAAAATTTCTAGCATCTTTAAAAAGGGTAGGCCAATAAAAAGCTGATTTTAGAACCTTTTATGCAGTTCTATCTCCAGCACGATGTCCTCCATAAGCACTACCATGGCATTTTCTCAATATCTCTTGTTGTTCATATTCTAGAACACATCTTCGCATAATACCATCCACTCCTTCTTTATATAAGTGTGGGTCATCCCAAAAATAATACCTCAAGTCATAAAAGTATTTCCGCCTTTGCTGAGCTGTAAAGGTTGGAGGCAAATACTTGGAAACAATAAAGTTAGCATAACAACATACCAAGGATTCTCTCACGAAGTTACCTTTATTGAAGCCAACTGTTCATTTGGAAAACTATCATTAACAGGAATAGGATCAAAAGAAATGTTTTCCAACCTAGACAAATTATCAGCAACAGGATTTTTAGCACATTTCCTATCTACAATATGCAAATCAAACTCTTGCAAAAGTAACACCCATCTAATAAGCCTAGGCTTAGCATCCTTGTTTGACATAAGATATCTAATAGCAGTGTGATCAGTATGAATAGTAACCTTTGAATCAGCAATATAAGGTCTAAATTTATCACATGCAAAAACAACAGCAAGAAACTCATTCTCAGTAGTAGCATAATTCTTCTGAGCAGCATCAAGAGTCTTACTAGCATAATGAATAACATTCAACTTCTTATCCACACGCTGTCCAAGAACATCACCTACAGCAAAATCGCTAGCATCGCACATAATTTCAAAGGGTAAGTTCCAATCAGGTGGTTGAACAATAGGAGTAGTAGTTAAAGCCTTCTTAAGAGTTTCAAAAGCTTCCTTACAATCATCATCAAAAACAAATGGTACATCTTTTTGAAGAAGATTAGTAAGAGGCTTTGAAATCTTAGAGAAATCTTTAGTAAACCTCCTATAAAAACCAGCATGACCAAGAATACTACGAATACCTTTAACATCCCGAGGACATGGCATTTTCTCAATTGCTTCAACCTTTGCTCTGTCAACTTCAATACCCCTTTTGGAGATTTTAAGTCCAAGAACAATTCCTTCATTCATCATAAAGTGGCATTTCTCCCAATTAAGAACAAGATTAGTTTCTTCACATCTCTGCAAAACTTTATCAAGATTGTGCAAACAATTATCAAAAGAAGTTCCATAAATGGAGAAATCATCCATGTATACCTCCACAATTTCTTCACAAAAACCATGAAAAATAGCAGACATGCATCTTTGAAAAGTAGCAGGAGCATTGCACAAACCAAAAGGCATACGTCTATAAGCATAAGTTCCATAAGGACAAGTTAAAGTGGTTTCTCCTGATCTTGCTTTTTAACAGCAATCTGAGAGAAACCAGAATAACCATCAAGAAAACAAAAATGAGTTTTCTTAGATAACCTCTCTAGCATTTGATCTATAAACGGTAAAGGATAATGATCTTTCTTAGTAACTTTGTTTACCTTTCTAAAATCAATGCACATCCTATAACCAACTACTACCCTTTGAGGAATAAGCTCGTTATTCTCATTAGGCACAACAATAATTCCTCCTTTCTTAGGAACACAATGAACATGACTAACCCATCTACTATCAGCAATAGGATAAATAATACCAGCATCAAGGAGCTTCAATACCTCATTTCTTACCACTTCCTTCATCTTAGGAATTAAACGGCATTGATGTTCAACAACTGGCTTTGCATCTGGCTCCATTTTAATAGCATGCTGACATATAGTAGGAGAAATCCCTTTTAAATCATCAAGAGTATATCCCATAGCTCCTCAGTGTTTCCTTAATATTTCCAATAACCTCTCTTTTTCCTTTCCTAAAAGTTTAGAACTAATAATAACAGGATATATTTTCTTATCATCAATATAAGCATATTTAAGATCATCTGGTAGAGGCTTTAAATCAAAAACAGTATCTTCCTTGGGTGGCAAAGTGGTACCCAAATCCTCCACAGGTAAATTGTGTTTAATCAACTCTGGTTGACGAAGAAGAATCTCATCTCTTTCTTCCCCGAAGATCTCACTTTCGTGGTCCTCCATAAATTGCTGCAAGGCATTATTAGGAGCAAGAGCAATAGAGGCAAGCTGTTCAATTCGAAAATCTTCATTAGGCATTTCATTTTCATAAGGAGCTTTAGTAAACTTAGAAAAATTAAACTCATAAGATTCTTCATCAAACTTAGTAAAAAAATTCTCTTTCTCACAATCTATAACAGCGCCACAAGTATTCAAAAAGGGTCTACCAAAAATAATAGGACAAGTTTTACTAGCAGTTGTACCAAGTATTAGAAAATCAGTAGGATATTTAGTCTTACCGCACATAACTTCCACATCTCTAACAACACCAATTGGAGAGATAGTTTCTCTATTAGCAAGCTGAATAACCACATCAATTTCTTCAAGTTCACAAGGACCAATCTCATGCATGATTTCTTTATAAAGCTCAAAAGGAATAGCACTTGAACTTGCACCAATGTCGCATAAGCCATAATAGCAATGATCACCAATCCTGACAGAAAGCACAGGAACACTTGTTTTCCTAGGTCTACTAGGATGTGAAATAATGTTAGAAGCATCTTCGCAAAAGATAATATGTCCATATTCTACATTTTTAGTAACAAGGTCCATCACTATAGCTACAGGAGACTTAATAGTAATTTTCTCATCAGGTACTACAGCTTTCTTTGCACTTTTCTTAAGCACACTAATTAAAGTAGAATGCTCCTTTACCTTAGCAGGGAAAGGCGCTTTTTTGAAATAAGGCTCAGGCAAAATGCGATCAATAGTACAAACTTCAGTAGTTCTAGCAGGAACACAACTAACAGTATCTTTATAAGGCGCATGGTACTTGTTCCAATCCTTCTTTGGAACATCAAGATAAGAAGCAAAAGCCTTAAAACAGTTAGCAAGTATTTGGGAATCAAGACCGTAAACAACACTAACATTATGAAAGTCATCGGTTCCCATAAAAGCTTTAATGCATTCATAATCATAATTTATACCTGACTTTCTACCTTTGTCGTTCTCCCATCCTTCAGTATTTTCTTGAATACGGTCAAGACGATCCCATTTACCTTCTTCTTTCATGCGTGTAAATGATCTAGAGCAAGAAGCATCCAATAAATCTTTATCGTGGAGAGTAAGCCTTGCATAAAAGTTATTAACAACAATATTACTAGGGAGCTCATGAATGGGGCATTTGAGCATTAGTGACTTCAATATCCCCCACGCTTGGGCAATACTCTCTCCATCATGAGGCCAAAAATTATATATTTGATTCTGATCTTTATGAATCTCACTTGGAGGATAGAATTTGGAATAAAAGAGAGGTACAATTTCCTCCCAGCCAATAGATGGACCATCCTTTAGCAGCCTTTACCATTCCATAGCTCTGCCCTTCAGTGATAAAGAGAATAGCTTTCTCTTAACCTGGCTTGATGAAATACCTGCACACTTGAACAACTTCCATAATTCATGTATAAAGAGTAAATGATCACCTGGATGGACAGTTCCATATCCTGAATAGCAGTTATTCATAACACGTTCAACAATTTTCATAGGTATTTTAAAAGGATCTAATTGAGCAGGCGGTGGTTCATCCACTACCGTAATTGAGGCAGTAGTGTTCCCAAATAGGGAACCAAATGGAGAATTCTCCATAGCAAAATAAAATAAAGGACAGAAATAAAAACAATACTCATAGCAAAAGTTACCTTTACCAATTCCACTCTTCAATAGCGCTTCACTCCCCAGCAACAATGCCAGAAAATAGTCTTGATGACCCACAAGTATAGGGGGTGTATCGTAGTAATTTCGATAAATAAGAGTGTCGAACCCAACGAGGAGCAGAAGGTGTTGACAAGCGGTTTTGATCAAGGATTCACTGTAAATACTAACAAACAGGTTTTCAGGGGTATTTGGTAATACAAGTAAATAAAGTACGAGTAAGTAAAAGACAATAATAATAATTGCTGCAAGTGGCCCAATCCTTTCTAGAGCAAAGGACAAGCCGGTTATGTAACTTATGATTACCAAACGTTCTTGAGGACACACGGGAGTTTCTGTCGAGAGCTTTCGCTTCATGCTGCTAAGTAATCTTCATCGGTTTGATAAGTGTTATGGGGGTGAACCTGTGCTAGCGCACTACCCTTACTAGGAATAATACACACTTGTGATTATACCCCTTGCAAGCATCTGCAAATACAAGAAAGTAATTAAGATAAATCTAACCATAGCCTTAAACTCTGAGATCCTACACTCCTTGGTGCAATGGTTTCCTAACGGGGGTTCTGTCGCTCCGGCAACCCCACAATTAGTAGCCAAATACACAATGCATTCCACTAGTCCCATAAATGGTGAAGTATCATGTAGTCGACGTTCACATGACACCACTAGTAGAATAGCACCACAACATATAAATATCAAACCATTAAATATTACTCAACATAGTTTCACTACTAACATCTCGACTTCTCCCATGTCCTCAAGAACTAAAAGAACTACTCACAAGACATCATATGGATCATGACCAGAGGTGAAATAATGGTAAATAACAATCTGAACATAAACCTTAATTCAACGGTTCCACTCAATAGCATCAACTACGAGAGTAATCAATACTAGGAAAGTTTCCCCTAAGAATTGGACAAGATTCAACCCAAGATGTTACAGCGGGATGGCATGGTGATGGTGGAGATGAAGGTGCTGGTGATGATGATGATGATGATCCCGATGAAGTCTAGCGCGATGGTGATGACGATGGCGACGATCTCCCCTCTCCAGGAAGGAATTTCCCTGGTAGATTTCTGCCTGCCGGAGAGCTTTTCTCTCTCGGTGTTTTCTGCCCCGCAGAGGCAGCGGTATCTATCTCTGATCCCCCCTCTTGGCTTAGGTTTTCGAGGACAACAATATACGTGAGGGGGTGATAGCAGAAGTGGGCCAGGGTGGCCTCACCCCAGGGTGGCACGGCCAGGGGTTGACCCACGCCACCTAGTGGTGTGGGCCCCCTGCTGTTCCTTTCTCCCTCTCCTTCTAGCTACTTTCGTCTTCTGATAATATATGAATTTCTGGGTATTTCCCTAGAATTGCTGATCTTCAAAAATATGGTGTCTTGACGGTCCTTTTTCCAGCAGAATCCTGACTCCGGCAGCAAGTTCTCCAATGATCATCAAACATGTAAAAACAGAGGAAACAACATAATTATCATTTCTAAATATGAAATATATCAATGAATAACAGTAAATTATGATATAAAATAGTGATGCAAAATGGACATATCAGTCCTCCAGTGCACCTCCCGCACGTCAGCCCATGTCGTCCTCTAGTGCACCTCCAGCGCGTCAGGCAAAGCCGCCCCCCAATACTACTCAAATGGGGAAAAAGCGGAGCAGGGCCGCTACGGTTAGTACTACTGATAAGGTAGTACATAAGACCACAAAGATACCAGAGCCATCACTAAAGCCTCTTCCCCAGAGAGCTTATGACCGGACTGACGCGGAAAGCCACACGATTTCGGTAGCCGAAATGAAGGCCCATTTTGCACCGAAAGTGCCTGAGCCCAAGCCGACATACATCAAGAAAGACAAGAAGTGGGATATGGATATGCTTACTACAGAGCCCCAGTATAAGAGAAGTCTGCCATCAGACTATTAATGCAAAATTGAAAGGCAAAGTGACTTGGCCAAGAAGGCAAAAAGAAGCGGGAAACAAATTCCCCAGCTCGGAGAACAGAAGAATCAATCGGCCCCCCGCTCATAGTCGCCCCCCTCCCCCGATTTCCATACGGCCTTCAGAGCCGATTTGGATATGGACCGTGAGTTATTGGACCCCAGAGTAATAGCTGCCGCAGGAGAATTGGGTATGACTATAATGAAGGCCAAAGAGATAGTGGCCAGATTGAATATCTCTCTTCTGGCTATGTTAGGCCTTGAAGGAGCGCCATTGGGTCATATAGTAGAGAAATGTGTTATGGGGGGCCTCTGATCAAGCCTGAGAAGGAAGGCAATCTATCAACAAATATGCAAAATTTGCTCGGCTGGTACAATATGCACATAGAAAAAAAGGACTTCAAATGTTATATCATGGCGGACGTTAGAGAGGAGCATTACTTCAAAAGATACCTGATACATATTCAATTAGACGAATTGTTTCAGTTATTCAATCAATGCGACCTCGACAAATCTATCATCGCTTCCTATTGTGTTGAGTTTCATCCAACTTATATATATATATCCATATCGATCTTCTTTAAGTTCTTAGTGATGCGGGAGAAGCTCCTACCAACCCAGCGCATAAAAGCAATTCAAGAGGAGCTGGCGGGATTCCTGCTGAGGGAGGTCCTCCATGAGAAAGGAGAACACTATGTGGAGGACGATGAACACTATATATAATTTAGTGATCTCCATACATGTAATTATATAGTTGTACGGAAACTTAGCTTGTTTGAAAAATTATTGTACGGAGACTTGCTTGAAATTGTAGTATATACAGTCGGAAGACATCGTATATTATATATGCATAAACTTGTAATGTGTATGTACTAGTCATAGAATATGTGTATGGAAACTCGTTTGAAATTAAAGTGAACCCTAAACATAAACCCTAAACCTATAATCTAAAACAAAAATGAAAAAAAATAAAACACTTTAGTCCCAGCTCATATTACGAACCGAGACTAAATGTCCCCGAGCCGGTGCGCCCAGCCGTGCCCACGTGGATGGCCATTAGTCCCGGTTCATTTTCAACCGGGACTAAAGGGTGGGGGCCTTTAGTCCCGCTTTGCTAGTCCCGGTTGGGCAACCGAGACTAATGATAGTTACAGACCGGGATTAATGGCCTTTTTTCCACCAGTGCATCCTACTGAAGTATTATCTTCTTTCATGGTGAACAAGATCATCTCACCCTTCAAAGGTCCTAAGGTTTGACCTGCGAATACTTGAGTTTCCTTCATGAATGATTTAGAGATCATACCAAATTTATTTGGTAGTCTTGAAAAGAATGATAAAGGTGAATTTAGTTACCAATCTTTTCATCAACGGTACTGATCTTAGTCTCATCTCTTTCGTTGAAATGTATACGAAGAATTTCTCAAAGATGGAGGCGAACACTTTCGAGATGAGATTCCATTGAAAGCTTCATTGTGCTAGTGCCATCTAAAACTATAGGGGAGTGTGCTATGCAAAACAATTTTTATCGCGCACAAGATAGAAAAGATCACTATCAAGGTGCAGGTAAAGAGGTTATATCCTTGACGAGTAGAAATCATGGTTCCGCAATTAAAATGATCACATTGTCGATGAAGTGCAAGCAAGGATCACGTCATCGAGGTGCAAGCAAATATCACTAGCCAACATACCAACAAGATGGGGAACAACCTTCATGAAGATCAGCGCCTCCAAAATCACCCTCTCCATTAGATCTATAAGGAGTTAGAGTTCTAGAAGCATGCACGAGAGAGAGAGTAGTGCGTGTAGGGTTTAGGTCCATGGGGTGTGGCATCCAAGAAGAGGGAAAATGTTATGACTTGGGATGCCTCTTGGGGCATCTCCGCACCTCCTTTTAAAGGTGGACATGCCCCTTAGGTTGGCCAAACCAAGGAGGGAGCTGTCCTAGTAGGTTTCCCCTCCCATGAGTTCTACTATAGAACAAGAACTCTGCTCCCCCCAAATTTGGATTTCCATAACAAGCAAATTATTTCCCGCTAGGAAACATGGGGCAGCAAGTCCAGGGACCTTTTGGACCCTTCTAAAATATTCTAAAACCTTCTCAAAGATTTGAGACCTTCTACAATCTTCTAGAATCTTTGATACATTCCAATACCCTCTGGAACACTTATGGACACGATCAGACTCATCTGGGCTACTGTAACACTTCCGAGGTCATCTCAAACACTTTCGTAACCCTTCTATCTCATTATCCATTTCATTAAGTTGTCTTCCTAAATGTTGCTAGACCGTTAAGCATGTGACTTGGCTTCAAGCATATGTTGGCATGGTTAAAGCAGTTTCTGCGACAGACTTCCAATTATCTTTTCAAGTAAAAAACTCAAGTATGGCTTGTGCATATGGATTTATTTATAGTTTGGTCATGTTATAAGGATGGCTCCATGAGCATCACCAACCCAAACCCACCACCATGTGATCATGTTGGTTTGAAGGAAAGAGCATGAGCTAAGGCCCTCCAAGATGAGGCAAATCTATTCCTTCATACATATAATTTATCTAGTGCTAAGAATTTGTTGCTACCTAATGTTTAGACTTTTTGTGTGCTTACATGTCAAGGCAAGGAACACAAGAGCACACCTGAATAGTAAGTAACAAATAGGGGTTAAGGGAAACAAATTCAAAGGAATATAAGAGAAGAAAATCCCATATAGTGGACCGAATAGTTGGGGCCAAAATCCTAGACATTTCTAGTCAACACCAAATGACCATGGACATCGTCCCGGACTTCTCAGGCGGCTTGGAACTTTCAGGAAACCCAAACATTTTGGTCCTTATATTCCGACCTATTTGGCGTGCCCACACGAAAAACTTAGAAGCACATGAAAGCACACAAAAGGTATTTTTTGTGCATTTGTATTGCTGGGTTTAGCTGTTGTTAACTTGTTATACTACTTGTTTCAACCAATTTATGCACCGGCTTGTCAAACATATGCATTGTAGGCCATGTTAGTATGAAAGAGAAGGACATTTATCAATGGTAGGTAAATTTGGTTTGATGTACATTTTTTTTGGATGGATCACTTAAAGAGCATCTGGTAACCCATTTGTCATCAAACTGACTAAAGCCCCACCTAAGGGCATCCCCATTTTTCCGTCAGACCATTGGTATGTTGTGTTCTTGTCCATCCTAGACGCCTGACTAATCCATGCCTCTACTACCCATGCACACCATGGGTATCCAAGTGGAGGCGTAGAGCATAGCATCCTACTGAAGTATTATCATCTTTCATGGTGAACAAGATCATCTCACCCTTCAAACATCCTAAGGTTTGACCTGCAAATACTTGAGTTTCCTTCATGAATGATTTAGAGATCATACCAAATTTATTTGGTAGTCTTGAAAAGAATGATAAAGGTGAATTTAGTTGCCAATCCTTTTCATCAATGGTAGTGAGCTTAGTCTCATCTCTTACCTTGAAACGTATAAGAAGAATTTCTCAAAGTTGGAGGCGAGCACTTTCGAGATGAGATTCCATTGAAAGTTTCATTATGCTAGTGCCATCTAAAACTATAGGGGAGCGTGCCATGCAAACCAATTTTTTTACCGTGCACAAGATAGAAAAGATCACTATCAAGGTGCAGGTAAAGAGGTTATATCCTTGATGAGTAGACAATCACATTACCGCAATTAAAATGATGACATTGTCGATGAAGTGCAAGCAAAGATCACATCATCGAGGTGCAAATAAATATCACTAGCTAACATACCAACGAGATGGGGAACCAACTTGATGAAGATCAACGCCTCCAAAATCACCCTCTCAATTAGATCTAGAAGGAGCTAGAGTTCCAGAAGTGCGTGAGAGAGAGAGAGAGGGAGAGAGAGACAATGCGCGTAGCTTTTAGGCCCGTGGGATGTGGCATCCAAGAAGAGGGTAGATGTTACGACTTGGGATGCCTCTTGGGGCACCTCCGCACCTCCTTTTAGAGGTGGACATGCCCCTTAGGTTGGCCAAACCAAGGAGGGAGCAGTCCTAGTAGGTTTCCCCTCCCATGAGTTCTATTATAGAACAAGAACTCCCCTCCCCCCCAAATTTGGATTTCCATAACAAGAAAATTCTTTCCCGTCAGGAAACATGGGGCAACAAGTATAGGGACCTTTTGGACCCTGCTAAAATATTCTAAAACCTTCTCAAAGAATCGAGACCTTCTACAATCTTCCAGAATCTCTCATACATTCCAATACCCTCTGGAACACTTCTAGACATCATCAGACTCATCTGGGGCTATTGTAACACTTCTGAGGTCATCTCAAACATTTATGTAACCCTTCTATCTCATTATCCATTTCATTAAGTTGTGTTCCTAAATGTCGCTAGATCGTTAAGCATGTGACTCTATGGCTTCAAGCATATATTGGTTAAAGCAGTTTCCGTGACAGACTTCCACAATTATCTTTTCAAGTAAAAAATTCAAGAATGGCTTGTGCATATGGATGTATTTATAATTTGGTCATGTTATAAGGATGGCTCCATGAGCATAACCAACCCAAACCCACCACCATGTGATCACGTTGGTTTGAAGGCAAGAGCATGAGCTAAGGCCCTCCAAGATGAGGCGAATCTACTCCTTCATACATATAATTTATCTAGTGCTAAGAATTTATTTCCTTCATACACAAGAGCACAACTTAATAGTAAGGAGAAAATAAGGGGTAAGGGAAAAAATGCAAAGGAATATAAGAGAAGAAAATTCTGTTGAGTTGACCGAATAGTTTGGGCCAAAATCCTAGACATTTCTAGTCAACACCAAATCACCATGGACATCAGCCCGGACTTCGCAGGCGGCTCATACCTTTAAGGAAACCCAAACATTTTGGGCCTTATATTCCGACCTATTTGGCGTGCCCGCACGAAAAACTCAGAAGCACACGAAAGCCACTTTTGGCTCACAACTTGTAGTTTCGCGAGTGGTAGTGTAAATACACTTTCCTCTTTTATGGTTAGAATTGAATTTGGACCAAGTGGGACATGTGCTTCCTGCAAGACCAAGATTTCCACCTCATGTGAAGATGAAGACCACTTGTTCAATACTTTCTATATGATTCCATTGGACCGAGAAATAACTTGAGTGGGATTCAATATCAATTTTAGAGTTTTAGGGTTTGTGAGTTCTTGGATTCCAAACGCTTTTGCTTGTGGTTTTTGTTGTTGGGTAAATCGCTGAACTTGCCTTGCTAGTCATCCTTCAATGAGTGAAATACTAGGATATCCTCATATCATAGCCACTCATTAAACTTCACTTCGCAAGTTTAATGGTATGACTTTCCTACAACTAAAGCATAAAGATATAGTGCATAAAATTGAAATATGTTGTCCTCTTTTCCACAATTATTGGAGGGCTTCTAACCGTCATTTTATTTATATTTCCGAATGGACAGCATACCTTCATAAACACTCGGGTAAAGCATTAGTTCCCAAATCACTTGTCATTACCATCAAAACCCACTATGTCTATAAATGTCATTTCAACAGGCACGAGTATTGTTTATACTGGTGCGGGCATATGTATATCCATTGGGTGCTTGTGCATTTTCCAATTGTATGTATTCTTCCATACAAGCATGTGCAATGCATGTGCAGGTGTGTACATTTATCATGGGGCCAAGTGTCATCACCGACTTTTTCTCATGATACCATGGATGCACACACTGTGAACTCCAATCTAGAGGTGTTTTGTGATCCCATGCACAAGAAAGGAGTGGGTCTAAGGGGAATGTGTTTGGACTTGTCGGTTCGACGCCAACTAGGCTATAGCAAGGTGGACTCGTCGCTGGAGAGGTATGGGACTGAGGTGACATGCTACAAACTTACGTGCGTTTTGCTGCAAATGGACAGGGGGGTGCTACGATTATTGTGGGCGTCTGCTGCAAGTATTGCTTTCATGCTGCAAATGTTGCTTTCATGCTGCAAATGTTGCTTTCATGCGGCAAATGTTGCTTCAATGTTGCAAATGTTTTCATGGAATGCTGCAAATGTTGCCTCCCATGGTGCATACATGTGTTGATTTTTTTCTCCAGATTTGTGGTCATGAAGTGGATTTCCTGCGACTGGTGAGAATTTGTCTTCCGTTGCATCACAAATAAGCTGAAAATTAGGCCAGCTTCGTTCTTGCCTCTCAGCTGGTCAATAAATAGTCCTACTAAACTACGTAGTCAATAATATTATGTAGTTCTTGCCTCTCAGCGTCATTCTTGGCTCACGTCAGTCACTCTGCATGTCTGCAATGCAAGTGCAACGTTTGACGATGAAGACATACTATCGCGTGATAACTTATGTCGTTCTAGAATCTGTGACTGACGGGTTCAATGTAATTTGTGGAATCTTATCGGTATCGTTTTGCCCTTCAGATTGTTATGGCACTCCTGACTCTGAGAAGTAAAAGTGACACAGCCTCAAGTGCTCAACTCAAAAATCACAGCACGCTTCTAGTTTATCCATTACCTAACGTCGCTTCAGTCAAAATTTACACAGATATCAAGCTGTACAAAACCATACCATACCAAATTCAACAACTCGCAGCGTCACACTTCAGAGTTCAGATCACACATTTATTTCAGGTGACTTCACCTGTGCTCCACCCTCGATGACGGCAGCCCGGCGCCGCTGTACTCGGAGGCGCTGTCCCCTCCGTACGGGTGGCGCGGTGTCCTACTGGCATAGCTCATGGACTCTGACGCTGACTCGGTGACGCCGCCGGCCAGCCTCGTGATCCGCTCCAGCTCACTCACCGCCTCGCCCATAGACGGGCGATCGGCGCCGGCCTCCTCCACGCAGCGCAGGGCCAGATCCACGTAATGCTCCAGCCCGCCCAGCGACGACGGCGACGCGCCCAGTAATGGGTCCAGCAGCTCGTGCAGCCCGTACAGATCCTTGCTCCTGTTCATCACCGCGTGCACCTCCCGGACAATGTACCTCCCGCGCTCCAGTGGCTTCTTCGCCGTGATCACCTCCAGCAGCAGCACCCCGAAGCTGTACACATCGCTCTTCTCTGTCAGCTGCTGCGTCATGTAGTACTCAGGGTCCAGGTAGCCCTGCCAAGTGTTTGAATTGTGTCAAATTAGGACTGTCCAACTTCCTACAACGGCTTAATTTTGCTTTCGTATGATGAACTGGTATGCGCGTGAAACTAACCATTGTGCCCTTCACTTGAGTAGTGACCTGTCCTCTACCGTCCTCACCCAGAAGCTTGGAGAGGCCAAAGTCGGCGACCTTGGCGTTCAACCGCTCGTCGAGGAGAACGTTGCTTGATTTGATGTCCCGGTGGACGATCGGAGGGTCTGCGAGCTCGTGCAGGTAGGCGATGCCCTTCGCAGCGCCGAGGATGACACGGAGCCTCCGCTTCCAGTCCAGCCGCACGCCTGACTTCCCTGAACGAATCTCCAGGAAACATACATGAGCAACTATGACAAATGATGCATCTCATTCATACTGCATTGTTTGATCTGCGAGAAATTTCACCTGTGAGGCTCTCTTTCAGTGTGCCATTGGGGATGTACTCGTACACTAGCATCTGTTCGCCCTGATCAAGGCAGAAACTGACGAGGCTGACCACATTCTTGTGGTGAACCCTAGACAAAAGCTCAATCTCTGTTCTGAACTCCAGGTTTCCTTGCAGCGATCCCTGCTGGGATCTCTTGACAGCAACCAGCTGCCCAGTGGGAAGTGTCCCTCTGTAAACCTGCAGTAAGGAACGATAGAGCTCTGAATGTTGATCAGTTCTGGCTATGTATGAAGTTAAATGATGACTTGTAGGACCACAATGTATATTTCACCTTTCCAAAGCCGCCGTTTCTGATGTCGTTCGCCTCTGAGAAGTTATTGGTTATCTCCTTCAGTTCAGTGAACGTGAAAATACGCGAGCCGCGCAGTTGTGGCACACTGGTGCTGGTGCTCTTCATATCCAAAGAAGCTGCATATATGGTAGTGCTACCTCAGTCAGTAATCAGTACGCAAATCAGACAATCATGATTGGTGCAAAGATGGGACGGTTGATCAGCGCTAACCAAAAGACTGGCTTCTCTCTTCAGTCTTGTTTGTTTTTTTCTTCCGTCTGGCTATGAGCACAATAAGAATAAGCAGTACAGCAACAAGAACCGCACCACCGGCTGCAACTCCAACGATAAGTGGCAACTTGTTCTTCTTTGATTTAGACGTTACTAATGCTTGTGTATATATGAAAAATTGGCTCAATTGATACGTCGGCATGCCATGGTATCTTATTCCACCATCTAAAGTACATTTTTTCACTCAATGATCTTACCATTTGCAAAAGGGTATTGTTGGCCAATGAAATAGTATGGCCCAAAGACAGACGGTGGCTTATATGTCTGGTTACTCAGAATGAACCCAATGTCGGAAATGTCTTGCTCGCCGAACAGTATTTTGTTGCTAGGGAATACCCCAAGGTTCATCTGCAAGTTATTGTTGAAATCGACGTATGGACTGTCAAGAGTAATTGAGCCCACCGGGATATTGTATACCAAATACTTAGCCTTCATGCTCTGCTCTAGCTGAATATAGTATGAAGCATTACTGAGGTCGGAAAATGATGGTGCTCTGAAGAACAGTGTGCCTTTGTATGGCACAGAACATGTGCAGCTTGGGCTCAGAAGCTGACTTGAGAGGCATGTAGGTGGCAGCCCAGCACAGTTCTTAGCAGTAGTATACGATGGCCCTGATGGGTTAGATTGTCCGGTCGTTTTGCAGTATTGTTCGGTGCTCCCCCGGTTGCAAATTGGATTTCCGGCAAGTCTGAGACAACGAGAATTCATGTGAGCAGAAAATCCATCACAGAATGTATGTTTTGACGAAAGGCAGAGTGCCATTACATGAGTTTCTTGCTGTATTGGGATCCCCCAACAGTGATGGCTGTGATCTGATTGTCTTGCAAATCGATTTTTTGGAGCTGAGTACTGAAGCCTGACCCAATATTTAGCGTGCCGTTGAAACGGTTGCCCCGAAGCCTCCTGTATTGTCAGCTAGTAATAATTTAACTGAAACATGAATTTTATGCTCATAATATCTATTTGTAGATACTTCTTCACTTAATCAGCAAGCGGTTGACACTTAGCATTGCCTTGCAAACTAGGAAGTAGTAACCACTCACAGTGTCTGAATTGCAGGAAGGCTGAAAAGAGCTTGGGGCAGCTGCCCACCGATACCTAGATTTTCAAGGTACCTGCCGTGGAAGAGAATTCAGACAACTTTTCCTGATGAATTAGCACAAGTGAGAAGAGAAGATGACAGGGCTACAAACTTACAATGAAGTCAACGACGGCAAAGCAGTTAACCAGGATGGATCATCAGATGCATTAAAAGTGTTGTTGCTCATGTCCCTGTAACAACGTTGCAAGTGATGCAGAAGTTAGATGCTAGTATGATGTAATGACAACTATAGGGAAGTAAAGATGAACTCGTTACTTACACAAAACTAAGAGAACTCATTCCTGTCAGGTCTGGCAGTGGACCGGTTAGTTGATTGTTTTCAAGATGGCTACAATCAAATGAATAAAAATGGAATAAAGCTAAGCCTTCTCATACAGAATTGATACTGGAAACAAAGAATAGACATAAAAGTTACATGAGGCTCACAGTTCAGCAAGCTTGGTGAGATTGTTAATGTTGGTGGGGACTGGCCCAGACAACTGATAATTGTTATCGAAACGTCTGCAATAAAACTTCAAAGTAAGAATCATATATACATTCTAGTATCGTAACGTGTAAATAATTTACTTACAGAACTTCCAGCACATTAAGAAGGCCTAAAGTAGAGGGAATGCGGCCAGAGAAGTTATTGTTGTCAATCAGCCTGGAAAACATGGCACAATCACTGGATCAGCCTCACCACTGAGTGCAGGAAGTCTCTTTTTCAAGAATGGAGTTCAGCAAGTCACAAGTTGGATTACGAGCATGGTGCGCTCTGGTGACATCACGTGTTCCGGTTGGTGTTGTTTCCAGGTCTAATCAGGATGGTCTCATCCAAGATTTGGTGCCCCTTCCGTCGATGCAGGGCATGTGTCCGCCATTGACGTGTCAAGATCGGAGCTCGGGTGGAGCTGGGGCGGCTAGGGTTACCTCTCCGCGGCAGCAGATCCCATCTCATTCGCATCAGATCTCGCGTTACCAGCATATTTGGGATAGAGGGAGAGCGGCGAGGAAGCCTAGGGTTATCTTCGTCGACAAGGAGATTCGACCAGCCATCCTTCGATCCGTGCAGCCGCCTTCCTGGAGAGGGACGGTGAGCGGAGATCGTCAGAGCTTTGTGTCGGTCGCTCGTTCGGCATCTTCCATGTCTTCCTTCGGACGTGGAGGTCGGGGGGTCCTTAGTACCCATCTCGTCCCAACTTCGCTCCAAGAAGGCCACCTGGCGGATTCGCGGCGGGATCTTTCAAAGGTGGTCAGATGCGGCCAAATCAGCAGCAGCAAAACTCGAGAAGGGATCTCCCGGAGGGGGATCGGGATCGTGTGCAGGAACCTCAGCAAGATTTTCAGCGCGACAACTATGTCGCGAGAGGTGGACAGGAGGCGGATCATCGTGGCCGGGATCAAGTGCGCCAGGTGAATCAGCGCCGAGGGGGCTTCAACAACCAAAGGTTCAATAGATCTCATAGTAGAGATCCTCATGAGGTACGTCAAAACTCGAATCGTCTGGGTGCTATTGTTCCTCCTGATCGTTCTGTTGGTTTAGCCCTCCGTGCTGAGCCTAATCAGAGCAGTAGAGATCGTTGGGCTCATAGATCTGAGATGAGGGAGGTTGATTCTCACAACTCTGCTAACAATTTGTTAAGAGAGTTCAATCATAGGAGTAGTCAGATCAATCAATCCACTGCTGCTTCTAATGTGAATGTGAGAAACAATGAGGATCAGGTTGCCCAGAGACAACAAAATCGGTCTCCTGGATCTAATCGTGGTAATCCTAATGCTGTGATTCCTGAACGTTTTGTTCAATTCAGAGAAAATAGAAATCAAGTTCTTCAAGCTGGTGACATTTGTCGAATTTGTGGTGATGTGCATGACGAAAATCTTGTGTTCTTTGAACCCCAACCATGGGAAGTTGCAGCCCCCTTTGTGGGTGCAGCTGTCCCTGGTAATGGCTTCTTTGTCATTCCAGATATTAGGAATGCTGCTCTTGCCAAGAAATTTTTTCAAGGCGCAGTGGAAGTGCTAGAGGGAGACATTTCTGCCAATCAGTTGGAAAATGAGTTTACTCAGTGGACTGGAACTAGCTGCAGCTGGAGGTGGTATGCCAAACCAATGTCAGCAAAGAAATTTCTGATGCGTTTTCCAAGTTCTAGGGATATTGATGCCTGGATTCACTTTGGAAGGACAAACTTGAGGACTGTCCAGAATGTTGTGTTGAAGGTAAATCACTGGTTTCCTGGGTATGGAGCTACTGAAGACCTTGATATTGCTTGGTTCCAGGTGAAGGGAATTCCTCTTGACAACAGAAATTGTCCTGTAGCTGTTTATGCTGGGAGCACTGTGGGAAGAACCTTAACTGTGGACAGACATAGTTTGAACAATGTTGAATATGTCAGAATCCAGATTGGCAATATGAATGTTGCCCTGGTACCTCCTGTGGTGCCTAATGTGAACATTGGTGCAAGCTTTTATGATCTGGAGTTTACTAGAGAAATTCCAAGAGGGAGAGCTCAGGCAGAGGAACATCGAGTGCCTGTGGAGCATACTGATCAGAATATGCCCACCACTGAAAGGGTTACAAATACTGGCCACACTCCAAAGAGATCAAGGCTGGATACTGCTGGAAATAGCAGGAATATTGGCAACCAAGCAACTCGTGGGGGATTCATGAGGGATGCCAGAAACTCTTACAATGCTTCTCCAGTTGGAAGACAGCTCCAGGTGTTAGAAGTTGCTCAGGATAATGATACTAGAGGAAAAAAGAAAAGCTGTGGAAACTGTTCCCTCTGAGGACAGTGATGAGGAAGATTTTTCTATGGGTGAGAAAGCCAGGATGCTGGGGTATGGGGCTCCAAAACATGTTTCTGGTACCTATAGTGCCACCAGAGTCTCTCCTGTAGTGGATCATTACACTACCTATCTGGAATACTTAGCAAGGCTCTGGATAACTGATGGGGTGGTGGAGAATGTTGGTGAGCCTTTGCAAAATGAGCTTACATATGAAGAATTCCTCAGGGATTTGCTTCAGAGTAGAAGTGACAAAAGATACATGTGGCGACAGCAGTTGGAAATGATTCCTGGGGCGAACCTTGACCCAGTTATTGAATCTCCTGTTGACCAATCTTTGAATACCGGTGACTAGTCCTCTCAAGAGGCTAGAATTTCTTCTGAAACAGGGGATGACAATGTTATGCACTCCTATGCAGTGCTTATAACTGAACTCCCCTCCAGTCCAGTTAACAAAAATCCTACTGTGATTAGGCCCTCAGTGCCTGCTGTTCCTACCCCTGGTCAGCCTCAGCCTGTATGCGGCAGTACAAGGATTCAAGCTGAAAGGAAGTCCCAGACTCACATCATGGAGAAAGCTGTCCAGAATATGAAGCAAAAGGACCTTGAAGGTAATAACACTGTCAACTCAAACTCTTTTTCTGTTCTTATGGATGATGAGATTATGAGTAAGGCTTTAGAAATTGGTATTGATGTTGCTTCTTTGCCTTTGAATACTATTCATCAGTTAAGAGACTTGGAAATTGCTAGAGATAGTTTAGCTAAAAAAAATCTATGACAATTGTTGTTGATAAAATTGTGGAAGTAATTTCTGAGGGTAATGAGGAATTGGGTCACAGGGAATCTGATATTGAAGCTGAATTTGATGACTTTACTCCTATAGTTTCTAGGAAAAGTAAAAAAAAATATGAGGAAAAATTCTGGTGGGAAGAAGACAAATCAGGGTGTACCCCTCAGTGGTACTAAATCCCTTCGAAGGGCTAGTAATAATCACCCTCTGTGTGATATCATTACTAGTCCAAGGTTACGGAGTCATACAGTTAAAAATAAAAAATGATTGGTCTCATAATGAATTGTAGGGGTGTGGGAAAGAAGGGTTTTTCTTTTTGTCTTTGTGATCTCATTTTTGAACATCGGTTTGATTTTATTGGTCTCCAAGAAACAATGAAGAGGAAAGTGGACAGTTCAGTATGGAGAAAGTTTGACTTGGACAACTCCTATAATTGGTTGTGGTCCCCCTCTGTGGGACGCTCCGGTGGTATTCTTTGTGGCATTAAATCCTCTAGATTTAATGTTATCTCAATTTCTATTGGTAGATTTTTTGTCAAGGCAAGGGTATTCGATTCTAAAAATCAAATGGAGTATTGGTTAATCATTATTTATGGGGCAGCTCAGGATGAAGATACAGACCTTTTCCTCCAGACTTTGTCTGATATTTGTGAAAATCTTGATATCCCAGCGTTGATAGGTGGTGACTTCAATATTCTCAGGTTTACTAATGAGAACAATAAAGATGGTGGTGTTACAAGGTTTTCTGACGAGTTTAATGAGATTATTAGCAGATTTGCTCTTAGGGAATTGCCTTTGAGTGGAGGTTTCTTTACTTGGTCCAATAATCAAGCTAATCCTACTTTGGAGAAATTGGACAGAATTTTGATTAATTCTGCTTGGGAGACTGTTTTCTCTCTTTCTGGTGCGAGGAAAATACCTAGAGTCATGTCTGATCATAATCCAATCATTGTGGACACAAAAGAAGTTGTGGAGATCAAAAGTAGGGAATTCAGATTTGAGAAATCATGGTTACTTCATCCTGACTTCCATATGAGGGTGGAAAAAGCTTGGAAGTCTCCTGTCAGTGCTAGTGACAGTATTAGTGTGATTCAGGAAAAACTCAAAAAGGTAAAAAACAGTTTAAAAGGTTGGGGAGCAAATGCCAGAGGAGATTCTTTGAAATTAAAGAAGGAACTACTTTGTGAATTGGAAAATCTGGAAGTTTTAGAAGAAGAAAATGTCTTACCTGGCCCTTTGTTTGCCAGAAAAGGGGAGATCCAATATAAACTCATGAAATTTATGAGGAAGAGGAAATGTACTGGTTTAGTAGATCTAGTGAGAAGTGGTTATTGGAAGGAGACAATAATACGGCCTACTTTCATCGAGTGGCAAATGGGAGAAAAGGAAAAATACTATGTATTCTCTGAAAAAGGATGATATCAACATACATGGGACATCAGACCTACTTGTGCATGCGACTGAATATTACAAACAGTTGTTTGGTCCTGGGGAAGGAAATACAATGCAACTTGCTGATAACATTTGGTCAGTAGAGGAAAAGTTATCTGAGGAAGATAATAGGGTGCTACTTGAGCCGTTTACTGAAGAAGAAGTTCAATTTGCTTTGAAAATGATGGTAAACAATAAAGCTCCAGGTCCTGATGGAATGCCTGTGGAATTCTATCAGGCCTGTTGGTCCATAGTGAAACATGACATCATGAGACTTTTTCATGACTCGCAGGCTGGGGTGTTGAATCTGTACGGATTGAATTTTGGAATGATTATTTTGCTTTAGAAGACTCTTGAGGCCGATGTGATTCAGAAGTATAGACCCATTTGTCTTCTCCAAGTTCTTTATAAATTACTGACTAAGGTGGCCACCCTCCATGTAGAACCTTTTATGGACAAACTAATCTCCTCATGTCAAACGGCTTTTATAAAAGGGAGGAACATTATGGATGGAGTGATGTCTTTACATGAAATCTTACATGAAGCAAAGAGGAAAAAACAACAGGGGATAGTCTTGAAACTGGATTTTGAAAAGGCTTATGACAAAGTTGACTGGGAGTATTTGATGAAATGTATTTCACTGAAAGGTTTTTGTGAGGAATGGTGTGCAAAGATTAATGGAATTATTAGGAATGGTACCCTTTGTGTTAAGATCAATAACACTAGGGGGAAAGATTTTGGCAGCCACAGGGGGTTAGACAAGGAGATCCGTTCTCCCCTTTCCTGTTTAATGTAGTTGCTGAAGGCTTGGCAAAAATGATTGCCCAGGCCCAGGAGGCTGGGCTGATCACTGGTTTAGTTCCTCATCTTATTGAGAAAGGGGTGGTGATTTTGCAATATGTAGATGACACAATTATCTTGATTCAGGATGATATGGAGCAAATTATCCATATGAAATTGATTCTTTACATGTTTGAAGCAATGTCAGGTTTGAAAATCAACTTTCAGAAGAGTGAAATCATGATGGTTTTGCATGATGATGAGAAAAAAATGTTGTATTCTAACATCTTTGGGTGCCAGTTGGGAGACTGGCCTATCAAATATCTTGGAGTCCCTGTTTGTGGGACCAGACTGATGGTGGCTGATATGGATTATCTATCTGACAAGTTGAAAAAGAAGTTAGATGGTTGGGTGGGCCACTCCTCCTCGATTGGAGGGAGATTTTCTCTCATCCAATCCTCTCTGAGTAGCATATTTATCTATCATATGTCATTGTATCTGCTTCCTATGACTAATGTGGAAAGCTTGACCAAAATAATCAGGAAGTTTTTCTGGGAAGGAAATAGTGAGAAAAAGAAATACTATTTAGTTAAATGGGATCTGGTTTGTAAGCCAAGGAAGAAAGGTGGATTGGGAATAAAGAATCTACAGCTTTTCAATCAGTGCTTGTTGTGTAAGTGGTGGTGGAAATTGGAGGCAGAGGATGGCATGTGGCAACAATTGGTCAAAGCTAAGTATGGAGTGGATAAGAGTATTCAAAATATTAAGATGAAAAGTAATGACTCCCCAGTTTGGAAAGATTTGTTGAAAGTGAAACATCTTTATACTCAGGGGAGAGTAATGGTAGTGGGTAATGGCAACTCTACTGACTTCTGGAGTGATGTCTGGTGTGGTTCTGTCCCTTTCTGTGAGAAATTCCCTCAACTTTTCGACATTTGCTTACAACAACAAATGACAGTGGCAGTTGCTGCTGCATCAGGTTGGTAGTTCAGATTCAGGCGCTGGATGAATCCTGAGATTCAGTTGCAATGGCGCTGTATGAGAGATGATTTGGCTATGATAGCCCTTAATGATGAGAAAGATAAACCTAGGTGGAAACTGACTAAATCTGGAGTTTTCTCGGTTAAATCTCTTTACAACAAACTCTCAACTGTGGGTGTCGATAGAAGTTTTAAACAGCTGTGGAAAGCTCGAATCCCTCTTGAGATAAAGATTTGGTTATGGCTTATCTGGCATAATGCAATTGCCACAAAAGATAACATGAAAAAGAGAAAATGGGTGGGAAGTTTTGTTTGTCAATTCTGCCCTAATGATGAGAATATCAATCATTTGTTTTTCACTTGTCCCATGGCAGCCCACATGTGGAGTACCATTAGTACCGTCTTAGGGGTTTTTACTAGGCCCTCTTGTTTTACCCAATATTTCTGGTGGATTGCCAAAATTCTTCCAGTTGGTTCTAATCTTCATATTGTCGGAATTGCTGCTCTTTGCTGGGCTGTTTGGAAAACTAGAAATAATGCTTGCTTTGAAGGTAAGCTTATTTCCTCTCCACTGGGTCTGATTTAATATATGTGTGCTTTTCATCGATACTGGGCAGGTCTTCAGAAGTTGAAGATTTGTTATATGTGTGCTTATTTCCTCTCCACTGGGTCTGATTTAATATATGTGTTCTTATTTCCTCTCCACTGGGTCTGATTTAATATATATGCTTGCTTTGAAGGTAAGCTTATTTCCTCTCCACATTAATAAGTTGAAGATTTGTTTTAGTCTTACAGATGTATCAGCTTCATGTGTGAGCTGAAAATCTGGCTCGGTATGGTGCCAGAGAGTTGATTGACCCCAAAGTGACTGCAGAAGCATGGTGAAAACATGAGATGCAAAATCTTCAGACATAAAAAAAGGTCTCATTTGTACTTACAAGTGCTTTGTACTTGTCAGATTATCCAGCCCAAGATTTATTCCGTCATACACAGGAAGTCCTCCGGTGAGCTTATTGTCAGCAAGATCAAACCAGTATAGCTTTGAAAGACCACCAAGAGATGGTGGTATGCGACCGGTGAATCGGTTGGAGTTCAGAGATCTGCAGAAAGAGTGCAATGACTAAACTTATTTTACGGAAACCAATTGCAGACATCACAAGCTCGGTGACTAGGTGAAACCCTAAATGAACACTTGACTGGTCTAAACATTGCAACTTGCTAGGTTGGAAAGTAGTATATATGAACGTGATTTCAGATGGGGAAAATTATGCTTGGTTAAAGAGCAGTCTACAAAGTTTAAATATTCCCTTCCCTTATGGAAAATAACGAGAAATGGTCCATAATTTTAGATATATATATATATATCTGATAGTTTCAAGTCCTTACAGAAATATCAGATTTGAGAGCTGGCCAATCTCTGTAGGTATTTCACCAGTAAAGCTGCAGCCAACAAGGATTCTACAGAGAAACGACAGTGTAGATAAGTTAAATAAGAACATTTAGGCTGAAAATTCTGGACTTGTGAACCAGTTGGGTCCTCGGAGTTTAATTACTCACAAGTTTTGGAGGTTGCTCAAGCTTCCGATAGATGAAGGGAGATAACCACCCAAGTCCTTGTTGTAGGACAAGTCTCTGGAGCAAAAACAACCGAATACCTCATAAGATTGCATATAATCTGAAATGTATGTTATATTCGTGCTTAGGCCTGATACTGAAGTTCTTCATCGAATTTTGGTGAAAATACCAACTGAGATTTGAAGAAAAGTGAAGCAGGATTCATGACTGATAATGTCTTTTTCATATAGGTGTTCTTTGGCTAGTTTTTTTTAAACAAAGTAAGCAATATAAAGTTCTCAAACAGAAGTTGAGAATATATCACTTACAAGTACTCCAATTCTGTCAAAGACTGAATATCCCCAGAAAGACTACCATACAGTCCGAAGCTTGACAGCCTTCTGTAAAACATCCACCAAGGTAGATAATGTCAACCCATAATTAGTAAAAAATAGATCAATAGCCATATATAAATCTCTGGTATTGGTGCTAACATTGATGTGACCCTGTCCTGGGTGCAAATTATCCCAACCCACTTGTCGCCGCATGGATCATTGCCAACCCAGTTTGATGGTTTGGTGTTCCATGAAGCTGCAATGCCCGTGAGGCCAGCAGCTGCAAACATAGACAAGAAGAACAAGATGAGCTAATTAGAAATACAGTAACAAAAAAAGAAAAAAGAACAAGACAAATACATACTGTCTTGCGTATTTGTATCGGCCAAGATGACAGAAGCTTGCACAAGACAACTGAACAAGATGAGCCATGGAGAGAGCTCCATGCTTGGCTAGCTTTCTTGAGGTATCCCTGTAATCCTTTTAGTTTCTCATCTATTTGAAGGTCAGAAGTCTTCTTGCATCCCAATAGTCCGCTAGTTATGAGAGAGACACCAATTGTCTATTCATCATGAACTGGTCAAGGACTTCAACCGTCACTCTCAGCTCATCCAGCAAGTAACCATCGTACCGACTACTTAGCCAAATAAAGTGCGAGAAGAAAAATGTAGTCAACGGCTCTGCCACTTGCATTATGAAAATAATAGTATCTGTCATAATTTAGCCCTTGATTTAGTGATTGGGGTTGCTACATCGCAATTGCTTAATCTGAGAAGATAATCAATCAAGGAGATACGTTGAAGATATTGGACATCCAAGTCTTTGACCAAAACAAAGATAAGAGGACAGACTATGCAGTTACAGACAAGGATGGTGAGTAGAATAAATGTAGGAAATTCCCTCCTTTTCCTCCAAAAAATATGTAGGAATTTCCGATGTCGGAGCTTGTTCCTCATTGAGTTGCTTAGTTTTTACTATGATGTGGAACATTTAGTTGTTTATCGCCAACATGAGCTCAACCTACTGCAGGCCAACTCATACACAGCCAACTGAAAGAACATGCCCACCTCTAGTGGGGCAACTGGGCGCTTGTTTAGAAGGTAAACTACGACGAAATTTCCTAAATGTATCAACTGGGTCATCGGACAACAAGAATCACTTTCTCGGCCTGTAAGCTTGCAAATTATGCCAGCAATTATCCCCAAATCATTTTCCCTACACGGATATTGCTGTACCCACCTGCATTACATCCTCAGCGTCGTGGACTCGTGCTGGGCGGCTTCCGTCGCCCGTAATCGCCTCCCGCCCGAGAGAGGCCCTGAACTTGTATTGGTGCCGCCACATCCCTGTATCATCGTGGTGGCCGCGGCCGAACGGAGATCCATGACTAGACGACAGGAGGCGGCGGCGGCGGCAGCGGCCATCGGGTGGAGGCATTATTCCCCTTCTTTTTACATAGTATCATATACATATGAGACTACAATATGATATCACCCTACAATGTATAATATCATGTGGTAGTATCATATACTAGTATCATGTATATAAGACTACAATATGATATCACCCTAAAATGCATAATATCATGTGGTAGTATCATATTTAATGTTTTATAGAATCTTAAGGTAAATATGTGAACATGATTTATTTGCTAGTGCATTTTCTTGTTTTGCGTGTCATGATACAGTATCATTACCACTCCTATCTCTTTCTTTATTAATTGTTGTGTCATATCAGATTTTTGCCTACGTGGCATGTATGATACTAGCTATGATACTCCCATTGTGACTAATCTTACAGGCGGATGAAAGATAAAGTGACGCCGGTGCCAGGTGTCATCGCCATTGTAAGCATCTTATTAATGTGGATCTCCTCCTGAGAAGTCTGAGCGAGAAAATACATGATAGACCATAGACTGTGGTAGTAATAGAATATCATCACATATTTCTCTTACCTGAACTGACCAGTGACCACACGTGATGATATGGATCACACATTGTTGGTTGCGTTGTAGGAAAAATCATGGCAACTTTTTTGAAAAAATTGTGTAGACATCATAGTTATTGTAGAAATAATAGAAAATTTCGATGAGGTTAGTCCTAAGGGAAGCCTTAGACTAGCCTCATCGAAATTTTCTCAAAATATCGTTGAGGTTAATTAGGAAAGTTTGTTCCTATATAATTGCATATAAATTAGTCCTAAGAAAATTGTAATGTCATGTCCATAGATTTTTATTATTGTGACACATGAGAACAAAGGGCTATTTCAAAGTTGTTAGAGTAGATGCAAACCTTCCAATGAAATGCAGTACAAAAGAATCCTTATGGAAAATTCTATAGTATTCAATCCTACAAATCAAACAACTTATATAATTATGAGGATTACAATACTCTGAACGTCCTATGAAATCCTTCGAATCAAAGAGCCCTAATTCTCCTTAGGTGAAATGGTACTACCTCTCTCACCATCATGTCGGGTGAGCTATTAAATATTGGTATGTGCATCCAATCAACTAAATAGTTTGTTCATATTTTTCTCTTAGAGCTCCTCGCCCAAACCCTAGCCCAATTATTTTTCTCCGCCGCGTTGACAAGACTGCCATCAGTGAGGTGAGAGCACATCTTCTACTAGCCTTTGACTTGGCTCGTGTCATCATAGGCAAAGCTAGAGAAGAGATGACTATGGTGCAATGCGCTAGAAAATGGTGCCACAACTAGGAATAAACATTTTCTTAGGATAGCATGTAAGGTGAATGTTAGATACTTTACAAAGAGGAAAATCTACCAGTATCAAGCACACCCACTAGATATACTTGGAACGTCTCCTGCGTCACACTGACAGTGGCACACAATGATAGCCATAGGCATGGAAAGATTGTTTTCATCCAATACATAGCTCTTTGGCGGCCTTTCCGCAAACCAAGTGGCTATGACCAGTGGTGATGTGGAAGATCAAATGAATTAACTAGATGAAAGAGGTAAATATGTATAACAAAATCTATGACAAATAAAAAGTTGTAAAATACCATTCCAATTACTTAACACTACAAAAGATTGATCTCTAAATCCAATATATGTTCTTTTGTTAAGAGCTTAAGCCTATGCAAGACTAAGGCCTTGACTATGTGGAATGAGCATGCTTCTACTTATCATACACCATCAATATAGTCCATATGAGAGCTTTCATTCGTTGATGGTAATGCCCTAGCACTTTATGTATCCAGAGTTTAACAAGGTAATCCACACCAAGAACCAAACGAACAAGCATTCACTTAGAAGATTTGTGATGTAGAAACTTCTTTGCAAGATGTCTTATGCCCAGATGTGATCTCTAGAATATACTTGGTGTGGATGTTGAAGTCTTATATCTCTTATATCTTCCTCGTATGTTTAGTGTTTCTATGGTGAGGAGGGGAGGAGGAGGTGTGGACGCTAGAGAAGGGGCCTAGGGAGGAAGAGGGAGACATGAGGATGGATGAGCCAAAGGTTGAGGAGGAGGAGATGTTGTAGGGATGGTCATCCTCCTTATTTAGAAAAAGATAAGAAGGTATTTACCACCAAAGCTACTTGTGTTTGCCCAAAATTTAAAATATACTTTCTAGAAAAATAGAAATATTTTGGGCTATCTCTCATGAAATAGATTGGTTCGACCAAAGTCCAAGGGTTAATACCAATATTCTGTTATTCTGGTATGGTCTGAAAAATTATCCTAAATAAACATACTTAGGTTTATTTCAAACAAAATTAAACTACCCTCAGTTAGAATCAGAGCCAAAACCTAAGTTGCGATGGCACGGAGGTCATACCAATGCGATATAAGCAGAGTATCTAGGTAACTAGATTTGAAATTTTTGAAATTTTCATATCGAAAAAACTAGATTTGAAATTTCAAAATTTTGTATATTCAATTTGGTTTGAAACATTTAAAATTCGGTAAACTTGTGTTTGATTGTGGTGCACATTTTTTTCTTATGAAACCGAAAGTCTTCGCCAATTGCATTGGTTGGATTGAATAGTGCATTCATGTGCTCAAAATTGTGAGAAATTGGACTGAGGTGTACACATGTTCTACAAAAGCGCTCTATCTCGGGAAAATGCACCTTTGATCCTAGGTGCATATGCTCCTTTTACCCGGAAAATACAATTTTAATGTCACAAAATTTGTGAAAAATATAGTATGTTATATCTCCACATTCTATGTGCTCAAATGGATATTTTTTGTGAATTGTGCAAAAAAGACAAAAAAAACATGTCGTGAAAAGACTTATTTTAGTAATAAATTTTATTTTTACATAGGCTATATAAAAATCATTTTTTTATTAAAACCACTTCATGAGCATATAGGATATGGAGATATACACACAACATTTTTGTTTAAAATTTGTTGATATGTTAAAAATACATTTTAAATAAAGAAAACATATGCACCCGAAAGCCAAAATGTTATGTCCTCTATCTCGTGGCCTTTGGTAACAGAGCCACCAGTGGCAAGCACAGTTAGCAATTTCAACCAAAATGCAAGTCATCGAGTGCGCTAACATAACCAAAGCAGCCAAGAAGAAAATGCAAAAACCTGCAACAGAGACTGAAGTTTTTGGACTAGCATGCCTAAACACGACAATTTAATGTGGATATAACAGAAGAAGTTTTTTGGAATAACAGCATATACACGACAATTCAGAAGAAAAAGCGGATTGTATTTTTGAAGTGCTATTGGTTTGTGTTGATGTGGAGTATCATTCAACTAAGTGTAGAAAACAGGAGATGATTTAGCTTGTGGCTTCCATGAGGCAACGTTGGGCAGAAATAAAAAAGGCTGCCCTGCAATGACAAACATGCTATATACTGTATTGGTTAGCTTCCAAAGCTTGAGTTAGATCTGCGCAGATATACACTAGTAGAAAACCGGCCTAATATCCTTGGGCATTAGTCCCGGTTGCCTTATGAACTGGGACTGATGTCCCATGCCCTATTCCTTTTTTCAGCCGCATGACCCCAGACCCTTTAGTCCCGGTTTGTTTTCAACTTTTAATCTAGGTTCATATCACCAACCAGGACTAAAGGGTTTGGGATCGAATCCGGCCATTGCGAAACTCACTAGTCCCGTTTGGTATTATCAACCGAGACTAAAGACCCACCCTTTAGTCCCGGTTGGTGATACCAACCGGGACTAATAACATTTTTATATAAAATCTGCTTCTCCTTCCCCGAGCTAGCCATTCCCCTCTCCACTCTCCAAGTGTTCTTCATGCAACAAGCTCGAATTCATCCACATTTGTCTATTTTTTGTCAAAATTTGATGTCCCCACTTCTATCCAAGTGTTTCAAAAAGTGAGCAACTTAGAGCTTTTATCTTTCATTGCTAATTTAGCTCATTTAATACTCTAGAAGTAGGGGGATTTGTGGATTTATTTTGGGAGCAATTATTTAGGTGTTTATTTGATTATGTGTAGAAGTAGATGGAGATAGAGATAGATATAGAGGTAGAGATAGAGATAGAGATAGAGATAGAGATAGAGATAGAGATAGAGATAGAGATAGAGATAGAAATAGAAATAGAAATAGAAAGTAGAAATAGAGATACAGATATAGATAGAAATAGAAATAGAAATAGAGATAGAGGATAGAAATAGAAATAGAAATAGAGATAGAGATAGAGATAGAGGATAGAAATAGAAATAGAGATAGAAATAGCAATAGAAATAAAAATAAAAATAGAGATATAGATAGAAATAGAAATAGAAATAGAGATAGAGATAGAAATAGAGATAAAAATAGAAATAAAGATAGAAATAGAAATAGAGATAGAAATGGACACAAAAATAGAAGTAGAGATAGAAATAGAAATAGAAATTATGTATTTGATTTGTATTGTTTTTAGTTAGTACCAAAGCCGAAGTATCGTTGTGTGCATATAATTTGAGACTGGGACTAATTTTAGCATCGTGATTTGCGTTTGATATTGTCGATGGATTTCGTGTCGCAAGAACACGGGGTACCACGCGACGGACCCAAAGATTCGAACGCAGGGGGCTGAACGTGTGAGATCTAGGATCGCAATGAAGCACGGTGACGGAAGTCTCGAGCTATCGAACGCACTACGCACTGCAGAGAGAGACGCCGAGCTTTACCCAGGTTCAGGGCCCTCGTGGTGAGGTAACACCCCTACTTCCTGCCTTCTTGTATTGCAACGCGACACCTCGCGAGGAGTACAAGGTCTTGATTACAGAGTTCTAGCTGGCCAGAGGTTAAAGAACCTGCGTGCCTAGCTAGCAACTTGGAGAAGATCCGATCCCCTCTAAGGGGTGGCCTCTCCTCCTTTTATAGCGCCAAGGTCCTCCTTCCCCTTATCTTCTTGGGGAAGGAGTTGCCACACACACGGCCAAGGAGGGTGGACAGCTGTAGACTACACTCTTCTGTAGACGTGGTCTTCGTAGGGTAGTGGCGCCGGTCCATAGGAGTGGGTGGAGGAAGCTGACGTCCTCCTCTGGCGCCCTGCACCGTCCACGCTATTTTTAGGGGGGTGGCCAACAACCACTGTGCCGCTTTGGGCAGGCACAGCGAAAGTTGGTCTCCTCCCTGTCGGGGGTAGCGTGGGCGGTACGCGGTCTTCTGTCCTTCATCTTCTTGCTCCGCACGCCAATCGTGCTGAGCTGGCGTGGACTTGGTCTCTCTCTCCTCACCAGCGGGGGCTCGTGAGGAGGTCTTCTGGTCCTTAGCGTTTTCCACCGTCATTCTCCTCACGAGGCGCCTCCTCGTGAGGGTCTCTCTGTAGCTTGAGTCGTTGATTCTCCCCTAGGCTGAAGATGGGCCGATGACGGGGCCCAGGAGCAGGTGTACCGGGATACCCCGGTATCCAGAACATCGACAGTAGCCCCCGGGAGCCCGGCCCGCGAACGCGCCCTCTTGAGGAAGCGAAGGGCCAGGGGACCCCGAAGCTGCTGGGCCCTCCAACGGCACGCGTCAACCGCGCGGTTAGAGGACCATGTGAAGAAGCGGAGGCTCCGGACACGTGGCGAGGCCGCAGCTAGAGAGGCGAAACGGCGGGCGACGCTACAGTCTCCGAGGCGTCAAACCGCCCTGATGGCGCGTCGCTTCACTGCGGAGCGCAGCGTCGACGCTACGATTCCCGCGCTGGGATTTGACGCATCGACGCCAGACACCCCCCTTAAATAAAGTCTCCTCGAGACCTCCGGCACTTCACCTCCTTCCTCCAGTGCCATTTCTTCCTTCGCGCCCCCCAAGCTGATGGACTCCTCCGCCTCCGCCGCCGCCGCTGGACCAAGCTCTGGGGCCAAGCGCCGCGGACGCCCTCCGGGCAGCGGGATCAAGGTGAAGATCCCGGCCCGATGGACGCCCGGCGCCGGTGGACCCCTTCGCATCGGCGCGCCGAGGCCGGACGAGGTGAACCGCGCTGCCTCGAGGACCTCCGGCGCCCTGACCCTCGGGGGTCCCACGCGCGGAGGCGCTCTGAACTCGCCGTCGCCACTGGGAGGTGGAGGCCGCCCTGGGCCCCCCCCTGCTGCAGATCCTCCGGTCCCGCCAGCGAACGGAGTGGTTGCCACTCCGCGCCACCTGGCGGCGGCGATGCTGGGACCCCTCACCGGCCCGGGGTCCCGCTTCCTGCAGCTCCTCGTCGTCGTCGACACCCCGGGTTTCAGCTCCCTCCGGCTGCCCGACGCCGTGCGGAGGGTGATTTACGCCCCCGGCGCGGCCGCCGGGGAGATTGCCCTGGGGGAGCAGAGCAGGCCAGATCTCCTCTGGCCTGTGGACATCCTCCTCGGGGTGGGCGGCAACGCCGTCCTCTCCGGCCGCTGGAGAGCCTTCGCCCTCGGCCATCGCCTCCGCATCGGTGACCACCTCGTATTCCGCTTCAAGATGGGGACGCTGGAGGCTTCGGTGTGGATCTTCACCGCCGGTGGCGTCCGCCGCACCTACCCCCAGCCCACGGCGTAGTGAAGAGGAGGTCCTGGCGCTGTAGTCTTCTGGGGAGGGGAGCTAGTCTCCTCCCCTCTTTTGTCGTGTAGTCCTCGCTGGCGGGGTATGCCCCGCCGTGCCTTTGCTCCTCCCTTTGATGGGATTACTTCAATGAAGTCCGCTTTCTAACTGTCTTGCACTTCGACTTCCAATGCTCTTCATTGTCCTGGTCATTCGCACGCTCGAGAGCCCTGGTGAGCTGTTAGCGTCGTCGGGAGGCCTCCCTTCGGCTCAGAGCTCAAGATGGGGTCGGCGCCGATGACACATTGGACGATTCCTGAGACAAGAAGTTGAAGAAAGAGTTGGAAAAGAAAAAACCCCAAATCCCCGAAAACGGAAAACAAGTCGATAAAACAAACGAAAAAAGAAGGCGAATAAGATGCCCTTGTGACCGGCACAGGGACCTTCTCCGTCGTGGAGGAGCGCGGCACTATCTGTGCCAGCAGCTAAGAGCAAATTGCCGCGCGTGGCGATTCACGGGGCCTTCCTCGTCGTTGAGGGAAGCTGGACCCTCACGGACGTGAAAACGTCGACGCTTAAGAGAGCCCAGAGACCGTCGACACCTCGCAAGGGTTGCTCACGAGGTGAAGGGCCTGGTGCGGACCTCCGGATCTGCATCTCCTTCGCAAGATGATCGGAGCGGCCTTGGTCTTCAATAATCCTGCCACGTTAGGCCTTCCTCGGTAGAGGGAATCTTCCTGCGGATGCTTGTCGCATCGACGCATTCTTGCCTCCTCGTGAGGGTTGCTCACGAGGGGTAGGTCCTTAGCGGGTGCCTTGGGGCACACCTTGGACTTTCCTCAAAGATTTTTTATTTTCCGATGTACTTCGCGAGGAACTAAGCACCATGGGTATTTAGAGGTGATCGATAACAGGGCCGTCGCCCCCGACCAGAGCTCACTCCCTTCGGGTTTTTTGGGCTCGCTATTTTCCGGGCGAAGGCCCCAGCATAGACACCGTGCCTAGCCCCCGACCAGAGCTCACTCCCTTCGGGTTTTTTGGGCTCGCTATTTTCCGGGCGAAGGCCCCAGCATAGACACCGTGCCTAGCCCCCTTCCGCGTGGAGTACAACAGAAAATAAATGGACTTCATGCCATTTTAATGTCATGCCGAAGCAGAGGCGCTATGCTGCGCGATAACTTAATATCAGTGCTTAAGAGCAGTTTGAGCTGATACAAGTGCCGTGAGAACGGTCTTTATCTCCTCGTGAGGAACCTAAGGGTAGAACTTTTGCAGATGAGCTATGTTCCACGGGTTCCCCACCGGCACGCCTTCTGCGGTTTCCAGCCGCGCCGAACCTGGCCTGGCGATGTGCGTCACCTTGAAGGGTCCTTCCCACATTGGAGACAGCTTGTGCAGGCCCTCGCGAGAGAGTATTCTCCTCAGCATTAGGTCGCCGACCTCCAGAGTCCTTGCTCGAACATGGCGGCTATGGTAGCGGCGTAGTCCTTGCTGGTACCTCGCGGCGCGGAGCGCGGCTTGGCACCGAGCTTTTTCGAGCAGGAGGAGACGATCCTTGATGAGGTCCTCTTGGCGAATTTCGTCGAAGGCGAGCATTCTTGGCGACCCGAACTTGACGTCGGTGGGAAGAACAGCCTCCGCCCCATAGACCAGGAAGAAAAGGGGTCTCTCCAGTGGGTTTGGTGGTGGTAGTTCTGATGGACCACAAGATGGATTGGAGGTTGTCTAACCATTTTTTGCCGCAGGCTTCGAGCTTGGCGTTGAAGCTTTTCGTCTTGAGTCCCTTGAGGACCTCGGCGTTAGCACTCTCGGCTTGGCCATTACTCCGGGGGTAGGCGACGGAGGCGAAGCAGATCCTGATGCCGGCCGATGCACAGTACTCCCAGAACAGTCCGCTGGTGAACTGGCTGCCGTTGACGGTGATTATGCGGTTAGGCACACCAAAACGACAGACCAGTCCACGGATGAACTTGACTGCGGACCTGGCCGGGATGGTGCACACCAGTTCCACCTCCACCCACTTGGTGAATTTGTCGATGGCGACGTAGAGGTAGCGGTAGCCCCCTTGCGCTCTAGGGAATGGACCCAGGATGTCCAACCCCCAAACTGCAAAGGGCCAAGTGAGTGGGATGGTTTGCAGCGCCTGCGCCAGCTGGTGGATCTGCTTGGCATGGAATTGGCACGCCTTGCACCTCTTGACCATCTCCGCCGCATCCCCGAGCGCTGAAGGCCAGTAGAAACCACTTCAATACGCCTTTGCGGCTAGAGTTGCAGCAGAAGCATGATGGCCACATTCACCGGCGTGGATGTCCCTGAGAAGCTCCTGGCCTTGGTGAGTAGATATGCACTTCAGAGCGACGCCGTTTGGGCGACGCCGGTACAAGTCACCATCCTTGACGCAGTAGCCTGAAGCTTGGCGCACGATCCTTTCGGCCTCCTCTTCATCCTCGGGAAGCCTGCTGCTGGTGAGGAAGGCCTTGAGCTTGAGAATCCAATCCACTCCCTCCTGCCGTGCCAATGCCAGAAGGACGCGGTCACCCGAAGGAGGCCCGCAGTCTGGAGCCCCCTGCTCCGGCGGTGGCGGCAGGGCAGGTGGAGGGTCTGATCCAGATGACGGTGGAGAAGCGGACGGCTTGAAGAGACGCTCCTCAAAGACGCCGACAGGTTGTGCCAGGCGGTGAGAGGCGCGCTTGGCGATCTCGTCGGCTTCCACATTTTCTCCTCTCGGGATGTGCTTCAGCTCCAATCCTTGGAAGCGTTTTTCCATCTTTCGATGCTCCTCGAGATAGGCCGCCATGTGCTCGTCCTTTGGAGTGTAGCTCTTGTTCGAGAAGTTCACAACCAGCTGTGAATCTCCCTTGACGATGATGCGCTTGATGCCCAAAGCGTTTGCCGCCCTTAAGCCGGTGAGTAGTCCTTCGTATTCCGCGATGTTGTTGGAGACCTTGTGCTCAGGCTTAAAGCAGAGCTGTACGGCGTAGAAGAGCTTGTCTCCAGAGGGAGAGGTTAGGACAGCACCAGCTCCCACGCCGGGGAGGTTAAAGGCGCCGTCGAAGTGCATGACCCAGAGGCCTGGGGCCTCCTCTCCTGGGAGCGTTGACTCCACCTCTGGAGGCTCATCGGCGAACGGATCGGTCCACTCCGCAGTGAATTCGGCCAAAGCCTTGCTCTTGATTACCTTTGTAGTTTCAAAGGAGATCTCGAAGGGTTGAAGCTCCACGGCCCATTCTGCCACCTGCCCGGTGACATTGGGATTGCGTAGGATGGTCTCCAGGGGACGATCGGTTACCACCTTTATCGGGTGACCCTGGAAGTAGTGGCGTAGCTTCTGCAAAGCGATGAGCAGAGTGTAGAGCAGCTTTTGCTGCATGGTGTAGCATTCCCGAGCGTCACGTAGCACCGTGCTGACGAAGTATACGGGCTTCTGCACCTTGGTGACACCCTCGGGAGGTTCCTCCTCGGGAGGCCCTTGAGCGTTGCTCTTAGAGAGTGGCTCGGCCGGCGTAGATGTGGCAGGCGGCTCCTCTTGAGGAACGGGAGGTGCAGCAGCCTCTTCCTCGCGAGGTGCCCCCTGACCGGGAGGATCGACCTTTCCCTTGGCGATCACCTTTGCGTCTCGCTCCGCAACGAGTACGGCATTTGCGGTCCTTGGAGTCGCCGCGATGTAGAGTAGCAAGGGCTCGCGGGCTACTGGGGCAACCATGATCGGTGGGCTCGTGAGGTACCTTTTCAACTCAGCGAAGGCCTTGTCGGCTTCCGGAGTCCACTCGAACTTCCCAGCGCGTTTCATGAGCTCGAAGAAGGGCAAGGCTTTCTTCCCACTCCTCGTAATGAAGCGCCCCAGAGCTGCCATGCATCCCACGAGGCATTGCATCTCCTTGAGATTGCGTGGCGGACGCATTTCCTCGATGGCCTTGACCTTGTCAGGGTTCGCCTCTATCCCGCGATGGGACACGAGGAACCCCAACAGTTTTCCCGACGGTACGCCGAAGGCGCACTTGGCGGGGTTGAGCTTGATATTTACCTTCCTCAGGTTGACGAATGTTTCCTCCAGATCCTCGATGAAGGTGTGACTCTCGCGAGTCTTGACGACGATGTCGTCGATGTAGGCCTCCGCGTTCCTTCCCATCTGAGCCCCCAAGGCCTTGCGCATGAGCCTTTGGAAGGTGGCTCCTGCGTTCTTTAGACCGAAGGGCATGCAGACATAGCAGTACACACCACAAGGCGTGATGAAGGCGGTCTTCTCTTCGTCCTCCTTCACCATCTTGATTTGATGATAGCCGGAGAAAGCATCCAAGAAGCAAAGGAGGTCACAGCCAGCGGTGGAGTCGACGATTTGATCTATCCTTGGGAGCGGATAAGGATCCTTGGGGCAGGCCTTGTTGAGACTTGTAAAGTCCAAGCAGAGGCGCCCACTGCCATTTGCCTTTGGGACGACCACCGGATTCGCAATCTAGGTGGGGTGGGCTACCTCGCGTATCAGCTTGGCCTTCTTTAGTTTCTCTATTTCCTTGACTATGAAGTCCTGCTTCTCTTGCGCTTGCTTCCTAGTCTTCTGCTTCACGGGGTGTGCCTGGGGGCACACGGCTAAGTGGTGCTCAATCACCTCCCTGGGAACGCCGGGCATATCTGACGGAGTCCAAGCGAACATGTCAGAGTTTGCCCGCAGGAAGGTGACGAGCGCGCTTTCCTATTTGGGGAAAAGCCCTGCCCCGATGGTGACAAAGTTTTCGCAGCCCCCAGCCTGAAGCGGGACCTTCTTGGTTGCAGAGCGCTCTTGGGTGAACTGGGGCCTCCTCCCTAAGGGTACCGCGGCTTCCCCAATGCTCATGTCCAGCATCGGATGGACCAGGTCCTCGCTTGGAGTAGGCGATGCAGAAGCGGCAAACTTCTTCCCTGTTGAGCCCTACAAGTGGGGCTCAAGAGAGGCCTTCTTCGCAGCAGCCCGCTCTTGGGACACGAGCTGCTTCTTCCTCGCGAGGTCGCTGGAGTGTTCCAGCAGGTCTTCGTCAGCAGGGAACATGGTGACGGCCTCACGGTAGACATGCTCCACCGACCGGAGAGCATCCTTCTCGTTGCAGCGCACGGTAATCGTGCCGTTGGCACCCGGGATCTTGAGAACGTTGAAGCCATGATGCGTGGCTGCCATGAACCTTGCCAGGGCTGGATAGCCAAGAATGGCATTGTATGGCAGCGCGATGTAGGCGACGTCGAAGTCGAGGCTCTTGGTCCTGTAGTTGTCCCGGGTGCCGAAGGTAACGGGCAGGCGTACCTGCCCAATTGGCGTTGTAGACCCTTCGGTTACCCCGAAGAATGGTCGGGTTGGCATGAGCCGGTGGTACAGCACCTGCATCTTCTCGAAGATCTCGACCGAGATGATGTTGAGGCCCGCTCCTCCGTCGATGAGAGTGCGATTCACGGCGACGTTGTTAATGGTTGGCATGCACAAGAGAGGAATTGTGCCCACACCCCTGGCGGAGGCCGGATGATCCTCCTCGTCGAAGCCGATCTTGCATGTTGACCACTTCATTAGGCGGTTGCCGACGTTGGGCTGTGCCGCCGCGATCTCTCGCGAGAGCTGCTTGAAGTGTCGGTTGGATAAAGGAGCCTGAGCTCCACCCAGGAGGCAAGCGGCGAAGTCTCGCGGCTCTTGATAGCCCCCCTGGTTCTCCTCCCGACGATCGTTTGCTGGGGGGGGTAGCGGCAGCGGCTCGGGATCGGCTCTAGACAGACCCTCGCGGCGGCGACCTTCCTCACGGTCGTCGTCGCGGCGATCGCCCCGGGATCCACTCTTGCCGTAGCTGCGGCCACCCCCGCGGCGCTTGGAAGCACCATTTTCTTCATGAAACTTCCGGACAAACCAACAATCGTCGGTATTGTGGGTGTCCTTCTTGTGGAGAATGCAGTAGCGGCGACGTCGTCCCTTGTCGCGCTCGGTGCGGTCCCCATGGCGTTGCTTATGATCTGGCTCTGCCGCAAGGACAGCAGCCTCCTTTCGCTTGGGGTCCTTGGACTTTGGTTTAGGGGGAGGTGCCTCCGGCAGGTTATGCAAGAAGAGCCTCCCTTCCTCGGCCTTGGCGCAGCGGTCGGCGATCTCGAAGAGCCTGACGACGGAAGTCAACTCATCATTCACGGACAGCTTCTCCCTCATCTTGATGTCGGAGACGCCCGTGGAGAATGCGGAGATGACCTCCTCGTTGGAGATCCTGGGGATCTTGTTCCTCATGTGGCTGAAGCGCTGAATATACTGACGAAGCGTCTCACCCTTGTACTGACGCACCACCTTAAGATCGTTCTTGGTAGCGGGGCGCTCATACGTGGGCATGAAGTTGGCCACGAACTGATGGCATAAATCCTTCCATGAAGTCACAGATTCGTGAGGAAGATTCATGAGCCAAGTTCGCGGAGCGTCCTTGAGGGCCATGGGGAACCAATTTGCCATGGCACGCTGATCTCCACGCGTGGCCTGGACGGCGACGACGTATAGTTGGAGGAATTCGACGGGATTGGTGGTCCCGTCGTAACGCGCGCCGATGTCCGGCTTGAACTTGTCAGGCAAGACGACGTAGCGTTGCTGGCGAGTGAGCGCAAGACACCCGGGATTGTAGATAGGGTCGCCGGGGGTCCTGACGTTCTTGCCAGCCTCGCCGATGTCGTCGATGGCGCGGTCATGATTTTCGCGGCGGCGCTCGAGGGAGACGCGTGCGTCTTCCAGAGCGCGTTGGATGATTTGGCAGCTGGGCTCCCCACGTGGCGAAGATGCGGCTCGGGAAACCACCCTCTTGGCCTTGTTGGCCTTCCCATCTCTGGCGCCCGGGGCACGACGCCCCGCCGCCGGATCTGGGTCTCCCGCGCCCTAGGCCCCTCCCTGGGCCGGGTCTTCATTGGCGATGGCGACGAGTTCGGCGATTCGAGCGCGCCACCCCTCATGCCCGTCATCGGTGAGTTGATAGCGCAGCAGCTCCTGCGCCATGGTGAGAGCCTGCGCAGGAGACAGCTGACTCCCAGAACGAGCGCGAGAAGTGGTGGTGGCGGTGAAGGAGAGCGAAGGCTCTATACGCCCGGACGGGAGGTAGGAGGACTCCAGATCTTCCTCCTCTTCCTCCTCGGCCGAAGCTTCACGACGACGGAAGATGGGCTCGGTTTGCCCCCGAGCAGCATTGCGACGGCGAAGACGCTCGAGCCTTGCATTGGCATCGGCCATGTCGAAGCAGATCTAGGAGAAAACACACCACAGCCCCCTGCCTGGCGCGCCAAATGTCGATGGATTTCGTGTCGCAAGAACACGGGGTACCACGCGACGGACCCAAAGATTCGAACGCAGGGGGCTGAACGTGTGAGATCTAGGATCGCAACGAAGCATGGTGACGGAAGTCTCGAGCTGTCGAACGCACTACGCACTGCAGAGAGAGACGCCGAGCTTTACCTAGGTTCAGGGCCCTCGTGGTGAGGTAACACCCCTACTTCCTGCCTTCTTGTATTGCAACGCGACACCTCGCGAGGAGTACAAGGTCTTGATTACAGAGTTCTAGCTGGCCAGAGGTTGAAGAACCTGCGTGCCCAGCTAGCAACTTGGAGAAGATCCGATCCCCTCTAAGGGGTGGCCTCCCCTCCTTTTATAGCGCCAAGGTCCTCCTTCCCCTTATCTTCTTGGGGAAGGGGTTGCCACACACACGGCCAAGGAGGGTGGACAGCTGTAGACTACACTCTTCTGTAGACGTGGTCTTCGTAAGGTATTGGCGCCAGTCCACAGGAGTGGGTGGAGGAAGCTGACGTCCTCCTCTGGCGCCCTGCACCGTCCACGCTATTTTTAGGGGGGTGGCCAACAACCACTGTGCCGCTTTGGGCAGGCACAGTGAAAGTTGGTCTCCTCCCTGTCGGGGGTAGCGTGGGTGGTACGCGGTCTTCTGTCCTTCATCTTCTTGCTCCGCACGCCAATCGTGCTGAGCTGGCATGGACTTGGTCTCTCTCTCCTTACCAGCGGGGGCTCATGAGGAGGTCTTCTGGTCCTTAGCGTTTTCCACCGTCGTTCTCCTCACGAGGCGCCTCCTCGTGAGGGTCTTCTCTGTAGCTTGAGTCGTTGATTCTCCCCTGGGCTGAAGATGGGCCAATGACGGGGCCCAGGAGAAGGTGGACCGGGATACCCCGGTATCCAGAACACCGACATATATATACTTATATAAAGCAGATGAGTCGGGCATGGATGTATGCTAATCGACGCTCTGGAGATTTCATTAAAGGTGTGCATTCCTTTCTCAGTGTGGCTGAGGCAAACAAGCGGAATGGTTTTATGTGTTGTCCATGCGGTGTTTGTCAGAATGAGAAGGATTACCCTTCCTCAAAGACCCTTCACATCGCTCTGGAGATTTCATTAAAGGCGTGCATTCTTTTCTCAATGTGGCTGAGGCAAACAAGCGCAATGGTTTTATGTGTTGTCCATGCGGTGTTTGTCAGAATGAGAAGGATTACCCTTCCTCAAAGACCCTTCACATCCACCTGTTTTGGTTCGATTTCATGTCCGGATATAATTGTTGGACCAAGCATGAAGAAAGAGGGGTTATGATGGAAGATAACGATGAAGAAGAGAAAATGACAACTGTCCTGAGTTCCCTGAAACCACTAATAACGCAAAGGAAGACAATGAAGAAGAAGAAGGTGAAGAACGGGCATCAGATGTGCCCGCTGATGATCTTGGTCAGGTCATTGTTGATGCACATATAGACTGCAAAAGTGAAAAGGAGAGGAAGAAGTTGGAGCGCATGTTAGATGATCACAAAAAGAATTTGTACCCAAATTGCAAAGACGGCCAGTAAAAGCTAGGAAGCACACTAGAATTGCTACAATGGAAGGCAGAGACTGGTTTATTTGATAAGGGATTTGAAAAGTTGCTGAAAATTGTGCAGAAGATGCTTCCAAAGGATAACGAATTGCCCGCCAGTACTTAAAAAGCAAAGAAGATTGTCTGTCTTCTAGGATTGGAGGTGTAGAAGATACATGCATGCCCTAATGACCGCATCCTCTATCACGGTGAGGAGTACAAGAATTTGAATGCATGCCCAGTGTGCAGTGCTTTTCGGTATAAGATCAGGCGAGATGACCCTGGTGATGTTGAGGGCGAGCGCCCCAAGAAGAGGGTTCCTGCCAAGGTGATGTGGTATGCTCCTATAATACCACGGTTGAAATGTTTGTTTAGAAACAAAGAGCATGCCAAGTTGTTGCAGTGGCACAAAGAAGACCGTAAGAGTGATGTGATGTTGAGACACCCCGCTGATGGGTCGCAGTGGAGAAAAAACGAGAGAGAGTTCCCGGACTTTACGAACAATGCACGGAACTTAAGGTTTGGTCTAATTACAGATGGCATGAATACTTTTGGGGATCAGAGCTGCAGTCATAGCACCTGGCCCGTGACTCTATGTATCTATAACCTTCCTCCTTGGTTGTTCATGAAGCGAAAGTTCAGTATGATGCCACTGCTCATCCAAGGCCCAAAGCAACCCGGCAAATGACATTGACGTGTACCTAAGGCCATTAGTTGAAGAACTTCTATAGCTATAGCAGAATGAAGGTGTACGTGTGTGGGATGAGTACAAACAAGAGGAATTTGATCTATGAGCGTTGCTGTTTGTGACCATCAATGATTGGCCTGCTCTTGGTAACCTTTCAGGACAGACAAATAAGGGATACAATGCATGCACACACTGTTTAGGTGAGATCGATAGTATATATTTGGATAAAAGTAAGAAGGTGGTGTATCTAGGGCATCGTCGATTTCTTTCACCCAAACATCAATTAAGGAAAAAAGGCAAACATTTCAACAGTGAAGCAGAAGTCCGAGGCAAGCCTAAATGCCATACTGGTGATGATATATTTGATATGGTCAAAGATTTAAAATTAATCTTTGGAAAGGGTCTTAGCAATCAATCTGTTTTGAATGACGCTAGCGGACACGCACCCATGTGGAAGAAGAAATCTATATTTTGGGAGCTACCCTATTGGAAATTCCTTGAGGTCCGCTCTACAATCAACGTGATGCACGTGACAAAGAATCTTTGCGTGAACTTGCTAGGCTTCTTGGGCTTGTATGGGAAGACAAAAGATACACCGAAAGCACGTTAGGACCAGCACTGTATGAAAAGAAGAGACGGCATGCATCCAGAGGATTTTTGGGTCCTGCGAGCTACGCTCTTACCCAAGAAGAGAAGTAAATGTTTTTTGAATGCCTGAGCAGTATCAAGGTCCCATCTGGATTCTTGTCGAATATAATGGGAATAATAAATATGACAGAGAAAAAATTCCAAAACCTAAAGTCTCATGACTGCCACGTGCTTATGATGCAATTGCTTCAGGTTCCATTGAGGGGGATTCTACCAGAAAATGTTTGAGTACCGATTGTGAAGCTATTTGCATTCCTCAATGCAGTTTCCCAGAAGGTAATCAATCCAAAAAGTCTACCTAGGTTATAGAATGATGTGGACCAATGTCTTGTCAGCTTTGAGTTGGTGTTCCCACTGTCCTTCTTCAATATTATGACGCATCTCTTAGTTCACCTAGTTGAAGAGATTTCGATGCTCGGTCCTGTATTTCTGCACAATATGTTCCCCTTTGAGAGGTTCATGGGAGTCTTAAAGAAATATTTCATAACCATGCTAGGCCAAAAGGAAGCATCTCCAAGGGCTATCTAACAGAGGAGGTCATTGAGTTTTGTGTTGACTTTGTTCTTGACCTAAACCGATTGGTCTTCCTCAATCGCGGCATGATGGGAGACTAAGTGGAAAAGTCATGCTAGGAATGAAATCAGCATATTGTATGGATGCCCATTCTTTGAGTGAAGCACACTACACAGTTTTACAAAATTCCACATTGGTGGAGCCGTATATCGAGCGACAAAAGAATATTGTACGCTCAAAAAACCCGGGGCAGTCTGACTCCTGGATTAGAAAGTTCCACATGGTGACTTTTGGTGGTTGGTTGCACACACTTCTCTTAAATGACGCCACTATTGGATATGAGCTCTACATGTTGGCCAAGAAACCATCTTCCACTATATTGACTTTCTAGGGTTACGAGATAAATAGGAATACATTTTACACGATCTCCCAAGATAAAAGGAGCACCAACCAAAATAGTGGTGTCCGCTTTGATGCATCAAATGACAATGGGAGAAAGGACACATATTATGGTTACATACAGGAGATATGTGAACTTGACTATGGACCGTCTTTTAAGGTCCCTTTGTTTCGGTGCAAATGGGTCAAGCTGACAGGAGGCGGGGTAAAGGTGGACCAGCAGTACGGAATGACAATGGTGGATCTCAACAATCTTGGGTACAGAGACGAACCATTCATTCCAGCCAATGACATCGCTCAGATTTTCTATGTCAAGGACATGTCTACCAAACCGAGAAAAAGAAAAGATAAGCAAACGAATACATCACACGATGAGCCAAAGCGCCACATACTTCTTTCAGGGAAAAAAATCATCATAGGAGTGGAGGACAAGACAGATAAATCATAAGATTATAACAAGTTTGATGAAATTCCGCCTTTCAGAGTGAACACTGACCCAACCATCCTCTTAAACAAAGAAGATACTCCATGGTTACGGTGCAGAAGGAAACCCCAACACTAGATGGGGATGTTGGTGATGTGTAATAATGTATTAAACCTTTTCTGTAAATGTATGATTTCGGATTAGTTATTCAAATTCAAACAATTTTCATATTGAAAGTTTTGTCAGATTCAAAAATATGCAAAAATAATATTTGTCGTGGGAATTTAGAGACAGTAGCCATGGGGATGGCTTAACGAAGGGGCTCGACGGTGTGCGACGATGGGTCCGACTCGGGATTGTGCCAACTGAGACACCTCGGTTTACCCAGGTTTAGGGCCCTCCACGCCGGAGGTAAAACCCCTACTTCCTGCCTTGTTTTGTATTATCTTCACAGTGGTTACAACGCTCCTCGAGCTGTTTGGTCTATAGGAGGAAGAAGAAGATCAGATCTCCCTGGACTAAGGGTCCAGACCCCCTTATATAGGCGGGGGTCTGGTTACAGGTTAGGTGGCTGGCTGCCCGGCTGCCGGCTCCTCAGTGGCTGCGTCTTCGGTGTGATCTTCTGGCCCTCCTCTATCCTCATCTGACGATGGCACTTTATAAAGTGCCTTTTCCCCCTTGGACCGGCATCTGGGAGGCATATGCCCTCCCTTTTGCCTTGGATCCTTTCGTGGGGAAGGCTCTTGCTCGCTGGTTGGTGGAGTCTGGACGTGGCTTGCGTCACTCCCGTCCTTCGCCTCTATCGATCTTGTCGAGGCCAGGCCACTTTCGGTGAAATAGCCATTGGAGGAATCTTGTCTTCATCGCCCGGCTCTGGCTCTCCTCGGTGGAGTCGCCAGCCGGCTGCTGGCGCAGCCGGCCCTTCGATAGAGCCGGTCTTCTTAACCTAGCGCCGTGGAGATTCCTGGGATGCCAGCCGATAGATAGCACGACCCTTGGCATGCCCCAGAAGTCATCCCCACGACACTAGCCCTCAAAACTGGCAAAGTCTCATGGGTTTGCATGGGGCTTCGGCGGATTCTTTCCCTCGCCGAAGTCTTGTACGTTTCAATCGAAGTCCCAGGATTCCTCGTCCGGCTCGGAAGCCGTCGGTCTTGAAGCCAAGTCTCGTGGAGCTTCACCAGCCATCTCGGGACGTGCCAGCTCCAAGACCAATCCGGCTGGCGACTGCCATGCAGCCGCTAGTCGGCGCGCGGCCCCTCGGAACTTGTGCTACTTCGGGCTCTGATCCCACGCTGCGGCCGGCGCAGTGCTGCAGTGTCATGTCTTGTCGCTTGGACTCTTTAGTCTCCGCAATGATTCCAGAGGACGTCATGAGGCGAGACGAGGCTTACGTCAGTGATGCGTCCCATCGAAACGCCACGCATTTGATCTACTCGCATTAAACCGGCTCGACTTTTCATGCCTCATCGTCCTTTAAAATCTCGGAGCTGTCGAGGGTTTTTCCCCACTCCCGAGCGCCTTCACTCTTCCTCTTCGCCAAGTGGTTCCCTCAGCTTCTTTAGCTCATCTCCTTCATTTCCATGTTGTCGACCGGAGCTCTTGGAGGAGCCGAGGCCGGAGCCCCCAGTGGATCGGGCAGGCGCAAGCGCGGCCGCCCATTCGGGAGCAGGAACAGGACGAAAGACCCAGCGGCGACACCACCAGTTCCTCGCACACGCGGCCGCCCACCGGGCAGCCGCAACAAGAGAACCTTGGAGGCTCTCGCAGCTGCGGCCGCCGCAGAGTCTGCCGGGGCGGCACCCGCTGCCGCCGTCGCTGCGGCCCCCGCAGGGGTGGTTGCCTTGGCCACCACCAATGCTGCGGCCCCCGTGGGCGCAACCTCCGTCGTCGGCCTCTTCGCTACTCCCCTTGAGGCAGCGGCCGCCATTGTCGGCGCCGCGATTGCGGTCGGGGTGGCTCCTCCGGGCCTCGCCGGCGCTGGCATTGGCGGCTCAGCCAGCGCGTCCGCCGCCAAGGTGCGCAAGCCTCGGCGCTCGCCGCGGCGGCAGCGACTCTCCTATGTCTCGGAGCACGGATTCACCACCTTCGTGGTGCATCTGTGGGCCGGGTGCGAGGCGTGCCTACCGCTCCCCGCCAGTTTCGTCGGCACTCTGGGGAGGAATCCCCCGACGAGCATCATGGTGGAGGAGGGCAGCGGCGGCCAGCCCCTATACATCATCAAGATCCTCCATGACGAGCAGGGGAAGAGCTACCTCGCTGACGGCTGGACGAGGTTCATCGACGACTACGTCTTGAAGTGCGGCTGGTCCCTCATCATGACCCATCGCACCGAGTCACCCATCCTCTGCGTCCGCATCATCGACACCTCTAGCTACGCCCGCGCCTACTCCCCCTGGCCGTGATTGGTAGGCACCCCCAAAGCCCCTTCCTTGACGACGGCTTCGTCAATGGAAAATTATGGGTGCTTAGGGTGGGGGAGTACCTTTTGTTATCTCGGCCTTTAGCGTGACCTTAATTATTTAACCGCCCGCCAGATGTTAAGGACTTTTTAATTTTCTGCAAGTCTTGTTTATCTTTTTTCATTTGCTACGTGCTTGTTCTTGCATGAATGTCCTCTGCTTCCATCGGAGCGCGGTGACGATTTTGCAGTTAGGATTCCTCCTATGCTAGGACCGTCGCTGCGCAGGCTTGTAGGTAGGGGCTAAGATAGCCACCAACTTAAGCAGACGTTCCTGGCGAGGTCTTCCGGTTTCAGCGTGGGGGGAGAAGTGCCTCTGCTGGCCGGTTTCGGGAGATGTAAGCTAGCACCGGCTTGAGGAGACAGAAATAGAAGCTAAGTCCTATGCTGGCTCTGGCGAGGACGGAGCCGGCACGTCTCCCTTTCCCGAGCCTTCGCATAACCCTTGCCGCAACTGGAGTGAACCTTCAGATCTCTGGCTTTAGCCATTTCTTTGCGAATGCTAGATTTCAATTTTGACGCCCTTTTGCTGGTCGTGTCGCAGTGCCAACTGATCGGGCAGCCGGCGAGGGACTAGAGCTGGCCCACTTCTAAGGGCCCATTCCCCTTCCCCCTAGCCCCCGAGTTTTGGGGCAGCTGGAATGTCAGCTGGCTTGAAACTAGCTTGTTCGCATACGGTGCCGACGTCAAGCGAGGCAGCTCTAGCTTCGAACCTCTTTGACATGGCTGCTCAGCCTAAACATCGAGAAACTATGATCATCGACCATTGGCTGGCCTGCCATAGCCCGGTTCCCTCAACTTTTTTCTTAATCTCCTCACCCTTCGGCCCTTCTATCCCTAACCGGCAGCCTGGTGCCGGTTGGTCTCCCTTGGGCCGGCAGCCGAATGCTGGCCTAGGGTGGGAGCGTGCCGCGGGGTGAGAAGTAGTACTTTGATCTGTCAGGCACCCGGCTCGGGCTAGCCAACGCATGGTTAACGAGCACTGTCTTCAACGCTTAGTTGAGCGAATTTTTATCGTTTGCGGTTTTTCCCTGCGGCTTTCCTGCGTATGTGGTCTGCCGGCTCCTACCCGTCCGGCTGCGCGGAGCCGGGGGATGGAGGTTGGGCTCGAGACCTACTTCACACGTAGTAGTCATCCGGCTGACGAGGAATCGATCGTTTTTAGGGCAGCCGACTGTGGCTCGGTGCCCGGAGCCGACTGCTGGTCAAGTGAATAACGCAGGAAGCAAAACATACACGAAGTGTTTTCCTTGAAGCTGGCCATAGCTAGCCGCTCTATTATCCTTTATTCATTGACAAGTTTTTCGGGGTACAAGCTTTTGCCTTAGCAGAAGAAAGGTCTTAGGAGATTGACATTCTAGGGACGCTCTGTCTCCTTGTCAGAATTATCTGCCATGTTCTTTCTGGCCTCTTGTGCGTCGATGAGGTAGTATACCCCATTGCCTAGCACCCGGCTGACAATGAACGGCCCCTCCCAAGGAGAGGACAGCTTGTGCATGCCTTTAGTGTTTTGGACCAGCCGGAGTACGAGATCTTCTTCGCGAAACACGAGTGGATGGATCTTCCGGCTGTGATATCGTCGCAGCTGCTGCTGATAGAGCACTGACCTAGCCAAGTTCAGCTCTCGTGCCTCCTCGAGGAGGTCGACGCCATCTTCACGAGCTTCTTTTACTTGCTTCTACGTGTACTGGACAACTTTGGGCGCATGAAATTCGATATCAGTGGGCAGCACCACCTCTGCTCTGTAGACCAGGAAGAAAGGCGTGAAGCCGACAGAGTGGTTTGGGGTGGTGCGCAGGCTCCAGAGTACTAAGGGCAGCTCTTCGACCCAACAGCCAGCTGAACGCTCGAGAGGCTCGACCAACCTTGGTTTGATGCCGGCCAGGATCAGCCCATTTGCTTTCTCCACTTGGCCATTAGACTGAGAATGCGCCACTGATGCTAAGTCCAGCTGGATGCCCTTCTGGCCGCAGTACTCTGCGAAGACTCCCTTTGCGAAGTTTGTCCTATTGTTAGTGATGATGCTATCTCATCGGAGCCGCGAGCTCCCAGAGCTCTGTCGCGGACGGCGGCGACACCAAGAAACCCTAGCGAGAAGGGGAAAAGGGGAGGATGCGCGAGGACTCACCGGGGACCAGTCGACGGAGGAGGATCTCGTTGGCGCCGTCGTGATTTGCTCCTCCTTTCACCGTCGCCGTTTGCTCGTGTCGCCGCCGCCGTCTGCTCGTGTCGCCGCCGCGTCTTCCACGACCAAAAACACGAGGGTAGCCTCATGGGCGAGAATACCCGAGGACGAGTGTGGGCGAGTGCGGCTCGGAGCGGAGTGTGGGCGAGTGCGAGCGCGGCGGCTAGGGTTTGGGCCGGGGCGAACCGTTTTATGCGTGGCGCATCCCATGGGGCGATAGTTCAAAATAGGCCGAAGTGCCATCTAGACAATAATCTCGTCATAGCCTAGTGGTTCTGGGTAATGCGCGCTGTCTGTTTGGGGAGGTGCCAGGTTCGAACCCTGGACCTCCCGCCCTTTTTTCTTTTTACAAAAACTGTATTTCATAAAGTTCAAAATTACTATATTGCAATAAATAACATTTGCTTATTATAAAAATAATAATTTTTAAATAGTACCAGTCCGACATCTATATATCATATCATTGTTAGAAAAAACCATATGAATCATATATCATATATATGATCATTGTTACAAAAAACCAAAAATCATTTATATGATTGTTCCTCCAAAAAATGACACATGTTGTCCGATGTCGATTCCGAACGAGCTACCGTCGTCGACTCGTCACGATCTTCTTGCCCTTCTTTGTCGCGGTTGAATAATTGAGCCCGGAAACATGGGGATTTCTTCTCGTGTACGGGCATCCTTTAGCGGGTAGGGTGGTCTTCCTTCTTCCAGCGGCATCACTAGGCCTGTCGAAGTACTTGTCGAATTCCTCTTCTATCTTGGGATCGCCATACTTGTCGAAGTCTTGCTCGGTGGCCGCTCCCTCCATTCCGATGATGCTCCTTTTTCCCCTCCTAACGACAACGCGGCTAGGCCTTACCGGGTCGGTAATGAAGAAGCATTGATCAACCTGGCTCGCCAGTACCCATGGCTCATTTTTCGCCTGGACGTTCGCGCTGGATTTGGCTTCGGGTATGACCATGGTGGTGAAGTACCGGCCTTCTTTTTCGACGTTCTTGGCCCATCTGACCCGAAACATCGGCATCTTCTCTCCACAGTAGTTGAGTTCCCAGATCTCCTCGATCCTCCCGAAGAACCTTTCATTGACGGTGGATTCCTCGTCCGCATAGGACAGCATCGTGACCCCCGAGTTCTGGTGTTCGCTGCTATGGTCCTTTTTCTCGGTGTAGAATGTGTAACCATTGATGTCGTACGCCTGATAGGTCCTCACGTTCATCGCGGGGCCCTGTGACAAGACGAATAAGAGTTTTTCCTCTTTAGTGGAAGGCATGTTACCATGATGAAGCTGGAGTAGCTTTTCCTTGAACCAACGCGTAAAGATGGAGTTGTGCTCTCTAGTTACGTCTCCCTTCGTCCTCCATCTGCCCGTGTCACTGAACTTCTTCTCAATGAAGCTTTTGTGCTCTAACACCCAAGGTTCGACCAATTCAACGTGTTGTAGCGCGACTCGGTGTGCCCTGTCAAAGTCTGGTTGTCGGGCTTGGAAGACAACGTGCATGGGGACGAAGCCATCACGGTGACCAAACCCATGGATCCTGCCGAGGTGCCTCCTGATAGGCAGACCAATAGGGATGTCCTCGTCCTCGTTTTGTAGATAATTCTGGCAGAACGATATGCACTCGTAGGACAGGAAGCCCTTGGCTATGCTTCCATCCGGACGCGCCCTATTGCGAACGTAGCCTTTGAGAACGCCGTTCAGCCTTTCGAACGGCATCATGTTGTGGAGGAATGGCGGCCCGAGGTGGATGACATCATCCACCATGTGGACGAGCAGATGCACCATGATGTCGTGGAACGCGGGGGGGGGGGAAGTAAATCTCGAGCTCGCATAGTATCCTGACGATCTCACCTTGTAGCCTTTCGAGCTGCTTAATGCCGATCGACTTCCTAGAGAGGACATCAAAAACGTTGCAGAGGCCAAACAGCGTCTCACGTACGTGCTCGTCCATGATCCCTCGGAGCACTACTGGAAGTATCTGCGTCATCAGCACATGGCAGTCGTGAGATTTCATCCCGGAGAACCTCTTCTTCGTTTCGTCCAGGTATCGTGATATCTTTGGGCTTCTCCCTTTCTGCGTGCCATTGCATGAGCTTTGCTTCCTTAGGGTCTACGAAATACCACTTTAGATGGGGGGTTATAGGAAAGTACCATACCACTTTTCGAGGAACTTTCCTGTTCCCTCTCTTGTATCGTGATTGGCCGCACACCGGGCATGTGGTTAGTTCCTTGTACTCGTCCCGATAAAGTGCGCAATCATTGATGCATGCGTCGTACTTCACATGCGGTAGATCGAGAGGGCACACGACTTTCTTGGCCTCCTCGGTACTCCTTGGCAATGTGTTCCCCTCGGGAAGCTTCTCGTGCCAGTATGCCATGTTGTCGTCGAAGCTAACATCGGTCCATTTGTGTTGCACCTTCATCTCCAAAGCTTTGAGGGTTACGTTCTGGCGTGTATCCCCGGGCCGGCACCCAGGATACAACGGAGTTTTCCCGTCTTTCTCCATTTGCTCCAGCTTGTCTTTCTCACGGGCAACAGCTTTGGCGGTGCTTGTCTCTGTGAGGAGCAGTTCTTGAACATGAGGGTCCCGCAAGGCTGAAGTTAGCGGTGTCTCCGTGTCTGCGTCTTCTCCACCACCATCGGATCCGGTGTCATCATCATGTCCTGCATCTCCTTCAGCATGTCTAGGTGACTCTTCGCCTTCTCGTCGGCCTCCCACGTCACCATTTCCTGCCGACGGGGGCCCGTTGTTGACGTCCTCGTCAATGTAGCCTTTCATGAAACCACTCATGAGCAAGTGCTTCTCCAATGTACCGGAATCAGGCTTGATTAGGGCCCTGAGGTTGCATCTATGACAAGGACATCTTATCTCGGACATGTTGTTCCGAATCATGACGGCCATCGCGCGTTTCTTGTATCTAGCCACCATACCTTCGCTCATGTGGCGCACCATCGTTGCCTGCGCGCACGGTATGGAGCAAATGAGAATATTTAGAATAATTTATGGTCATATCGCCGGAAAAATTCGGCATGACCTTCCCTATAAATAGGACATATGGGTAGTGCAAAAGTTTGCCGAAACAGAAATTAATCAATATTTCGGCAAACATCCATGCACCACGCGCCGGTACCTGCACAAACCATACACAAGCATCCATGCCCCTCTCGATCACATACAAAACATGCACATATGCCATATATATCACATACCGCCATACGTGTGCCGCGCATCGGCCGCCACAAGGAAACAAGCATACATGTTTTCATCCAACCATATACTTACCTATTAGACAAGTTATACCGATGAATCCGTGAGCGGAGAGCCAAACTATTGAGGGAGACAAGATATGTGCTAGCTAGTTGGGAGGAGAGCTAGATATATATATGTGTGGGAGGGGAGGAGGAGGAAGTCAACCCTTACATATCTATCCAAATCCAAGTTTTGGCTAGCTACCTAAAATGGAGAAATAGTTGAAGAAAATGGGGGTGGAGAGAGAAGAGGAACTAGAGCTAGAGCTAGATCTATGGGAGTGGGGGGCTTGGAGTGGGAGGTAGGGGGAAATGGAACCTTTATGCTGGTAGGTATGACATATCCATGGCGCACCTCAGAATGGTGCTCCACAGATATATATACCCGTGGCGCACCTCAAAGTGGTGCTCCACGGATATGTCTACCGCCTTTTCCAGAGGGTGGGCCCACAAATATCCGTGGCGCATGTATATGTGGTGCACCACGGGTATACACATTATGCGTGGCGCACCCCAAATGCATGCGCCACGGATATGGGGGCCTGACACCCCAGGCCCTGGTGCTCGGTGGGGCCCACTTATCCATGGCGCATGCTTTCCACGGTGCGCCACGGGTAAGATGATATCTGTGGAGCACCTGTATTTAGTGCGCCACGGATACTTATCCGTGGAGCACCGAAACTTAGTGCTCCACAGATAATGGGCCCATGGATAAGGGTTTTCCTAGTAGTGGAATCGTTGTTGCTCAACTAACTGCGTTGCTTTTCGAATAGGATTGATCCAGCGCTAGCTTTTCGGCTGGTGGTTAGGCTGGATACTAGCTTTTTGCGTGATTCTGAACGTAATGTGAGCGGATTTTACATCCCAGCGGTGGTTGAAACCACCATCTCGTTGAGGGATTTAAAAGATAACATCTGCGCTAAGTACCCCTGGGGCGCTGGCGATTCAGTTGATTTTCAATATTTCAACAGCACGGAGGGAAGATATGTTCCACTAATTTCCGACGAGAATCTGGGAATTCTTTTTGCTTTAAATGATTCTTGCCGTGTTGGTAAAATTTGTATCCATGTGGATAGGGTCCAGGCATCATCGGGTGTTGGGGCATCATCAGGTGGTCGGGCATCATGTCTCTCTAGTGTTGCTGCCTCTGCTAATCGTGTGCACCGCCCCGCTTCTTGTAGGTCCACAGCAGCACCATCTGTCCCCAGTGCTAGTGGTAGCCAGATCATTCCTGCGGTCGATGTGGAGGACAATGCAGAGATTGAGGATCCGTCTCCTCAAGATGATGAGGATGAGTTGATGTTTCCTGAATTGGTAGATCGATGTAGTAAGCAGGCAATGGAGGATCAATACATGGAAGATATTGCACAAGGTGCCAGATTTGATGACATTGATGATGAAGAGAAGGATGAGAACAATGACAGCCTCGTTTTAGCCAATTACGAAGGTGATGACTTGCCAACAATTGAGTGGAACAGGGAGGATCCTCAGCTTGCAGAAGGCACCATATTTCAAACGATGATGGACTGCCGTAATGCAATTACTACATATTGCATTCTCACCAAGAATGATTATGAGGTTATTAAAAATGAGCCAGGTAGGTTCACAGTTAAATGCCCATACAAGAGGTGTAGGTGGAGGCTGCATGCATCCACAATGCTCAGAAGCATTGTGGTTCAGGTACTATGCCAACCAGTTGTGTATTTTAGATCATGGTGTAAAATTTGTTAACTGTTATTGACATCCCTTATAATTATGTTTCAAATAAAGAAGAACTTGATCGACCATACTTGTCCACCTCGAGCGGGAGCGCCAGAGGAGAAATCAAAGCTAGCGAAGACTAGGTGGTTGGCAGAGGCAATCATAGATTGGCTGAGAGAAACTCCATCACTTGGTCCAACAGCACTCATAACCAAGATATCTGATAAGTTTAATAAAAAATACCTTACATGAGGATGTTCTATGCAAAGGAAATGGCTCTTGACAGGATCAATGGTCCATGGAATGAAAGCTTTCAGTTGCTTTACACTTTCAAAGCTGAAGTGGAGATGGCTAGTCTAGGCAGTGTTGTAGCGATAGACAAGCATACAGTTCCCTACAAATTGAAAAGCGGGAGGATAATGCAGAAGGAATGTTTTAGAAGGGCTTTTGTTTGTTTCAAAGTTTGCTGGAAAGGCTTTCTGGATAGTTGCAGGCCTTATTTGGCCGTGGATGCAACAACTCTTCATGGCAGGTTTAAAGGACAGCTAGTTGCTGCTACTGCAGTTGATGGACACAATTGGATGTTCCCTGTTGCTTATGGAGTTTTGGAGGTTGAGTCAGAGGAAAGTTGGACTTGGTTTCTGCAGAATTTGCGCGACCTTATAGGTCATCCACCAGGACTTACTATCCACATAGATGCTTGCAAAGGTTTGGAGAGTGCAGTAGAAGCAGTATTCCCTGGAGTGGAGCATAGGGAATGTATGCGACACTTGGTACATAATTTTACAAAGAAATTCAAGGGTAAAGTTTATACTGATAACCTATGGCCAGCTGCATACACATGCAGCATTAGGAAGCATCTGTTTCATTTGGATGTGTTGTATAAACAAAAACCTGGGGTGAAGGAGTACTTGGATGAACATCATGGTAGGGTGTGGTCAAGAAGCCAATTCAATGAAATTTGCAAGGCAGACTATGTAACAAGTAACCTTGTGGAGAGTTTCAATGCAAAGGTCAAGTCATTGAAAGGGCTTATGCTGTGGCAAATATTTGATAAGATTAGGCAGATGATCATGATAAAGATCGATCTGTGTCAAAGAATTGCAGCCACAAAATATCTTGGCCATCTCATGCTCCCATCTTTGATTAAGTCTTTGCATGCCAGGGCAAAACAATTGAAGATGAAATGCATCAGAAAAGGAATGGAGGCTGAGGTAACCTACACTAACAGTAAAAACAGGCAGTGGAGGTATCCAGTGAGTTTGGTTGATAGGACATGCCATTGTAGGCGATGGCAGATCCGTGGGATACCCTGCATGCACTCATTGTTTTTCATGAGTGTTATAGGGGGTGCAGAAGGTGAAGTTGATCAGTATGTGTCAGAGTATTTCTCTGTTGCCAAATTTAGGGCTGCGTATGCTATGAATGTTCCTACCTTTTTGGGAAAAGACCAATGGATGAAAGTCGATCCAGGCTTCAAACTGTACTCTCCAGTTTTGACAAGACAGACAGGTAGGCCGAGGAAGAATAGGATCAGAGCTAGTGCAAAGGGTGGTGCACCGATTCAACGACATAAGTGCAAACGTTGTGGAACCCCTGGACACATTGCTAGGCTTTGTAAAAAGCCAGTTGACCCAGCTTTTGGAATGGAAGATCAGGCGGGAGCAGCAAATGCAGAGGAGAATGAAGCAGCAATTCAACATGAGGAGATTGAAGCAATGAATCGAGAGCTGCTTGAACCGATGGATCGAGAGCTGCTTGAACCGATGGATCGAGAGCAGATTGAACAGATGAATGGAGAGCTGCTTGAACCGATGGATCAAGAGCTGCTTGAACCGTTGGATCAAGAGCAGATTGAACAGATGAATCGAGAGCTACTTGAACCGATGGATCGAGAGCAGAGGGAACAGATGGATCGAGAGGCCGTTGAAGCAATGCATAGAGAGCTGACTGAAGCAATTGATCGAGAGTTGGGAAAACCGATGGATCAATAGCAGATTGTAGAAGCAAGGGACAAAATTGCATTAGAAGAAAGAGCACAAGCTTCGTATGATATGGTTGTCTCGGACTTGGCACAACCCGAAGAGAAGAAGAAGAAGAACAAGAAAGAGGGCAAAAGGAAGGTAGACACCGGTAATATCCCTGGTAGGGTTACCCGGAGTAAGGTGGTGGACCCAGCGAGTCACACCAGGAGCAAGAGAAAGATTTTATTTTGAACAATTAATTTGAATTTGTATGAACAATTTGTATTGGGGATCCCTTTGTATTGAATTCGAACTAGTGTGACGTTCCCAAGTTTGTATGTTGAATAATCACAATAATGTATTTGTTATTGCAAGTTTTCTATGGTCATGCACCTCGAATAAGTTCATCGCTTAAGCCACATTTATCATTTTCTAAGTGACTGAACTCAAAAAATATATTTTTGGGTTTAGTTTAATTCAAAATAATTCAAAATAATTCAAAACATGGTGGAACCTTCTCATGGAGTCTTGTTATGTTACCTACAACCTAGAGAAATAATAATGGAAAAGGAAATATAGAGATATGAAGTTTTTCCCAAAACCACTTCCTAGTCCATGAGCTACTAGCTATGAAGATGCAGGGCTTTCTACTCGACACATCTCCCAAATACCCACTATGCTTACAAACTTTGTCCAAATGAGTCCAAATTCGTCACACTTGTGTAGCTTTGAATTGCAAACAATATCACGTCAGCCAAAATGTACTATATTGTTCAAATAACACAATCTAACAATTTTTATGCCAAAAGCTTCAATTTTCCTTACTCCCTTTATTATTTGGGTGCCCCTGTTTTACTTAGTTTTACTCAGTTTTCCCCCTCTGGGTCCACTTGTTTTACTCAGTCCTACTCAGTTTTGCCCTTCCGATAAACATTTCCTCAGTTTTCCCCCTCTTAGTTCTACTCAGTTTTGCTCACTTGTACTCACTGGCTGATCTCTGATTGGTCGAGATGTATGTCACACGAATCTTGGTTGGTTGATAGCTCAACGTACGCTTGCACCATTGGATCATTTATGATCGGACGGCCTGTATATCTCTCTCTACCTCGATGGATGCATACGGAGAGAAGAGCAGAGCACATACCTACCAACCCTGGCAGTCGCATATTCCAATCGCATCTTCCTCTCTCCTATTTCCTCTCTTACTCTGGCGGTCGTGGTGGCGCGGAACTGCAGCGTGCGTGCAGCGGCGTGGATCTAACCATGCGTGTGGCGGCGCGGATCTAACCGTGTGTGCGGCCATGCGGAACTGCAATGTGCGTGCGGCGGCGCGGATCTAACTGTGCGTGCGGCGGCGTGGATCTAACCGTGCGTGCAACCGCGTGGAACTGCAGCGTGGGTGCGGCGGCGTAGATCTAACCGTGCGTGCGGTGGCGCGGATCTAACCGTGCAGCGGCATGGATCTAAGAGTGCCGGTGAGGATCTAACCCTCAAAAATAGTTGAAATGTCTCTCTTTGTCTCACTTTCGTTTCTCTTCTCAGATCTATTGATGATGAAGAACACCAAGACGGCGGCCGTGCCGACAGTGGTCATCGATGCCAAGAACATTGAAGCCATCGCCTACAACATCGCTGCGATGGCGCAGATCCAGCCTTCAATGTCAGAGCCTGCCGATGTCTCACTTCCGTTGCCCTCCTCAGATCCGTTGTTGATGAAGGACACCAAGATGGCGGCCGTGCCGACAGTGGTCATCGATGCCAAGATCATTGAAGCCATCGCCTACAACATCGCTGCGACGGCGCAGATCCAGCCTTCAATGTCAGAGCCCGCCGATGTCTCACTTTCGTTGCCCTCCTCAGATCCGTTGCTGATGAAGGACACCAAGACGGCGGCGGTGCTGAGAGTGCGAATCGATGCCAAGATGATAGAAGCCATTATCTACAATCACGCTGCGAAGCCGCCGATCCAGCCCTCCTCAGATCCGTCGCTGATGAAGTACACCAAGACGGCAGCGGTGCCAAGAGTGGTTGCGAAGCCGCAGATCCAGCCCTCCTCCATGTCCGAGTTTGCGGATGGCGCAGATGACCACCCCTCAGCCGCCCGTCGTCCCGGCCCTTCTAGCCCATCGCTGCGCGGCCATGTTCAACGCCGCAAATTGGGATAAATTATGATAAATTTGTATTTTTCAATTTCAAATTGGGATAAAATTGTTCGAACTACTACCTCCGTCTCAAAAAAAGCTTCTCCACTTTCTCGATGTGTCCATGTACATCCGTATGTATGATTTGAATTCTATCCCAACTTGATTGGGAAGATTGATATATATTTGATCCGAGAGGCTGGTACATGCTTTCACTTTTGGGATCCCTTCACTTTTATAAGATGTTCATGCATGCTAAAATTATCGCGCGCATTACTTAGCACAACTAGGAAATTGTACGCCAAAATACAGTGGTTAGAGCCACACCAAAATACAGTGGTTAGAGCCATCTACTGAATAACAATTCTATACTATCTAAATCATCTACCACAACCACATAACTGCTAGGACAGGGATGACACCTAATAAAACTGCCCAGATAAATCTACTTTTCTCCTCTCCCATCACTTGAAGTTCATGTTCTAGATTTTCTACCACTTGATCAAATACGCAAGATCTGTCTCAAGTATCAACTTCTCCTTGCGAATAAGCTCTGAATTCTTCTTTTCTTCCTCCAGAGTACACTTCAGCTCGAATATCATCAGGTTTTTACGGGCCAATTCATCACCTAAATTGGCCACCTTCTCCTCCAAATCCGTCCTCTGGATACACCACTGGGTTGATTCATCTTGGTATGCAATGTACCATGGATCATCGGCTTGCCTGGCAAACTATAACAATAATGGAAAAAAGAACAACTGAAATCACTCCAACAGGCCATGGCGGCACTTCAAATTCAACGGTAGTACAGAGAGCAGAAGCTAGATACCTGCACTTCTGACGAGGTAGGAGAAGTAGAACGTGGCCACGACATGATCGAATCCCCACCCTCACCGGTGTACCCGCTACAACCAAACATTGAGGACTATTTTGCACCTACAAAGTCCAATAAATTATGGGAACCGAATCGATTAGGGGGTGGGGGAGGCAGAAGCGGAGGTCTTACCAAGCTATACTACCAATTGGTGCGCGGAACAAATCCCGGTCGTCGTGGGCGGCGGATCTGCTTGCGGCGGACTTTCCTGCGGTGGCTACAATGCGTGCGAACGAAACAAGTGTTGGAGCCGTGGTTGACGTGCAGCGCCGCAGTCCGTCGGACGCCGCCCGGGGACAGAGCTGGCGTCGCGATGAGGCGCCAGCGATGGCTTCTCCGTCCGAGGGTGGGGAACGAGCTGCCAGCGGTTCTCCGATGACTAATGGGATACACAACACTAGGTTCCAGCCATGTTTAGCATAAGATACACTTTAGAGTAAGCTGTGAAAATAGTCACCTGTTGGGTCTAACTTAAGAAAAATTAAATAGCGAACTTGTTGCTTCTCTCTAACTAAAAGCAGGGATATATGCCTTTTCACTAAGGGCGACCCCAGCGGTCATTGGCTGAGGCGGCCCCACAGAGCGGCTCTATATGATTTTCTCTAAATAAATAGACGACCCCAGCGGTCCTTGGCTGTGGAGGCCCCACAGAGTGGCAATATATGATTTTATCTAAATAAATAGATGACCCCACTGGTCATTGGCTGCGGCAGCCCCACAGAGCGGCAATATATGTCTTTTCCTGAAAAATACATGACCCCACTGGTCATTGGCTGCGGCAGCCCTATAGAGCAGCCCCATTTGTCATTGGCAGCACCGCGTATACAATCAGGAAATAAAATGGCCCACATGTCAGTGATAGATGGATGGATGCTCCGACGTGTCTCCTGACCCTACCCGTCAGCATCATTCAAAAGCAACGGTCAATTCACAACCACCGCGGCTCCCTAGCCATCACCGGTAACGGTCAAGGCCTCTGACCAGACGGTAACCCTCCCGTCCGAGCGTCTGCGAGGGGTTTCAAACTAGAGGGAGGGGAAAATTGAGGAAAAGTTAAGCGGCTGGGGAAAACTGAGCACAACTAAGGATCCGAGGGCACGAAAATAGAAATCCCTATTAATTAATACATTTTTAATTGAAAATGGCAAAATAGTTAATAGTTTGAATAGTTAGAATAATTGTTTTGAAAAAAGAAAATAGTTTTGAATTAGTTATTCAAATTCAAATACATTTCATATTAAAAGTTTTGTCAGATTCAAAAGTATGTAGAAGTTATTCAAATTGATTTCAAATAAATCTGAAAAAAATATTAGTCTTGGCGCGCATTTATTAGCCCTTTAGTCCCAGTTCATTTCACCACCGGGACTAAAGGTGGGGGGCTCGGGCGGGCACCAGAACTACCGCCCAAAACTCTTTAGTCGCAGTTGGAGCCAGCAACCGGGACTAAAGACCCTTTAGTCCTGGTTGGTGGATCCAACCGGGACTAAATACCCCCTTTATTCCTGATTGAACCCACCAACCGGGACTAAAGGGTGGGGGGTATATAAGCCGTGTCTTCTCCCCTCCATTTCTTTCTCTGACACTTAGCCGAAATAGACGCCCCCATACGACGCCCAGACATGCATCCGCCAATCGTTGCGGTCGCCACCACCGATGCCCCTCGCCGACGGACGAATCCGCCCCGTGCCCCCGCCGCTCGCCGCCGCCTTCATCGCCGCCGCGCTCGACGTCGCCCGTACCCGCTCGGCCGCTGCCCATAGCCGCTCGGCCGCCACCCGTAGCCAATCGACCACCGCCCGCCTCCGGCCCTACTCCGCATCGTCGTCGACGCCCCGGCCGCATCCCTCCGACGCCCCAGCCGCATCCCACCGGTGAGCACCCGCCGCATCCCTCTTTGAAATTTTGTGACATACCATGCATGTATATTATTAGGATTTGTTAGAAGAATAGTTAGAAAAAATGTTAGAAAAAATAGTTAGAGAAATAATTAGAAAAAATGTTAGAAAAATAGTTAGAAGAAATAGTTTGAAAAATAGTTAGAAGAAATAGTTAGAAAAAATAGTTATAAAAAATAGTTAGAAAAAATGTTAGAAAAAATGTTAAAAAAATAGTTAGAAAAAATGGTTAGAAGAATAATTAGAAGAAATAGTTAGAAGAAATAGTTAGGAGAAATAGTTATAAGAATACTTAGTTGAATTAGGGATATTTTAGATGTCTATTTTCGTTAGTTGAATTAGGGCTATTTTAGATGTCTATTTTAGTTGAATACAAAAAGAAAATAGAGAGTATGAAAATATAGGGTATCTTAAATGTGATGTAATTTGTACAAATATAGGGTATATGTTTGTCAGCGGCCACGATGCCCTACCCGTTTGACCGGATGGGCGATGTCCGGGAGTGGGCTCCACCGGGCTGGCACTGGGAGGTGTCATCTGTTGGGGGCGCGCAGCTTGGTGAGAAATCTGAGGCGCTTCATCGACCCGGATCTGCTTTGGTGGAGGCCGCGCGGGCTAGGCGCGATGCAAAGGGAGGTGGTCCCCGAGGAGGTGGTACGTCACCGTATCAGAGAGGAGGACGAGCACGTTCGTTGCTACTTGTATTTGTTGGATATGTTTCCTGACAGGACCTGGTCGATTCTTTGGGGATCTCACATTAGCTATGATCCCGTGAGCGTTCCATATCTTTGGTTTGTTTCCGCCCGCGGCTCAGCACCAGGTCGACGTTGAGATGTATTAGTGTTATGATGTGTTAATGTTCTATTAGGGTATAATAAAAATGATCTATACGTAAGTAATAGATTATTCATGATCTATATATGTTATTGTATTGCATCCACGTCAATGTAAATGTTATTGATCTATATCTATCTGTTGTATATTGTTTACTCAACGTAATGTATTAATCTTTCTTCTGTATTATTTAAGATATGGACTTTGGCGCCGGGAGAGAATGTCAAGACTTAATGTTGAACATTATAGGAGAGGATGGAGAAGGAGACGACTCTGAATTTTTAAACGAGTCAGGTGAGGGAATGGAGGAGGAGCAGACGCATGAATCGCAAACAAATGATGACTGCGAGGAAGCCTCACAACAGATTGGAACGGCCTTAACGCGGTCCGATGAGGTATATATATTAAGCCTTTGTTGAATCAGTAGATGATGATGCATTAATTGGTATACATATTAACGAATATTTCTTCTTTTAGACCTCTGAAACTTCTAGAAAGAAACGAGGACCGACCAAACGGTTGATAGCGAATCAGCATTACATGGTTCAGTTTGACTCTGCCGATGGCGAACCGTTGGAACCCAACAGTGTTGCAAATGCGTTTACTACTCAATGCGGATGTCTTGTAAGGGACATGGTCCCGATCAGCATTCAATATTGGTATAAGCCTAAGGCAGCAAAGGGAGAGCCAGAAGAGGGTGCTGAAGTCAATTATGTCACCAATATAATGAAAGACAGGCTTTGGGAATCCCTCATTCCACATTTCAACCTACTGGCCACCAAGGACCCGAATCTCGCAAAGCTAATGAAGGAGAAAGTCAGGGAGTGCGCTCTCAAGAAGATGGCCGCACTGTTCAATAATCACAAGAAAAGGTTATGGACTGTGATACGTCTCAAACATATCTATATTTTTGATGCTCCATGCTTGTTTATACACCATTTGCTTTGTGTTTTGTTAGACTTCGTGGCATTTTTATGCATTTTCCAGAACTAACCTACTAACGAGATGCCACAGTGGCAGTTCCCTGTTTTCTGCTATTTTTGTGTTTCAAAAAAGCTACACAGGAAATATTCTCGGAATTGGACGAAACAAAAGCCAAAGTTCCTATTTTTCCCGACACGAGACGTAGTCCAAAGCAGAGACGGAGGGGGACCAGGGGCCAGGTGCACCATGGGGTGGCGCGGCCAGCCCCTGGCCTGCGCCACTAGGTGGTGTGTGATACGTCTCAAACGTATCTATAATTTTTGATGCTCCATGCTTTGTTTTACACCATTTGCCTATTGTTTCGTTACACTTAGTGGCATTTTTATACGCTTTCCGGAACTAACCTATTAACGAAGTGCCACAGTGCCAGTTCCCTATTTTCTGCTGTTTTTGGTTTCAGAAGTGATACACAGGAAATATTCTCCGAATTGGACGAAACAAGTTCCTGAAGTCATATTTCATCGGGGAGCTCCCAAACATCCGAAGACCTGACGGAGGGGGGCCACGAGGCCCCCACACACAGGGGCGGCGTGGCCTAGCCCCTGGCCGCGCCAGCCCCGTGTGAGGCCACGTGGTCCACCCTCTGACAGCCCCCCTTTCGCCTACATATACCCCCTGACGAGAAAAACCTAAGGGCCCGATCAGTTTTCCAGAATACATCGCGATCCGCCGCCGCCGTCGACCCGAAGATCGGGAGGGTCCAGAAGCTCTTCCCGGCACCCTGCCGGAGAGGGGAATCGCCACCGGAGGTCTCCTTCATCGCCATGATTGCCTCCGGAGCGATGAGTGAGTAGTCTACCTTGGACTATGGGTCCATAGCAGTAGCTAGATGGTTGTCTTCTCCACCATGTGCTTCATGTTTAGATCTCATGAGCTGCCCTACATGATTGAGATCACCGTTATGTAATACTATGATGTTGGTTTGTTGGGATCCGATGAATATTGGTGTTTATGATTAAGTTGCTGTACTGAATTATATCTTTTGTTATCTCTATGATGTTTATGATCTTGCATGCTCTCCGTTGTTAGTGGCTATCTTGGCCGAGTAGTTGCTAGTGACTCCAAGAGGGGGTATTTATGCTCGATAGTGGGTTCATGCCTCTATTTCACCTGGGGGAGTGACAGAAACCTCTAAGGTGGTAGATGTGCTGTTGCTACTAGGGAGAAAACAACATTCATATGCTCAAGGGCATATGCTTTGTTTACATTACACACTTTGCTTAATGCAATTATCTGTTGTTCGCAACTTAATACTTCTAGGGTGTTCGGATGATATCCCCGGGGGTGGATTATTAGTCATAGATGCAGTTGGATGGCGGTCTATGTATTTTGTTGTAATGCCCAGAGTGAATCTCATAGTGATCTTCTTGACATATCACGTTATCTTTATTCTATCAATTGCCCAACTGTAATTTGTTTACCCAGCATGTTATTTATCTATGGAGAGACACCACTAGTGAACTGTGGACCCCGGTCCTATTTTAATCATATTGCAATCACCTGTTTACTATTCCCGCACTGTTTACTTTACTAGCATATTACTACTGTTTTCCACTCGATACACTCATAACCTTTGTTTCAAGCAAACCGGTGAGATTGACAACCTCATCGCAAGTTGGGAGCAAAGTATTTGTTTGTGTGTGTGCAGGTTCCACAAACACCTTCAGTCGTCGCTGTCTCTCCTTCTCCTGATCGATATTAAACCTTGGTTTCATAACTGAGGGAAAACTTGCCGCTGCACTCATCATACCTTCCTCTTGGGGTTCCCAACGGGCTGGTCATTCACCACGCACAAGGACGTCTGCTTTCACTAGGCATCAGCACTTTTTCTGGCGCCATCACCACAGTCAGTAGCACTTTTTCTGGCGCCGTTGCCGGGGAAGGAAGAGAAGACTTCTGCGAGGGGAGTTCTTCGCACACACATTCTTTACTTTGTTATTGTTTTGCTTTACTTTATTTATTTACCTGCATTGCTTTTTATCAAAAACCCAAAAAAATTAGAATCCTTGGTAGTTGTTATTTCTTTACTTTAGTTTATCATGTCTAGTTTAGTTGCTACTACTATGTCCCCCGCGGACATGATCTTTACTTTTAAGCAGAAAGATGAGGAAAGCTTTAAAGAAGCTTGGTCTAGAATTTATGAATGGCATGGAAAAACTGAACCTAAAATCGCTTTGAGTTTGCTTCTTAGTAGTTTCTACTTTGGACTTTCTCTTCGTTATAGATATGCTTTGGATGCTACTGCAGAAGGAGATTTCCTTCATTGTGATGGGGATCAAGCCTTCAATATTATAAGAAAGTTGATTACAATTTATAGCATGCCAACCTATTTTGATTCCTCTCTTGTGAGCATTTTTAATAGACTTAATACTCTTGAGACTCACACTGCTAGTTTGAATTCTTGCTACAATACTTTGCGCCAGCATTTTGATTATGTGCCTATAAATTCTGAGCCTTCGAGTTGGTATCCTACAATAAAAATCACCATTAGTGGTGAAACTTTTCATGCTCGTTGTCATATTATGTCTGAATTTTGTCTCATGCCAAAGGATGTTTATGAATCTTTGAGCCTTTGGAAGCTTTCTGAGGGAGGAGAAGAAATTTTTCTTACTAATAATGCCACCATATCTCCCCTTGGAATAGCTGAAGGAGTCTTTACAAAAATCCTAGGAAGAATGATATCTGCTGATTATCTTGTTATTGAATGTGTAGGAAAAGGACAAATCACACTTGGAAGATCCATTCTGAAGCTCCTTGGAGCCGTTATCGATGTGGGAAAAGGCAATATAACATTTTCTACTCCACCTTGCAATAACCATGTCTTTCCTAGAGTCAAGAGCAAAGGTAAGAAAGGGAGACGTAAGGCACATGCTGACCCTAGCACTTCATCGCTTGATATTACTTGATTCGCAATTTTCTGTGCCTAGCTCAAAGGCGTTAAAGAAAAGCACTCTTGGGAGATAACCCATTGTTTACTTTTCAGTAATTTTTCTTTTTCTTGATTCTTGGAAGTCATTACTACTGTAATGACCGCTCCTTATCTTGTTTATTTCGTTTTTGTGCCAAGAGAAGCCTCTAATTTGAGTGAGGTAAAGATTTGGGGTTATTGCTGTCCTGAAACTGTTTTCGGTGCTGCACCGTAAAAATTCGTGAAACATCTCTGTATATCTTTTGGACCTGAAATTTCTTGTGCATATGCCCCAGGTTATATCCAAACTTTTCTTAGTTGAACACTTTTTGATTTGAGCAACGGAAAATCCCTCAAAAATTCGTCCATTATCAGCTGTCCAGTTTTGACAGATTTCTGCCAATATTTGTTTTTGCCACTTTATCGCTTTCTTTTGAGTTCTTTTTGATCATGGAACTTTTGTGGAAGTTGCTACAGTAGTATATACTTTATATGTGGTGGTTTTGGGTTGAAACCTGAAGCTTAAAAAGGGTGAATATATTTTATGCTTACACTAATGTTGCTAATAGAATTGTGTTTAGTTTTGTATGAAGGATGTTTTCAAGTGTAGGGATTGGAGAATGATGAGATGAGTTGAAGAATGGACAAAAGCTCAAGCTTGGGGATGCCCATGCATCACCCCAAGAAATATCCAAGAAGTACAAGCGTCAAAGCTTGGGGATGCCCCCGAGGCACCCCTTCTTCATCGGCAAAAATTAGGTCACCTTTCAAAACACTATATTTTTATTGCTTCATGCACTATGTGTTTTTCTTGGAGCGTCAGTTGTTTTAGTTTTCTTAGTTTGTTTTAGTTTGTTTGTTTGCTGCAATAAATGGTTGGACCCCAACAAATTTCTTTTGGAGGAGATGTACTCGTTTTCATTTGCAAAGAATGCTCTAGTTTTCACTCTTATAAATCGAGCATTCTAGTTTTTCTGCTACTGCTTTTGGTTTTCGCTTTCGCCTTGATATGCATTCAGATCTTGTCATATATTTTCATCAAGGTGCATTTTTGCCTCTGAACTTTATTGGTTTTCATCAAAAGAGGTTGTTATAAAAATTTCAAATGGTGTTGGAAAAGAGAAAAAGCTTTGTGCAAAATAGTGGTACAAGAAGGAGCTTGTGTAGACTGCGGCTTAGGCTTTTTCATGTCATGCTTGATGTCTTTTTGATAGTATGCTTAGTGGTTTTGCTGTAGCATGACTTGTCTCAAATAACTGAGATTGCTTAATGAGCCTTTGAAAAAATCATGCGTTGTTTTTATTGTATGGAAGCATTATTTTGGTTTTCTCCTTGATGCTTTATTTGGGTTGACTTGGCGCATGCTCACACATGTTAGACTCTTCCAAAGTCGCCATTAGCCTTCATGATCATTTAGTTTTTGACTTTTGATGCCATCGTATGCTTCTTTTAATGTCGCTTTGTCGCTTTGCATGATTATGGCCATTATTGCTCTCTTAGTTGGTCGCTCCCAGTCTTTTGCTAGCCCTCGCCTTGTACTGAGTATGAGCTCTACTCGTGCATCCAATTCCTAAAAGCCAAAGTTTTCCATTGTGTCCACCATACATACCTACTAGCAATTTGCTATTCCAAGTAAATTTGACTTGCTTTTATATTCTCTTCAAATTAAACTCTTACCAGTGTTATGCGAAATTCGGTCAGTAAAGCTCTCACGAACCGGAAGGCACACTTTACTTTTTCCTATTCTAAAAATTTGACATTGTGGTCTTTTATGCTGAGTTGTTATGCTTGCAAGTTGTAAGTTGGATTCTAGCCCAACCATGCCGTCATGGGGCAAGCTTTCAACATTGCACTTCCTATTTGAGTTGATGTCGTGATCTTTTGTTTATGGATGCCTGCTGTGTGAAATGAATTGGGAATCTTGTGAGGATCATGGAGTTTTTATATGTGTTAGGGAAACGCCGGGCCGCCAATCTAAGCCATGCATAATTCATGGTGGAAATTTGCAGCATACCCATGGTGAACATTCGACGACGCATCTCACAATAAAAAGCTAAACAATATAGCAAATAAAAGAGATGCCGAGGTGTTCATTGTCTGCTTGTCCTGTCATTTTGGTGTGGGCTTGTTCCATGTCATCGGGCACGGAGGTACCCCATTGGCGGTTCTCAATGATATGCATATACTTACAATGACAAGAGCCTTGCTTGGGACTCTAAGTAAACTAGCATGGTTTGGGTACTTGTATTCACGGGACACGAGGTTTTCAACTTATGATTTGTCAAGCATATGCATCATAATTGTTCTCGCATTAACTTTAACCATTCAAGATGCTTATGATGGGGGCAATGAGAGCTCAAAGCCGGTAAGTACCATAATTTTTGAAGGTTATAAAACTTGCAATCACTGCTTCCCTCTGCGAAGGGCCTTTCTTCTACTTTTATGTTGAGTCACCACCTTCTTTCTTTATGCACCATTAAGAGAGCATAGTTGTCATTCTTAGTGTGATATGCATTGTCCCAAGGTTCATTGATTGACTCATATTGATTGGTTTCACTTGTTCTTAAATTATTTGTATCTAGTCGCCCTCTTAAACTTTGAGGTGTCCTATGCATTTATGTTTTGCTCTCTTTGAAGGACAAGCTGAAAACCATTTGTATGTTTTTCCTTATGATTTGAACACACGTTTGACTTTCATTGTTTCATTATCATGATCTTTTGTTTGTGTTCATTTGCATGTTTACAACATGGTTGCTAAGTTCTTATTGTCATGATTATATCTTTCATGCCCATGTTTAAGATCTATTGATCCCAGCTCATCAATGCTTACATATATGATCAAGATTGTGTAGGTGCATGTCACCTCAAAAATTATTTCTTTTGTTATCACTTACCTACTCGAGGACGAGCAGGAGTTAAGCTTGGGGATGCTTGATACGTCTCAAACGTATCTATAATTTTTTATGCTCCATGCTTTGTTTTACACCATTTGCCTATTGTTTCGTTACACTTAGTGGCATTTTTATACGCTTTCCGGAACTAACCTATTAACGAAGTGCCACAGTGCCAGTTCCCTGTTTTCTGCTGTTTTTGGTTTCAGAAGTGATACACAGGAAATATTCTCCGAATTGGACGAAACAAGTTCCTGAAGTCATATTTCATCGGGGAGCTCCCAAACATCCGAAGACCTGACGGAGGGGGGCCACGAGGCCCCCACACATAGGGGCGGCGCGGCCTAGCCCCTGGCCGCGCCAGCCCCGTGTGAGGCCACGTGGTCCACCCTCTGACAGCCCCCTTTCGCCTACATATACCCCCTGACGAGAAAAACCTAAGGGCCCGATCAGTTTTCCAGAATACATCGCGATCCGCCGCCGCCGTCGACCCGAAGATCGGGAGGGTCCAGAAGCTCTTCCCGGCACCCTGCCGGAGAGGGGAATCGCCACCGGAGGTCTCCTTCATCGCCATGATTGCCTCCGGAGCGATGAGTGAGTAGTCTACCTTGGACTATGGGTCCATAGCAGTAGCTAGATGGTTGTCTTCTCCACCATGTGCTTCATGTTTAGATCTCATGAGCTGCCCTACATGATTGAGATCACCGTTATGTAATACTATGATGTTGGTTTGTTGGGATCCGATGAATATTGGTGTTTATGATTAAGTTGCTGTACTGAATTATATCTTTTGTTATCTCTATGATGTTTATGATCTTGCATGCTCTCCGTTGTTAGTGGCTATCTTGGCCGAGTAGTTGCTAGTGACTCCAAGAGGGGGTATTTATGCTCGATAGTGGGTTCATGCCTCTATTTCACCTGGGGGAGTGACAGAAACCTCTAAGGTGGTAGATGTGCTGTTGCTACTAGGGAGAAAACAACATTCATATGCTCGAGGGCATATGCTTTGTTTACATTACACACTTTGCTTAATGCAATTATCTATTGTTCGCAACTTAATACTTCTAGGGTGTTCGGATGATATCCCCGGGGGTGGATTATTAGTCATAGATGCAGTTGGATGGCGGTCTATGTATTTTGTTGTAATGCCCAGAGTGAATCTCATAGTGATCTTCTTGACATATCACGTTATCTTTATTCTATCAATTGCCCAACTGTAATTTGTTTACCCAGCATGTTATTTATCTATGGAGAGACACCACTAGTGAACTGTGGACCCCGGTCCTATTTTAATCATATTGCAATCACCTGTTTACTATTCCCGCACTGTTTACTTTACTAGCATATTACTACTGTTTTCCACTCGATACACTCATAACCTTTGTTTCAAGCAAACCGGTGAGATTGACAACCTCATCGCAAGTTGGGAGCAAAGTATTTGTTTGTGTGTGTGCAGGTTCCACAAACACCTTCAGTCGTCGCTGTCTCTCCTTCTCCTGATCGATATTAAACCTTGGTTTCATAACTGAGGGAAAACTTGCCGCTGCACTCATCATACCTTCCTCTTGGGGTTCCCAACGGGCTGGTCATTCACCACGCACAAGGACGTCTGCTTTCACTAGGCATCAGCACTTTTTCTGGCGCCATCACCACAGTCAGCAGTGTGGCCCCCTGGCCCACCTCCTGACGCCGCTCTTCCGCCTATATATTCCCCATGACGGGAAAACCTAAAACCCCTGATCAATTTCCACGAAACATACTGCAAGCCATCGCCATCATTGATGCGAGATCGGGAGGGGCCAGAAGCTCTTCCCGGCACCCTGCCGGAGAGGGGAATCACCGCCGGATGCCTTCTTCATCACCATGCCTGCCTCCGGAGTGATATGTTAGTAGTCTACCTTGGATTACGGGTCCATAATAGTAGCTAGATGGTTGTCTCCTCCGCCATGTGCTTCATGTTTAGATCTTGTGAGCTGCCCTACATGATCAGGATCACCTTTATGTAATTCTACATGTTGTGTTTGTTGGGATCCGATGAGTATTGGTACTATGTTAAGTTGATGTGCTGAATTATATATCTTATGTTATCTCTATGTTGTTGTAACATCCCAGGATATGAGGCTAGAAATAGAGAGAACACAAAAGTGTGCATTGCATTCATGCATAGAAAATCTGGGAAATTTTCGCGCTTTTAAATAAAACGTTTCAAAGTGATTGAAGTTTCTCTTAAGTTGGTGGAACTGAAGTAGCTCATCAACTGAAGTGCAATAAACTTCAACATGACCTTTGTTAACAACCTTGTTTTGGGTAGAGATAAACGCAACAACTAAAAGAGATAATTGTGAGGTAGAATTAATATGTTAACATATCATTTTAGAACCTTATATCCAATCCTACCATGAGTATCATGGTAGTTCATAAACCTAAATCATTGAAGCCATTCCTAGCTTAAAGGAAGACAACTTATACGTCTCAAACGTATCTATAATTTTTTGATGCTCCATGCTTGTTTTTACACCATTTTCTTAGTGTTTTGTTACACTTCGTGGCGTTTTTATGTATTTTCCAGAACTAACCTATTAACAAGCTGCCACAATGCCAGTTCCCTATTTTCTGCTGTTTTTGTGTTTCAGAAAAGTTACACAGGAAATATTCTCGGAATTGGACAAAACAAAAGCCGAACCTCCTATTATTTAACGAAGCTTCTAGAAGACCGAAGAGGAGATGGAGAGGGACCAGGGGCCAGCCTCACCATCAGGGGGTGCGGCCCAGGCCCTGGCCATGCCGTCCTATGGTGAGGGCCACCTGGTCCACTTCTGATGGCGCCCCTTCGCCTATAAAGGCTCCCCGACGGGAAAAACCTAAAGACCCGATCAATTTTCCAAAAACACATCGCGATCCACTGCCGTCGTCGACCCGAGATCGGGAGGGTCCAGAAGCTCTTCCCGGCACCCTGCCAGAGAGGGGAATCGCCACCGGAGGTCTTCTTCATCGCCATGCTTGCCTCCGGTGCGATGAGTGCATAGTCTACCTTGGACTATGGGTCCATAGCAGTAGCTAGATGGTTGTCTTCTCCACCATGTACTTCATGTTTAGATCTCGTGAGTTGCCTTACATGATCGAGATCACCGTTATGTAATTCTACATGTTGTGTTTGTTGGGATCCAATGAATATTGGTGTTATGATTAAGTTCATGTGCTGAATATATTATCTTATGTTATCTCTATGTTGTTTATTATCTTGCATGCTCTCCGTTGTTAGTAGCTATCTTGGCCGAGTAGATACTAGTGACTCCAAGAGGGGGTATTTATGCTCGATAGTTGGGTTCATGCCTCTATTTAATCTGGGGGAGTGATAGAAACCTCTAAGGTTGTAGATGTGTTGTTGCCACTAGGGAGAAAACAACATTCTTATGTCCAAGGACATATGCTTTGTTTACATTACACACTTTGCTTAATGCAGTTATCCGTTGTTCGCAACTTAATATTCACGGGGTCCTCGGATAATTCCCCGTGGGTGGATTATTAGTCATAGATGCAGTTGGATGGAGGTATATATATTTTGTTGTAATGCCCAGAGTAAATCTCATAGTGATCTTCTTGACATATGCACGTTATCTTTATTCTATCAATTGCCCAACTGTAATTTGTTTACCCAACATGTTGTTATTTATCTTATGGAGAGACACCACTAGTGAACTGTGGACCCCAGTCCAATTTCCTTTACATTGCTATCACCTGTTTACTTTACTCGCACTGTTTACTTTCTCGCATACTACTATTGCTTTCCACTCGATACACTCATTCCTTTGTTTACAGCAAACCGGTGAGATTGACAACCTCATCGTAAGTTGGGAGAAAAGTTCTTGGTTGTGTTGTGTGTAGGTGCCGCGTTGCTACTAGTTGAAGACGCGCTAACAAGTATCGTTAACGGTGCCCTTGTTGGAGTGTCACTATGATAGCAAGCATCACCTTCTGGAGTTTGGCTTTTTCCTATTGGACGATTAAACCTTCTCTTGGGGTTCCCAACTGGTCGGTCATTTACATCATCAACACTGCGCCACCAACAACCCAAGTCTTACCCATGACTCTTGATCTATTCTATCATCATGTCTTGATCTATCCTATTCTTTCACATCTAAGTCCATTCATATTCTAAACAAGGAAGAGAGTCTATATCAAATCCAATATCATTCCTATCACCTGAGATAGAACTTTAGGATATAATCTAGGAATTCAGAAGTGGGAGAGACTAACCTAATACCAATTTGAAGAGGAGATATCTTAACCATATGTGAGGTGCATACCACAAGGATGTTAGAACCATTACTAGGAAGATATCAAATGTGTAGTACCCTGGAGTTGAGAAGTGATATGGAGTTCTCTTAGCTAAATGAGTGTTCTAAGAGAATAGCTTAGTACCAACTTAACCATGGACCTTGATTAGCCAAATGGAACCCAAGCCATATGATCAAAGGATTGTAATGATCATCATGATATCATGTCACATGAAGTGGGAGGGTGACATATGTGAAGTCAATGGATCAAAGTTAACCAAAGTATGATACATAGAAGGTTTATACAAGTGAAGTAGTATTCATGTGGTGGTAGATAAACCCTATATGGGAATACCACAATGGTGGAGATTATATTCTTAATCTCTGAAGGTAGGTACAATTTAGTAGTGATACCTGGAGAGGAGAAGTAGATTAAGTTAGGGACTAACCACAAGGTGGAGTATGGATTAGGAGTAGTATAATATCCTAACCCTAGAAGTCAACATCTAGGGTAATGCATGGATTGGATTGACTAAATCTCAAGGGCAAGTATTGATGATGATCTTGATCATAAACCTTGAGAAGGAGTATGAAGGAAGTTGAGGTGAGCAAATCTCTGGACAATATGATCATGGAGAGTATATAGAGATATGAATGTTATCTCTAATAATATTATGTATGAGCTTTAGAGTCAAGCTCAAAATATGGATTAAGGTGAGAGTTGATGAAGGAAATAAAATGAATCCATTATGGGAGTTGATGAATGAAATAGAGGATCATCTCTAAAACATGATTATGCTTGTTGAAGGAAGGTAGTTAGGTTATCTATGAAACATAGTTTGATAAGCAGATATCATCCATCATAAGGAGTGGGAATACAGGAGATAAGAAACCTATCCTTGTTAGGAGGGGAACCTTCTTATGAAGAGCCAATAGGGACCCTTGGTGCCAATAGTTTGGCTTTTGCCTATTGGACGATTAAACCTTGGTTTCATAACTAAGGGAAAACTTGCTGCTGTGCTTATCACACCTTCTCTTGGGGTTCCCAACTGGTCGGTCATTTACATCATCAACACCGTGCCACCAACAAGTTTTCTGGCACCGTTGCCGGGGAGAAAGAAGACTTCTGCAAGGGGAGTTTCGCACGCACATCCTTTACTTTGTTTTTAGTTTTGCTTTACTTTATTTTTGCTTGCATCATTTTTATCAAAAACACAAAAAAATTAGTTTCCTTATAGTTGTTACTTTATTACTTTTAGTTCATTATGTTTTTTCCTAAGTATGTTTTGGAGGACCTCTCAGTAGGTAGTGGTTCAATTATTGGGAAAAGTAATATTGAGGAGTTCATTAATCATATTAGTATGCATAAAGATCTTGAGGAAAAGTCTTTGGCTGAGCTTGCTCCTAGTTATGAAGTTGCTTCTGCTTATTTGGTTTACATGTTGGAAGCTAGGTTTGCTAGCCTTAATCCTTTTATGCAACACATGTTTCTTAAGCTTCATGATATCGAATACTCTGAAAAGAAAGCTTTTATCTTGGAGACTTTGCGTAGAGAATTTAGAGATGTTGCCATTGAAGCTAGGAAAGTTTTTAAGTGTTTTAATAAGCTTGGCTCGCATGTAGAGGTTGTTGGTACAACCAATGAAGATTTTAAAGTACCAATACCTTGTAAACTTGTAGGAATTCATGATGCTTTGGAAACGAATTTCAATTGGATTTGTCCTGAAAATCTTTTTGATGAAAGTAGTGTACCAAAGTGTGATCATAAAGGATCTTCAAAAACTCATTTGGACACAATTCTATTCATTGTTGAAAAGAATTCTGCAATTGATCTTAAAGCTTCATTTGATATTACTTGATTCGCACTTTCTACGCCTAGCTCAAAGGCGTTAAAGAAAAGCACTCTTGGGAGATAACCCAATGTTTTACTTTCAGTTCTTTTTCTTTTATTTGAGTATTGGAAGTTATTACTACTGTAATAACCTCTCCTTAGCATTTTTATTTCGTTGTTGTGCCAAGAGAAGCCTCTAATTTGAGTGAGGTAAGATTTGGGGATGTTGCTATCCTAAAACAGATTTCGGTGCTGCACCATAAAAATTTGTGAAAATTCTCAGAATATCTTTTTGACCTGCGATTTCTTGTGCATATGCCCCAGGTTAGATCCAAAGTTTCATTAGTTTAACTCTTTTTGATTTGAGCAACAGAAAACCCTCTAAAAATGGACCTTTGTCAGCTGTTCTGTTTTGACAGATTTCTCCCACTATTTGTGTTTGCCTCTCGATCGCTTTCTTTTTGAGTTCTTTTGATCACGAAACTTTTGGGGAAGTTGCTACAGTATTATATTATTTATATGTGGTGGTTTTGAGTTGAAACCTGAAGCAAAAAGGGGTTGATTCATTATTATGCTTACACTAATGTTGCTAATAGAATTGTGTTGACTTTTGTATGAATGAGGTTTTTAAGTGTAGGGATTGGAGAATGATGAGATGAGTTGAAGAATGGACAAAAGCTCAAGCTTGGGGATGCCCACGCACCCCAAGAAATATCCAAGAGGTACAAGCGTCAAAGCTTGGGGATGCCCACGAGGCACCCCTTCTTCATCGGCAAAAATTCGGTCACCTTTCAACACACTATATTTTTATTGCTTCATGCATTATGCATTTTTCTTGGAGCGTCAGTTATTTTAGTTTTCAGTTTTGTTTAGTTTTGTTTGCTGCAATAAATGGTTGGACCCCAACAAATTCCTTTTGGAGAAGTTGCCTTGCTTTTCATTTGCCAAGAACACTCCGTTTTTCACTCTTATCGTTCAACGAGTGTTCTCTTTTTCTGCTACTGCGTTTAGCTTTCATTTTTCGCCTTGATTTTTGTTCAGATCTTCTTATATCTTTGCATCAAGGTGTATTTTGACCTCTGGTCCATGTTGATTTTCATCAAAAGAGTTATTGCAAAAAGGTTCGAATGGTGTTGGAAAAGAGAAAAAGTTTCATGCAAAAAAGTGGTACAAAAAATCATGCGTTTGAAAAAAGTCATGCATTGTTTTTATTATTTGGAAGCATTAATTTGGTTTTCTCATTGATGCTTTATTTGGGTTGACTTGGCGCATGCTTACACATGTTAGACTCATACAAAGTCGCCATAGGCCTCTATGATCATTTAGTTTTTGACTTTTGATGCCATCTTATGCTTCTTTTAATGTTGCTTTGTCGCTTTGCATGATTATGGCCGTTATTGCTCTCTTAGTTGGTCCTTCCCAGTCTTTTGCTAGCCCTCATTTTGTACTGAGTATGAGCTCTACTCATGCATCCAACTCCTAAAAACCAAGTTTGCCATTGTGTCCAATATAAATTCCTATGCATGGTATTTGTAAGCCATTCCAAGTAAATTTTCATGTGCTACCTTTCAAAAAACCTTCAGAACACTTCTCGTTTTGTGACACTGTTTTCAGCTCATGGGGACGTAGTGGTCGGATTTGCTATATTCCATATTGTTTCATCCCAAAAAGAGAAAAAAAGGCACTCCTCCATGGTATGTGAATGTTGGTGGGCACCCGATGGAATCGGTTAGCCATGGTTTGAGAACGAAAAAAAGGTGGCGAGGAGTGCCAAGCTTTATAAAAGAGCACAAAAGTGCCAATCTCTCTCAAAAACTTGCCTCGTTTTTGTATGGAAGATAGTAAGAACCCCATTGCCAGTCGTTGACAAAAACAACCACCTCTCAAAACCCAATTTTTATCTCTCTGTTTTACAAATGAAAAGCTCTCGCACATGTTTAATCACTGCTTCCCTCTGCGAAGGGCCTTTCTCTTACTTTTATGTTGAGTCTTCACCTTCTACCTTTATGCACCGTCTAAGAGAGCATAGTTGTCATTCTTAGTATAATGTGCATTGTCCCAAAGTTTTCATTGATTGATTCATGATTTTGGTTTCACTTGTTCTTAAATTATTTGTATCTAGTCGCCCTCTTAAACTTGAAGGTGTCCTATGCATTTATGTTTTGCTATTCCATGAAGGACAAGCTGAAAACCATTTGCTATGTTTTTCCATATGGTTTGAACACACGTTTGACTTTCATTGTTTCATTTTCATGATCTTTTGTTTGTGTTCTTCTTCACGTTATAACATGGTTGCTAAGTTTCTTCTATCAAGATTATATCTTTCATGCCCATGTTTTAAGTTCTTTTGATCCCAGCACTCAATGCTTACATAGATGATCAAGATTGTGTAGGTGCATGTCACCTCAAAAATTATTCTTTGTTATCACTTACCTACTCGAGGATGAGCAGGAGTTAAGCTTGGGGATGCTTGATACGTCTCAAACGTATCTATAATTTTTTGATGCTCCATGCTTGTTTTTACACCATTTGCTTAGTGTTTTGTTACACTTCGTGGCGTTTTTATGCATTTTCTGGAACTAACCTATTAACAAGATGCCACAATGCCAGTTCCCTGTTTTCTGCTGTTTTGTGTTTCAGAAAAGTTACACAGGAAATATTCTCAGAATTGGACGAAACAAAAGCCGAACCTCCTATTATTTAACAAAGCTTCCAGTAGACCGAAGAGGAGATGGAGAGGGGCCAGGGGCCAGCCTCACCACCAGGGGGTGCGGCCCAGGCCCTGGCCGCGCCGCCCTATGGTGAGTGCCACCTAGTCCACTTCTGACGCCGCCCCTTTGCCTATAAAGACCCCCCAACGGGAAAAACCTAAAGACCCGATCAATTTTCTAGAAACACATCGCGATCCACTGCCGTCGTCGACCCGAGATCGGGAGGGTCCAGAAGCTCTTCCCGGCACCCTACCAGAGAGGGGAATCGCCACCGGAGGTCTTCTTCATCGCCATGCTTGCCTCCGGCGCGATGAGTGAGTAGTCTACCTTGGACTATGGGTCCATAGCAGTAGCTAGATGGTTGTCTTCTCCACCATGTGCCTCATGTTTAGATCTCGTGAGCTGCCTTACATGATCGAGATCACCGTTATGTAATTCTACTTGTTGTGTTTGTTGGGATCTGATGAATATTGGTGTTATGATTAAGTTGATGTGCTGAATATTATCTTATGTTATCTCTATGTTGTTTATGATGTTGCATGCTCTCCGTTGTTAGTAGCTATCTTGGCCAAGTAGATACTGACTCTAAGAGGGGGTATTTATGGTCGATAGTTGGGTTCATGCCTCTATCTAATCTGGGGGAGTGACAGAAACCTCTAAGGTTGTAGATGTGCTATTGCCACTAGGGAGAAAACAACATTCTTATGTCCAAGGACATATGCTTTGTTCAGATTACACACTTTGCTTAATGAAGTTATCTGTTGTTCGCAACTTAATATTCACGGGTTCCTCGGATGATTCCCCGTGGGTGGATTATTAGTCATAGATGCAGTTGGATGGCGGTATATGTGTTTTGTTGTAATGCCCAGAGTAAATCTCATAGTGATCCTCTTGACATATGCACGTTATCTTTATTCTATCAATTGCCCACGAAAAGTCATTTTGGCACCCGAGCAGCAGTGCTCTCGCCACCGTGGAGTCATATGCACCATCCGTTTTCTAAAGTTGGCCATCCAGTTATATGTACCTTTAGAGTGTACGGACAGTTTTCTGATGGTATATCTGCTGTATATCTCTAGCAGAGCTACATGTTTTCTTTAGGTGCTCATTTACTGTTGTGCCACGTGGTCAGCAACTGTGACAAGACAAAAAAAAAATGTGGCAGCATGCTTCCCCACCTATCGACCTTTTGGCAGATCACTGTCTTCTCAAACGGTTAATTCTAGTTGGTCCTATCTCATGGGTGTGTTTGGTAGCCCGGTTCAATTGAGAAACACTATCTCCCTTCATACATGCTGCCTCTAGACAAGCTGAGGCGAGATATTCTTCTGTGTTTGGTAGCCTGGGTTTATTGAAACAAGCTGAGATGAGATGTTGTTTGGTTGTTTATCTCAGTTGAGAATCAAAAAAATTATATATAGGTCCTTGGACAGAAAATAAATAAGCAATCAAATCCCTGAACATAAAAGAAAAAACAATCAGGTCCCTAAACTAAAAATAAAAAGCAATCCAGTCCCTGCATCTAGATCTCGCCGGAGCCAATCTCAACAACGGCCGGAGCTCGACCACCGCAGGAGCTCGACCACCGCAGGAGCTCGACCATGGCCGGAGCTCAACCAATACACACCGCAACCAGCCGAGATCTGCAGGTCTACCGCGCTGGCGAGCTGGGTCAGAGAGCTCGGGGAGAGGCGCGGGCTCGGTGGCGGCGTTCAGCATGGCGGCGGAAGAAAGCGGCCAGGGGAGGCGGCGGCCGGAAACGGCCAGAGAAGGCGGCGGCCGGAAACGGCCAGGGGAGGCGGCGGCAGCGTACTGCATCGATCCGGCGGCGTACTGCATCGCGTCGATCCCGCGGTGTCCCGCGCCAAGGAGGCGTCATCCTGTGCCAAGGAGGCGGCGACGGGGGCCAGCGGCGAGGGGAAGGAAGGGTGGCGGTAGACTTTTCGTGCGGGGCGTAGGAGTGAGCAGAGAATTTTTGGGGGAGAAATGAGGAGGGGGGCGGTTGACCCCTGTGGATTTGGGCCCAGGCGGGGAGACGCGGGGCGAGTTCTCGGGCGAGGCCGGCCTGGCTGGGTAGCGAAGCTCGATTCGAGCTTCTCTACTCAGCCTGGCTGAGAGCCTTTTTCGGGGTGAGGTGGGCAGTGTCCAATTGGCCCGAGCCGGGCTAACAAACACTAAAATGGCTTCTCAGCTAGGTTGGGTAGAGAATATCTGTGATCAGCCGGTCTACCAAACACGCCCTAAATGTACCATTGCAGATTCCTCCGTGTGAACAGCACACCATGCATCCCGGGTATCATCTTCTTCTACCTGAGCATCATCTTCCTCCTCTGCTCGCTCCTTTTCACAGTTCAGTCAGCTACCGTAATCTCATGCAGGGGAAACAACATCTGATTTATTACCTTGTAAGTGGATAAGTCGTTGTTCGGACTTTTGTGGTTCACTACGCTGGTGAAAACTACGGACGACGCTTCTACAAGTGATAAGTGCCCCAAACTCAGTAAGTTTCCAATTGAATGTTCAATTTGTAAAATTACCCTAGATGTCTGGCATTAGTTTTTGGTACATTACCATTTGCTAATCAATCTGTAGGTTTTTGCAACTTCTGGGAGTGGTACGAGCAGTAAGACAATAAGGGGGGAGTGAGTGCTATGTCGAGGTACCGCCTCGTCTTCCTATACATCCTCAACCTTAGTTCTAACCAGGCTTTGCTGGTTATCTTTCTACTCGTTTGCTCTCTGAACTTTGCCGCCATCCTCATCCTACTGCAGATCAACTGAAGCGATGCACAAGACAATAACAACGAAGCATCAACACCTCGCTTAAACTCTTTCGCTAAAAAAAAATCTCTCTTAAACTGTTCATTTGTATGGTGAAATGCCAGAGCGATTGCTGTTCAGTCAAAAGTTTAGGTATTGCAGTTGTACTGTAACTCTGTAAGCAACTCTTCTGCAACCACAGTTTGGTAATCAGCAACGGCCCATCCTTTGTTTTCATAGCTCTTGATTTAGTCACCTATCTGAATAGTCTCCGATGTCACGATGACAACATTTTTTATTACTTTTGTCTAGTCAGTAGCACTCATTAGTTTTTAGCTCGTCAATTTTAAGAGCTTTTTCGGTATCATCTGGCACATTTGAACTTATTCACTACTCTCCATCCCACCTACCTCCTGCAGGATACCCTGCTCCATTACACCATACCGACAGTATTTTTCTTTTCCAGTTCGACGTATTTCAAGGAAACTCACTCTGGCACAGATTTCAATAACAAAAACAACCATTCACGCAACCACATCTGGCAGGATCACTGATGCCCGTGTGCAAGAAATCTCCTCCCCAATTGCCCAGCTGTAATTTGTTTACCCAGCATGTTGTTATTTGTCTTATGGAGAGACACCACTAGTGAACTATGGACCCCGGTCCAATTTCCTTTACATTGGTATGACCTGTTTACTTTACTCGCACCGTTTACTTTCTCGCATACTACTATTGCTTTCCGCTCGATATGCTCATTCCTTTGTTTACAGCAAACCGGTGAGATTGACAACCTCATCGTAAGTTGGGAGCAAAGTTCTTGGTTGTGTTATGTGCAGGTTCCACGTTGCTACTAGTTGAAGATGCGCTAACAAGTATCGTTAACGGCGCCCTTGTTGGAGTGTCACTAGGATAGCAAGCATCACCTTCTAGAGTTTGGCTTTTTCCTATTGGACGATTAAACCTTCTCTTGGGGTTCCCAACTGGTCGGTCATTTACATCATCAACACCGCACCACCAACAACCCAAGTCTTACCCATGACTCTTGATCTATTCTATCATCATGTCTTGATCTATCCTATTCTTTCACATCTAAGTCCATTCATCTTCTAAACAAGAAAGAGAGTCTATATCAAATCCAATATCATTCCTATCTCCTGAGATAGAACTTTAGGATATAATCTAGGAATTCAGAAGTGGGAGAGACTAACCTAATACCAATTTGAAGAGGAGATATCTTAACCATATGTGAGGTGCATACCACAAGGATGTTAGAACCATTACTAGGAAGATATCAAATGTGTAGTACCCTGGAGTTGAGAAGTGATATGGAGTTCTCTTAGCTAAATAAGTGTTCTAAGAGAAAAGCTTAGTACCAACTTAACCATGGACCTTGATTACCCAAATGGAACCCAAGCCATATGATCAAAGGATTGTAATGATCATCATGATATCATGTCACATGAAGTGGGAGGGTGACATATGTGAAGTCAATGGATCAAAGTTAACCAAAGTATGATACATAGAAGGTTGATACAAGTGAAGTAGTATTCATGTGGTGGGAGATAGACCCTATATGGGAATACCACAATGGTGGAGATTATATTCTTAATCTCTGAAGGTAGGTACAATTTAGTAGTGATACCTGGAGAGGAGAAGTAGATTAAGTTAGGGACTAACCACAAGGTGGAGTATGTATTAGGAGTAGTATAATATCCTAACCCTGGAAGTCAACATCTAGGGTAATGCATGGATTGGATTAACTAAATCTCAAGGGCAAGTATTGATGATGATATTGATCATAAACCTTGAGAAGGAGTATGAAGGAAGTTGAGATAAGCAAATCTCTGGACAATATGATCATGGAGAGTATATAGAGATATGAATGTTATCTCTAATAATATTATGTATGAGCTTTAGAGTCAAGCTCAAAATATGCATTAAGGTGAGAGTTGATGAAGGAAATAAAATGAATCCATTATGGGAGTTGATGAAGGAAATAGAGGATCATGTCTAAAACATGATTATGCTTGTTGAAGGAAGGTAGTTAGGTTATCCATGAAACATAGTTTGATAAGCAGATATCATCCATCATAAGGAGAGGGAATACAGGAGATAAGAAAACCTATCCTTGTTAGGAGGGGAACCTTCTTATGAGGAGCCAATAGGGACCCTTGGTGCATAATATCATCCAACCCAATATCTTTGTATATGTTCCTTTGGAACCTATTCTACTGTTCATATTTCAACTTATGAATCACTTGGTGATCATAAGAAGTATCCTATTAAGATCTTAACCCCAAACTAAGAATTGTGACCAAACAACAATTCTTATAGTGAATATCAAATGCATTACCTAGTGATCAACTCATACATAAAGATGTGTCTCTAAATCTTACATCTCAAATCTTCTTTATGAGAGAGAGATATGAATCATTGTTAATAAACCCAAGCAAAGGTTCATAAATCACTAGTTACTTGGAGATGGTTCCACATGACATTCTATTTCTATTAGAAAATTGTGGTACACACAAAATAATGTTTTGAAAACAATTCTTAAACAGGAAGGAAACTATACTTGAAACCTTATGTATCTACTCTCTTATAAAAGTATGCGCAGAGTACTCTTATTACACAACATTGTCATATGGTTCAACCTAACTGAATAATTTGAAAATAAAAGGGTGATATTTAAAACCATCTCTATTAAAACAACCATGCTCAAACTCTACTATTACCTAAAGCACTTTGGTGCTAATGCACATAAAAATATCCTTAATACAACAAATTGGTCCAGTAGAAAATTAGTTATATCGTAGAAGAAGTCATAAACTTAAAATCCCTGCAAAACAGGTTAAAAATCAAACTTAATATTCAAAACACAAAACAGAAATAGGAAAAAGAAAGAAGTAAAAAAAAGAGAAGTAGCTTACCTAGCCGCAGCCCACCTTGCCTGGCCCAGTAACCAGCCCGGCCCGCCATACCGCTTTGGCCACGGAGAAAAGAAGAAACACTCTTCTTCTTCCTCCCTCCGAGCGACAACGCGCCGTTGTAGGACACGTCCCGGTCACCGTTGTGGACTGCCGCCGAGTGACGTTGACTGACCACATCATCATCCTGATCCCGTCCGCGTCCTCTGCTAGAAGGAGCGCTAAGATTCGTGCCCCATTCGTGTTTCCAGAGCACCGATGCATCTCGGCCGCCATCGCCGCTATGACGCCAATGCCGAGCATTCCTTTGCCTATAAATTCACCGGGTGGTCTCTCTGAACCCTAACTTGCTTCGCCGCCATCCCTCAGTCTCTAGGTCTCTCTCTCTCCAAGCTTCTGTAACATCACCGGAGTTCATCGCCGGAGTTCATAGGGGTGCCGTCGATTCAGAGCATCCCAAGCCCCAAGAAGAGTACTGGGAGGACCGCCTTGTCTATGTGATTTCCTCAGCAGGATTAATCGAGATGTGGAGCCCAGAGTGGGGCGAATCACGACATTCCCTTTCTCCAGTGATCGCCAGGATCCATGTCGATACGCTCGTGTCTGATCACCATCGTCACCATCAAGCACCCCACGAGCCTCACTTTAAGCTTGTGCATCCTCTGGTGGTCTTGTTTCATTGGTTTGGCGTCTGTAGCCTGTGATTAAACTTTAGCTGGAGCTCACCGCTGCGGAAGAGTTCACCGGAGTTGCTCCGGTGACCATTAGGTCACAAAGCTGCTGCTATCCGGTTCGCCGTAGTGTTTTGCTATGAACACATGTAGTCATGCATCCCCGCTCGGGCCTGAACGCCGGCTCCGGTGATCCCCGCCGGTGGTGTCGACGTCATCTCTGGGCCAGTCAACATTTTGACTCGATCAACTGCCAATGTGGCAGCTAACCTGGCCCTGGCCTAGTAGTCAGTCTCTGGGGCTAGGTTACCTGCAGGTACAAAAAGTATTTACTGTTAACTGCAAATTCCAAAAAATGGTTTGAAACTTAAATAATCCACAACAATTCCATTTTAAATCAGAAAAATACAAATGATATACCAAAATAATCACAATAACATAACCTATCTATTTAGATTATAATCTTGCATGCTTCTGTGAAATAATTTTGAACTAAATTTGAAAACTTGTTTAAGTAGTATTTGAATTTTGAATTCCAATCCAATTATAATAATTCAAACCAAGTTTTCAAATACCAAATAAAAATTTGACTACTTCAATATTGTTATTCCAATTAATATTTTGTTATTATTAAATATTAATCCTAAAACTTTACTATTAGGATTTTAATCCCTAAAATGATTTCTCTAAAACAAATTTAATATAGTAAAATTAGGGAAAAATCATAAACTTGTATCAGAGTTATTTCTTAACTCTAATATTGTTATTTAAACTATTGTTTCAGTAAAAGTTAAATTCAAAACTTCTAGGTCAATTTTAGATCATTAAAATTTGACTTAAATCCTAAAACTATTTTCTTAAATGATAAGAAATTAGGATAACTCTTAAATAAGCATCAACTTGAGTATAAACTCTATTTTCAACTATAGTCCACAAATTGAACATTGTTCACTTAAGATTCATATTCCATTATAAGTAGTACTTCATTCGAAGTGGTAACCATTTGAAGTTATGCTTCAAACCCTAACCAACTAATTAAGTGCTAATCACAACATGCTTCACTAAAACTCTTCCAATATTGTATAAACCTTAATTTGTTTCCTTGATGTGTTCCACTTACTAACCATTCCTTGATTGCAAGAGAACTATGATAAACACTAGAACACTAAACCTTATCTATAGTACTTAAATTCACCAAGTAGTATGTTCTTCAAAAGTTATTCTTTCAAGATACCTTTAAAGTAATTATCAACCATTCTATTGAGCCTTAACATCAATAATTCCTATCTGTGTGTTAAGATTGTTGTCAACCCTATAACTAATTGGGTATTATTATGCTAGTATGAATTACCTTAACTTGGCATGTTTATGATCATCTAACTAGGTACTAATCATAAGTTGCAACTAAAACTGTTATACCTAGACAGAAATGTTCTGCAAAAGTTATTCTTTTGAAGAATATACCTAGTAAACATTAAATTGCCTCTGATAAGCTTTATAACGAATGACTATTCTTAAGTATGACAATATTAAGCAATTGGGTTCAATCACATTGTTATGTAATACTATCCAGTTATAGAACAATTCCATACTAACCTAAAACCCTAATAAAAACCTTATTCTAGAACCTATTCTAAAAGTGCAACACACCCTAAACAAATCACCATAACTCAATGATAACAAATCATCGGGGTTAGGTTATGCTTAGATCAATGCATATCATATATTATGCATATCATGCTGCAGATTTCTAACATCATCCCTACCGGATGATGATTGCTATTTCAAAATTGGGATTTCTATCATATCGAAGACCCTGACTCGCATAATCTTGCAGTCAGAAAGGCAAGTTCACTCTTGCTCATACCTCTTATGTATTTTTATCAAATTACTTGCAAATATATACCTATGGTATTACTACTGCATTCAAAAGCAAAAGGTTCTCTTTTCATAAATAATATGAGGTAGTGGTTTCGACCGGAATGGTTGTTGCCCTAGGATGGTGAGCAGTGGGACCATGGTATGAGTATGGTGGAGGTCCCATTGCAACTGGAATGTTCACCTAGGATTAATAACCAATGTTGCCAATGATTCTTGTGTCGTAAACAACGGTCAACCATAAGATCTGGAATGGGATGGAGAAGTCAGATGTATCTTTTCCCTCTTGCATATCAACAGACGCGCCATTACGGAGCAGTTGTCTCCCTGCGCAGAGCTTCGGGATTGGTGGAATCCCCTTAATGATTCCACGGTTCTGGCGGTCTATGATGGATTGCGGCAACAACGGGGGTAGAGTGTCGAGGCCGATGTTACCACAGGGCATAACCAAACCGGTGGGGGTTTACTCTTTGTCAGGGACAAGTATGCCGAGGTTGACAACTACCAAAGAGTAGACTGGCGAAGGTAGCAAACCGAAGTTGGAGCCGCAAAAGGGTGGGTATGCAAGGTCGCGGGAAGGAACAGTGATTTGCTTGGATCATGACTGGGCCCCACACAAAGGAAGTGTGGACAAACATGCAACTCGGATGTGCAACAAGGCTTTGATCTCTTATGGGTACAAGTGACCACCTCTGCAGAGTGTAAGAAAGTATCTGGATACTCCCTGTTCTAAGAAGGAGCTGCGAACATGGCAGGAAAGGAGCCCATCGAAGCTCTAATCAACCTGTGAAGGCTGACAGACATAGTTCTTCTAAATAAAAGCAACCTCTTGAATAAATGTTTGCGAAAACCTGCATTGCCGAACGACTCTTGAGTCCAAGGCTGTAGCTAGTGCATAAAACACCTTAGTCCTTATATGAACTTGCTGGGTAACGCTCGTTACTCACCCCACTCCCTCGTAACCCTTGGTTAGATTGGAGGAAACACCAGGAGGCAATCTCAAGACACTAATGATGAAGATGAAGCCCTATATCAATGTCAGAACTTTCAATGGAGTCAACGATTACGCCAAGCTCGCTGGAAAACTAGAATAGGAATAGAAGGGACCCAATTCCCTAATCGTAGAACCTAAGTAGTTAGGGTAATTCTATAGTAGCAAGCCAACTGCATAAGTTATAGCTCTAGTTTAGTCTTCAATGTATTCTTTCTCGTTTGTAGTCGCCAGGACTAAACCTCTACCTGTTGAGGAGGTTCTGAAGATCTTTTGTATGATGAAAATTGTAATCCTATGCACCTACCTTGGACCTGCGATGTTTCTGTTGTACCACTCTGATCGATGTAATACTAGTGACATGGTGTTTCATTGGTGTTATGTCAACGACTTGCATACTACACATGCAGTGGTATGCTGGGTCACCACAGTTGGTATCAGAGCAAACGCTTTGACCCTAGGATTAAAACCCTTTAATTGGAGACCTGTAGGTTTGGTAGTGACTATAGGAAGCCATCTTATCTACACCAGTTCTTCTTTATGACTTGGGACGGATATTCAATAAAAGGATAATCCTAACACACTCGAGTCAAATTTCTTACCTGTCTTCTTAAGTGAAGCTAGATATCTTGTTCCATACCAAGTAGTTATGATGTTATTATAACCTTACACAAAGGATGGAAGTAGATTACAATTGGTATACAATACATGGTAGTCCAAAGAGAGGATACAACCGTAATGGGAACTATCCTATTGGAAGAAGTATATCAATGATGTTATGTTAAACTTGAGTCATCTGAAACTGTAGTAGGACGATGTTAAGTGATGAAGTGAAGTTATATGAGGTAGTAGGACCTCAGGTTAAGTTAGTATATGGATACTCAAGGATACCATATACAAGTATGATGTACCGAAAGTATAAATACTTTAAGCATGTGAGATTCACATAAGAATCTTTACATGATGGAATGAAACCTTATAGTAAAACCAACAATTCCTTGCTGATGAGGAAGATGCTACAGGAGAAGGATGAATGAAGTGTTCCTAACTATGGTAACTAGGCTAAGTATGAAAGAACCGTAGACCTAGTTGGAGTAGATTGATCAAAGCACAACGGAGAACCCCATGAACATCATGGAGCTGTGTGAACCATACTTAGCAAAGTAGGTGTTTAGAGTAGCTATGCTAGAAGTTTTGAGAGATCATGAGGGGATAATCTTCAATAGAATAGAAGGTAAGCTATAGAGTAATAGGAAGACACATTTAGATCAGTCATAAAAACTCCCAAACCCATTTTGCTCAAATTTATTTTATTGCAAGTGGGCAATTAGAGTAAATATTGAGACAAAGAGTAGTAGTCCACCACTATGTGCAATATAGCACATTATAAGCCTATATTACTTGGTGCTATAAAGTACACATCTACGCCTGAACTTTAGAGATGTTTTACTCAATGGGCTTATGATGATGTATGTTGCCAGCACACATTTGGACTTTTCTTGGATTTTTATTGATTGACTAGATCCATACATGAAGTTTAACTCTGATATGCAAGTGCATTATCCAGTTCTTACTTCATGGTATTGATCTAGAGGGTTAAAGGAATCGTGTGAGGGAGAGACGAATTCCTAAGGCACTCAAGAAAAATAGAAAGAGATCACAAGAAGGAAGCCAAATAAGAAGGGAATGCATGAGAAGACACCTGTAGATGGTGTATTTCTTGCAATACAAACCCTAGAAGAAGAAAAATTGATTAAGAGATACCACAGTTGGTAGCAGAAAGGTGGAAAAAAGTAGTAAGACCCATTCGTGGAAGTATCATGAAGTGGTAGAAGTATGAAGTATTGGAATTTAGTGGAACTCTAAGTTCTTAAATACTAGATCCTAACACCAAATCATGGAGTAGAACCACTAATTAGGTTAACTACCATTGAGTTTGAGGTATTTGAGCTCGTTGTTATGCAGCCTTGGTTATGCTTAGTACATCACGGGTCGATTGAGGTGTTGTAGTACCGATGATCCATTCCGGTATTGCCTGCTGCTTTACTCGGCCTGGGAGTGGTAACCCCAGTAACCCTCATTACTAGCGTGACTAAGACACATAACATTTCTATATAACTTTGATCCCTAGTCCCAAAATCTTGAATTGTAGATTGGTGGTTAAGATGTTAACAACATCTTTTCTTATCTTCGAGTGTAGTCTTTGTCTATGGACCAAGACTTGTGAGATTTTCGTAGGTTTTCATGTTAGCAATAATTCGTTGAAGCCATTGATTCATGTATATCCTTATTAGTTCACATCTTGTTCAATATATACAACTGCCTGTCGTGGATGACCTCCGGTACAAGAGAAACTCTGTCGGATTTCTCCCGTGGCTTTGTATATACCCTACCAACCAAATATGGAGAGTTAACGATGGGAAAACCCAATTCTCATCAACCTTTAGAACTTTTGGGTAAGTTCATACCTCCAAAGTGGAATATAAGCCCTACCTAAACACATAATCAAAGAATTCATACTGGATAGCCACAATTGTGTGGGTACACCACAGATTTCTTCGAGAGACCTTTAGGAAAGCCTAAGGGGGAGAGTAAGTCACCAGTTGGAAGAACTAGACCAAATAAGTTGGAGTAAGGAGGAGGTCTAGACTAAGATGAGATTAGTCTTATTTCCATAAGGTGATGTTGAGGTACTGTATTGATACTTGCCTCGGAAGTTCATCAGAATGGAAGTTGCGGTTTATACCTCATGGAAGCAACAACTAGACCTTGGACTCGACCAAAGGAGTAATTAATACGTTTAAGAAGTAGAAATTGGTGAGAAACCAAAGATGAAGGAAGTTGGATGAAGTATATTTCAATGACACTTCCCTAAGATTTACCATAACTCTATTTAGAGAGCAGAGTAGGAGTTAGACAATTATGGATCATGAATCACACCTAGTATGAACCACAGTTAGCAACCTTTCGACCATAGAAGACCAAGATCAAACCTAGTAAGGTGAACCAAAACCATAGGGGGGATAGACTAAATGAGTCTAATCCATTCCTTTGAATTGAATCTTTAGGTATACCTATGCCTTAACGGACCTCTTAAGTGTCATTATGATCTCTGTGAAACCTTATTTTATAGACCATAGAGTGTCGGAAGACAACATAGGATTGATTCAAGTGACAATTGTTCAGAGTCAGACAAAGAGGATTCAAGGGGTACTCTGAACGAAGGGATATGATCTATATCCAATCAATTGGAGAAGGAGTTGCAAGCTAGATGTTATCGACGATAAGCTCAGCCCAAACGTAAGAGAGTTCGAACTTCGAGGACGAAGTTGATTTTAAGGGGGAGACTCTGTAACATCCCAGGATGTGAGGCTAGAAATAGAGAGAACACAAAAGTGTGCATTGCATTCATGCATAGAATATCCGGGAAATTTTCGTGCTTTTAAATAAAATGTTTCAAAGTGATTGAAGTTTCTCTTAAGTTGGTGGAACTGAAGTAGATCATCAACTGAAGTGCGATAAACTTCAACATGACCTTTGTTAACAACCTTGTTTTGGGTAGAGATAAATGCAACAACTAAAAGAGATAATTGTGAGGTAGAATTAATATGTTAACATATCATTTTAGAACCTTATATCCAATCCTACCATGAGTATCATGGTAGTTCATAAACCTAAATCATTGAAGCCATTCCTAGCTTAAAGGAAGACAACCCAAGTCTTACCCATGACTCTTGATCTATTCTATCATCATGTCTTGATCTATCCTATTCTTTCACATCTAAGTCCATTCATCTTCTAAACAAGGAAGAGAGTCTATATCAAATCCAATATCATTCCTATCTCCTGAGATAGAACTACAGGATATAATCTAGGAATTCAGAAGTGGGAGAGACTAACCTAATACCAATTTGAAGAGGACATATCTTAACCATATGTGAGGTCCATACCACAAGGATGTTAGAACCATTACTAGGAAGATATAAAATGTGTAGTACCCTGGAGTTGAGAAGTGATATGGAGTTCTCTTAGCTAAATGAGTGTTCTAAGAGAATAGCTTAGTACCAACTTAACCATGGACCTTGATTAGCCAAATGGAACCCAAGCCATATGATCAAAGGATTGTAATATGATCATCATGATATCATGTCACATGAAGTGGGAGGGTGACATATGTGAAGTCAATGGATCAAAGTTAACCAAAGTATGATACATAGAAGGTTGATACAAGTGAAGTAGTATTCATGTGGTGGGAGATAGACCCTATATGGGAATACCACAATGGTGGAGATTATATTCTTAATCTCTGAAGGTAGGTACAATTTAGTAGTGATACCTGGAGAGGAGAAGTAGATTAAGTTAGGGACTAACCACAAGGTGGGAGTATGGATTAGGAGTAGTATAATATCCTAACCCTAGAAGTCAACATCTAGGGTAATGCATGGATTGGATTGACTAAATCTCAAGGGCAAGTATTGATGATGATCTTGATCATAGACCTTGAGAAGGAGTATGAAGGAAGTTGAGATGAGCAAATCTCTGGACAATATGATCATGGAGAGTATATAGAGATATGAATGTTATCTCTAATAATATTATGTATGAGCTTTAGAGTCAAGCTCAAAATATGGATTAAGGTGAGAGTTGATGAAGGAAATAAAATGAATCCATTATGGGAGTTGATGAAGGAAATAGAGGATCATGTCTAAAACATGATTATGCTTGTTGAAGGAAGGTAGTTAGGTTATCTATGAAACATAGTTTGATAAGCAGATATCATCCATCATAAATAGACGATCCAGAACTCCTAACAAAACACGTGACTATGAAGACGATGAAAAGGAGATGGGGGCGCCATGCTTTACCCATAGGGTTCGCATCACGCCAGTACCCAAAGGTTTCAAATTACCTCATGACCAACAAAAGCACGACGGATCTCAGGAGCCACAGTCATGGCTTTCAGACTACCTACAAGCAGTAAAAATATTAGGAGGAACCAGGGAAACAGCAATGAAAAGTTTGGAGTTACACCTCACCGGTGCAGCAAGGTCATGGTTAAGCAAACTAGGAGAGGAAATAATAGAGCCCGTCAGTTGAGTACCCCTGAGGCCCGTTAAGCTAGGCCCAATTGTAATACTAGTCAAAATACGAGTTCTTACCGTATGTTGATATTGTAATCTGTATCGGATCCTACCCGATCCTCGAGACCTGGCCACCTATATATAGGGGCCATGAGGGGACGGTAAGGGACAAATTGAAAGCAAGCCAGGTCCTACACCCACGTTTACTTTCATAGCCACCTTGTTTGAATGATTTTACCTTTGAGTTCATCCGACGCCCTATCTCCCCGATCCTAAGTCCTTCATCTAGGACATTTGTCGAGTTAACCCCTCGTCAATTGGGGCCGACCGTGGGGACTCTGGGCGTTGGAATCATGAATTCGATGGCTTTTTTGCCTTTAACTAGTAACAATCTAGAAGTCGATGAAAATTAGGAGATGGAGTTGACGTTCGGAAGCTTAAGCTTCTGCATCAGGCCTTCGGGTTCAACTCGCCTTTCGGATCCGACGAAATCAGGTCCGTCGGCAAGTAAAACCGAGAGAATCACAGCATCTGGATCATCCGTGGGCTCTTCCAGCGAGGTGAACTCACCGGTCAATCTCACAGCAACAGAAGATATGATAGAAACACTCAAGGAATTCGACAAAACTCGGGAAAAGCTCGACATAGAAGAAGCAGCGGCTAAAACTCACGACAGCTCAAGGGATTTCGCCATCGAAAGCAGTGGCATCTCCAGAAGCGTACATCAGTTATGCGTCATTATCACTGAAGCAGCAGAAGAGGACAATCATGAAGGCAACAAAGAGGTTGACTTGCAAGTCGACAAAGCGAGGAGTAACAGCAAAAAGGAAAAGGAGAATATTCACGTTTCAACCGGAGAGTGGAGAATCATTATGTCAGCCATGAACCACGGCACAGAAGTACCCGCATATTCAAGGAGAGAAGTTCTGATGGGGTACCAGTACGCACTGCACCAGCACAAAAAAAAGCTAAGGGAGGAAAGAGACATGTTCATGAGAAGCCAAGATGATGACAGTACATCAAGTGGAGGATACTGGGATGAGTACAATGATGCATCAGAAAGCAGCATGGAAAGACACAGAGACCCAAAGCATAACAGGAGGACAACAGCACAGGTAAGGGAAGAGAGCTACGCGAAAAGTCAGAGCGCACAACAGTCAGAAGAGGAAGAAGATTTCATTGAAGAGACACCAGAAGCAGCGTTGGTAGCAGCACAGGCGTACCTACTAAACCACACAACCAGAGCCTGGAGATCCACCGGAGCATATGCATCAGGCCGCAATACAAAGCCTCGGGCTAGTAGAAAACAGATTGATGGGAAACCTTCCAGATGAAAAGGCGACACATCGAAAGGAAAGGCAAAAAGACGAGTTTAAGCGCCAGCCCTCGCGAAACAACTCCAATAATTTATTAGAAGATGAGAGGCGACAAAAAAGGAAGGAGGATGCAAGGAACATAATAGCATAAGCACGAGTAAACAACTTACGTTATGCGTGGAGAGAGGAAAATTATGAAGACGACAAAAAGGAGATGGGCGCGCTATGCTTTACCCGCAGGGTTCGCAAAATGCGGGTACCCAAAGGCCTCAAGTTGCCACATGACCAATAGAAGTATGATGGGTCACAAGAGCCAACTCTATGGTTGTCAGATTACCTACAAGCAGTACAGATACTAGGGGGAACAAGAGCAATAGCCATGCAAAGTTTGCAGTTACACCTCACCGGCGCAGCACGGTCCTGGTTAAACACCCTACCCAATGATTCCATTGGAAGTTGGGGAGAATTAGAGAATCAATTCATGAGAAATTTTTGCTCAACGTATAAGCGCCCAGTATCGCTAGAAGAAGTCAAGTCGTGCGTGCAACAAAAAGGCGAAACCTTATGTTCTTACATACAACGCTGGAGTGTAATCAAAAACTCAGCAGAAGACGTATCCGACGAAAGAGCAATAGATGCTTTTTTGAGTGGCCTTCGTCGTTCAGACCTAGTGGAAGAGATAGGGAGAACAAGGCCACGAACAGTGTCCGAGCTAATGGAAGTAGCCAATAGATTCGCCGATGGAGAAGACGCGTATAACAACAAAAGGGGGCGTTCACCAAAGTCGACAAAACAAGTAGGCAAAGGCAAAGATACCGCAACAGCGACAACCACGAAAGGCGAAATCAGATAGCCGCAGGATACGACGGAAGGAATGAAGAAGGCTATGAAAATATAGAATTTCCAACAAGAGACGGCAGGGGAAAGGAGAAGCCAAGGTACTCGGGTCCTTCGGCAGAAGATATGCTATATGGTCCTTGTCGCATCCATTATGCTTACCTAGAATGGGAAAAGAGTTTCCAAACACCATATGAAAGATTGCAGAACCTTCCTAAGGTTGCAAAACGCAATGGATTCAAGCCAAGGAGCACGGCAGGGAGGAAAAAGCATAAGCCAAGGATATCAAATGCAACGACTCGCAAAACAGCTGGAGTCAAAAGTATATATATCAGTAATGATTCAACTAGTGCCAAAATCGAACAAAGAAAGGAAGAGCATATCAAGACAGGTCAACCTGGCAATATCATCGCTACCAGCTACTACAGAGTATCTAAAGTGGTCCAATAAACCACTTAGATTCAGCAGAGCGGACCACCCGAGAAAAGTGCCCAGACCAGGCCACTCACCAATGGTGCTGAAAGCACAAATAGGAGGATACGATGTCGGGAGAGTATTCATGGATGCAGGAAGTGGCATAAACCTGATATACGCAAGAACGTTGAGAGCAATGTGCATATCACTGGAAAATCTAAAACCAACAGATTGCTCTTTCCATGGAATAGTACCTGGAGCCACAAATTACCCTTTGGGGGAAATAGAACTCGACGTCTGCTTCGGGAACAGCAGCAACTATCGCAGAGAGAAGCTGGAGTTTGAAGTCATGGACTGGCCTTCACAATATCATGCAATCCTGGGGTGCCCGGCATTTGCAAAATTCATGGCAGTACCTCACTACGCGTACCTTACACTCAAGATCCCAGGACCCAAAGGAACAATCATGGTACAGTGCAGCTTTGAAGTATCCAACACCTGTGACAAAGAATTTAATAGGTTGGCGCAAACTTTCGGCATGACAGCAGAGTACGCAACGCTCAAAGGCGAAACTGACCACAACGTGCTACCCGACGTCGGGCAATCCCTGCCAGATCAGGCTTTCGACACAACTCAAGACTCGAAGAAAATACAGGTCCACCCCACGGACCCGAACAAGACCACTTCCATAGCAGTGAACCTGGATCCCGCATAGGAAAGCGCGCTCATCAAGTTCCTCCGTGAGCGCTGGGAAATCTTTGCCTGGTGTCCTTCAGATATGTCAGGTGTTCCAGGAAACTCATCGAGCATGCACTAAACGTGGATCCTAAAGCAAAGCCAGTCAAGCAACCACTACGACGATTTGATGAACCCAAGAGGAAAGCAATAGCATCAGAATTACATAGGCTGGAAAACGCAGGGTTCATTCGAGAAATCAAAACGTCGACTTGGGTATCTAATCCAGTTATAGTCCCCAAGAAAAATATAGACGTACAAAGAGTATGTGTCGACTACACATCTCTCAACAAGCACTATCCAAAGGATCCCTTCCCTCTACCTTGTATTGATCAAATAATCGATTCAACAGCGGGGTGCGCAAGGCTTTCCTTCCTAGATGCATATTCTGGTTATAACCAGATCAAATTGAAGAAGGAAGACGAGGAAAAAACAGACTTCATCACACCATACGGCGTGTTCTGTTATCAAGTCATGCCTTTCGGCCCAAAAAACGCAGGAGAAACCTACCAGTGGATGATGCAAAATTGCCTCGGAAGTCAAATAGGACGCAATATCCAAGTCTACATTGACGACGTGGTCATCACCACAAGAAAAGAAGAATGTCTGATCAACGATCTGGCGGAAACTTTCGACAACCTGAACAGGTATAAGCTCAAGCTTAACCCGACAAAATGCTCTTTCGGTGTATCAGCAGGGCAACTACTAGGGTTCCTGGTATCAGCAAGAGGAATAGAGGCAAACCCAGAAAAGATCCAAGCAATATTAATAATGGGAAAACCAACAAAGCTACACGACGTACAGAAGCTCGCAGGACGCATCGCGGCGCTAAGTCGATTTGTGGCTCGATTGGGAGAGAAAGCACTACCTTTCTACGCGCTCATGAAAAAATCAAATGATAAGTTTGAGTGGACAGAAGAGGCGGATGTAGCCTTCGCGCAGTTGAAAAAAGTGCTTTCCACACCTCCGGTGTTGGTCGCACCAAAGGAAAAAGAACCACTACTACTATACATTGCAGCAACTTATCAAGTGGTGAGTACAGTATTGGTAGTCGAAAGAAGTGAAGAAGGAAAAGCTCATGGCGTGCAAAGGCCAGTGTATTTTATCAGCGAAGTACTCTCTCCGACAAAGCAAAGGTACCTGATGACCCACAAGTATAGGGGATCGCAACAGTCTTCAAGGGAAGTAAAACCCAAATTTATTGATTCGACACAAGGGGAGCCAAAGGATATTTATAAGCCTTAACAGATGAGTTGTCAATTCAGCTGCACCTGAAAACAAATTTGCTCACATTGGTTTATCAGTAGCAACAGTTTTATAGTGGTGATAGTAGAGAAACAGTAATAACACTAATAGAATAAAAGCAGTAATAGTAGCAATAGTAAACAGTAGGATGGAATACTGTAGGCATAGGGATGGATGTACAGGCGTTGCATGGATACGATAATTCATGAAATCAGTGAGACATGGGCATTGCAGATAAATAATATAAAGCATCCTAGTACTAACAATCATAGGCATGTGTTCCGTATATAGTCGTATGTGCTCGCAATGAGAAACTTGCACGACATCTTTTGTCCTACCAGCCTGTTGCAACAGGGCCTCAAGGGAAACTTCTGGTAATTAAGGTACTCCTTTTAATAAAGTACCGGAGCAAAGCATTAGCACTCGGGGAACACATGTGATCCTCACATCATAGCCATCCCCTCCGGTTATCCCAATTTCTGTCACTTTGGGGCCTCGGGTTCTGGACAACAATATGTGTAAACAACTTGTAGGTAAGACCATAAACAACAAGTATCATCATATAATAATAACAAGTTCAGATCTGAAATCATGGCACTCGGGCCCAAAGTGACAAGCATTAAGCACAACAAGTTGCAACAATGTCATAGGCACTAATAAAAGATACTAGGCACTATGCCCTAACAATCTCATAGCAAATTACATGAATGATCTCATCCAATCCCTACCATCCCCTTCGCCTACAGTGGGAATTACTCACACATGGATGGGGGAGTCATGGATGGTTGATGGAGAGACATCGGTGATGATGGTGATGAAGATCTCCTCCAAATCCCCGTCCCGGCAGGGTGCCAGAACGGAGTTTCTGGTTCCGTGGTTTCTGATGGTGGCGGCACAGTGGAAGTCTATCTGGGAAAAATGCCGAACCCCCGCTGTTTTCAGGTCATCAGGTATATGTAGGCGGAAGGAAGGGTCGAGGCGACGGCCGAGGCGGCCTCACCACAGGTGGGCGCGGCCAGGCCTCGGCCGCGCCCCCTGGTGGTGAGCCCAGGCCACTGCCCCCCTTCGCCTCTCCTTCTGGCTCCGTGGGTCTTCTGGCAAAATAGAATTTTTGCAATATTTTTCGGGATTTTTCCTGAAAGTCGGATTTCTGCACAAAAATGAGACACCAGAGCAATTCTGCTGAAAACAGCGTTAGTCTGTGTTAGTTGTATTCAAAACACACAAATTAGAGGAGAAACAATAGCAAAAGTATTCGGGAAAGTAGATACATTTTAGACGTATCAACTCCCCCAAGCTTAGCTATTTGCTTGTCCTCAAGCAATTCAGTTAACAACTGAGAGCGATAAAAGAAACTTTCACGAACACATTTGCTTCACAGATGTATACATACTAAATATATGATCAAGTACTTAGGTAATTCGTAATAAGAAATATGAAACTATTGTTACCTCATAGTCAAGCAAGCTATGAAAGAGTGCCAATATACTAATAACAAGTAACATGAAACATAAGAAGTTGCAAGATTGTAATGCTCATAAATGATATGAAAGAGTGGTATCCCGCTTGCCTTTATTTGTGGAGCAAAACATAAATGCTGAGGCACCTCTGAAGTCCAAAGGAAGACTAGAAGTAAAAATATCAAAGATACAAGCATCAAAGTTATACCACAATTAACCATGTTCTGGGACAAGCACATTATACTAAGAATAACAGCTATGCTCTCAAGAAGGTGCTTAAAGTTAGAAGATGAAGAATCAACATAAAAGTAAAAGAAAGGCCCTTCGCAGAGGGAAGCAGTGATTTAACATGTGCTAGAGCTTTTCATTTGATAAACAAAGATAAAATTTATTTTGAGAGGTGGTTGTTTCATGTCAACGACTGGCAATGGGGACTTGCTATCTTCCATAATAAACAAGTGAGAGCGGTTTTGAGTTCTTTGAAAATTTGGCACATTGGTGCTCCTTTATAAAGCTTTGGCACTCCTCCCCACCTTTTTTCCTTTCTCAAACCATGGCTAACCGATTCCATCGGGTGCCCACCAACTTTCACATACCATGGAGGAGTGCTCTTTTTCTTTCCTTTTTTAGATTAGATTACAATGGTCTGACCAGCTCCCTTGCAAAATTAATGATGAGCTGATGAAGCTGCCTAGTCGAGGGGTACTCAATTTAATATGGAAGATAGCAATTCCGACCACTACGTCCCCATGAGCTAAAAATAGTGGCACAAAATGAGAAGTATTTGAAAGTTTTGAAAGCTAGTAGATGAAAATTTACTTGGAATGGCTTTGAAATACCAAGCATAGGAATTTATAGTGGACTCTTTGGTAGACTTGATTTTTGGTAGTTGGATGCACGAGAAGTATTCCCTCTCAGTACAAGTGAAGGCTAGCAAAAGACTAGGAAGTGAAAATTGAGAGAGCAATAACTGTCATAATCATGCTTGCGACAAAACAAAATTAATATAGGCATAAAAATGATACAAGAACTCTGAGGCAAAGTAAATTATCGAGGCTTAATTGACTTTTTGTTCAGTCATGTGCATGCTTGAGCATGTGCCAAGTCGATTCAAATGAAACTTTCAGAGGTGGATACCACAATATCATACCATATTAAGAATAAAACAATGCAAGCAAGCGTCTACATGACATGCTACAAACTATTAGTAAATTGGAACTAATCATATGAGAGCAAGAACTACAAAGCATCCATTAAATGACATATACCTTACATGAACCGACTAAGCATGTCCACATAGATGAGTATATGTACAAAAATGAAAACAAATAGAGTTCATACCAGCCTCTTACCACATCTCGGATTGTCATATATCATCATTATTGCCTTTCACTTGTGTGGCTTGAATAATATGAAATGAATACCAATTTCCAATGGAGTCACGAGAGACTGAACTCTGCAACAAACTTTACAAAACCGAAGAAGAGCAACAAATATTTTTGGGTTTTTGAAACAAGAACAGAAGGAAATAGCAAACAAAGCAAAATATTTTTGGATTTTTCAAATATCAAACTGAAAATAGAGAACAAAGCAAACCAAAGCTAAAAAACTAAAAAGGCAAACAAAGAGAAACAACTGAAATATTTTTGGTCTTTTTGTGTTTTGGAAAGAAGAAATAAGAACGAGAACAATAAAGAAAGCGAAACATGAATATACAAAGGACTGACAAAATATAATATGTAGATGAGTGAATCATCGGCGTACCTCCCCCGAGCTTAGGCTTTTGGCCTAAGTGGAGATCAATCCCAACTCAGCCAACTCGGCCATGAGGTGGCACCTCCCAAATGTGACAAAGAAGTACATTCGTCCTGGTACGAGCTCGAGGATGCCCCGGTGTAGTTTGTGGTGTAGTGATCAGCAGACGCCTCCTCTTCCTCCTGGTCCACCACACCGTGCTGAACATGGAAGTCGAGCAACCTAAGCTGCGCGTCCAACTCCTCCTTCGTGCGCGACCATGGCTGCCTATGAATAGTGAACAAACTGGACTGCGGCAAGGGAATTTCCCTTTCTTCTCCATCAGTGAATAACATTCTATAAACTAATTTCCCTGCACATGAGTTAGCAGTAACAAAGTGATGGAGCTTCATGGAAGCAAGATCGAGCCTCTGTGGAGTCAACAATATATCATGAGGAGCAATAGAAAGACCTAGTGCAGCAACAATGCGCGCAACAACAATGCCTCCAAAAATAGGTCCCCTAGCGGCTAGGCGACGAGCAATAAGAGCGCCGAGGTTATACTTCTTGCTAACATCAAGAGCAGTAGCTAGAAAAGCTAAATGATAGTTGGAGATATTACTAGTGTTCCCTCTACCAAGAATACTAGTGGCAAGATAGTAAGTAAAATATCTAATAGCTGGGACTTGAATGTTCCTTATCTTGCCATGCTGTGTTGTGCGGTCATCATCGTTAGTCACCCCTCGGTAGAGCTCCAACAAATCAGTGGGCTGATGTAGCATCTTCCTCGCCGTCCCAAACATGGGTATACCTAGAATATCACAAAACCTCTCCAAAGACATGGTGATAGACTTATCATAAATCTTAAATGCAATGGAAGGATTGAAATGAGTGTTAGTGAATTTAAATCTTTCAACGAAAATCTTTGTGAGAATAGCATATTGATTACTCTCATCCGTCATGTAAGCAGTCAATCCAACCCTATTAATAAGGAGCAAGAAATCACCAAGAATCCCTGCATCACTCAAAAAGTTAGCACAAGGGAGGGTGGATGGATGCGCGTCTCCATCGCCCCCCTCAATGTTCGGTGACATAAGATCTTCATTGTATGACATTCTATATTGAGCAGTAGATCTTGAAGGCCTCGATGACCTTGGTGCTTCTCTTTCAAAGATTTCTCCATAGGTGTAGTTGTCCATGTCCCTTTTCTGATTTTTTTTTGACAAAACCTCATAAAAATGATTTTGAAACAAACAAGTGTAGGAAACTACTATAGGAAGTTACTAGAGAGCTAACATGCATCAAAATAACATTTCTAAGCAATAGAACGAGCATGCAAACTCATTTCACCTGCAGCCTATAGAACTAAAATACTCAAGAAATACTCCACTAAACAAAATTCTACTTGGACAATCGGAGGAGTCACATACCGGAGAACAATTGCTCCAAATCTTAGCAACAATGATGGGCTGAGCAAGGAGATCAAAAAATCGAGATGAAGAGCAACAAGAATGTGAGTTTGAGCTGGTGTTTTGTTGTTTTCGGGAGAGAGAAAGAGCTGGGGAGGAAGAGATAAGTGAGAGGCCAGGGGCCCCCCTCACCATAGGTGGGCGCGGCCAGGGCTAGGCCGCACCCCCTGGTGGTGAGGTGGTGTGGCAGGTCCCCCTGAGGTCTCCCAAGTGCCTCTCTGTCCCATTTTTGACATAAAAATTTAAAAAGATTTTTCTGGAATTTTTCGAGAAACTTTATTTTTGAGGATTTTTCAGAAAAACGATAAGAGAATAAAACTTGAGAAAACAACAGTGGAATGATTGCAAACAAATCAAACTCAAGTATGCAGCAGCTCTAAGATATTCTAATCATGTAACTAACAAAGGGAATAAAAATGGTGAAAGTAAAAATGAGTGAGGTTGAGTAAATGCGGTGAAAACAAAGTTTCATTCATACAAAATCACTTTGTTAACAAGGTTGATCAAGTCTTGTTACCAAACTAATTTTATATGAGGCAAAACTTTGCATCTCACTTTATGCTTATGTTACCTCGACCTTGATAGGCATAGTCCCAATCATAACAATTTTATATTCTTCCTTGGGCTTTTGCTCTGAACAAATAATTTGACCAACTCTGATGGTCTCAACATGCTTGATTGAATTTAGAGCATTCTTTTTATCAATATTCTTGGGAAAATAAACCGTATACTCTTTGTCATTGACATTAAAAGTTACTTTTCCTTGATTGCAATTAATAACCGCACCTTCAGTGTTTAGAAAAGGTCTCCCAAGAATAATAGACATATTATCATCTTCAGGCATTTCCAGCACAACAAAGTTAGTTAATATCAAACAACTGTTAGCAACTTGAACAGGAACATTTTCACATATACCAATAGGAATAGTAGTAGACTTATCAGCCATTTGCAAAGATATATCAGTCGATACCAACTTTTCTAGATCAAGTCTCTTATAAAGAGAAAAAGGCATGACACTAACTCCGGCTCCCAAATCACATAAAGCAGTTCTAACATAGTTATTTTTAATGGAGCAAGGAATAGTTGGTATACCTGGATCTCCAAGCTTCTCCGGAACTTTACCATCAAAATAATAACTAGCAAGTAAAGTGGAAATTTCCTCATTAGGAATCTTCCTTTTGTTAGTAACAATATCTTTCATATACTTTGCATAAGGAGGCATTCTAATAGTGTCAGTCAAAGGAATTTGCAAAAATAAAGGTTTCATCCATTCACAAAACCTGTTGTAGTGTTCTTCTTCCTTGGATTTATGTTTCTTACCAGGAAAAGGCATTGGTTTCTGTACCCAAGGTTCTCTCTCTTTACCATGCTTGTTGGCAATGAAGTCTTCTTTGGTGTACTTTGCATTCTTATCAATCTTTTCTGGTTCCTCTTCAACTTCTTCTTTGTCGGAAGCATCACCTAGTTCAGTTTCAGCATCAGAAATACAAATACTATTAGGATCTTTACCTGCTTCAGAGGATTCTGCAGTTGTTTTATGCTTCTTCTTATTCTTCTTGGAAGGAATATCATCACTTGAAGTGCGTTGAGAATCTTGCTCGATCCTCTTAGGATGTCCTTCAGGATATAATGGGTCTTGAGTGGTAGCACCTCCTCTTGTGCGTATTTCACACGCTTGTTTTTCTCTTGCGGCATTAACAAGCAAATCTTTTTGCACCTTGGTAAGCTGATCAATTTGAGTCTGAACCATTTGAAAATGTTTAACAAGGATCTTCACATCATTAGAGGTTCTCTCCACAATATCCTGCAACTTGTTAATAGCCCTAGAATTTTCCAACAAATGATTCTGCACCATTCTATTAAAATTATTTTGTTTAACAATAAAATTATCTAACTCATCTAAGCATTGATCAGGAGGTTTAGAGTATGGAATATCTCTATCATCAAAGTGTTGGAGAGAGTGTACCTCAATAGTGGATGAGCGAGGGACTGGCTTACATAATTCTTCTATAGGAGGTAAATTCTTCACATTTTCGGCCTTAATACCTTTCTCCTTAAGAGATTTCTTGGCTTCCCTCATAACTTTACCATTTAATTCAATCATTCCTCTCTTCTTCGGTGTAGGCTCTGTAACTGGCGCAGGTGTTGGTGCTTGTGTTGGCTCAACTAGAGTCCAATCATCATGATTCTGGCTTATTTTAGCCATTAATTCTTCAGCTTCAGCCGGAGTTCTTTCCCTGAAAACACAACCAGCACAACTAGCCAGATATGTCTTAGATTCATCAGTTAGTCCATTATAAAATATATCAAGGAGTTCATTTTTAGGCAATGGCTCTTTAGGCAAAGCTCTAATTAATGAACAAAACCTTGTCCAAGATTCAGGCAATATCTCTCCTTTTCCCTGTTCGAAGTCAAAGATTTTCTGCACAGCAGCATGTTGAGCACTAGCAGGAAAATATTTCTGAAAGAAAGCGTTAACCAAAGCAATAGGACTATGAATAGATCCAGGTGACAAACTATTAAACCAAGTTTTAGCTGCATCTTTCAATGAGAAAGGAAAAATCTTAGCAACAAAGTAAGTGCGAAGCTTAATATCACCAGAAAACAAATTACTCAAAGTAGAAAGCTCATTCATGTGCTCCATAGCACTTTCATTCTCCGTACCACAAAAAGGTTCTTTCTCAACAATAGATATGTAAGATAAATCTAGAGAGAAATCATAATCCTTGTCTCTAATATTTATGGGAGAAGCAGCAAACTTAGGATCAGGAGACAATTTATATCTAACAGCATGTCTCGCTAAAAGTTCCTTAATAGCTTTAGCATCACGAGTAGCATGAGCTTTGGCAATAAAATCATTGTCAAGCTCAATATAAGCATCATCAAAATCATCACTAGGAACTTCCCTAGACTCAGGTGAACTAACAGGTGTAACAGTGGTGTTTCCCATCTTAGCTCTAGCAATTGTAGCATCTAAAAAGGAACCTAGCGAACCACTCTCATCAAGCACAGTAGAAGCATCATCTAAATTATCAGTGGCATTTTCAAACTCAGCAGAAGTAGTAGCAGTAGCGTGTGCGTGTGGTGGTGTAAGCAACTTACTCATAACAGACGGTGAATCAAGAGCAATAGAGGTGTTTAAAGTCATACCTCTCCTTGTAGTGGATGACAATATAGGAACTTTTCCATCACGAGGTTTACCCATGATGAAAGGATTGCAGCGAACAATATGAATCCCAAGTGAACTTACAAATAAAGCTATGCTCCCCGGCAACAGCGCCAGAAAATAGTCTTGATGACCCACAAGTATAGGGGATCACAACAGTCTTTGAGGGAAGTAAAACCCAAATTTATTGATTCGACACAAGGGGAGCCAAAGGATATTTATAAGCCTTAACAGATAAGTTGTCAATTCAGCTGCACCTAGAAACAAACTTGCTTGCAGTGGTTTATCAGTAACAACAGTTTTATAGTGGTGATAGTAGTGAAACAGTAATAACAGGAATAGAATAAAAGCGGTAATAGTAGCAATAGTAAAAAGTAGGATGGAATACTGTAGGCATAGGGATGGATGTACGGGCGTTGCATGGATAAGATAATTCATGAAATTAGTGAGACATGGGCATTGCAGATAAATAATATAATGCATCCTAGTACTAACAATCATAGGCATGTGTTCCGTATATAGTCGTACATGCTCGCAATGAGAAACTTGCACAACATCTTTTGTCCTACCAGCCTGTTGCAGCAGGGCCTCAAGGGAAACTTCTGGTAATTAAGGTACTCCTTTTAATAATGTACCGGAGCAAAGCATTAGCACTCGGTGAACACATGTGATCCTCACATCATAGCCATCCCCTCTGGTTATCCCAATTTCTGTCACTTTGGGGCCTCGGGTTCCGGACAACAATATGTGTAAACAACTTGTAGGTAAGACCATAAACAACAAGTATCATCATATAACAATAACAAGTTCAGATCTGAAATCATGGCACTCGGGCCCAAAGTGACAAGCATTAAGCACAACAAGTTGCAACAATGTCATAGGCACTAATAAAAGATACTAGGCACTATGCCCTAACAATCTCATAGAAAATTACATGAATGATCTCATCCAATCCCTACCACCCCCTTCGCCTACAGCGGGAATTACTCACACATGGATGGGGGAGTCATGGATGGTTGATGGAGAGACATCGGTGATGATGGTGATGAAGATCTCCTCCAAATCCCCGTCCCGGCAGGGTGCCAGAACGGAGTTTCTGGTTCTGAATCGCGGTTTCTGATGGTGGCGGCGCAGCGGAAGTCTATCTTGGAAAAACGCCAAACCCCCACTGTTTTCAGGTCATCAGGTATATGTAGGCGGAAGGAAGGGTCGAGGCGACGGCCGAGATGGCCTCACCACCGGTGGGCGCGGCCAGGCCTGGGCCGCGCCCCCTGGTGGTGAGCCCAGGCCACTACCCCCTTCGTCTCTCCTTCTGGCTCCATGGGTCTTCTGGCGAAATAGAATTTTTGCAATATTTTCCGGGATTTTTCCTGAAAGTCGGATTTCTGCACAAAAACGAGACTCCAGAGCAATTCTGCTGAAAACAGCGTTAGTCCATGTTAGTTGTATTCAAAACACACAAATTAGAGGAGAAACAATAGCAAAAGTGTTCGAAAAAGTAGATACATTTTGGACGTATCAGTACCCGCATTATCAAAAACTCGCATACAGTGTTTTCACAACAGCACGGAAGCTACAACAGTATTTTGTCGTGCACCCAATAATAGTGGTTAACGAAGCTCCACTATCGAATATATTGAATAACCCTTCAGCAACGGGACGTGTCTCCTTATGGGGAATTGAGCTATCACCCCTGGACATCACGTATGAAAAACAAAAGGCGATCAAATCACAAATCCTACCAGACTTCACAGCAGAGTGGTTGGAGTTACAAAGTGCAGGTCCACCAGATTTATCGAGTGTATGGACAATGTACTTCGACGGTTCAAAAAGAATCCAAGGCGCCAGAGCAGGAGTAGTCCTGATATCACCACAAGGTGACAAATTGAAGTATGTGCTAAGGATGAGTTTTCCCCAGGCTTCCAACAATGAAGCCGAATATGAGGCGTTGCTCCACAGAATGAAAATGGCAAAAGCCTGCGGAGCAACTCGACTGAAAATATTTGGAGACTCGAATCTCATCGTCCAACAAGTAATGAACAAATGTGACGCCATCAGTGACAACATGACAGCGTATAGAAATTTATACTACTATCTCGAAGGAACATTCGATGGATGCGAAGTTTTGCACGTCAGCAGAGCCAGTAATGAGGAGGCCGACAATTTAGCAAACATCGGGTCCCAATGCTTGCCCGTACCGCAAGGAGTCTTTTGGGAGGAAATCATAGAAAGATCAATAAAGAACAACAAAACCTCAACTACAGAAGAACAAGGTCAACACCAAGCAACAGGCTCGAGGGCTGGAAAGGCAAGTATAGCAGAAACAGAAGAAGTTATGATGATAGAAGAAACTTGGATGCAGCCATATCTGGCGTACATGATAAACAAAACGCTGCCCGAAGATACGGTAGAAGCAAAAAGGATAATACGATGATCCAAGGCTTTCGTCGTGTTACAAGGAAAACTATATAAGAAAAGTATATCAGGCATCTTGCAATGATGCATCACTCCTCAAGAAGGGCAAGAAATCTTAAAGGATATTCATGCAGGAGTATGTGGACATCACGCGAGTAGCAGAGCTATCGCGGCAAAAGCCTTTCGGGCAGGATTCTATTGGCTAACAGCCATCGAGGATGCCAAAGACATAGTTCAAAAGTGTGAAGCATGTCAAAGATTTGCATCTCGACCACATGCGCCAGCAGCAGAATTACAACCAATACCATTATCCTAGCCTTTTGCGCAATGGGGCCTCGACATGGTAGGAAAACTGCACAAGTCTTGGCCAGGAGGGCACGTTTATATGCTGGTAGCAGTCGATAAATTCACTAAGTGGGTAGAAGCAGCCCCAGTAAGAACTAAAGGTTCTAAAGCCGCAATAAATTTCATCAAGTCCATAGTTTTTCGCTTCGGAGTACCACTCAGCATAATCACAGACAATGGCACAAATTTCACATCAAAGGAGTTCAAGGACTATTGCGAAGGATTAGGAATCAAGTTGAAATTTGCATCTCTAGCGCATCCGAAGACAAACGGGCAAGTCGAAAAACCAATGGCCTAATATGCAACGGGATAAAGAAACGACTGCTGGCACCCCTTGAGAAAGCCAAACACGCTTGGGTAGATGAGTTACCCTCCGAACTCTGGAGTCTACGAACCACACCAAACGCATCTACTCAAGAAACACCCTTTTTCCTGGTCCACGGCGCAGAAGCTGTGCTTCCAGTTGAAATAACTCATGAAGCTCTAAGAATCACGGCATATGATGAAGCAAATTCCACAAAAGCACTTCAGGATGATGTCGATGCACTTGATGAAGCAAGAGATGTAGCCGAGCTACTCAGTATCAGCAAAATCTGCGAAATTACCACAACAGTCGAGTTCATCCACGATCTTTCGTGGTAGGAGATCTAGTTCTATGACTCAAGCAAGATGGCCATGGAAAACTTGAGTCCCCATGGGTGGGACCTTACATCATGACAGAAGTAATACCTGGAGGAGCTTATCGACTACAAGACAAGAAAACGGGGTAAAACGAGAGTAACCCGTGGAATGCAGAGCAACTACGACGGTTCTACGCATAAGACGGCATAAGGTGATGAGGGATTTCTTCAAGTTCTGATCTTCTGAACCCAGAACATGAGGCCATAGGTCGGGTTCTTTGGGTCAGCTCGACAATATGTGTACATATTTTATTTTTTCCACTCGGGGGCTCAGACCCTCGAGTCGTATGAAATAAAGAACAAAAGTTATTATCGAGTACAATGATTATTATCTTCGAAATACTGCAAGGTTGTTCATAACCCAACATTTGGCAGAAACACACGCTGGTTCAGAAGAACCCGATAATATATTACATCAAACACCTCGGAACTATGATTTGTTCTGCAGGTCTATTAAAAAAAAAGAGAGCATTACATAAATACGACTTCTTCCTATGGATAGAACAAGGAAGAATAACTCGAACAAAAGGATTACATAGAGAGGAAAACTAATGAAAGTGTACTTCGGCTTCATACTCCTTCTGGCATTGGGTGCCATCGTACATTCTCACGTCGAACTTCGACGTGCCAATGTGGAAGTCAAAGGTCATGAAAAGCCTTGATGGAGGTCGTGATCCTCTGCAAACTGCGACCAGCCGCCCTTGAAGTATTGCTTGTCGGCGCCGTCGTACCAAACCTCCACTTCATAGGGAGTTCCTCCCCCGGAGTGTTCACGGAGAATTGCTTCTCGCAGCTCTCGCCCGTCCATGAACTGGGTGAATTTTAGCGGTAAGCGCTGAATCTCACGGCACTATGTGCCGGCGATGCAGAAAAAAGAATAGATCCTGGGAGAAGAAACATTAGTAGATGGGGCACTTGGACCTGGTGAAACAGGAGCCACCTTGGGCTTATTTTTGCTCCCAGCCGGACGGCCGGGGCGCCGCTTCACTGGAGCAGACGATGAAGCTAGCGCAGCGCCAACTGAAGCCTTGTTCTTACTGCCGCGAGGGCGGCCGCGACCCTATTTTTCCATTGGGGCACTGGTGGTCAGGTGTGATTCACCCGCATCGGCCATGGAGACAGGTGGGGGGAAAGAAGAAACCCTAGATGAGTTGAAGAGGAAGAAAATGATGCGGCGGAAGGAGAAGCTAGTAATTGGATTAGGGTTTTTTACCTTCATCAGGCGTGTTTTATTTATAAGCACGCACTAATGGGCCTTTACGAAAGTACGGTCCAACATATTATTACAGCCTCTTATATGCTGCTTAAATGCAGACGATAAAGGAAAGGTCAATGTATCAAGGACAAAGAAGCGAGAAGGAGAGAAAAAAGGACAGGGATGAGAACATATCCATGAAAAAACACAAGTTCACTCGGGGGCTTGTATCATAAGAAGGAGAGAACAATTGTAAAAGCAAATAAAGTTGACAAATGTCATGAGAAGAAATATAAGGAACAAGTCTATCTATTTTTCTTGAGCCTATACCCGAGAAAATTCGGCTATAGCCTCGGGGGCTACTCCCATCGGGAGCGCTGGGCATGCACCCGATGATATTTATTCATGCATACTGGAGCAAAGAAGGCGAAAGAGGATTCAGGAAGCATCATTACTCCCATCGGGAGGGAAGTTTTTATCGGTTTAGGTTAAATAACCCAAATATTTTGTACACTAAAACAGTCAAACAAGGCTGTGACATATGATTCTCGGGTTGCGTCATCGTGACAAAACTCGAATGTCGTGATTAAAATATATCACGAAGGTAAGACCCCAGGATCCGTCCTGTGTGGCCCGGTATACGCACATGGATGCGCTCTGCTGGTATGTATCCGTGTCTATGACGCGAAGAAAAATCCTGGTGGACGCACTGGGTGCCCTGAGAACCACTGGGACTCATTCTTTGTAAGTCCTAAATGCGGCAAAGGAATGGGTTTGACCGGTTTCCCAAATTCAAGTCCAAGGGGATTGAATTTGAAGTAGGTGACAAGTATCTGTTCCGGCAGTTAACTGACCTCTTGATCCGTCAGAGTTATCAGGCTTGTTCATCAAAACCCCTCGCGAGATATTATAATAAAAGATAAGTCAAAAGACCAAGTCGAAGATTTCAAGATTTGAAGAAGTCAAGTATTGATCAAGTCGAAGAATTGAAGATCTGAGATTCAACCCAAATCTGCAATTCTGGTAGAATCTCGGGGGCTACTGACAAGGGTATAGATAATAGAGCCCGTCAGTTGAGTACCCCTGAGGCCCGTTAAGCTAGGCCCAATTGTAATACTAGTCGAAATAAGAGTTCTTGCCGTATGTCGATATTGTAATCTGTATCGGATCCTACCCGATCCTCGAGACCTGGCCACCTATATATAGGTGCCAGGAGGGGATGGTAAGGGACAGATTGAAAGCAAGCCAGGTCCTACACCCACATTTACTTTCCTAGCCACCTTGTTTGACTGATTTTACCTTCGAGTTCATCTGATGCCCTATCTCCCCGATCCTAAGTCCTTCATCTAAGACATTTATCGAGTTAACCCCTCGTCAACAGGAGATAAGAAAACCTATCCTTGTTAGGAGGGGAACCTTCTTATGAAGAGCCAATAGGGACCCTTGGCGCATAATATCATCCAACCCAATATATTTGTATATGTTCCTTTGGAACCTATTCTACTGTTCATATTTCAACTTATGAATCACTTGGTGATCATAAGAAGTATCCTATTAAGATCTTAACCCCAAACTAAGAATTGTGACCAAACAACAATTCTAATAATGAATCTCAAATGCATTACCTAGTGATCAACTCATACATAAAGATGTGTCTCTAAATCTTACATCTCAAATCTTCTTTATAAGAGAGAGATATGAATCATTGTTAATAAACCCAAGCAAAGGTTCAGAAATCACTAGTTACTTGGAGATGGTTCCACATGACATTCTATTTCTATTAGCAAATTGTGGTACACACAAAATAATGTTCTGAAAACAATTCTTAAACAGGAAGGCAACTATACTTGAAACCTTATGTATCTACTCTCTTATAAAAGTATGCGCAGAGTACTCTTATTACACAACATTGTCATATGGTTCAACCTAACTGAATAATTTGAAAATAAAAGGGTGATATTTAAAACCATCTCTATTAAAACAACCATGCTCAAACTCTACTATTACCTAAAGCACTTTGGTGCTAATGCACATAAAAATATCCTTAATACAACAAATTGGTCCAGTAGAAACTTAGTTATATCGTAGAAGAAGTCGTAAACTTAAAATCCCTGCAAAATAGGTTAAAAATCAAACTTGATATTCAAAACACAAAACAGAAATAGGAAAAAGAAAGAAGTCAAAAAAGAGAAGTAGCTTACCTGGCCATAGCCCACCTTGCCTGGCCCAGTAATCGGCCCGGCCCGCCATACCGCTTCGGCCACGGAGAAAAGAAGAAACACTCTTCTTCTTCCTCCCTCCGAGTGACAGCGCACCGTCGTAGGACACGTCCCGGCCACCATTGTGGACTGCCGCTGAGTGACGTTGACCGACCACATCATCATCCCGATCCCGTCCGCGTCCTCTGCCAGAAGGAGAGCTAAGATCTGTGCCCCATTCATGTTTCCAGAGCACCGACGCATCTCGGCCGCCGTCGCCGCCATGACGCCGAGCATTCCTTTGCCTATAAATTCATCGGGTGGTCTCTCTGAACCATAACTTGCTTCGCTGCCATCCCTCAGTCTCTAGGTCTCTCTCTCTCCAAGCTTCTGTAACATCACCGGAGTTCATCGCCGGAGTTCATAGGGGCGCCGTCGATTCAGAGCATCCCAAGCCCCAAGAAGAGTATTGGGAGGACCACCTTGTCTATGTGATTTCCTCAGCAGGATTAATCGAGAGGTGGAGCCCGGAGTGGGGCAAATCGCATCGTTCCCTTTCTCCAGTGATCGCCGAGATCCATGTCGATACGCTCATGTCTGACCACCATCATCTCCATCAAGCACCCCACGAGCCTCACTGTAAGCTTGCGCATCCTTTGGTGGTCTTGTTTCATTGGTTTGGCATCTGTAGCCTGCGATTGAACCTTAGCTGGAGCTCGCCGCTGCAGAAGAGTTCACTGGAGTTGCTCCGGTGACTATTAGGTCATAGCGCCACTGCTATTCGGTTTGCCATAGTGTTTTGCTTCGAACACATGTAGTCGTGCATCCCTGCTCGGGCCTGAACACCGGCTCCGGTGATCCCCGCCGGCGGTGTCGACGTCATCTCTGGGCCAGTCATCATTTTGACTCGATCAACTGCCAACGTGGCAGCTGACCTGGCCCTAGCCTAGTAGTCAGTCTCTGGGGCTAGGTTACCTGCAGGTACAAAAAGTATTCGTTGTTAATTGCCAATTCCAGAAAATGGTTTGAAACTTAGATAATCCACAACAATTCCATTTTAAATCAAAAAAATACAAATGATATACCAAAATAATCACAATAACATAATCTATGTATTTAGATTATAATTTTGCATGCTTGTGTGAAATAATTTTGAACTAAATTTGAAAACTTGTTTAATTAGTATTTGAATTTTGAATTCCAATCCAATTATAATAATTCAAACCAAGTTTTCAAATACCAAATAAAAATTTGACTACTTCAATATTGTTATTCCAATTAATATTTTGTTATTATTAAATATTAATCCTAAAACTTTACTATTAGGATTTTAATCCCTAAAATGATTTCTCTAAAACAAATTTAATATAGTAAAATTTGGGAAAAATCATAAACTTGTATCAGAGTTATTTCTTAACTCTAATATTGTTATTTCAACTATTGTTTCAGTAAAAGTTAAATTTAAAACTTCTAGGTCAATTTTAAATCATTAAAATTTGACTTAAATCCTAAAACTATTTTCTTAAATGATAAGAAATTAGGATAACTCTTAAATAAGCATCAACTTGAGTTTAGACTCTATTTTCAACTATAGTCCACAAATTGAACATTGTTCACTTAAGATTCATATTCCATTATAAGTAGTACTTCATTCGAAGTGGTAACCATTTGAAGTTATGCTTCAAACCCTAACCAACTAATTAAGTGCTAATCACAAAATGCTTCACTTAAACTCTTCCAATATTGTATAAACCTTAATTTGTTTCCTTGATGTGTTCCACTTACTAACCATTCCTTGATTGCAATAGAACTATGATAAACACTAGAACACTAAACCTTATCTATAGTACTTAAATTCACCAAGTAGTATGTTCTTCAAAAGTTATTCTTTCAAGATACCTTTAAAGTAATTATCAACCATTCTATTGAGCCTTAACATCAATAATTCCTATCTGTGTGTTAAGATTGTTGTCAACCCTATAACTAATTGGGTATTATTATGCTAGTATGAATTACCTTAACTTGGCATGTTTATGATCATCTAACTAGGTACTAATCATAAGTTGCAACTAAAACTGTTATACCTAGACAGAAATGTTCTTCAAAAGTTATTCTTTTGAAGAATATACCTAATAAACATTAAATTGCCTCTGATAAGCTTTATAATGAATGACTGTTCTTAAGTATGACAATATTAAGCAATTGGGTTCAATCACATTGTTATGTAATACTATCCAGTTATAGAACAATTCCATACTAACCTAAAACCCTAATAAAAACCTTATTCTAGAACCTATTCTAATAGTGCAACACACCCTAAACAAATCACCATAACTCAATGATAACAAATCATCGGGGTTAGGTTACGCTTAGATCAATGCATATCATATATTATGCATATCATGCTGCAGATTTCTAACATCATCCCTACCGGATGATGATTGCTATTTCAGAATTGGGATTTCTATCGTATCGAAGACCCTGACTCGCATAATCTTGCAGTCAGAAAGGCAAGTTCACTCTTGCTCATACCTCTTGTGTATTTTTATCAAATTACTTGCAAATATATACCTGTGGTATTACTACTACATTCAAAAGCAAAAGGTTCTCTTTTCATAATTGATATGAAGTAGTGGTTTCGACCGGAATGGTTGTTGCCCTAGGATGGTGGGCAGTGGGACCATGGTATGAGTATGGTGGAGGTCCCACTGCAACTGGAATGTTCACGTAGGATTAATAACCAATGTCGCCAGTGATTCTTGTGCCATAAACAACGGTCAACCATAAGATCTGGAATGGGACGGAGAAGTCAGCTGTATCTTTTCCCTCTTGCATATCAACGGATGTGCCATTCCAGAGCAGTTGTCTCCCTGCACGGAGCTTCGGAATGTGTTGAATCCCCTTAATGATTCCACGGTTCTGGCGGTCTATGATGGATTGCGGCAACGATGGGGGTAGAGTGCCGAGGCCGGTGTTACCACAGGGCGTAACCAAACCGGTGGGAGTTTACTCTTTGTCAGGGACAAGTATGCCGAGGTCGGCAGCTACCAAAGAGTAGACCGGCGAGGGTAGCGAACCGAAGTTGGAGCCCCAAAAGGGTGGGTATGCAAGGTCACGGGAAGGAACAGTGATTGGCTTGGATCACGACTAGGCCCCACACAAAGGAAGTGTGGACGAGCATGCAACTCGGATGTGCAACAAGTCTTTGATCTCTTATGGGTATAAGTGCCCACCTCTGCAGAGTGTAAAAAAGTATCTGGATACTCCCTGTTTCGGGAAGGAGCTGCGAACACGGCAGGAAAGGAGCCCATCGAAGCTCTAATCAAACTGTGAAGGCTGATGGACATAGTTCTTCTAAATAAAAGCAACCTCTTGAAGAAATGTTTATGAAAACCTGCATTGCCGAACGACTCTTGAGTCTAAGGCTATAGCTAGTGCATAAAACACATTATTCCTTATATGAACTTGCTGGGTAACGCTCGTTACTCAACCCACTCCCTCGTAACCCTTGCTTAGATTGGAGGCAACACCAGGAGGCAACCTCAAGACACTAATGATGAAGATGAAGCCCTATATCAATGTCAGAACTTTCAATGGAGTCAACGACTACACTAAGCTCACTGGAAAACTAGAATAGGAATATAAGGGACCCAATTCCCTAATCCTAGAACCTAAGTAGTTAGGGTAATTCTATAGTATAGTAGCACGCCAACTGCATAAGTTATAGCTCTAGTTTAGTCTTCAATGTATTCTTTCTCGTTTGTAGTCGCCAGGACCAAACCTCTACCTGTTGAGGAGGTTCTAAAGATCTTCTGTATGATGAAAATTGTAATCCTATGCACCTACCTTGGACCTGCGATGTTTTTGTTGTACCACTCTGATCGATGTAATACTAGTGACACGGTGTTTCATTGGTGTTATGTCAACGACTTGCATACTACACATGCAGTGGTATGCTGGGTCACCACAGTTGTTTGTGATCTTGCATGCTTTCCGTTGCTAGTAGATATCTTGGTCGAGTAGATGCTAGTGACTCCAAGAGGGAGTATTTATGCTCGATAGCGGGTTCATGCCTCTAGTAATCTGGGGGAGTGACAGAAACCTCTAAGGTTCTAGATGTGTTGTTGCTACTAGGGAGAAAACAACAATCTTGTGTTCAAGGACATTTGTATTTTTTACATTATACACTTTGCTTAAGGCGATAATCTGCTGCTTGCAACTTAATACCCAACGGTTGCTCGGATGACATCTGGCGGGTGGATTATTAGTCCTAGATGCAGTTGGATTACGGTCTATGTATTATGTTGTAATGCCCAAGTGAATCTCATAGTGATCCTCATGACATTTGTATGCTTGCTTTATTCTATCAATTGCCCAACTGTAATTTGTTTATCTTATGGAGAGACACCACTAGTGAACTGTGGACCCTGGTCCATTCTTTTACACTGTTATTACTATTTACCATTTACTCACTTTATTTACATTCTTTCAAACTACTATCTTTTACCACTCGATACGCTTAATCCTTTATTTACAACAAACCGTTGAGATTGACAACCTCACTGTAAGTTGGGGCAAAGTACTTGGTTGTGTTGTGTGCAGGTTCCACATTGCTGTTGGTGCAAAGCTACGCCCTGGACGAGGCGCCATCTATAAATTGTCTAGAGCTATCGCGAAGCTAGCAAGCATCAACCTTCAGAAGTTGGTTCTTTCTCCTACTGGTTCGATAAACCTTGGTTTCATACTGAGGGACTTGTTGTTGTGCTCATCATACCTTCCACTTGGGGTTCCCAACTGGGTTGCTATCTTTGCCTAGAAATAGTATTGATTCTTGGGTTAAGTGTAAGGATGCTTTTATTGGAAAATATTATCCTCCTGCTAAGATTATAGCTTTGTGAAGTGATATTATGAAGTTTAGAAAGTTTGATAATGAACATGCAGCTCAAGCTTGGGAAAGAATGAAATCTATGATAAAGAATTGTCCCACTCATGGACCGACTACTTGGATGATTATCAAAACCTTTTATGCAGGACTAAATTTTTCTTCAAGAAATCTATTGGATTCAGCTGCTGGAGGTACTTTTATGTCCATCACCTCGGGCGCCACAACAAAGCTTCTTGACAACATGATGGTAAAGTATTCTGAGTGGCACACCAAGAGAGCTCCACAAGGTAAGAAGGTAAATTCTGTTGAGGAAACCTCTTCCTTGAGTGATAAGATTGATACTATTATGGCTATCCTTGTTAATGATAGAGCTCATGTTGATCCTAATAATGTTCCTTTGGCCTCTTTTTTTGCTCAGGAAGAGCATGTTGATGTAAACTTCATTAGAAATAATAATTTCAACAATAGTGCTTATAGGAACAATTTTGCTAGCAACAATTATAGGCCGTATCCTTCTACCAATGGTAATGGTTATGGCAACTCTTATGGTAATTCCTCCAACAACACTAGGGGCACGCCCTCTGAGCTTGAAGTCATGCTCAAAGACTTCATCGGTAAGCAAACTGCTTTTAATAAGTCTGTTGAGGAAAAGTTGGGCAAAATTGATATTCTTGCTTCTAAAGCTGATAGCCTTGCTCTTGATGTTGAACTTCTAAAACTAAAAGTTTTGCCTAATGATGTGAAAGAAAGCAAGACTTTGAATGCCATCCAGGTTATAATTGATGAAAATGTTAGGATGTTAGCAGAATTGCATGCTAGGTGGGAAAGAGAAGACGAGATGGCTAGAAATATGAAGGTATGTACTATTACCACCTCTAGTAATGTTGTTTTAAATGCTAGCAGTCCTCTTACTTTGATTGGTGTAGAGAAAACTCCTACTCCTTGTGCTAAAAAGCCCAAAACTGCAAAAACTTTTACTAAAAAAAGTGCTAAAAATTTTTGGAGTATGGAAGACAATAGCTCTACTTCTTTTAATGATTTTGATGTTGATGGTTGCAATATCTTTGAAGTAATTTTGTTCTTGCAAAAGCTTGCTTTGAGTCCTAATGCTAGTTCTATGAATGTTGCTTTTACAAAGCATATTACGAATGCTCTCATGAAAATTAGGGAAGAAAAGTTGAAACAAAAGGTTTCTATTCCCAAGAAGTTAATAGATGGTTGGGAGCCCATCATTGATATGAATGTGAATTATTTTTATTGCCATGCTTTATGTGATCTTGGTGCAATCATTTCTATTATGCCTAGAAAGATTTATGATATGCTTGGTTTACCACCACCTGAAACTTGTTATTTTGATGTTCCTCTCGCTGATGTTGCTAAGAAGAAACCTTTGGGAAGGATTAATGATGTTCTTATTATGGTTAACAATAACCTTGTTCCCGTTGATTTCCTTGTTATGGATGTTGAATACAAATGCTTCATGTCCTATTATTTTGGGAAGACCTTTTCTTAGAACAGTTGGTGCCATCATTGATATGAAGGAAGGCACCATTAAATATCAATTCCCACTCAAGAAAGGTATGGAACACTTACCTAGAAAGAGAAATATATTAATTTTTTACTCTATTCTTAGAGCAAATTATGAACTTGATGCTTCATCGCTTGATATTACTTGATTTCCACTTTCTGCACCTAGCTCAAAGGCGTTAAAGAAGGGCACTCTTGGGAGATAACCCAATATTTTCTTTTCAGTAATTTTTCTCTTATTTGAGTCTTGGAAGTTATTACTACTGTAATGACCTCTCCTTATCATTTTTATTTCGTTTTTGTGCCAAGAAGAATCTCTAATTTGAGGAATGTAAGATTTGGGGAAGTTGCTGTCGTGAAACAGATTTCTGCGCTGCACCGTAAAAATTTGTGAAACTTCTCAGAATATCTTTTTGATCTGAGATTTCTTGTGCGCATGCCCCAGGTTATTTTCAAACTTTTATTAGTTTTTCACTTTTGGATTTGAGCAACAGAAGGTCCTCCGAAAAATCGATCTTTGTCAGCTGTTCTGTTTTGACAGATTTCTGTCACTATTTGTTTTTGCCTCTCGAACGCTTTTTTTTAGTTCTTTTGATCACGGAACTTTTGAGGAAGTTGATACAGTAGCTTATTCTTTAATGGATGGTATACTTGAGTTTGAAACTGAACCAAAAGAGTAGATTTACTATCATGCTTATACTAATGTTGCTAATAGAATTGTGTGAAGTTTTGTATGAAGGAAGTTTTCAAGTGTAGGGAAAGGAGAGTGATGAGATGAGATGAAGTATGGACAAATGCTCAAGCTTGGGGATGCCCATGTCACCCCAAGAAATATCCAAAAGGTACAAGCGTCAAAGCTTGGGGATGCCCCGAGGCACCCCTTCTTTATCGGCAAAAATCAGGTCACCTTTCAAGAGACTATATTTTTATTGCTTCATATTCTATGCATTTTTCTTGGAGCGTCTTTACTTTCTCTTTCAGTTTTCTTTTGTTTTGTTTTCTGTAATAAATGGTTGGACCCCAAAAAATTTCTTTTGGAGAAGGCACACTCCGTTTTTCATTGCCAAGAACACTCTAGTTTTCAATCTTATCGTTCAACGAGTGTTCTCTTTTTCTAGTACTGCGTTTAGCTTTCTTTTTTCGCCTTGATTTTTGTTCAGATCTTGTTATATCTTTGTATCAAGGTGCATTTAGACCTCTGGTCTATGTTGGTTTTCATCAAAAGAGTTGTTTTAAAAAGGTTTGAATGGTGTTAGAAAAGAGAAAAAAAAGTTTCATGCCTATAGTGGTAGAAATGGGAGCTTGTTTAGACTGCGGCTTAGACTTTTGCATGTCATGCTTGATGTCATTTTGATAGTATGCTTAGTAGTTTTTGCTGTAGCATGACTTGTCTCAAATGACTGAGATTGCTTAATGTGCCTTTGAAAGAATCATGCGTTGTTTTTATTATATGGGAGCATGTTATTGTGGTTTTCTCCTTTGATGCTTTATTTAGGTTGACTTGGTGCATGCTTACAACATGTTTGACTTTACCAAGTCGCCATAAGCCTCTATGATCATTTGGTTTTTGACTTGTGATACCACTTTATGCTTCGGTTAATGATGTTGTGTCGCTATGCATGATTATGACCGTTATTGCTCTCTTAGTTGGTCGCTCCCAGTCTTTTGCTAGCCTTCATTTTGTACTGAGAGGGAATACTTCTCATGCATCCAACTCCCAAAAACCAAGTTTTCCAATGAGTCCACTATAAATTCCTATGCATGGTATTTGCAAGCCATTCGAAGTAAATTTTCATGTGCTACCTTTCAAAAAACCTTCAAAATACTTCTCCTTTTGTGACACTGTTTTCAGCTCATGGGGACGTAGTGGTCAGATTTGCTATCTTCCATATTGTTTTATTCCAAGAAGAAAAAAAAGAAAAAAAGAAAAGAAAAAAAGGCACTCCTCCATGGTATGTGAAAGTTGGTGGGCACCCGATGGAATCGGTTAGCCATGGTTTGTGAAAGGAAAAGTGGGGAGGAGTGCCAAGCTTTATAAAAGAGCACCAAAGTGCCAATCTCTCTCTCAAAAACTTGCTTAGTATGCAAGATAGTAAGAACCCCATTGCCAGTCGTTGACAAAGAACAACCATCTCTCAAAACAAATTTTATCTATCTGTTTTACAAATGAAAAGCTCTAGCACATGTTTAATCACTGCTTCCCTCTGCAAAGGGCCTTTATTTTACTTTTATGTTGAGTCTCCACCTTCTACCTTTATGCACCGTCTAAGAGAGCATAATTGTCATTCTGAGTTTAATGTGCATAGTACCAAAATTTATTATTGATGTATTCATGATTATGGTTTTGCTTGTTCTTAAATTATTTGTATCTAGTTGCCCTCTTAAACTTGAAGGTGTCCTATGCATTTTATTTGTTACTCCATGAAGGACAAGCTGAAAACCACTTTGCTATGTTTTTTCTATATGGTTGAAACACACACTTGACTTTCAATGCTTCATTACTCATGATCTTTTGTTTGTGTTACTTTTCATGTTATAACATGGTTAATAAGTTTTATTGTCAAGATTATGTCTCTTATGCCCATGTTTTAAGTACTTTGATCTCAGCACTCAATGCTTTACATCGTTGATCAAGATTGTGATGGTGCATGTCACCTCAAAAATTATTCTTTTGTTATCACTTACCTACTCGAGGATGAGCAGGAGTTAAGCTTGGGGATGCTTGATACGTCTCAAACGTATCTATAATTTTTTACGCTCCATGCTTGTTTATACACCATTTGCTTTGTGTTTTGTTACACTTCGTGGCGTTTTTATGCATTTTCCAGAACTAACCTACTAATGAGATGCCATAGTGCTAGTTCCCTGTTTTCTGCTATTTTTGTGTTTCAGAAAAGCTACACAGGAAATATTCTAAGAATTGGACGAAACAAAAGCCAAAGTTCCTATTTTTCCTGACATGAGACAGAGTCGAAAGCAGAGGCGGAGGGGGACCAGGGGCCAGGCGCACCATGGGGTGGCGCGGCCAGCCCCTGGCCCGTGCCACCAAGTGGTGTGGCCCCCTAGCCCACCTCCTGACGCTGCCCTTCCGCCTATATATTCCCCTCGATGGGAAAACCTAAAACCCCCAATCAATTTCCACAAAACATACTGCAAGTCGCCGCCATCGTCAACACGAGATTGGGAGGGTCCAGAAGCTCTTCCCGGCACCCTGCCAGAGAGGGGAATCACCGCCGGAGGCCTTCTTCATCACCATGCCTACCTCCGGAGTGATGTGTGAGTAGTCTATCTTGGACTATGGGTCCATAGCAGTAGCTAGATGGTTGTCATCTCCTCAATGTGCTTCATGTTTAGATCTTGTGAGCTGCCTATCATGATTAAGATCATCGTTGTGTAATTCTACATATTGTATTTGTTGGGATCCAATGAATATTGATACTATGTCAATTTGATTTACTGAATTATTATCTCTATGTTATCTCTATGTTGTTTATGATCTTGCATGCTCTCCGTTGCTAGTAGATATCTTGGCCGAGTAGATGCTAGTGACTCCAAGAGGGAGTATTTATGCTCGATAGCGGGTTCATGCCTCTAGTAATATGGGGGAGTGATAGAAACCTCTAAGGTTGTAGATGTGTTGTTGCTACTAGGGAGAAAACAACAATCTTATGTTCAAGGAAATTTGTATTGTTTACATTACACACTTTGCTTAAGGCGATAATCTGTTGCTTGCAACTTAATACCCAACGGTTGCTCAGATGACATCCGGCGGGTGGATTATTAGTCATAGATGCAGTTGGATTATGGTCTATGTATTATGTTGTAATGCCCAAGTGAATCTCATAGTGATCCTCATGACATTTGTATGCTTGCTTTATTCTATCAATTGCCCAACTGTAATTTGTTTACCCAGCATGTTATTTATCTTATGGAGAGACACCACTAGTGAATTGTGGACCCCGGTCCATTCTTTTACACTATTATTACCGTTTACCATTTACTCGCTTTATTTACATTCTTGCAAACTACTATCTTTTACCACTCGATACGCTTAATACTTTGTTTATAGCAAACCGGTGAGATTAACAACCTCACTGTAAGTTGCGGCAAAGTACTTGGTTATGTTGTGTTCAGGTTCCATGTTGCTGCTGGTGCAAAGCTACGCCCTGGACGAGGTGCCATATATAAATTGTCCAGAGCTATCGTGAAGCTGGCAAGCATCAACCTTCGGAAGTTGGTTCTTTCTCCTACTGGTTCGATAAACCTTGGTTTCATACTGAGGGAAGACTTGCTGATGTGCTCATCAGACCTTCCTCTTGGGGTTCCCAACTGGGCGGACATCTACACGCCATCAGACCGCCTATATCAACACCGATTGAAGAGCTCCAGAATTCACTGGCCCAAATGAGAACCTGTGGGATCACTGGGATGCATTTGTGGAGTACAAGCAATCTGAATTGGGTAAGCTAAGGAGCGAAAAGAATAAGAAAAATGCTACAAAAAAGAAATATCACCATACGACGGGTCCAGGTGGCTACAAGACTGCCGAGCCTAAGTGGGATATGCAAGAGGCCGCCCTGCGATAAAAAGGCATCGAACCAGAAACACAAGTGTGGCCTAGAAGGTCAAGAAATTGGGCACTTGGGCATGGGGCTGTCTACGACGAGAAAATAGGAAAATTAGTCCAAAAGAAGAAACAAATTGCTGAACCCTTGACAGCCTTTGTCAAGGCAATCATCGAGGTTCAAGAGGGGAAGTTCCATCTGGACAGAGAGAACGATGAGCTAACAAAGGCCCTCAAGAACCCTGAACACACAGGATGAACACGAGGTGTTGGATCTGATAATTTTTTGAGAGTTTTCTGTTGCTCAAATAAAAAAGTGTCAAACAAGTGAAAGTTTGGATATAACCTAGGGCATATGCACAAGAAATCGCAGGTCCAAAAGATATACTGATAATTTTCGTGAATTTTTACGGTGTAGCACTGAAATCTGTTTCAGGACAGCAACATCCCCAAATCTTACCTCACTCAAATTAGTTATCTCCCAAGAGTGCTTTTCTTTAACGCCTTTGAGCTAGGCGCAGAAAGTGCGAATCAAGTAATATCAAGTGATGAAGCATCAAGCTCATAATTTGCTCTAAGAATAGAGTCAAAATGTAATTTCTTCCTCTTTCTAGGGAAGTGTTCCATACCTTTCTTGAGTGGGGATTGATATTTGATAGTGTCTTCTCTCATATCAATGATGGCACCTACAGGTCGAAGACAGGGTCTTTCCAAAATAATAGGACATGAAGCATTGCATTCAACATCCATGACAAGAAAATCAACGGGAACAAGGTTATTGTTAACCATAATAAGAACATCATTAATCCTTCCCAAAGGTTTCTTCTTAGCAACATCAGCAATAGGAATATCATAATAACACTTTTCAAGCGGTGGTAAATCAAGCATGTCATAAAATTTCTAGGCATGATAGAAATACTAGCACCTAGATCACATAAAGCATGGAAATCAAAACCATTAACATGCATATCAATGATGGGTTCCCAACCATATTCTAACTTCTTGGGAATAGAAGCTTTTTGCTTCAACTTTTCATCCCTAATTTTCATAAGAGCATTGGTAATATGCTTAGTAAAGCAACATTTAAAGAACTAGCATTAGGGGTCAAAGCAAGCTTTTGCAAGAACAAAATAACTTCAGATATATTGCAGCCATCAACATCAAAATCATTAAAGGAAATAGAGCTATCATCTCCCACACTCCGAAAAATTTCAGCACTCTTTTGAGAAAAAGTTTTAGCAGTTTTGGGCTTTTTAACACAAGGAGTGGGAGTTTTCTCTACACCAATCAAAGTAAGAGGATTGCTAGCATTTGTAACAACATCATTAGAGCTAGTAATGGTACATACCTTCATCTTTCTAGCCATCTCATCTTCTCTTTCTGTAACGCCCCAACCTTGAGAACAAGGTGGAACATCTGTGTTAAGTGCTATTCCCTGGATCAATGATAGCACCACAGAACAAAATGAAATATTCATTGCATAGTATCAAGATTACATCGCGGATCCAGATACAAGGTACTTAAATCTTACAATTTACACAGCGGAAAGACAGAGTGACAAGGAGCCTCCATCATCATCACGTGCCACAGGCAGACATGTTGGAATGTAAGCTCGAGATCCTAATCCTGGTTCCTTACTCGAAGTAAAACCTGCACGTTGAATATGCAGCCCCAGAGGGGTCAGTACAATGATGTACTGGCAAATGACACATATTTGGTGGCTGTTGTGAGGAGCCTATCTACATGGATATTTGGCTAGTGGATCTCACAGGCTGCTTTGCATAAAGCCAGTTTTATTCTATAGTTCTTTCTTGAAGTAAAACTTTCAAAGTTTTATATTTTCAAGGGTCGAGGTAACCCCCAATAACCACATACTAGCTAGGCATGTAGCACTGGGCGAGATTCGACAAAGTCGGAACCTCAGGCACCACCACCCCTCGGAGTGTATGGTCCTTAGTTCCTACCTAGGAGTTTCTAGACAGATTTTAAATATTCAAAAGAGGTGATGAGATTATTCTGTACATTCCATGTCTAGAGACTCAATTGTCCATAACCGAGGACACGGCTAATCGATTAGATTTAAACACCTTGCAAGGGTTGTGCACTTTCACCTTACGATTCATTTCATGCCCATACATGAATTGAAACGAGACCTTTTAGAAGGAGAGGGCAACTAACTGGCAAGATCCGCTCCCAACCTATAATTCATCTACCACCATCTTCTCGCGCCTAGTTGCACTCCCACATTCTAATCAGTCAAGACAGAGCCCATAATGTCATAAGGCTGCACTGGAAGTACGCTAAGCATGGAAGACATAGCCATCTCTTTGTTCCTGGGTGGCCATCCACAAGTGTACGCCCAGGCAGCAACTACACGTAGTGTAGCCCCAGGTCGCCACTCAACACCACCTCCATCAACATACCAATCCACCCAGGTGTTTCATTTTAGTTGAAGTTATTAACTTTTCACAAAACACTTTTCAAGTGATCTTAGCATGGCATCAAAGTTAACAAAGTATTTAGCATCCTATCATGTGGGGTTTGAGGGATAGCTACACACTACTAGGATCTAAGCATTTGATAAAACAGTTGAGTAAAACACCTATCATGCATACTACAAGAGGTGAATTTACTAATGCATAAGTAAAGTGGGTAGGGAACATGTGTGTCACTTGCCTTTCTAAAGATCACGACGTTCCGCTTCTCTCAACTAAGCACGCAGCTCTTCGCACAACTATAGCACAAGAAATAGCATAACATAAACACACCATACAAATTCAATCAAACAAATCAAACAATTAAAAGGGGTTGGTTCAACGATTTAGTTTGTAATGAGATGTTATGATAAGAGGGATGTGGTATAGGTTCATGATTTGTGAGATATGAATCGAAGAGTTTAATTGGGAGAGATCAGTAAGATTTGAGAGATAAATTGGGACTAGGCATTATATAATGGATGAGGTCTTTATGCTTTATCAAGCATGAGAGAGTTTCAGAATAGCTCAAGTGAAAAAAAAATAATTCACATGGGTGTGGGATTGTGCAACTAAAATACTATTTGAATAAGTGTAACAACATTTATTCTTTGAATAGTATAAATCACACTTAGGCACTAGGCTAGGTTTTAAGAGTGCTTGGACTACTCAATTTGCACTTTTGCAAGTTGAATAGTTTAACACATGTGAACAAAACTAGGTAGGCTTTGGATTGGGTATGAGTGATTGATATTTGAGGACATGGCTCAATGGTTTATCGGTCAACTTGGTGTATAACACACACTACGGTATGGGTTATAATATTACCATATTAACCAATATAGGATTTAGGTTTATGATGAATTCATATTCTACTCAAGTAGCACGATTGCAATTTGAGTATACACATGAATTAGACAAAATATGTGAATAGGTTTACATGAGTTTAGGACGATGCAACATAACACTACTAGATAAAGTGTGATGGCACTTTCTCAAAATAGTACATGTTACATAAAGGCTTGGGTAAGGGTTTGTGATATGTTGATTTACTCAATTAACTCATTTGTTAATTGAATAATCCTACACATGAAATCAAGATCTAATGGACAAGGGATCGAGTATGGGTAGATCACATTTGAGTTTATGGCTTAAGGTTTCTATTGGGTACATGGAATATTGGATAGGTGCTAAAATATTGATTAGATCAACACCGCAAGGATAGTAAGAATAGTAACTATGATTGAGATGTATCACACTTTACTCAAGCAACACAATTGTAACTTGAATAGGTGTGACCTAGATAAGATTGGTCTAAGTAGATGTGATCTTGGTCAAGATGTTGTTCAGACAACAATGATGTCTAGGGATGATCATAGGGTTCACCAGGTAGAAAAGAATAATCTTAAAGAAGTAGTTTTGCTCCTATAGTAGAATTTACTCAGATCCTCATATTAGAATTGAGTAATTGTGAACTGGCTCTAGAAAATATGGGAGTGATGCTACTGGACAGCTTGCAGTAAAACAAAGCTATTGCAATTGGATTTATTCTAAAATAAATTTTAGAATTCAAGATATGGCCAAAATAGTGATTTAAGAAGATTTGAATGCACAAAGTGTATGCACGTATCAAATCTGGATTTTCTTGATCCTAGGGTGTTCTACAGATCAAGGGCTTTCCAAAGACTACAAAATTGTAATTTTTGGATACATGGTTCAATAGATATGAATTAAACAAACAAAAGAAGGTTCAAACCCAATTTGAAATTAGTTTCAAATTGGACCCATAAAATATAAGATTTTATGGTACTGCTGGATTCTACAGGTTTCAAGGTTTCCAACGGTATCCCATTTGCTATTTTTGGACTTATGGATCGAAAGATATGATTTTTCAAAATTTCAGCTAAATTCTGATTTCAATTTCTAATTCGAGTTTCTGTTTTAACAGAGGGCTGCCACGTGGTCTAATCTGATTGGCCCGTACCGGTTCGGGAGGATTAGCATTCTGGGGCGTTGGATCTTATGGGATCTGGACGGGTCAGATCGTCCAGTACCCTTTCGAATAAGTGGTTAGTTCGGGCCGATCGATCAAGATCTGACGGTTCACAGAGAGAGGAGGGAGAGCTCACAGTGAGGCTAGGGTTTCCGGCGGGTTTCGCCGGCGAGGCGTGCAGAGGTCGAACTCCGGCGATGCTCCGGTGAGTTCTGGATGGCGGCGATGTCACGACGATGATCAGGGAGACACGGCGGGCTCGAAAACTTGGTCGACGTTGTCGATTGCGTCCTGACGTGGGCGAATGGTGCGGCTGGAGGTGATGCGGGCGGCAGGAGCTTCGGCTTGAAGAAGAGGAGCTCGATTTGCTGCTAGATAAATCAAACGAAAAACGTCAGAGGGGGCGCCGGAGGTAGGGGGGGAGATAGGGTAGAGGAGGAGACGCGGGGTTCACCGATGGCGTCGGATTTGAGCAGGAATGGCCGCTGGCACCTGCGGCCTCCGATGAGAGATTTTGCCAGCCTGGCGGCGCAATCGGCAGTAGAGAGAAGGGGAAAGGGAGAGGGAGTCGTGGGCTACTTATAGGCCAGGGATTGATGGTCATTACTCGCGAGAAATTAGTGGGGGGAGTTACTCCGGCGAGCTCCGTTTCCAGAGAGAAGAGAGTAAAAGGTGGAGGTGATGATGCTGACATGCGGGTCCCACCTGTCAGCGAGATGGAAAGGGGAGAGGGATACCGGTTCGGGATTGAGCTAGGTGGGCTGCGGGCTGCTTCTCCTTCTGGGCCGAAACGTTTCCCCGGGGGCCCTTTTCTATTTTTATTTTCTTTCTTCTTTTCCTTTTTTGTTTTTTTTTATTTCTTTCTTAGGTCTTGCATAAAGCATCCAAACACGGTCAAATCAATTTCTAAAATTTTGTAGAATCCACAGAAAGGTTTTAAACCAACATCAAACATGTTTTCAAAATCAAAACAAGGTTTTTTAATAAAAGATCTCAATTAAGCCTAAGGCTTTGCTTGCATAAAATAATAGAAATAGAGTTGGAACTCAATTCTTTCTAAAGTAATAAAATAATAAAATAGTAGTTTATAAAATAATAGTTGAAAACCACACTCAAACATAGTTTTGAAATACCAACTTTATAATACTTTTGAAAATCAAATCCATGTAAGTTAGCTTGCATAAGTTTGAGTAAAAGAAAGGAAAATAGTATTTGGATACTTGATCTTTCTCAAAGACGTCCTTCAAGAGAATAATAGAAGGTTTAATATATTTTCTAATAAAGCTTTCAAATAGACTCAAAAGTTTTAAATTCCTGTGAAAATTCAATCATCTCAAGCAAAATAAAAACAAAAATTTTCCCCCAAAATTTGATAAATCTTGGGTCGTTACAGACTACCACCCTTAAAGGAATCTCGTCCTCGAGATTGAAGGAAGGTTACAAGGCTTAGGGATCCTAAAGGGGACTAGGGTGCTACCACCCTTAAAGGAGATTTTGCTTGGTGGTATCTTGATGCTTCCTTAGGCACTTGCATTTTGTTCCCAGCTTGAATTCATCGTTGCGCCATTTTTCTTGATGTCGCCCTTTTCAATGACTTGATGGTCATGACATTGTTCAAAAGTGGGCACACCATGGGTTCCATCCAATTCTGGTGATAGGCAGATATCATCCATCGCGTTGTCTTCAACAAGGTAGTCCACATCGTCCAAGAATGTGTATCTAGCCTTTTCTTGGTCGGTCCTTACCAAGGCCATGACAGCATACAGGTCATCACCATACTCCTTGTTGCTCTTTAGCTGATTTTTATTGTAGAATCTCAGAAGATGACCCAGTGTCAAGTATTGCACGCTTGCCCCACGAACATGATGAGACCACACATCCCGAGGAATTTGGATGGCATCCCTTTGTAGTCTTCTCAAGCATTTCATAGGGGTAAACAAGGTGGACTCTGTTAGAGGTATTGGCACCTTTAAGGGATGGAAGGTCGCCTTATAACCAGCATTGTTGAACCCACTCAAGTTACCGGAGCAAGTCGTGCTACTTGCCACAGGTACCAGATGGTCCTTAAGAATTCGTTTAGCAACCGTCTTCATAGTTGTCGAAAGGCGCTGAACAACTTGATCATTTCTCGAAGATGAACTCTCCTTCAGGGAAAGGGGATCTAACGAAGCTCTCATGGGTAGGAACAAGGTTCCATGGATTTGGAGAGGTGCCTCACAACATCGTAGGTCGGGATGAGGTAGACTTCGGTGGCATTGGGCTTTGGAATCAGGTGGTAACCTCATAGTTGGTGGTGGCGGTCTCTGTTGTGACTCTCTGGAGAGGGGAGAGTCCTCTTTTATAGGCTCAGGGGTAGTCGAACAGGCCGGGGAGTCGAAACGAAAAGTTGGGAATTGAAGTCAAAATTGAGTCGTCTCGGCATTCAAGGTCCACTGAGAAAATGCTTTGGAAACGTGCAGTCGTTTCTCACCGTATTCTTACGTATTGGCCACACTGGCACACTACGAAGGGTGTAACATATCTATCTTCCTAAGGTCATGGTTTAAAGCGTCGTCTCTCATGTAGGTATGTCTCTCTAGGTATGTAAACCAACATTATGAGAGCGAATAATAAGAGTAGTAGGAATGGTGATCAATCCATCCTGCACCCAAATCATTACTTCATACATGGTTTGCAAACCTCGCATTCTAACTCTTGGTCAACCTCACTGGTTTTGCCAAAATTTTCTTGAAATGAGAACCTGTGATTCAATTCTAAATTTTTAAAACAATTCTATCGTTCCCTAGCTAAGTTTTGAGCAAACTCAGTCGTAAGATGTTAACTCTTGAGTTACTAATCCTTTCTGCTTGTCATCTCCTTGAGAAATACAAGTCATTTAACCAGGTTGTCCATGGCTCTTACAAGTCCTTACAATATTTATTAAAGTAGTAATGGCATACAAGTCCTTTTAAATTGGCTACCTCATTGTGTTTCCTCCTTGTATATCGTAGCATTCTTCAGTCGTTCCACATTACTGAGGTCTTGGAGTTCCGTTCTCTGGACATTTATCCGAGTAGTGTCCCTTTTGTTTGCACTTGAAACAGGTGATCATACGGAGGTCTCTTTTCGTGCTATCTTGCATGTTTACTCCATGGTATTTTGTAGGACATTTTCTCTTATAATGCCCTAGTTCCTTGCATTTGGAGCACATTACCTTGCTGTTGTCCTTCTTCCTTTTTGGTCCTTCTAGGGCTAGAAGATCTCTCACTTCATTTTCCACATATTCTACTACAGTCGGGAAGAAACATCCTCTCTTCTTCAGGCAATTCCTAGACAAGTGTCCTTCTTCTTCACATGAGTAGCAGCACTTAGTAGTATGGTTAAGTGCTAACTCCATGTCTTTATCTTCCATCTTTCTTTTAAGTCTTCCATCTTCAGGGGTCCTTTCTGGCAGTTGGCTCATTCTATCCTTAACTTGTTGATTTATCCGTTGCACTGTGGAATAGAACTTGCATTCAGCCGGGATATGATTTGTTCCTTCACATAAGAAACAAGTAACTTGGCTCATGGGATAGTCTCCAATTGGGTAACTAGTATCACAGTGGGGATACTCTCCATGGCAGTCCTTAGAGGTGTGTCCTATTTCTCCACATCTCTTACAAGCTTGCTGCATTGTCTCAGCATCAACTTGTGTTGGCTTTCCACTATGCTCCTCTGATGGTAGGCTATTATAGGCACTAGTCACCATCTGAGACATCATTTGCACTATTCGCGAATGATCATTTAGTATTTGATGCACCCCTGGGGGTAGCTCTTTGCATTCGCGATTAGCCATATTCTGAGTTATCACTCGCATCATTCCTGTGTGAGCTTCAACTAACTGTTGCATTGCCATTTCCAATGGGGTGTTGTTGCGGTTGTTCTGACGTTGGGGATGCATCTGTTTGGGTTTTGGACAGGTTTAGGTCTTAGCATAGATAAGGGTTAGACAGAAGAGATCTAAGGAAAAATTCTACCCAACACAACAGGTAATTAGAAAACACATTTCTACGAGATTAAAATAAGCATTGTAAACAACACTCGATAGTATAGACGATCACATCAAACATAGATCCTCAAGCATAACAAGTCAACTACAAGTTTTAGGAAAACAGGGTTCAAGGGGTCATTCCACTAGGTGGTATGACTAACCATTACAAGATCGCCGATTTATTACAAAACGTGGTGGTCTCACTACTTGAACTGTGCAAGGTACGCTCTAGTGTTCCCTGTCTTGCGTCGCTTCACCACAGGGTTAGGTGGCGCTGCAGGGGTCTTCTCCACAGAATCTTCCTCTACTGTGGGCTGGCAAGGCTCCAGCTTCTCAGGCTCTGCTCCAATCAGCTCTGAGGTCGACTCCTTCTTCTCTTCCGTAGATGTTGGTCCCTTCTTAGGCGGCCAGGGCTTGTACTTCATCAGGTCCTTGTGAAGATAAATGCACTGTCCTCGAAAGCCTACAATCTGGGCCTCCTGATCCTCGACCTTACCTGACAGCTTATCATTAGCGGCCTCAAGTGTTTTGTTCTTCTCCTTCAGCTTCTCTATCGTGCCCTCTAGTTGTTCTATCTTCTCATCCTTCTCCAGAAGCTGGTACTTGGCATCATCAGTGGCATCCATCTCGTGGCGCAGCATGTCTTCCAAGTTGAAAGCATAGGATCCCATGTCCTCTAACTGCATCTCCGTCCACGGTAAATCCTCACGGCGCCCTGGAGTCCTCAAGGCCCATCCCTCGTGGTTACGCCTCCCAAACTGGTAGATGGAATTGTCCAGCTCTGATATCTCCTGGACATACATACCACATATGCGGGCTAGTGCCTCCTCCATGGCCATCATGACACCAGTCTCCCAAGCTGGGTACATCCTCGAGTACACCACCGTCTCAGTGGGAGTACCAATAGTGCGACCCTCAATCCTGGTCTCAATCTCCCAGCGGACGATCTCGGGAACCACACAGGGTATTACTCTGCCACGGAAAATGGGGGGTGACAGGTTCAGCATCCGAGAAAGGCGAGATAGCTGATCACTAAACAGCTCATCGTCATCGTCGTAGGGGACCTTCAGCTTGGTGAACGTCATCTAAAATTTTGAAAGAAGAACAGTGTAAGTAAAAATGAAAGTGATAAGCCTTACGAGAAAATAAAGCAAACTAAAATTAAAATGCAACAAAATTTTCAAAACACATCCTAAACGCTATGATATCCATTTGACATCATTTGTGGGCTTCCTAGTCTAGTCCAAACCTAGGGTCTCGATCCTACAGGCAACACTATGCTCTGATACCATTCTGTAACGCCCCAACCTTGAGAACAAGGTGGAACATCTGTGTTAAGTGCTATTCCCTGGATCAATGATAGCACCACAGAACAAAATGAAATATTCATTGCATAGTATCAAGATTACATCGCGGATCCAGATACAAGGTACGTAAATCTTACAATTTACACAGCGGAAAGACAGAGTGACAAGGAGCCTCCATCATCATCACGTGCCACAGGCAGACATGTTGGAATGTAAGCTCGAGATCCTAATCCTGGTTCCTTACTCGAAGTAAAACCTGCACGTTGAATATGCAGCCCCAGAGGGGTCAGTACAATGATGTACTGGCAAATGACACATATTTGGTGGCTATTGTGAGGAGCCTATCTACATGGATATTTGGCTAGTGGATCTCACAGGCTGCTTTGCATAAAGCCAGTTTTATTCTATAGTTCTTTCTTGAAGTAAAACTTTCAAAGTTTTATATTTTCAAGGGTCGAGGTAACCCCCAATAACCACATACTAGCTAGGCATGTAGCACTGGGCGAGATTCGACAAAGTCGGAACCTCAGGCACCACCACCCCTCGGAGTGTATGGTCCTTAGTTCCTACCTAGGAGTTTCTAGACAGATTTTAAATATTCAAAAGAGGTGATGAGATTATTCTGTACATTCCATGTCTAGAGACTCAATTGTCCATAACCGAGGACACGGCTAATCGATTAGATTTAAACACCTTGCAAGGGTTGTGCACTTTCACCTTACGATTCATTTCATGCCCATACATGAATTGAAACGAGACCTTTTAGAAGGAGAGGGCAACTAACTGGCAAGATCCGCTCCCAACCTATAATTCATCTACCACCATCTTCTCGCGCCTAGTTGCACTCCCACATTCTAATCAGTCAAGACAGAGCCCATAATGTCATAAGGCTGCACTGGAAGTACGCTAAGCATGGAAGACATAGCCATCTCTTTGTTCCTGGGTGGCCATCCACAAGTGTACGCCCAGGCAGCAACTACACGTAGTGTAGCCCCAGGTCGCCACTCAACACCACCTCCATCAACATACCAATCCACCCAGGTGTTTCATTTTAGTTGAAGTTATTAACTTTTCACAAAACACTTTTCAAGTGATCTTAGCATGGCATCAAAGTTAACAAAGTATTTAGCATCCTATCATGTGGGGTTTGAGGGATAGCTACACACTACTAGGATCTAAGCATTTGATAAAACAGTTGAGTAAAACACCTATCATGCATACTACAAGAGGTGAATTTACTATTGCATAAGTAAAGTGGGTAGGGAACATGTGTGTCACTTGCCTTTCTGAAGATCACGACGTTCCGCTTCTCTCAACTAAGCACGCAGCTCTTCGCACAACTATAGCACAAGAAATAGCATAACATAAACACACCATACAAATTCAATCAAACAAATCAAACAATTAAAAGGGGTTGGTTCAACGATTTAGTTTGTAATGAGATGTTATGATAAGAGGGATGTGGTATAGGTTCATGATTTGTGAGATATGAATCGAAGAGTTTAATTGGGAGAGATCAGTAAGATTTGAGAGATAAATTGGGACTAGGCATTATATAATGGATGAGGTCTTTATGCTTTATCAAGCATGAGAGAGTTTCAGAATAGCTCAAGTGAAAAAAAAATAATTCACATGGGTGTGGGATTGTGCAACTAAAATACTATTTTAATAAGTGTAACAACATTTATTCTTTGAATAGTATAAATCACACTTAGGCACTAGGCTAGGTTTTAAGAGTGCTTGGACTACTCAATTTGCACTTTTGCAAGTTGAATAGTTTAGCACATGTGAACAAAACTAGGTAGGCTTTGGATTGGGTATGAGTGATTGATATTTGAGGACATGGCTCAATGGTTTATCGGTCAACTTGGTGTATAACACACACTACGGTATGGGTTATAATATTACCATATTAACCAATATAGGATTTAGGTTTATGATGAATTCATATTCTACTCAAGTAGCACGATTGCAATTTGAGTATACACATGAATTAGACAAAATATGTGAATAGGTTTACATGAGTTTAGGACGATGCAACATAACACTACTAGATAAAGTGTGATGGCACTTTCTCAAAATAGTACATGTTACATAAAGGCTTGGGTAAGGGTTTGTGATATGTTGATTTACTCAATTAACTCATTTGTTAATTGAATAATCCTACACATGAAATCAAGATCTAATGGACAAGGGATCGAGTATGGGTAGATCACATTTGAGTTTATGGCTTAAGGTTTCTATTGGGTACATGGAATATTGGATAGGTGCTAAAATATTGATTAGATCAACACCGCAAGGATAGTAAGAATAGTAACTATGATTGAGATGTATCACACTTTACTCAAGCAACACAATTGTAACTTGAATAGGTGTGACCTAGATAAGATTGGTCTAAGTAGATGTGATCTTGGTCAAGATGTTGTTCAGACAACAATGATGTCTAGGGATGATCATAGGGTTCACCAGGTAGAAAAGAATAATCTTAAAGAAGTAGTTTTGCTCGTATAGTAGAATTTACTCAGATCCTCATATTAGAATTGAGTAATTGTGAACTGGCTCTAGAAAATATGGGAGTGATGCTACTGGACAGCTTGCAGTAAAACAAAGCTATTGCAATTGGATTTATTCTAAAATAAATTTTAGAATTCTAGATATGGCCAAAATAGTGATTTAAGAAGATTTGAATGCACAAAGTGTATGCACGTATCAAATCTGGATTTTCTTGATCCTAGGGTGTTCTACAGATCAAGGGCTTTCCAAAGACTACAAAATTGTAATTTTTGGATACATGGTTCAATAGATATGAATTAAACAAACAAAAGAAGGTTCAAACCCAATTTGAAATTAGTTTCAAATTGGACCCATAAAATATAAGATTTTATGGTACTGCTGGATTCTACAGGTTTCAAGGTTTCCAACGGTATCCCATTTGCTATTTTTGGACTTATGGATCGAAAGATATGATTTTTCAAAATTTCAGCTAAATTCTGATTTCAATTTCTAATTCGAGTTTCTGTTTTAACAGAGGGCTGCCACGTGGTCTAATCTGATTGGCCCGTACCGGTTCAGGAGGATTAGCATTCTGGGGCGTTGGATCTTATGGGATCTGGACGGGTCAGATCGTCCAGTACCCTTTCGAATAAGTGGTTAGTTCGGGCCGATCGATCAAGATCTGACGGTTCACAGAGAGAGGAGGGAGAGCTCACAGTGAGGCTAGGGTTTCCGGCGGGTCTCGCCGGCGAGGCGTGCAGAGGTCGAACTCCGGCGATGCTCCGGTGAGTTCTGGACGGCGGCGATGTCACGACGATGATCAGGGAGACACGGCGGGCTCGAAAACTTGGTCGACGTTGTCGATTGCGTCCTGACGTGGGCGAATGGTGCGGCTAGAGGTGATGCGGGCGGCAGGAGCTTCGGCTTGAAGAAGAGGAGCTCGATTTGCTGCTAGATAAATCAAACGAAAAACGTCAGAGGGGGCGCCGGAGGTAGGGGGGAGATAGGGTAGAGGAGGAGACGCGGGGTTCACCGATGGCGTCGGATTTGAGCAGGAATGGCCGCTGGCACCTGCGGCCTCCGATGAGAGATTTTGCCAGCCTGGCGGCGCAATCGGCAGCAGAGAGAAGGGGAAAGGGAGAGGGAGTCGAGGGCTACTTATAGGCCAGGGATTGATGGTCATTACTCGCGAGAAATTAGTGGGGGGAGTTACTCCGGCGAGCTCCGTTTCCAGAGAGAAGAGAGGAAAAGGTGGAGGTGATGATGCTGACATGCGGGTCCCACCTGTCAGCGAGATGGAAAGGGGAGAGGGATACCGGTTCGGGATTGAGCTAGGTGGGCTGCGGGCTGCTTCTCCTTCTGGGCCGAAACGTTTCCCCGGGGGCCCTTTTCTATTTTTATTTTCTTTCTTCTTTTCCTTTTTTGTTTTTTTTTTATTTCTTTCTTAGGTCTTGCATAAAGCATCCAAACACGGTCAAATCAATTTCTAAAATTTTGTAGAATCCACAGAAAGGTTTTAAACCAACATCAAACATGTTTTCAAAATCAAAACAAGGTTTTTTCATAAAAGATCTCAATTAAGCCTAAGGCTTTGCTTGCATAAAATAATAGAAATAGAGTTGGAACTCAATTCTTTCTAAAGTAATAAAATAATAAAATAGTAGTTTATAAAATAATAGTTGAAAACCACACTCAAACATAGTTTTGAAATACCAACTTTATAATACTTTTGAAAATCAAATCCATGTAAGTTAGCTTGCATAAGTTTGAGTAAAAGAAAGGAAAATAGTATTTGGATACTTGATCTTTCTCAAAGAAGTCCTTCAAGAGAATAATAGAAGGTTTAATATATTTTCTAATAAAGCTTTCAAATAGACTCAAAAGTTTTAAATTCCTGTGAAAATTCAATCATCTCAAGCAAAATAAAAACAAAAATTTTCCCCCAAAATTTGATAAATCTTGGGTCGTTACACTTTCCCACCTGGCATGCAATTCTGCTAGCATCCTAACATTTTCATCAATTCTAACTTGGATATTATTAGCAGTGGCAAAAGGATCAGGCTTAGCGGACATTCTATTAATCAAAGAAGATTGCACATTAGACAAAGAGGAAATATCGGTTTCAGCTTTGGAAACCTTAGCTTGCAACTCAGGAATAGCCTTGTTTAAATTTTCAAGTTGATGACTAATAGTCCTCAACAGAGCTGATTGCTCCTCCATGGTCTTGGTGAAAGCCTTGTTCTGCTCATATTGCACCTGCATAAAATTCTTGGTAGCCTTTTCAGGTTCTATAATCCTTTCTTCATTAGGCATTTTAGGTCTACCAAGATAGCTATTATCACCATTAGAAGGAAACAGCTTATAATTGTTACTAGCAAAATTGTTCCTATAAGCATTGTTGTTAAAATTATTATTTCTAATGAAGTTTACATCAACATGCTCTTCTTGAGCAACCAAAGAGGCCAAAGGAACTTTATTAGGATCAACATGAGTTCTATCATTAGAAAGCATAAGCATTATAGCATCAATCTTATCACTTAAGGAAGAGGTTTCCTCAATAGAATTTACCTTCTTACCTTGCGGAGCTCTCTCGGTGACAAGGGTATAGATAATAGAGCCCGTCAGTTGAGTACCCCTGAGGCCCATTTAGTTAGGCCCAATTGTAATACTAGCTGAAATACGAGTTCATGTCGTATATCGGTATTGTAATCTGTATCGGATCCCACCCGATCCTCGAGACCTGGCCACCTATATATAGGGGCCAGGAGGGAACGGTGTGGGATAGATTGAAAGCAAGCCAGGTTTACACCCATGTTTACTTTCGACAGCCGCCTTGTTTGACTGATTTTACCTTTGAGTTCATCCGACGCCCTATCTCCCCGATCCTAAGTCATTCATCTAGGACATTTGTCGAGTTAACCCCTCGTCAATTGGCGCCGACCGTGGGGACTCTAGGCATTGGAATCATGAATTCGATGGCTTTTTTGCTTTTAGCCAATAGCAGTCTAGAAGTGGATGAAAACAAAAAGATGGAGTTGACATTCGGAAGTCTGAGCTTCTATATAGAGCCTTCAGGTTCAACTTGTCTTTCGAATCCAGTGAAATCGGGTCCGTTGACAAGTCAAACTGAAATAATTGCCAAATCTGGATCATCTGTAGGCTCTTCTAGTAAGGCAAACTCGCCAGTCAGCCTAACAGCAATAGAAAATCTATAGGAAAAATTTGAGGAACCCGACGAAATTGGGCGAAAAATCATCACGGAAGCAGCAGTGGACAAGCCATGCGACAAGTCAAGGGATTTCGCCAGCAGAAGCAGCGGCATCTCCAGAAGTGTACACCAGTTATGCGTCATCATCACCGAAGCAACAGAAGAGGAAACCAATCACGCGGGCAATGAGGAGATCGACATGCAAGTCGACAAATTAAGGAGCAATGGCAAGAAAGAGAAGGAGAAAGTCCATGTTTCCACCAGAGAGTGGAGGATGATCATGACAGCTATCAACCACGGGACTGATGTACCCACAGATTCCAGAAGAGAAGTTCTAATGGGATATCAATACGTGCTCCACCAACGCAGAAATAAGTTAAGGCAGGAAAGAGACATGATTATGAGAAGCCCAGATTACAACAGCACATCAAGTGGAGGATATTGGGGTGAATATAGCGATTCATCAGAGTCCAGCATGGAGAGGCACAGAGACCCAAAGCACAGCAGAAGGACAACAGTATGGACAGTAGAAGAAATCTATATAAAAAGCCCAAGCGCAAATCAACCAGAGGAGGAAGAAGAATTCATGCAAGAAACACCAGAAGCAGCATTGGTAGCAGCACAGGCATACCTACTAACCACAAAACCTAAGCCTGGAGACCCGCGGGAACACATGCACCAAGCCGCGATACGAAGCCTCGGGTTGGTGGAAGACAAGCTAAGGGGAAAATTTTCCAGAGAAAAATTCGACTCACCATAAGGAAAAGCAAAAAGAAGAGGTCAAGCGCAAGTCTTCACGGAATGAAACTAGCGAATCATTAGAAGACGAGAAACGCCAAAAGAGGAAGGAGGATGCAAGGAACATAATAGCACAAGCAAGAGTAAACAACTCGCGTTATGCGTGGAGGGAAGAAAACTACGAAGACAACAAGAAAGAGATGGGCGCGTTATGCTTTACCTGCAGGGTTCGCAAAACGCGAGTACCCAAAGGATTCAAATTGCCACATGATCAAGAAAAATATGATGGGTCACAAGAACCAACTCTATGGTTGTTAGACTACATACAAGCAGGACAAATACTTGGAGGAACAAGAGAAACGGCAATGCAAAGTTTGCAGTTACACCTCACCGGCGCAGCGCGGTCCTGGTTAAATACTCTACCCAACGATTCCATCGGAAGTTGGGGGAACTAGAGAGTCAATTCGCAAGAAATTTCCGCTCAACGTACAAATGACCAGCGTCATTGGAAGAAGTTAAGTCATGTGTGCAGAGGAGAGACGAAACTCTGCGCTCTTATATACAACACTGGAGTGTCATTAAAAATTCTGCAGAGGATGTCTCCGACGAAAGAGCAATAGACGCCTTTTCAGCCGGACTTTGTCGTTCAGACCTCGTTGAAGAGATAGGAAGCATAAAGCCAAGAATAGTTTCACAACTAATGGAAATAGCCAACAGATTTGCCGATGGAGAAGATGCGTACAATAAAAAAAGGGGACGTTCACCGAAAGTCGATAAAACAAGCAGGCAAAGGCGACGATACCGCAACAGCGACAATCATGGAAGGCGAAATCAGATAGCCGCGGGATACGATGGAAGGAACGAGGAAGGCTACGAAAGCAAAGAGTTTCAAGCAAAAGATAGCAGGGGAAGGGAGAAACCAAGGTACTCGGGTCCCTCGGCAGAAGATATGCTATATGGTCCTTGTCGCATTCATTATGCGTACCTGGACGGGAAAAGAGTTTCCAACCACTAGATGAAAGATTATAGAACATTCCTAAGGTTGCAAAACACCATGGATTCAAGACAAGGAACACAACAGGGAGGAAAGGGAACGACTCAAGGATATCAAATGCAGCGACTCGCAAAATAGCTGGAGTCAAAGGTATATATATCAGCAATGATTCAGCCAGTACTAAAGTCAAAGAAAGAAAGGAAGAGCATATCTCGACAGGTCAACTTGGCAATATCGTCACCACTAGCTACTATAGAGTACTTGCAGTGGTCCGATCAACCAATCAGATTTAGCAGAGCGGACCACCCGAGGAAAGTTCCCAGGCCAGGGCACGCCCCAATGGTACAAAAGGCGCAAATAGGGGGATACGACATCGGGAGAGTATTCATGGATGCAGGAAGCGGCATAAATCTAATATATGCAAGAACTCTGAGGGCAATGTGCATCTCATTGGATAGCCTAAAGCCCATAGATTGTTCTTTCCATGGGATAGTACCGGGAAGTGCAAATTACCCTCTCGAGAAAATAGAGCTCGATGTTTGTTTCGGTGATAGCACCAATTATCGCAAAGAGAAGCTGGAATTCGAAGTCATGGACTGGCCTTCACAATATCATGCAATCCTGGGGCGTCCAGCATTTGCAAAATTCATGGCAGTACCCCACTACGCGTATCTTACGCTAAAAGTTCCAGGTCCCAGAGGAACAATCACAGTTCAGGGCAGCTTCGAAGTATCTAACACTTCTGACAAGGAATTCAACAGGATGGCGCAAACCTTTGGCATGACAGCAGAATACGCAAGGCTAAAAGGTGAAGCCGATCACAACGTACTACCCGATGTCGGTCGATCCCTGCCAGACCAGGCTTTCGATGCAACTCAAGACTCGAAGAAAATCCAGGTCCACCCCACGGACCCGAACAAGACTACCTCTATAGCAGTAAATCTAGATCCCGCATAGGAAAGCACGCTCGTCGAGTTCCTCTATGAGCGCTGGGAAATCTTTGCCTGGTGTCCTTTCAGACATGCCCGGGGTTCCCAAGGAACTCGTTGAGCACGCACTAAACGTTGATCCCAAAGCAAAGCCAGTCAAAACAACCACTGAGAAGATTCGATGAACCCAAAAGGAAAGTAATAGCATCCGAGCTACACAGACTGGAAAACGCAGGGTTCATCCGAGAAATCAAAACATTGACTTGGGTAACTAATCCAGTCATAGTACCCAAGAAAAACACCGATATGCAAAGAGTGTGTGTCGACTATACGTCTCTCAACAAGCACTGTCCAAAGGATCCCTTCCCTCTACCTCGCATCGATCAGATAATTGATTCGACAGCAGGGTGTGCAAGGCTTTCCTTCCTGGATGCATACTCTGGTTACAACCAGATCAAGCTGAAGAAATAAGATGAGGAAAAAACAGCTTTCATAACACCTTATGGTGTGTTCTGCTACCAAATCATGCCTTTCGGCCTAAAAAACGCAGGAGCAACCTACCAAAGGATGATGCAAAATAGCCTTGGAAGTCAAATAGGACGAAATATTCAAGTCTACATCGACGACGTGGTCATTACAACAAGAAAAGAAGAGTCACTAATCAGTGATTTAGCAGAAACCTTTGACAACTTAAACAGGTACAAGCTCAAGCTTAACCCGACAAAATGTTCTTCTGGGGTATCTGCAGGACAACTCTTGGGATTCCTGGTATCCGCAAGAGGAATAGAGGCAAACCCAGAGAAGATCCAAGCGATATTAACGATGGGTAAGCCCACAAAGCTACATGAGGTACAGAAGCTCGCAGGACGCGTCACGGCACTAAGTCGATTCATTGCAAGACTAGGAGAAAAAGCGCTCCCTTTTTAAGCATTGATGAAAAAATCAGATGACAAATTTGAGTGGACAGAAGAAGTGGACATAGCCTTCACACAACTGAAAAAAGTGCTTTCCACACCACCGGTGTTGGCGCACCAAAAGAAAAGGAGCCACTACTACTATATATTGTAGCCACACATCAAGTGGTGAGCACAGTATTAGTAGTCGAAAGAAGTGAAGAAGGAAAAGCTCATGGAGTCCAATGACCAGTATATTTTGTCAGCGAGGTACTATCTCCGACGAAACAAAGGTACCCGCACTATCAGAAACTCGCATACAGCGTATTCACAACAGCATGAAAACTACAGCAATATTTTGCGGTCCACCCAATCATAGTGGTCAACGAAGCACCACTATCCAATATATTGAACAATCCTTCAGCAACAGGACATGTCTCTCTATGGGGAATCGAGTTATCATCCCTGGACATCACGTATGAAAAGCGAAAGGCGATCAAGTCCCAAATTCTACCAGATTTCATAGCAGAGTGGCTGGAGTTACAAAACACAAGGCCACCAGATTTATCGATTGTGTGGACAATGTACTTTGACGGATCAAAAAGAATCCAAGGCGCAGGAGCAGGGGTAGTCCTGATATCACCACAAGGCGACAAGCTGAAATATGTGCTGAGGATGAGTTTTCCTCAAGCTTCCAATAATGAAGTCGAATACGAGGCACTGCTCCATGGGATGAAAATGGCCAAAGCTTGTGGAGCAACTCGACTGAAAATATTTGGAGATTCAAATCTCGTCGTCCAACAAGTGATGAATAAGTGTGACGCCATCAGCGACAATATGACAGCATACAGAAACTTATATTACTAGTTGGAGGGAACATTCAACGGATGCGAAGTTTCGCATGTCAGTAGAGCTAGCAACGAGGAAGCTGACACTTTAGCAAATATCGGTTCCCAGTGCTTGCCCATACCACAAGGAGTCTTTTGGGAAGAAATCATAGAAAGATCAATAAAAAGCAGCACAGTTTCGACTATAGGAGAGCAAGTCCAGAACCAAACAAACGGCCCGGGGGCTGATAATCGCGGGACAGCTGAACCCGAAGAAGTCATGATGATCGAGGAAACTTGGATGCAACCATATCTGGCATACATGGTAAACAAAACACTACCCGAAGATATAGTGCAAGCGAAAAGAATAATACGACGATCTAAGGCTTTCGTCATGTTACAAGGAAAACTATACAAGAGAAGTATAACAGGCATTTTGCAACGGTGCGTTACTCCTCAAGAGGGACAAGAAATCTTAAAGGACATCCACGCAGGGGTATGTGGACATCACACCAGCAGCAGGGCCATTGCAGCCAAAGCCTTTCATGCAGGATTTTATTGGCTCACAACCATTGAAGACGCAAAAGATATAGTGAGGAAGTGCGAAGCTTGTCGACATTTTGCATCTCGACCACATGCACCAGCAGCGGAGTTGCAACCAATACCATTATCTTGCCCCTTCGCACAATGGGGTCTTGACATGGTGGGAAAACTGCACAAATCTTGGCCAGGAGGGCATGTTTATATGCTCATAGCAGTCGACAAATTCACTAAGTGGGTAGAGGCAGCCCCTGTAACAAGTCAAGACTCTATAGCGGCAATCAATTTTATCAAGTCGATAGTTTTTCGCTTTGGAGTACCACACAGCATCATCACAGACAATGGGACAAACTTCACGTCAAAGGAGTTCAAAAATTACTGCGAGAGTTTGGGAATAAAATTGAAATTCGCATCTGTGGCACATCCAAAGACAAACGGGCAAGTCGAGAAAGCCAATGGCTTGATATGCAATGGGATAAAGAAAAGGCTGTTAGCACCCCTCGAAAAAGCCAAGCACACCTGGGTAGATGAGCTGCCCTCCGTACTCTGGAGTCTCCTAACTACATCCAATGCAGCTACTCAAGAGACGCCTATCTTCTTCGTCCATGGTGCAGAAGCCGTCCTTCCAGTTGAGATCACCCATGAAGCTACAAGAATCGCCGCATATGACAAGACAACTTCCACAGAAGCACTTCAGGATGATGTCGATGCACTCAACGAAGCAAGGGACATAGCTCTAGCTAGAGCTACTCAATATCAGCAAAATCTGTGAAACTACCACAGTAGTCGAGTTCGTCCACGATCTTTCGTGGTGGGAGATCTAGTTCTACGACTCAAGCAAGATAGCCATGGAAAACTTGAGTCCCCATGGGTAGGACCTTACATCGTTACAGAAGTAATACCAGGAGGAGCTTATCGATTACAAGACAAGAAAACAGGGAAAGACGAGAGTAACCCGTGGAATGCAGAGCAACTACGACGGTTCTACGCATAGGCAATATAAGGCGACAAATAGTTTTTTCGAGTTATGACCCTCTGAACCCAGAACATAAGGCCATAGTTCGGGTTCCTCGGGTCAAATTCGAAAATCTGTGTAAATACTTTACTTTCCACTCAGGGGCTCAGACCCTCGAGTCGTACGAAATAATATTAGCGAGTTCTCAAGATTTTGTGATTATCTGAGGCATACTACAAGGTTGATTGCAACCCGATATTTCAGCAGCGTCATAAGTGGTTCAAAGGAACCCAATAAAATATTAATGCGCACACCTCGAAACCATGATTTGTTCCCATGGTCTATTAATAAAGTAAACATATAATCCAGGTACGATTACTTATTACAGATAACACGAGGAAATACAACTAGGGAAGGAGATTACATAGAGAGGAAACTAATGAAAATGTACTTTGGCTTCATACTCCTTCTGGCACTAGGTGCCGTCATAGATTCTCACGTCAAACTTTGACGTGCCAATATGGAAGTCAAAAGTCATGAAAAAGCCTTGATGGAGGTCGTGATCCTCCGCAAACTGCGACCAGCTGCCCTTGAAGTACTGCTCACCAGTGACGTCGTACCAAACCTCCACTTCATAGGGAGTTCCTCCCCCGGAGTGTTCATGAAGAACCGCTTCTCACAGTTCTCGCCCGTCCATGAACTTGGTGAATTTCAGCGGTAAGCGCTGAATCTCACGTCACTGGGCGTCGGCAATGCAGAAAAAGGAATAGATTCTAGGAGGAGAAGTATTAGCAGAAGGAGCACTTGGACCTGGTGTAGTGGATGGCACCTTGATCTTATTTTTACTCCCGACCGGACGGCCTAGGCGCCGCTTCACCAGAGCAGACGATGACGCCACTAGAGCTGTGGCGGTAGCCTTGTTCTTGCTACCGCGAGGGCGGCCGCGGCCCCGTTTCTCCACCGGGGTGTCGATTGATTAAGCGTGATCCACTTGTATCGGCCATGAAGACAAACTTTGGGAACAAAAAACCCTAGATGGGATGAGCATGAAGAAGACGATGCGGCGGAGAAAGGAGCTAATGAAAGAGTTAGGGTTTTTACCCTGGCCAAATCTGCTTTATTTATAATCACGTACTAATGGGCCTCTGGGAAGGCAAGGCCCAAAATACACTTCTAGATATTTAAAGTGCAGAAAGTATAGAAGAATCAACGTATCAAGGAAGAAGATGCGTACAAAAAAAACAGAGAAGAGAGAATAGGGGATAAGGAGATATCTATAAAAAAGTACAAGTTCACCTCGTCCTTGACTCGAGGGCTTGCATCATATGAAGGAGAGAACAATTGCAAAGGCAAATAAAGTCGACAAATGTTGCGAGAAGAAATATATGGAACAGGTCTAACTATTTTCTTGAGCCTATACCCGAAAATTTTGGCTATAGCCTCGGGGGCTACTCCCATCAGGAGCACTGTCCCGCACCCGATAGAAAGAAGTCGACAAAAGAAAGGAGAAGAATCGAAGCTGGTCATAAAGATCAAGTTGATGGACAGGAGGTTTAGACATAATTGGTTGCATCTTGTCAGCAAGGAACTTCAGCTACATTGCCAACAAAATAAACATCGATTACTCCCATCGTGAGTTATTCATGAAAGTTAAAAAGATAAATTCGAAAAAGTTTGTATATTGAATCAGTCAAACAAGGCTGCGAAATATAATTCTCGAGTTACGTCATCGTGACAAAACTTGAATGCCATGGTTGAAATATATCATGAAGGACCCCAGGATCCGACCTGTGTGGCCCGGTATACGCACATGGATGCGCTCTGCTGGTATGTATCCGTGTCTACGACGCGAAGAAAAATCCTGGTGGATGCACTGGGTACCCTAAGAACCACTGGGATTCATTCATTGTAAGGCCTAAATGCGGCAAAAGAATGGGTTTGACCGGTTTCCCAAATTCAAGTCCAAAGGGGATTGAATTTGAAGTAGGTGGCAAGTATCTGTTCTGGTAGTTAACTGGCCTCTTGATCCGTCAGAGTTGTCAGGCTTGTTCATCAAAACCCCTTGCGAGATATTATAATAAAAGATAAGTCGAAAGACCAAGTCGAAGATTTGAAGATCTGAGGAAGTCAAGCATGGATCAAGTCGAAGAATTGAAGATCTGAGATTCAACCCGAATTTGCAATTCTGGTAGAATCTCGGGGGCTACTGACAAGGGTATAAATAATAGAGCCCGTCAGTTGAGTACCCCTGAGGCCCATTTAGCTAGGCCCAATTGTAATACTAGCCGAAATATGAGTTCATGTCATATATCGGTATTGTAATCTGTATCGGATCCCACCCGATCCTTGAGACCTAGCCACCTATATATAGGGGCCAGGAGGGGACGGTGTGGGACAGATTGAAAGCAAGCCAGGTTTACACCCACGTTTACTTTTGACAGCCACCTTGTTTGACTGATTTTACCTTCGAGTTCATCCAACGCCCTATCTCCCTGATCCTAAGTCCTTCATCTAGGACATTTGTCTAGTTAACCCCTCGTCACTCGGTGTGCCATTCAGAATAATTTACCATCATATTGTCGAGAATCTTTGTTGCGGCGCCCAAGGTAAGGGACATAAAAGTGCCTCTAGCAGCTGAATCCAATAGGTTCCTTGAAGAAAAATTCAGTCCTGCATAAAAAGTTTGGACAATCGTCCAAGTAGTCAGTCCATGAGTGGGACAATTCTTTATCATAGATTTCATTCTTTCCCAAGCCTGAGCAACATGTTCATTATCAAACTGACTAAACTTCATAATATTGCTACGCAAAGCTATAATCTTAGCAGGAGGATAGTATCTTCCAATAAAAGCATCCTTACACTTAGCCCATGAATCAATACTATTTTTAGGCAAAGATAGCAACCAATCCTTAGCTTTTCCTTTCCAAGAAAAAGGAAACAACTTAAGCTTCATAATATCACTCTCTACATCCTTATATTTCTGCATCTCACATAGCTCAACAAAATTATTGAGATGAGCTGCAGCATCATCAGTACTAGCACCAGAAAATTGCTCTTTCATAACAAGGTTCAATAAAGCAGGCTTAATCTCATAAAAATTTGCAGCAGGAGCAGGTGGCGCAATAGGAGTGCAAATAAAATCACTATTATTAGTGCTAGTAAAATCACACAACTTGGTGTTTTTAGGAGTAGCCATTCCAGCAAAACTAAAAGCAGACAAGTAAAAACAACTATAAGGAAACTAATTTTTTTGTGTTTTTGATAAAACGAAGCAAGCAAAAATAAAGTAAAGGCAAAACTTAAAACAAAGTAAAGGATGTGCGTGCGAAACTCCCCTTACAGAAGTCTTCTTTTTCCTCGGCAACGGCGCCAGAAAAGAGTCTTGATGCGGCACGGTGTGTTAATGTAAATCACCATCCAGTTGGGAACCCCAAGAGGAAGGTATGATGAGTACAGCAGCAAGCTTTTCCCTCAGAAAGAAACCAAGGTTTGTCGAATCCAGGAAAAAGCCAAACTCAAGAAGGTGATGCTCGCTAGCTTTGCGATAGCTCCAGACAATTTATAAGGCGCCTCGTCCAGTGCTTTGCTTTACCAGCTGCAATGCGGAACCTGCACACAACACAACCAAATACTTTGTTCCCAACTTACGATGAGGTTGTCAATCTCACCGGTTTGCTATAAACAAAGGAATGACCATATCGAGTGGAAAGCAATAGTAGTATGCGAGTAAAGTAAACAGTGCGAGTAAAGTAAACAGGTGATAGCAATGTAAAGGAAATAGGACCGGGGCCCACAGTTCACTAGTGGTGTCTCTCCATAAGATAAATAACAACATGCTGGGTAAATAAATTATAGTTGGGCAATTGATAGAATAAAGATAACGTGATATGACGAGAGGATCACTATGAGATTTACTCTGGGCATTACAACAAGATACATAGACCGCCATCCAACTGCATCTATGACTAATAATCCACTCGCGGGGAATCAATCCGAGAACCCCACAAGTATTAAGTTGCGAACAACAGATAACTGCATTAAGCAAAGTGTGTAATGTAAACAAAGCATATGCCCTTGGACATAAGAATGTTGTTTTCTCCCTAGTGGCAAGAGCACATCTACAACCTTAGAGGTTTCTGTCACTGAAGGGAATACGCCCGAGAGGCAATAATAAAGTGGTTATTATCATATTCCATGTTTATGATAAATGTTTATTTCTCATGCTAGAATTGTATTAATCAGAAACATTAATACTTGTGTGATTAATAAACCAAAAGGTTCCTAGTAAAGCCTCTCTTTTATACTAGCTCGTTGATTAACCGATGATCAAGGTTTCCTGATCATGAACATTGGATGTTGTTAATAACGGGATCATATCATTAGAAGAATGATGTGATAAACACTCACACCCATAGTACGAATAGCAATACGATAAGTCATCAAGTTCATTGCTATATCAAACTCATACGAAATAGTTCTAATCCTCAGACCATGAGATCATGTTAATCACTGATGCCGGAAGAGTGCTTTGATGATATCAAACGTCACACCGTTACAGGGTGATTATAAAGGTTGATTTGGGTATTCTGAAAGTATTAGTTGAGGCACATGGATCAAGAGTGGAATTTGTCTGACGCGATGATGGGAAGATATTCTCTGGGCCCTTCTCGGTAATATTGCATTGGAATCGCTTGCAAGCATGTGACTAGGTCACGAGAATGCATTATCACAGAACGAGTAATGAGACTTGTCGGGAACGAGATCGAACTAGGTATGGTTGATACCAAATGATCGGATCTTGGACAAGTAATAATATCGCGAGACAAAAGAAATTAACTATGTTCGTTATTGGTTCACATGATCACTAGTTCATCATTGAGTAAGTGGGAGTCATCATGGATTTCCAGATCCCGCTGATGATTATTGATCGGAGAGGAGTCTCGATCATGTCCACGTTATTCACGAACCGTAGGGTGACACACTTATGGTTCGCCGTCGTTTTTGAGTGGATACGATACTCCGATCGAATTACAGGACATCATGAGGGTTGTTTCAGAAAAGCACCAAAACTGTTTTGGGGTATCGAAATAACTCAAGGGTGTATTTGTTAATGTTTGTTAATTGAATGAATTAACAAATATTAAAGAAATAAAAATGTTTTATTAAATCAATAAGTGTGAATTTTAATTAGCATGAATGTCATGCAAAATTAAAATGGGGGTCACCTCATGTTGATGAGGGGGTTGCCACCATGAAGGGCATGAAGGGGGGGTTACCACCATGATGAGGAGGAGGACCTCCTCCTAGGGGCCGGCGCACCCCCCAAGGGGGCTGCCCCCTCCTCCCCTATAAAACCCCCCTCTCCTCCAAGTTTCACACACTTTGGTTCTTCCCCTCTCCCGCAAAGTTGCTGCCCCAAATCCGTCTTGGCTTAGAGAAGCTCTGCCGGATTATTAGTTCAAGTTTCACACACTTGGAGAAGTGAGTGTTGGAGTGTCCAGCGGATCCCTTCTTCCGCTGCCCCGCTAGACCGAGGGCATGGAGGAGACGACGACAAGCCATACGGGTGACCGAGTATGGGGGCGCCGCCGGTTGTGGCGCCATGTAGACGATCTCGTGATTGTCAAGTGAACCACTACGTCGACTACGTCAAGTGAATGACTACATCGACTATGTGCGTCTTCATCGAGTCTCCATCGGTAACGTTTGTGCGGGAACGTAATCCCCGCTACCGGTCTTCGAGGGTTAGTCTCCGTTGCTACCATCTCGTAGATGTTCTTGGCTAGTTTTGTGTTCGTGCGTAGGAATTTTTTTGTTTTTTATGCTATGAACCCATCAGTCACTCCCCCAGATTAAATAGAGGCATGAACCCAACTATCAAGCATAAATACCCCCTCTTGGAGTCACTAGTATCTACTCGGCCAAGATAGCTACTAACAACAGAGAGCATGCAAGATCATAAACAACATAGAGATAACATAAGATAATATTCAGCACATCAACTCAATCATAACACCAATATTCATTGGATCCCAACAAACACAACATGTAGAATTACATAAAGGTAGTCTCGATCATGTAAAGCAGCTCACGAGATCTAAACATGAAGCACATGGTGGAGAAGACAACCAAGTAGCTACTGCTATGGACCCATAGTCCAAGGTAGACTACTCACTCATCGCGCCGGAGGCAAGCATGGCGATGAAGAAGAGCTCCGGTGGTGATTCCCCTCTCCGGCAGGGTACCGGGAAGAGCTTCTGGACCCTCCCGATCTCGGGTCGACGACGGCGGTGGATCGCGATGTGTTTCTGGAAAATTGATCGGGTACTTAGGTTTTTCCTGTCGGGGGGTCTTTATAGGCGAAGGGGCAGCATCAGAAGTGGACCGAGGCGCTCTCACACATAGGGGGCGCGGCCAGGGCCTGGGCCATGCTGCCCTATTGTGTGGCCGGCTCGTGGCCCCTCTCCGTCTCCTCTTCAGTTCTCTGGAAGCTTTGGTAAATTTCTGGATGTCTGGCTTTTGTTTCGTCCAATTCCGAGAATATTTCCTGTGTAACTTTTCTGAAACACAAAAACAGTAGAAAATAGGGAACTGGCACTGTGGCATCTTGTTAATTGGTTAGTTCCAGAAAATGCATAAAAATGCCACGAAGTGTAACGAAACACTAAGCAAATGGTGTGAAAACAAGCATGGAACATCAAAAATTATAGATACATTTGAGACGTATCAGCCGCCTCCACCGCCTCTGCCCACTCATAAGTCCTAGAGTTATGGAAAGTCTGCTGCTATGTCGAGTAGTAATGCCTCTCGGAAGAAACGTAGGGCCAAGAAAGTCAAGGTGGTGCCACCTCCTGTCGAGAAGACTCCTGAGGAAATCGAGGCGGAGGAGAGAGCCAAAGTGAAAAGAAAGCTTACAGCGCTACGCCCGACCCCTTCCCCAAAGCAGGTATTTACTGAAAGACAGAAGAAGTGGGACATTTCATTTCTTAACCAACCATCGCAATATGATTTGAATAAGCCAGATGACTACACATGCTATTTGGACAAGCAGGTAGAAGCAGCTGGTAAGACGAGAAATACAAGTGCAAACGGGAAAAGAGACGTTGCCCAGCTCGAAGAACAAGCAAAATAATTGGTCTCTACCACGGGTGCATCCGCGGACACCGAGGACTCTCCCCCTAGGTTGTTGGGCAAGTGGCGCGGATGACTCGCCTTTGTCACGATAGAAAGTGCACACGGAACACAGTGGTTTTTACCCTGGTTCAGGCCGCGAGAGGGGATATCGCATAAAACCGTACGTCTAGCTTGTCTGATCTCTTGATGTTGAAGATATGCGGCAGAGTGTGTATAGGTCACCGGTGGCGCGAGGCTGTTTCCTCAGGCCGCCGGACTTGGCTACTTCTATATCTTTCTTCCTTGTGAAAAATGGCTATCTCTTGGTCCTTTGGACCATGGCCTGGTCCTCCTTTTTATACTTCAAAGGGGATACCACAGTGGCCAAACGGCATGACATCCAAGTGTCAAGCTGCTCTATGCGGTGGCTATGCTAGGTGGCGCCGCGAGCCCTGCTGTCCTCCATGCCGACTGGCACGCGGCACTGATGGGATGAGACCGTCCGATCTCATCAGTCTTTACGTGCCTAGCACACGCAATGATGTCTTCTTCTTTCCCACCGCAGTGGGTTTCTTACACGTGCTCTCCATGCACGTTCCCAGGGCGGGACACGAGTCCTTTGTCGCAGGGGGCACATGCCACGCACTGATTCCTGATGACTCAGGGGTAGCACCCTGCACTCCTTTGACCGTTCCTTCTTTGGGGAAGGAGTCTTCTCTTCCAAGCCTTCTCCTTCCCTCCCGAAAGGGTATCTGTCAGCTACAGTTCCCTCCTGCCAAGGGAGGGGCCTTGAATAGTGCCCGACAACGCCCTGCCGAGCCGAGCCTCAATACACCACGCCCCTTTGCCAGGGGAGGTGGCATCGGAGCTTCCTCTTGAACAATCATGGGCCACGTGGCTGACGCTAGGACCCCCCTGGCCCAGAGCGCCGACAGTATCTCCCGGTCATGCCCCGGCAACGTTGCTCCTTGGTTGTCGAGGTGCGGCCAAAAGATGACCGGCGCGTGGGCCCAAGGGATATGACCGATCTCATTGGATGCGATAGGCCATACCACGCAGGCCTGGCACACTAGTGGGAGGGCACTTGAGTGCGCCGCTGGCCCAAAGGGTCACGCGATGACTCTGGTGCCCCCTCCCTCTCCCAGATGCTTTGAATTCTGCAAGATGCGGAAACAACATCGGGTAGAGGGACGGTTGCCACTCATTGAAGTCATGGGAATTGTGCGTGCGGATTAATTCGGGAGCAGGAGGAATTGAAGGATCCCGCCCGCCCTCTACAGAAGGGGGAGAAACGGAATCCCAATATTTCCCCTTGCATTCGATATCCATTGTGTCCTGCCTTTTTCCTTCAATTAATTGTCTTCCAAATCCTTTCGCGCACGCCTTTCACCATCAGCAACACTATGGGCCAGAAGCGCACCAAGCCGTCCCAGAAGCTAGAGGCGGACCAGATCCGGCAAACGATGCCATTCTACCTGCCCCATGGCTCCAAGATCTGCGCCGGCGAGCTTGAGGGAAGGGTCGTTGTTGAGACCAACGAGCACGGGGTCACGCTCCTTACAGACGCCAGTGATACCAAGTCCCACACGCGCCTGGACATGCGCATCTTTGCTTGCTTCCTGATGGCAGGCGTGGTGCCACCGCTGTCATCGTTCCTTTGCGCCATCCTGGAGGAGTACGGGCTGCTGCTGTCGCAACTTCACCCAAACTCCCTTCCGGCTCTATCAATCTTCCAGTACCTCTGCGAGGCCTTCGTGGGGGTTCACCCATCGGTCGCGCTCTTCCGCCATTACTAAAACGTGAAGTTGGAGTTTAGGGGAGCCATGTCAGGTGGGTTCACCTTTCGCCTCCGCGACGGCCGGGGGCGAGAATACATCGACATGTCCTAGAAGAAGTGGGTCCCCTAGCGCGCAGAGTGGTGCTGGCTGCGGCTGCCAGAGGCGGATCCCCTTTTTGCCGAGCCCTACGCCCTGCTGGCCAGCCAGGCGGACTGGCAGGAGACCAATCCGCGAGGCGGCGAGCTGGATGCCACCGCAGAGCGCATCCTAGAGCTGTGCGGCCTAGGCCTCACGTCCCGCCACGTGGTTACCTCCTTTCTCTGGGAGCAGGTGGCGCCCCTTCAGCGCTGTAGTCACCCGATGTGGGCGTTTACGGGGGTCAGGGACTCCACCCGGCTCCGGAAGGGTCGCCTGACCGCTGAGGAGCTGGACCGACGTGCCAACCAACTTCCCGGGGGAACCCAGGGGGCCTTATGATTGACGGATGACCTTCAGCTTCTTCACGAATGCAGTGCGGATGCCCGCATCCAGATCTTGTCGAAGATGCCAGCGTGTGACGCCCGCGGGCCCTTGGCGGCTTGCTCAGGCCAGCCAGATCCGGTGGATTCGGAGGGCCCGAGGGGCCGTCGGAAGGTGATGCTTCCATCTGACAGTTCGGAAGGATGAAGCCCAAGATCGGGTTCCCTTGGCGGAGAGGATACGTGAGGCTCCTCTAGTGCTGCATCATTCCCCCGCGCTACAGTCCGTCCTTGCCACTGGGGTAGGAACTTCCATTGTCGCGGTGGGTGCTGGTGGGATGCCTGGGGCACCACCTACTTCCTCTCAGTCTTGGGACACCGGCCTTTGGGGCATCAGCCTTGATGAACTCCTGTGAGATCCCTGGAACCCTTGCTCGCCTGCTGACCACCAACTTCAGAACTCTGCCTCTAACTTGGCTTCCTACTTCTTCGTTGTAGGGAGGCTACACCAAAGCCCCCAGCAAAGAGAGCCCGAGGAGAGACTTCGACTTCCTGGGACTCCCCTGAGGTTGTGGAAAGATCAGCCCCCGGTGAAGAAGCACCTCCCGAGCCCTCAGGTAATTCTTCAGCCTACTATGTTGCTCTTCAGCTGACTTTGTCGGGGATTCCTTCCTAGACCTTCTCAATTTTGCCTCTTATTATGCAGCTCCTGCGGCAAGCACAGCCATCGGGGATCTATCAAAGGATGATCCCGAGCAACTTCCCCTGCCCATGGCAGGTAATGCTCCCTTTTGCCCAGTCCTTTCTGTTTTGGCTGATCAGGTTGTGCAAATGAGGTGACTGCCTTTCCTCTACTGATTTCTGTAGGTGCCCAGTTGTTGCCAGTGGAAGAGCGGGTGGAGACCATCATCGAGGTTGAGCAAGTCGTCAGCCCAATGAGGGCAGGTGACCTTGCTCCGGAACCCGCAGGTTCTGGAAGCCTCAATTGCGGGTCTCCCCAAACCGCTGCTTGCTTGGAAGGTGGCCCTTTGGTGCCCCGACAAGCACCTCAAGCACCCGTGCTGCCTTTCATGGGCCCTGCACCGTATGCCTCAGCACGCACCATCCTGGATGGCATGGGGGAGTGGGAGCAGCGGTTGGTGCAGGCCATGGTGGATCAGGAGGACTGGGCCACTAGCCCGAGGGCTCACTAGGACGGCATCCGGCAGGATGTCGACGCAGAGCGCATGTCCCTATCGCGTGAGTGGCAGGAACTCCTCAATCTGCAGGCCTAGTTGTCCATCTCCCTGATACGTCTCAAACGTATCTATATTTTTTGATGTTTCATGCTTGTTTATACACCATTTGCTTCGTGTTTTGTTACACTTCGTGGTGTTTTATGCATTTTCTGGAACTAACCTATTAACGAGATGCCACAATGCCAGTTCCCTGTTTTTTGCTGTTTTTGTGTTTTAGAAAAGCTACACAGGAAATATTCTTGGAATTGGACGAAACAAAAGACAAACCTTTTATTTTTACCGAAGATTCGCGAAGACCGAAGATGAGACGGAGGGGGGCCAGGAGCCAGCAACACCCTAGGGTGGCGTGGCCTACCCCTGGCCCACATCACCAGGGGGTGAGGCCAGCTGGCCCACCTCCTGACGCTGCCCTTTCGCCTATAAGTTCCCCTCTACGGGAAAAACCTAAAGGACGTATCTCTTTTCCATGAAACATACTGCAAGCCGCCGCCGTCGGCGTCGCGAGATCGGGAGGGTCCAGGAGCTCTTCCCGGCACCCTGTCGGAGGCCTTCTCCACCACCATGGTCGCCTCCGGAGTGATGTGTGAGTAGTCTACCTTAGACTATGGGTCCATAGCAGTAGCTAGATGGTTGTCTCCTCCGCCATGTGCTTCATATTTATATCTTGTGAGCTGCCCTACATGATTAGGATCATCTTTATGTAATTCTACATGTTGTGTTTGTTGGGATCCGATGAGTATTGGTACTATGTTAAGTTGATGTGCTGAATTATATATCTTATGTTATCTCTATGTTGTTTATGATCTTGCATGCTTTCTGTTGCTAGTAGATATTATAACAGCCCATGTTTGTAATTAAGAGAATTGGCATCATTAAGCATCATTTAAAATGCACTAAGAAATTTTTGCATTTAAATTGAAGTGGAAACCTTAAAATTGTCCAAATATCAAACTCTATTCAAAGTGTCCCAAATGGGTTTGAGCTATTTGAAAATATCACAATAGGAACAAGTTGACCTTCTACTAATTAACAGGGAATCCCTGGTTAATTTTATAACCTTTTCAAACTAAGTTTGCATCACTAAACTATGCAAAAAGTGTGCTATTTTGAAATGGTTTAGAAAACCCTAAAAGCCAGGGGGCTAGTGCAAAGTGGCTTTGTCTTCTTCACTGAGATAGGGAGCAGCTGCGTGGAGTTCCCCTGGACGTCACCGAGCGCCACCTCCTGCTTGCCCTGGCCGATGAGGTGTCCCCCTGGAGCTGCCCAACTACGCCACGAGTTCCCTCCCTCCTTTCCCCCTCTCTTCCTCCTTTCCCTGCTCTCTCTCCCGTGAACAACCGCCGGCACCCGAGCGTGTCCGCCATGGCCGTCGCCGTCTGCCGCCGTTAGACGCCGCCCCGAGCTCCTCCGAGCACTCCATCGTCTCTGCCTCGACGTCTTGGCTCCCCTCGAAGAAGGAATTGGTCGCGGGTGCCTGCAATCGCCACCGACAACTGCTTCTTCCTCGCAGGTCCCGGAGCTCGCTGCTATCCGATTCGGCGCCCTCTGGTGACCCCTGCCCCTGCTGGCCTTGTGGACGTCCCCAGGGTGTGCCGCCCCTCGTTTTCCCCTGCTCTCTGTCCTGCCTGTGCCGACGATGCTTGCCTCCGGCCGGTGAGCCGAGCCCGGCTGCGGGTGTGGCCTGGTCAACGGCCAGTTCTGGCCTGTCCAGCGTGGATGTCTGCGTGGACCCTCGGGTCCACCGGTCAGTCTCTATGGGTCAAAGCGACCCTGGTGAAAAAAGTTCCTGCATCTATTTTAAATTCCAGGAAATTTCAAAAAAGTATGCAAACTTGTATACATCATAGAATATTCCCTATTTATCAGAAAAAATGTGTATGACATATCAAAATCTTTAGAAAAATGAGCTCTACAAGTTTGTATCAAATTCATGCATTGTTAAATAACATTAAACCCTGTCTAAAATAGAAGAACAATTACACCCCCCTTTAATGCAAATTAGGGTTTGTCGGATTGCTGCCCTAGAGCATCCGAACCCCTCCTAACTTGTCCTTCATGTCTTAGGGTTTATTTTGAGTACCTTAAACATGTCATATCATCATCGTTGTTTGCGCATCGATGCCATGTATTGAATGTTGTTCTCCTTTCTGGTGTGTTTCTGCTTCTCCCCGGTAAGATCCGGAGTTGATGTGAGCAACGAGTCTGATATCAAGATCAACAACATCAAAGGTCAATACTTATCCATCGATGAACAAGTCAAGAAGAAGAACCCTGGATATCTATTATATTTTGGTTATCAACAAATAAGGCAAGCAACCCCCCTCTAAACCTATGGTTTTAAAGTATTTCAAAACTTACTATTTTGTACCATACGGTTCAACTGTCTTTTATCAATAGATAGAGTTATCCTACCTAATGCATGTTCCATTCTTGTCGCCTAAATACCCTAATCTACTGCTCCTAGCATGATTAGGTTTTGCTTGTATGCGTTGCTAGAGCTTTATATCTGAAATGCTTAGCCATGCATAGTTGTTTACTCTGGTACTTATGGTTAATGAATCAGACCTGCAAATGAAACTAGTATGACAGGTTGACGTGGTATGATGAGAATTGTGTGTTTAAACATGCTAAAGGCTTGGATGAGCCGCCACATGGGATTCGATTATTTGACTCATTCTTGCCGACCCTAGGACCCGAGTTCTTGCCTCTTGATCCAACACTGAGTGTACAACCACACGGGGGTTTATGGGAGCCCCCTCGACCCCAACTTGCCGAGTTTGCTCCATGAGTCACCTTATTTGGGTGTTTAAACTTTGCTTTAAACGTGGCCGGGGTTGCTTGAGCTGTGGCCTCTGACAAACCAACCCCCGCACACAATTAGAGGGACCGACTTCGAGACTGGACCCGTTACGGCGGAGCTTCCCTCTTTTAGTGAACTCATGGTTTAGACGAAGTAACGGAAAGGTCTTGGTCGACCACCCTCTGCCGGCACACCAAGTGAAGTGTGTAATGTACGGTGCTAAGAGTCGGTCGGCACGTGTGGGTAAAGTTGTGCACCCCTACAGGGTTAAATCTTTTCAAAAAGCCGTGTCCACGGTTATGGACGACTTGGAGACGGATGCCTGATCATAGAGAACTTTAACCTCATCGTAAAACTAGAAAAGCAAAGTGTGAATAGGATTGTTTCCTCTGGGGTTTCGAGGAGGTGATCCTAGTGGATAGGTTCAACTGATAATGATTTGGTGGATATAATAGGATGATTTGGTGGATGTCTCAATGATCGAAGTTATCGCTTTCTTACCCCTTTTAAATGTTCTGAGTAGTCGAGCTTCTACTCTTATTGTTTTGTGCAAACAAAACTTGCTTTACGCAAATAACTCCACAGAAAGCCTTTCTTAACCAAGTTTAGCTAATAGGATACGTAAGTCTTGCTGAGTACCTTATGTACTCACCCCCCCTTTGTTGATATTTTTGCAGAAGAATAAGTTCTGCAACGCAGGTGAGTTCCGTATGAAGATCGACATTGATGAGTAGCTTGGGGTTCCCAGACAGCAGCTTGGGGCTGCAGAATGGGTTGTCGCTATTATGCTTCTGGCCTCTTAGGCCATGTTATCCTTGCTATGTCTAATAGAATAACCTCCTTCCATTGTCTGATGAAATGTTGGGTCAGTGACCTCTGTTTGTAATCCTTTGGATCTTTGCTCAGGTAAGAGCTTTGCAATATTACCTTTGAGTCATAGCGTCACTCTTGTGTACCAACTGTGGTTACCCATCTCGTGCATGATGCGTCTATGGATATAAAGTGCACGAGAGGGGTTTAAGGTTCTCGTGCTCTCAGTTATGCAGTCTTGGTTATGATTAGTTTCACAGTGCTTTGAGATGTGTAAAGCCAATGCTTTAATTCTGGCCTACCTGCCAATGGTGTTCCGGCCTAGGACTGGTAACCCCAGTATCACTCGTTGCTAGCGTGACTAATACACATAACATCTCTGTATAGCTTAGATCCCGGGGGGCCCGACAGGTTTTGGTATCAGAGCAGGACTGTCTGTAGGAAACCCATGCTATTGGTCGTTGTTGAGTCTAGTGGTTATGAAAGCTATTTGAAATCTGAAAATGAGTTGTAAAATGTAGGTAAGGTTTCTTTTTATTCCTTATCTCCATCGATCTTAGTTCTAAGCTTTCTTATCCTTTCCCGTTGATTTGGAAAAGGTTTTTTCTATCTCTTCTGGTCATTCAAAATTTAGGTCCCTCATGGGCAAGTCGTTTGTTAACCAGTTGACCTAGTGTTGTGCTCTCAAGATTTTTCTCTGAAACAAGAAGAAGCAATTACAAGATTCCTTTCCATCATGATCTCTCTATTTTGAGGATTCCACATCGTTCAATGCTTCAAGGATTTCTTCCACCTTGTATGCCTTCTTTTCATTTGTTTGAGTAATTCAGAAGCTCTGTCTTATTTCTGGAAGCTACCTCATGATTACTACCCTATGGCATCCTCTGAGTTGCTCAGCTAGTAGTTATTCCTTTCCCTATCTTTTAACCTTGGACTTGAACCGAAGGTCCCCGATTGTGTTGGATTCTAGTACATGAAGCTAGCCTTTAACCCAAGATCCATTCTGTTGAACCCTTGTGCTAATGGTTTAAAATTGGCTTAATATGGTTTGCCTATCAAGCTTGTGGTTGTAGTCGTAATTGAATTGCGGCAACAAAGGACTTCCCCTTCCACTAGCTATGAAAGATGTTCTCTCATGGAACCAAATGGATCACAACAAGAGTTCTCTGTGTGAGTCTCATCTCTATGTTTGTGACTCTGCGACACCCTCCCTTTCAGCATTGGCTTACATGAGATGTTAACTTGTGCATCCAATCTAAGGATTCCTTCTGAGCATGTTCCTTCTCTTAAGCTACTTTCTGAACTTCGTCTGCCAGTTGGTAGCCAGGTTGTAAATGTACATTGGTGTCTTCTAGTGCATGTTACTCTTGTGGTTTTATCAAGCCATTCCACGTTGGAATGTCAGGAGAAACAAACTCCAGAACCTCATCCATTTCTAGGACCAGGTCGAAGTGGTTTAATCAACAGAATATGATCCCTATGCAGCTTCTATTCTGTTCTACCTTCTAGTATCACACTTTTTTATACCAATAGGTTGTGCCAAGTTTTATGGCCTCCTTGATGAAGTGATGCTCTTACACATCTTTGCTCACCCTTTCTCTAAGTTGGTCATGCTTGGAATGTTGGGTATGCATATTGTTGTGGCCATCCGAGATCCATAGTAAATCGTATTGCTTTGAAATCCAAGGTCCTTTGCATCACTCTTAGCATGATTGGTTAACCTATCACTAATCAAAGTTTGGCTGTGTTGCCAAGTCCGTAAATCAGGCAGACATCTTTGGTTAAAGAGTTAGGTTTGTGCCAAAACTCTCATGACCATGTCGCTTTCCTTCTAAACCAAGGTTCTCTCTTGAACTTAGTGACATACCGGTGGTTCGTGATATTCTGGAGGTCTTACCAGAAGTATTGCCATGTTTTCACATGACCGTGTTGTCAAGTTCATGAGTAAGCTGGTTCTCTGAATCGCTCTTTTTCTCCAAGAATCTATACTAGATACCCTGGACTAGTTGGTTGAGCTTAAGCAACAACTTGGAGAGTTGAAAGACCAAATCCCTATCTGACCTTGTTCCTTTTTAAACAGATATCTAGTTTTCTTCATGTTGAAGCAAGATGATATCTACTCTTTGGGTATGTTATCTTTCTATCTTTGATTTGAGTTTGGGCTATCGTCAAATCAAACTCAGCCCCAAGGACTATATTATTGGTGTTTCTACTTATGGTGTTCCACTTGAGTACACTTTCATGTCCTTCGGTCTGACCAATACTTTTGCCTTGTTTCTGCAACATATGAGTCCATCTTCTTGGAGCATATAAATAAGCTTGTTGTTAAGCCCATCGACAACATCCTTATTTTCTCCATGCTTGAAGACATTCATATTGGACATTTGGCATTAATATTGGAAACTTATTAGAACCATCTTTGCGTCATCACAAAGTACGAGTTCTGGATGTTGGAAGTGACTTTCTCTCTTTGGTTCACGTGCAATTGTTGAAAGATGTCGCCGTGAATTCAAGAAGAATTTTCTTTGTTTCCTCAGAAATCATCCCAAATTGGTCATGCATGTGCGAAGTATTTTTTTAAGTTGGTAGCTTGTTGCCTCCACCTTATTGAAAATTTCCTATATGCACACCAAGTCACTGACTGATTTATTCAGGAACAAGAAAAGTTCCAAGACCTTCATTATCTTCTTTCACGTTCTCCCAACAAGGACTCGGTTGTGTTTCATTGCAAGAAGCTCCTAATGTTGCAATTATCTTTTGGAATCACAATCTTACTTATCTTTTTGGAACTTTACACTGTAGTCCATATCTTGAGAATCCAACAACATTACCTCTCTGACATTCGCTAAAACTTTCCATTCAGACATACTAAGACTGAAGCATGATCCCATCTAACTAGAGTTGAATCTTAAGAAGCAATGATGGTTAGTGTCCCTCAAGGTTTTGACATAGGTCTCTTTGAAATTTAGCAAGGTTGATGTTGTGGTTGACATGCTTAACCGGAAGGCCTATTTCCATCATCCCGTGATTTCTCAAAAACAACCACACTCTATGAGGATTTTTGTGTGACTTATCCTAAAAAGTTACCCTTATGGTCTCTCTTTTCAATCCCGAAGTCCGATCTTTACTTGATGACTAATTAAAGGCTTGCCATAAGCTTGATATTAGTATCTAGAACATCAAGGAGAACATTAGAAGCAAATTTTCTAAATGTTTCTTGATCAACCTTTTAAAATCTTCTGTTGTGGCAACAACTCCTTCTGGAGCAAATCCAACCCGTGAATGATCTTTCACACTTGCAAGTGTTTCACCCTCCCCTTTGTCTATACTTGAAGTTCTAATCAACTAAAATATTGTGTGAATTTGTCAGTCACATGATGGCCTCAGACTTTTAATCATGTGTGTTCTTTGAGTCACGCCTTTCAGTGGTGTGCCCCTTCATGGTATAAGAACCAATTCCACTCCATGGCTAATATTTCACACTTCGTTGGCCATTGTTTCACCCTTTCCTTTGGGTTACCCCTTCCAAGAGTTCTACTAAAAATGTTTTATAAAAGTTTTTAATAAGGATATAGAGATGTCGTAGAACAAGGTTCTAGACATGCTATATCGACACGAGAAACCATGTTTTTAAAGAAAAAGCAAACGATACCTGAGCCTTCCTTTGCTACAACCATATTGCATATCCAATGATCTCTCTCTATATGGTTTCCGAGTACAATTCAAATGTACTCATGGCTTTGCGTTCCAAATTTGAAACTTTTCCATTCCTTCTCATACTTTTAGGTGTTTCATGTTTGTTAGCTCAAGAGATGTTTACAAACACTCATTCCATGAGCTGACCATGAGATACTCGATCTTCTGATAGATCCATCATTCCTGAGTTACTCTCTCTTTCCTTTAGTGCAGTTGAGCAAGAATCACGAAGGAAGGAACTGAAGTTTCATGATGACGTGGATCAACATCTTCAAGAAATAAGATCACAGTGAACTTGTGAAGATCATTGAAGACCGTTGTAACATGTTCCCTCTTTTCTTACCTAGGAATCTCGGGGTCGAGATTCTTGTAAGGTGGGTAGAGCTGTAACAGCCCATGTTTGTAATTAAGAGAATTGGCATCATTAAGCATCATTTAAAATGCACTAAGAAATTTTTGCATTTAAATTGAAGAGGAAACCCTAAAATTGTCCAAATATCAAACTCTATTCAAAGTGTCCCAAATGGGTTTGAGCTATTTGAAAATATCACAATAGAAACAAGTTGACCTTCTACTAATTAACAGGGAAGTCCTGGTTAATTTTATAACCTTTTCAAAATAAGTTTGCATCGCTAAACTATGCAAAAAGTGTGCTGTTTTGAAATGTTTTAGAAAACCCTAAAAGCCATGGGGCTAGTGCAAAGTGGCTTTGTCTTCTTCGGTGAGACAGGGAGCAGCTGCGTGGAGTTCCCCTGGACGTCATCGAGCACCACCTCCTGCTTGCCCTGGCCGACGAGGAGTCCCCCTGGAGCTGCCCAACTGCCCCACGAGTTCCCTCCCTCCTTTCCCCTCTCTTCCTCCTTTCCCTGCTCTCTCTCCCGTGAACAACCGCCGGCACCCGAGCGTGTCCGCCATGGCCGTCGCCTTCCGCTGCCGTTAGATGCTGCCCCGAGCTCTTCCGAGCACACCATCGTCTCCGCCTCGACGTCCTGGCTCCCCTCGCAGAAGGAATTGGCCACGGGTGCCTGCAATCACCGCCGATGACCGCTTCTTCCTCGCAGGTCCCGGAGCTTGCCGCTGTCCGATTCGGCGCCCTCCGGTGACCCCTGCCCCTACTGGCCTTGTGGACGTCCCCAAGGTGAGCCGCCCCTCATTTCCTCCTGCTCTCTGTCCTCCCTGTGCCAGCGATGCTTGCCTCCGGCCGACGAGCCGAGCCCGGCTACGGGCGTGGCCTGGTCAACGGCCAGGTCTGGCCTGTCCAGCGTGGATGTCTGCGTGGACCCTCGGGTCCACCGGTCAGTCTCTGTGGGTCAAAGCGACCCCAGTGTAAAAAGTTCCTGCATCTATTTTAAATTCCAGGAAATTTCAGAAAAGTATGCAAACTTGTATAAATCATAGAATATTCCCTATTTATCAGAAAAATGTGTATGACATATCAAAATATTTATAAAAATGAGCTCTACAAGTTTGTATCAAATTCATGCATTGTTAAATAACATTAAACCCTGTCTAAAATAGAAGAACAATTACACCCCCCCTTTAATGCAAATTAGGGTTTGTCGGATTGCTGCCCTAGAGCATCTGAACCCCTCCTAACTTGTCCTTCATGTCTTAGGGTTTATTTTGAGTACCTTAAACATGTCATATCATCATCCTTGTTTGCGCATCGATGCCATGTATTGAATGTTGTTTTCCTTTCCGGTGTGTTTCTGCTTCTCCCCGGTAAGATCTGGAGTTGATGTGAGCAACGAGTCCGATATCAAGATCAACAACATCAAAGATCAATACTTATCCATCGATGAACAAGTCAAGAAGAAGAACCCTGGATATCTAATATATTTTGGTTATCAACAAATAAGGCAAGCAGCCCCCCTCTAAACCTATGGTTTTAAAGTATTTCAAAACTTACTATTTTATACCATACGGTTCAACTGTCTTTTATCGATAGATTGAGTTATCCTATCTAATGCATGTTCCATTCTTGTCTCCTAAATACCCTGATCCACTCCTCCTAGCATGATTAGGTTTTGCTTGTGTGTGTCGCTAGAGCTTTATATCTGAAATGCTTAGCCATGCTTAGTTGTTTACTCTGGTACTTATGGTTAATGAATCAGAGCTGCAAATGAATCTAGTATGACATGATGACGTGGTATGATGAGAATTGTGTGTTTAAACATGCTAAAGGCTTGGATGAGCCGCCACATGGGATGCGGTTATTTGACTCATTCTTGCCGACCCTAGGACCCGAGTTCTTGCCTCTTGATCCAAGACTGAGCGTACAGCCACACGGGGGTTTATGGGAGCCCCCTCGACCCCAACTTGCCAAGTTTGCTCCATGAGTTACCTTATTTGGGTGTTTAAACTTTTCTTTAAATGTGGTTGGGGTTGCTTGAGGTGCGGCCTCTGACAAACCAACCCCCGCACACAATTAGAGGGACCGACTTTGGGACTGGACCCATTACGGTGGAGCTTCCCTCTTTTAGTGAACTCATGGTTTAGACGAAGTAACGGAAAGGTCTTGTTCGACCACCCTCTGCCGGCACACCAAGTGAAGTATGTAATGTACGACGCTAAGAGTCGGTCGGCATGTGTGGGTAAAGTTGTGCACCCCTGCAGGGTTAAATCTTTTCGAAAAGCCGTGTCCATGGTTATGGATGACTTGGAGATGGATGCCAGATCATAGAGAACTTTAACCTCATCGTAAAACTTGAAAAGCAAAGTGTGAATAGGATTGTTTCCTCTGGGGTTTCGAGGAGGTGATCCTAGTGGATAGGTTCAACTGATAATGATTTGGTGGATATAAGAGGATGAATCGGTGGATGTCTCAATGATCAAAGTTATCTCTTTCTTACCCCTTTTAAATGTTCTGAGTAGTCGAGCTTCTACTCTTACTTGTTTTATGCAAACAAAACTTGCTTTACGCAAATAACTCCACAGAAAGCCTTTCTTAACCAAGTTCAGCTAAAAGGATATGTAAGTCTTGCTGAGTACCTTATGTACTCATCCCCCCTTTGTTGATATTTTTGCAGAAGAATATGTTCCGCAACGCAGGTGAATTCTGTACGAAGATCGACACCGACGAGTAGCTTGGGGTTCCCAGACAGCAGTTTGGGGCTGCGAAATGCGTTGTCGCTGTTATGCTTCTGGCCTCTTAGGCCATGTTATCCTTGCTATGTCTAATAGCATAACCTCCTTCCATTGTCTGATGAAATATTGGGTCAGTGACCTCTGTTTGTAATTCTTTGGATCTTTGCTCAGGTAAGAGCTTTGCAATATTACCTTTGAGTCATAGAGTCACCGTTGTGTACCAACTGTGGTTACCCATCTCGTGCATGATGCGTGTATGTATATAAAGTGCACGAGAGGGGTTTAAGGTTCTGGAGCTCTCAGTTATGCAGTCTTGGTTATGATTAGTTTCACGGTGCTTCGAGATGTGTAGAGCCGATGATTTAATTCCGGCCTGCCTGTCGATGGTGTTCTGGCCTGGGACTGGTAACCCCAGTATCACTCTTTGCTAGCGTGACTAATACACATAACATCTATGTATAGCTTAGATCCCGGGGGGCCTAACAAATATCTTGGCCGAGTAGATGCTAGTGACTCCAAGAGGGAGTATTTATGCTCGATAGTTGGGTTCATGCCTCTAGTAATCTAGGGGAGTGACAAAAAACTCTAAGGTTGCAGATGTGCTGTTGCCACTAGGGAGAAAACAACATTCTTGTGTCCAAGGACATTTGCTTTGTTTACATTATGCACTTTGCTTAATGCAATTATCTGTTGTTTGCAACTTAATACTCAAGGGGTACTCAAATGACTCCCCGCGAGTGGATTTTTAGTCATAGATGCAGTTGGATGGCGGTCTATGTATTTTGTCGTGTAGCGTACCTGTGCTTTATTTGTGCTAGTCCCGGATCGACTGCTAGCACACACAGTTACAAGATGAAATATCAAGACTACAAAGGTCTTTATTACAACGCTTGATCCACAAATAACTTAGTCTTTTACAACTCAGGAGGCACGAAGCCACAATTTCTTAATACAACTCATAAAAACGACTAAGTAAAATAATCTTCATGTCCTCTTTCTTCATTGATCCGCAGGCAGACGTGTTGGACGAAGACTCATGACCGTAGCGCAGCAATTCTTCAGTCTTCATAGAAGCCACCTGCAACATTATACGTTGCAGCCACGGAGGGTCAATACTTTGAATGTATTGGCAAATGTCACTTTGGTGGACTCAACGGCACCTAAACTTATATGCACTTTGGCCAGGTGGAGTTTAACTTAGGAAAAGCAAGCCTTTCCCTATCTTTGCAAAACTTAAGTTTTTCCTTTGCAAAATTCTTGTCAAGAAAAGCTATTACTACCCAAGCTCACCCATCAAGTTTTAACTTAGAGAAATTGGGGTGAGGAGATTCTTGAACTGCTTCAAAGTCATGTCACTCAGAATTGTCCGTAACCGGGGACATGGCTAAGTACTTGGTTCTAAACACTCTGCAGAGGTGGTGCACTTTTCCCACAAGACTTAGTTAACCCGTTTTGCCGTGAGACTCATTTTGCCTCAAACGGCCAAGTGAAAACTAAGACGAGGCCTTTCAGAAGCCTTCCCTCAGACCAAACGGACGCGCTCCCAACCTATTCACATCTACCACCCTCTGTCCGCCTGGCTTGAGTTCTTGCAGCTTAGTTGACCAAGACAGAGCCCATAATGTCTTGTGGTTGCACTGGAAGCTTCATGACTTGAACGTCTCCAATCTCCTTTGCTCCTGGGTGGCCTTCCATAAGTGAGATACACCTGGTGGTTCAGAGGTTCGACGACATGACCCCAGGGAACCACTCAACATAATCCAATCAAATCCACTTCCACCCAGGTGGTTCATTAACTTAGTTGTTTTCTTAATTTTTCCAAAAGCTTGTTTTCCAACACTTAGCCAAAATCATTGTGTAATCCCTTCCCACAACAAGAACGAAAGCAAAGTCCTATAGCAGCAATTCTACTAGGAGATGCAAAACTAGCTAGCTTAGACAAAACTTAGCACAACTAGCAAGTTAAAGATAAGAAAAACATAAAAGCACCTATTCATGCATCTTCTACTAGAAAAGCTACAAGACCAAAACTTTCAGTAGGACAAGGAAACATGGTGACACTTGCCTTGATGAGGAGAAGAGTTGGTGCACTCGTCACACAGACACTCGTTGCACTCAGCACAATCTACACATGAAATATAGCATCATAAGCACATAACCATCACAAAACAATCATGAAAAGAAAGCATGCATGCACATGTGTTTTAAACACTTCAAGGACACTTAGCATGTTTTCTGGTTGTTACTATATGCATGATGACATGAGCAAAATTTTAGAGTTATTATAAAGCTTATAACATCAACAACACACAATTAGAGCAAAGATACAAACTAAAATTACAAAAGTGATATAAAAAGTTCCCAAAAATAATTTGGTCGTGCTACAGTACAAGGATATGTCAGAGGAACCTAGTCAAAAAGGATTTACTGTAAAAAGAATTTTATAGCTATTTTTAATTGTCAAAACATGGGATAAAAGCTTGCAGCAATTTTCTATTTAAAACCATTACTATACTTGCTTTTGATACAGTAGTTAGAAGCTACACATTTTTCTGAATCTATGGATGCAAGGTTTGCAAAAAACCAATGTGTAGAACTACAGATATGAAAAAACAAGTTTTAGACGAATTCTGTGAATTAAACGAAATTGAAATCGAAAAGAACCAGGGATCGACACGCGGCGCTTTCCTATTCGCTGATACCGTTTCGGGCGGATCGCCGTTCTGGTGCGTTGGATCTAAGTGAGCTCCGACGGATCAGATCCGACCATAATGGTTTGTATAAGTGATCTATCCATGCCGTCCGATTCGGATCTAACGGCTGAAGAAGAAGCTGTGGCGACTCACCAGAGGGAAGCGTCGACGGCGAGGTCCGGCGGCTCTAGAAAACGACGGCGAGCTGGCTGCGGCGGCTCCTGGTGGCGATGGAGTGCTTGACGACCTTCAGAAGACTACGGCGAACTTGAAGGCGTGATCGGCAATCTTGACGGTTCTCTGTAGCGATGAAGAAAGGTGGCTGGAGGATTAGGCCGTGGTCGGGTCGTGCAGAGCACGGGGAAAATCCGGCGAGCAGGGAAGGATCTGGGAAACAGGAGCCTTACCAGATGATCAGAAGGTCGAGGCGATGCTGGTGGCGAGGTTAGCAGGGGCGAGGTGTTCTGGAACTCTGGCAATCGCTCGTCGGAGCAAGGCCTGGCAGACGGTGAGATCTGGTCGTGGTCGTCCTCGTCGCTCTGGAACTCCAGCGAGAAAAAGAACGTGTCAGAGAGGTGTGCGAGGGCAAGGGGAAGGAGAAGGTGCAGAGGAGGGGTCAAGGCGCGGTCGAGCGTACCGTAGATCGGCGGCGCTCCCGTTCTCCAGTGGCGGCGTGGCGGTTCTGAACTTGCTCAGCCTGGCGGCGATGGCTAGGGTTTAGGGGGGAAAAATAGGTGCGGAGAGGGCGGCTTATATGGAGGGATGGCGTGGGCGAGAGGGTAGGGTTTTTCCCTAACCGAATCGAAGAGGAGATCGGCCGGATCACGTCGGGTGCGCGCCGTGTTCATCTGGTTCTGTTGGACGGGATGACAGGTAGGACCCACCCATCAGCGGCTAAAGGAGGTGGCGTGGTAACGTTTCGGGGTGGATGGTTAGTGGGCCATGGGCTCCTTCTCTGGCCGGGCCGAAACGTTTCCCCTCGGCCTGATTCGAATTTCCTAATTCTTTTTCTTTTTTCTTTTTTCTATTTTCTTTTACTATTATTTGCTAAAACAACACCAAATCAATTTTTGAAACCACTTTGAATTTTGTCAAGCCTTTCCCTCTGTTTGGTAACCTACAGAGAGACTTTTGACAATGAAAGGCAAACAAAGCTCAAATAAATTGCACATAAAATAATGAATTGATGCATATGCATGGAATGAATGCCATGAATTCATGTGTGAATAATTTTTCAAAATTTGCCCAAAAAAATTAGGATGTTACAAGTCTAACCCCCTTAAGATGAATCTCGCCCTCGAGATTCAGGTTGGCTAGCAAATAGGTGCAGGTAGTCTTCTCGGAGTTCATCCTCTCGTTCCCAAGTTGCTTCTTCAGTATGGTGACTCCACTGAACTTTGCAAAACTTGATCATCTTGGTACGAGTAACTCTTTTTGATGTCTCCAAGATTCTGATGGGCTTTTCTTCATACGTGAGATCACTTTCCAATTGAACCTCTTCCAATGGTATTGTGTCCCTTAGCGGGGTATCTGCCATCTCTGGATGACATTTCTTTAGTTGGCTCACATGGAACACATTATGCACTGTAGACAAGGATTCTGGTAGTTCTAGCTCATATGCTACTTCCCCTTTGTGAGCCAAAACCTTGAATGGCCCTACAAAGCAAGGTGCTAGCTTTCCTTTGACTCCAAATCTTTTTACTCCATGAAGTGGTGATACCCGAAGGTATGCTCTATCACCCACCTCATAGGTTACCTCTCTACGCTTTGAATCAGCGTAGCTCTTCTGTCTGGATTGAGCTATCTTGAGCCTATCTCTGATCAAATTAACCTTTTCTTTGGCATCCTTTATTATGTCTGGTCCAAAAAAGCTTCGTTCACCAACACCACTCCAAAGCAATGGAGTAGTGCACTTTCTGCCATATAGAGCTTCAAACGGTGCCATCTCAATGCTAGCTTGATGGCTATTGTTATATGAGAACTCTGCATATGGCAAGTTATCATCCCAACTAGACCCATAGTCTAAGGCACAAGCTCTCAACATGTCTTCTAAAATTTGATTCACCCTTTCTGTTTGACCATCAGTCTGAGGATGAAATGCTGTGCTGAACTCTAGTCTTGTGCCCAAGGACCCGTGAAGTTGGCGCCAAAAGTGAGAGGTGAATTGAGTACCCCTATCTGACACGATACTCTTAGGCACTCCATGTAAGCACACTATTCGGCTCATGTATATCTTTGCTAATTTGGCACTGGTATATGTGGTCTTCACAGGGATAAAGTGAGCCACTTTGGTTAAACGGTCTACTATGACCAGATGGAGTCATAACCAGACTTAGTCCTTGGTAAACCTGTGATGAAGTCCATGCCAACATTATCCCACTTCCACTCTGGTATGGGCAACGGCTGCAATAATCCTGCTGGTTTCTGATGCTCTGCCTTAACTCTGTTGCATACATCACACAGAGCAATATATTCAGCGATATCCCTTTTCATATTGCTCCACCAAAATCTACCCTTCAAATCCATATACATCTTAGTGTTTCCAGGATGAATCGAATAGGGTGAATCATGTGCTTCTTGTAGAATTAACTTTCTGAGTTCAGGGTCTTGTGGTACACAAACACGTTTCTCAAACCGTACGATACCTTGGTCATCTTCGTGAAATCCCTTGGCTTTCCCTTTACTCATATTGCTCTTTATTTCTTCTATCTCCTTATCTAGTTTTTGAGCTTCTTTGATCTTGTCCATCAATGTAGGCTGAACTTCAAAAGATGCTAGAAATCCTTCTGGCACAATTTCTAATCTGAGCTCCTTGAACTGTTTACACAAATCTTCAGGCAACTCTCCTGCTGTGAGTCCATTTACACAGCTCTTACGGCTCAAGGCATCAGCTACAACATTAGCCTTTCCTGGATGATATTGCAGGCTCATATCATAATCTTTGATGAGCTCCAACCATCTTCTTTGTCTCATGTTCAGTTCCTTCTGGGTGAATATATACTTGAGGCTCTTGTGATCGGTGAACACATCACAATGCTTTCCCATCAAATAATGTCTCCATACCTTTAGAGCATGAACAACTGATGCTAGCTCTAAGTCATGGGTGGGGTAATTCCTCTCGTGATGCTTAAGCTGGCGCGAGGCATAACTCACAACCTTTCCATTTTGCATTAGCACGCTACCAAGTCCTTGACAAGAAGCGTCGCAGTAGATTTGGAAATCCTTCTGTATATCTGGCAGACTCAGAATAGGCGCACTTACTAGCCGTTTCTTCAATTCTTGAAAGCTAGCTTCACATGAGTTAGTCCATTCAAATTTCTTGTCTTTCTTCAAAAGTTCAGTCATTGGCCTTGCTATCTTGGAGAAATTTTCAATGAATCTCCGATAGTATCCAGCAAGGCCTAAGAAACTCCGGATGTCTCCCGCATTTTTGGGTGACTCCCATTCGGTGACGGATGCTACCTTGCTTGGATCTACCGCAACTCCTTCCGCGGAAACAATGTGACCAAGAAATCCTACCTTGTTCAACCAGAACTCACACTTGCTGAATTTTGCATACAACTTATGCTCCCTGAGCTTTTCCATGATTAAGCGTAAGTGATGCTCATGTTGTTTATCATCCTTGGAGTAAATTAGGATATCATCAATGAACACCACTACAAATTTATCCAAGTATTCCATGAACACATTGTTCTTCATGGTCATGAAGTATGCCGGGGCATTTGTTAACCCAAAAGACATGACGGTATACTCATATAGACCATACCTGGTGGTAAAAGCTGTCTTGGGTATGTCTTGCTCTTGGATTTTTAGCTGGAAATATCCTGATCGAAGATCGATCTTGGAGAACACTTTTGCTCCTTTCAACTGATCAAATAGGTCGTTGATGTTGGGCAACTGGTACTTGTTCTTGATTGTCACTTTGTTCAGCGAACGGTAATCCACAACCAATCTCTTGCTAGAGTCTTTCTTCTCCACAAACAAAACAGGGGCTCCCCATGATGATGAACTCTGTTGGATGAAACCTTTGTCCAACTGTTCCTTGAGCTGCTTCTTCAATTCCTTTAATTCATCTATGTCCATCTTGTATGGCCTCTTTGCTATAGGTCCTGTTCCAGGCAGCAAGTCGATGATAAATTCGACATCCCTGTCTGGTGGCATTCCTGGTAACTCTTCGGGAAACACATCGGGGTATTCCTTTACGACTAGCACTTCATCCAGGCTAACCCCCTTAAGAGAATTAACCTTAGACCCCTTAAGCTCAAAGGTTGACTTGAAACGGATACGTTTCTTTTCAGGGGTCGTGAGAGTGACGATCCTTTTTGCTACATCTATGACTCCTTCAAAGGCTGTCATCCAATCCATGCCTAGGATGACATCCAGACCATGAGACTCCAAAACTATGAGATGAGCGGGAAATTGATGTTTTCCGATTCCTAAGGTTAGGTCTCGGCACCCAAAAGCTGCTACTAATTCCCCTCCTGGAGAGCTTATGTTAATTGGTATGTCTATGGTTCTGGTTGGTAAGTTATATTTATCCACAAATGCTCTTGATATAAATGAATGAGATGCACCAGTATCAAATAGAACAAGTGCTGGATTATCATTGAGTAAATACGTACCATAGATAGCGTCAGGTTCATCATAGATTTCCTCCACATTGACATGATTGACATGTCCCTTCTGAAATGGATTGGGCTTGTTCCCTTCATCCTTCCTCTGGGGGCAATCATTGGCATAATGCCCAGTCTTGTGGCACTTGTAGCATTCCACCTGACTAATATCCCTCTTCTCGGGGACATTATTATTCCTGCCATTGTTATTGCCATTGCTATGGCCATTAGTCCTGGTGGAGTTATGATTGTTGTGGTTCCTGTGGCCATTATGGTGGTGGCCGCTTCCCTTGTGGTGCTGGTGCCCATTTCCACTATTATGGCTATGGTGGTTTCCTCCATTCTTGTGGGATCCAGAGCTCCCATGGTCACTGTGATAGCTTCGTTTGTGTGCAGGCTCTGGGTACTTGCTGACATGATTTTTCCTCTTTCTATTTTCAGACTGCTTTATCTTACTCTCCAGAGTTATTGCTTGATCAAGCAGAGACTGAAAGGTTGGAGTGTAGGCAACAGACAGAGGGATAGACAGTTCATCATTCAGGCCCTCCAAAAACTTCTCCTTTCTCTTTGCATCGGTGTCAATGTCATCCGGTGCATAGCGTGACAAATTGGTGAATTCACCAATATACTCAGACACACTACGGAATTTCTGCCTGAGATCATGGAATTCCTTCTTCTTCAGTCCCATCACACCAGAGGAGATGTGTGCAGCCCGGAACCCTTCCTGGAATGAGTCCCATGTCACACCCTCTATGGGATGGGTGATCTGATAAGTATCCCACTAGCTTGCTGCTGGTCCTTCCAGAAGATGAGCTGCAAACCTGACCTTTTCAGTGTCAGTGCAACCAGTTGTCACCAAGTCTTTGTTGACAGAACGGAGCCAATCCATGGCCTCCAGTGGTTCTGCAGCACATGAAAACTTGGTGGGTCGAAGCCTCAGAAACCTTGCAAGCATGTCCACCTGAGGGGGAGGTGGTGGTGGAGGGTTGTTGTTGTTGTTATTGTTGTTGTTGTTGGCGTTGGCCAGAAACTGAGTCATGACCTGCATGAGCTGAGCCTGGGCTTCCATCATTTGCTGCATCTGTTCCTCAGGGGCGCGACGAGGAGGCATCTGTTGGGTTTGGAAAAAAAATAGGTGAGGTTTAGACTTAGAGATAGTCTAAGGAATAAAATTTCATACCCACATGCATAAACAATCCTCAAAAGAACACAACACAACATACACAAGCATAGAAGAACCTCAACCAAACAAGCAATAACAACTCACAAATAGTTTTTAAGGTACGCAAACATTTAAGTCTTAAAGGGATACAATAACTAATGCCATACCACAAGCGGTCACGGGCATAAACGCAAACTCAAAGATAAAGTGTGGTAGTCTATCTAACTACTCTATTCTTCCATGGCGACTTCCACCTCTTCAACATCAAAGCCATTCTCTTTGAGTAGCCTCTTGTAGTCCTATAGCTCTTCAGTTAGGGTGTCGACCTTCTCTTAAAGCTCCCTCTTGTCGGCGCGTAGCTTCTCGATCAAGTCGTGGTCCGCTTCAAGCTCAAAGTCATTGCACTCTAACTTCTGCTTTAGCTCTCTAACATCTTTGTTCCTGGCTTGAATCCTCTTCTCTTGGCTCTTCCACTGCTTCTCTTGAGTCTCGAACTTCTCCTCCATTTCCTTGATCTTCTCCTCCTGCTCCAGGTGTTGCTTCTCCTTCTCGGCAAGCTCGGCACGTAACTCATCATTCTTAAACATCTCGTTGTACCTCTCAACGTCAACGTCCCTGACAAGATACTCTAAATCGACGAGGTGGATGCGCATGGGGTCTTGCTCGTCGTCAGGTAGCACGATGGCAATGCCCTTCTCGTCACGTCAGCCGTAGAGGTGGGAGTAGTGGTTCTGGAGCTCGGAGAAGTGACGTCCGCAGAGGCATGCTATCATCTCTTGCATGAGGAGTTGGGCGCCTATCTTCTTGTTGGTGTGGAAGGTCTTGAGCTTGATATTTTCAGTCTTTGGCTCTGTCTCACATCCCGGCTGCGTGATGTTGATGACCCAGATGCCCTTCTTGTGAAGCTTGGTCATCTCGCTCCCTCTGATGGACGGGGTAGGCAGGGACAAGGTAGTGGTGATGTCGAGGAGACGCTCTCCGAAGCTGTAGTTCTTGAAGTTGCCGGTCTTGGTGATGCGGAAGGTTGACATCTTCACGTTGGAACTTGACAAGTTAGTAAGTTAAAGTAGAAGAAAAACTTAGAAAAAGTGCAGAAAGAGTTAAAGAGATTTTCTAACTTAGAAGTCAAACTATTTCTAAGTGTTAGCAACAACAAAACAAGACAACTCCTAAATTTTCCTAAGTGTTTTCGTCCAATCCTAGGGTCACGAACCTAAGGGCAACACTTTGCTCTGATACCATCTGTAGCGTACCTGTGCTTTATTTGTGCTAGTCCTAGATCGACTGCTAGCACACACAGTTACAAGATGAAATATCAAGAATACAAAGGTCTTTATTACAACGCTTGATCCACAAATAACTTAGTCTTTTACAACTCAGGAGGCACGAAGCCGCAATTTCTTAATACAACTCATAAAAATGACTAAGTAAAATAATCTTCATGTCCTCTTTCTTCATTGATCCACAGGCAGACGTGTTGGACGAAGACTCATGATCGTAGCGCAACAATTCTTCAGTCTTCATAGAAGCCACCTGCAACATTATACGTTGCAGCCACGGAGGGTCAATACTTTGAATGTATTGGCAAATGTCACTTTGGAGGACTCAACGGCGCCTAAACTTATATGCACTTTGGCCAGGTGGAGTTTAACTTAGCAAAAGCAAGCCTTTCCCTATCTTTGCAAAACTTAAGTTTTTCCTTAGCAAAATTCTTGTCAAGAAAAGCTATTACTACCCAAGTTCACCCATCAAGTTTTAACTTAGAGAAATTGGGGTGAGGATATTCTTGAACTGCTTCAAAGTCATGTCACTCAGAATTGTCCGTAACCAGGGACACGGCTAAGTACTTAGTTCTAAACACTCTACAGAGGTGGTGCACTTTTCCCACAAGACTTAGTTAACCCGTTTTGCCGTGAGACTCATTTTGCCTCAAACGGCCAAGTGAAAACTAAGACGAGGCCTTTCAGAAGCCTTCCCTCAGACCAAACGGACGCGCTCCCAACCTATTCACATCTACCACCCTCTGTCCACCTGTCTTGAGTTCTTGCAGCTTAGTTGACCAAGACAGAGCCCATAATGTCTTGTGGTTGCACTGGAAGCTTCACGACTTGAACGTCTCCAATCTCCTTTGCTCCTGGGTGGCCTTCCACAAGTGAGACACACCTGGTGGTTCAGAGGTTCGACAACATGACCCCAGGGAACCACTCAACATAATCCAATTAAAGCCACTTCCACCTAGGTGGTTCATTAACTTAGTTGTTTTCTTAATTTTCCAAAAGCTTGTTTTCCAACACTTAGCCAAAATCATTGTGTAATCCCTTCCCACAACAAGAACAAAGCAAAGTCCTATAGCAGCAATTCTACTAGGAGATGCAAAACTAGCTAGCTTAGACAAAACTTAGCACAACTAGCAAGTTAAAGATAAGAAAAACATAAAAGCACCTATTCATGCATCTTCTACTAGAAAAGCTACAAGACCAAAACTTTCAGTAGGATAAGGAAACTTGGTGACACTTGCCTTGATGAGGAGAAGAGTTGGTGCACTCGTCACACAGACACTCGTTGCACTCAGCACAATCTACACATGAAATATAGCATCATAAGCACATAACCATCACAAAACAATCATGAAAAGAAAGCATGCATGCAAATGTGTTTTAAACACTTCAAGGACACTCAGCATGTTTTTTGGTTGTTACTATATGCATGATGACATGAGAATTTTTTTAGAGTTATTATAAAGCTTATAACATCAACAACACACAATTAGAACAAAGATACAAACTAAAATTACAAAAGTGATATAAAAAGTTCCCAAAAATAATTTGGCCGTGCTACAGTACAAGGATATGTCAGAGGAACCTAGTCAAAAAGGATTTACTGCAAAAAGAATTTTATAGCTATTTTTAATTGTCAAAACATGGGATAAAAGCTTGCAGCAATTTTCTATTTAAAACCATTACTATACTTGCTTTTGATACAGTAGTTAGAAGCTACACATTTTTCTGAATCTATGGACGCAAGGTTTGCTAAAAACCGACGTGTAGAACTATAGATATGAAAAAAAACAAGTTTTAGACGAATTCTATGAATTAAACGAAATTGAAATCGAAAAGAACCAGGGATCGACATGCGGCGCTTTCCTATTCGCTGATACCATTTCGGGCAGATCGCCGTTCTGGTGCGTTGGATCTAAGTGAGATCCGACGGATCAGATCTGACCGTAACGGTTCGTATAAGTGATCTATCCGTGCCGTGTGATTCGGATCTAACGGCTGAAGAAGAAGCTGTGGCGACTCACCGGAGGGAAGCGTCGATGGCGAGGTCCGGTGGCTCTGGAAAACGACGGCGAGGTGGCTGCGGCGGCTCCCGGTGGTGATGGAGTGCTTGACAACCTTTAGAAGACTGCGGCGAACTCAAAGGCGTGATCGGTGATCTTGACGGTTCTCTGTAGCGATGAAGAAAGGTGGCTGGAGGATTAGGCCGTGGTCGGGTCGTGCAGAGCACGGAGAAAATCCGGCGAGCAAGGAAGGATCTGGGAAACAGGAGCCTTACCAGATGATCAGAAGGTCAAGGCGATGCTGGTGGCGAGGTGTTCTGGAACTCCGGCAATCGCTCGTCGGAGCAAGGCCTGGCGGATGGTGAGATCTGGTCGTGGTCGTCCTCGTCGCTCTGGAACTCCAGCGAGAAAAAGAACGTGTCAAAGAGGTGTGCGAGGGCAAGGGGAAGTAGAAGGTGCAGAGGAGGGGTCAAGGCGCGGTCGAGCGTACCGTAGATCGGCGGCGCTCCCATTCTCCAGTGGCGGCATGGCGGTTCTGAACTTGCTCAGCCTGGCGGCGATGGCTAGGGTTTAGGGGGGGGGAAATAGGTGCGGAGAGGGCGGCTTATATGGAGGGCTGGCGTGGGCGAGAGGGTAGGGTTTTTCCCTAACCGAATCGAAGAGGAGATCGGGCAGATCATGTTGGGTGCGCGCCGTGTTCATCTGGTTCTATTGGACGGGATGACAGGTAGGACCCACCCGTCAGCAGCTAAAGGAGGTGGCGCGATAACATTTCGGGATGGATGGTTAGTGGGCCGTGGGCTCCTTCTCTGGCCGGGCCGAAACGTTTCCCCTCGGCCTGATTCGAATTTCCTAATTCTTTTTCTTTTTTCTTTTTCTGTTTTCTTTTACTATTATTTGCTAAAACAACACCAAATCAATTTTAGAAACCACTTTGAATTTTGTCAAGCCTTTCCCTCTGTTTGGTAACCTACAGAGAGACTTTTGACAATGAAAGGCAAACAAAGCTCAAATAAATTGCACATAAAATAATGAATTGATGCATATGCATGGAATGAATGCCATGAATTCATGTGTGAATAATTTTTCAAAATTTGCCCAAAAAATTGGGATGTTACATGTCGTAATGCCTAGAGTGAATCTTATAGCGATCCTCATGACATATGTACATTATGTTTGCTCTATCAATTGTCCAACTGTAATTTGTTTACCCAGTATGTTGTTATTTATCTTATGGAGCGACACCACTAGTGAACTGTGGACCCCGGTTCAATTTCCCTTTACATTGCTATTACCGTTTACTATTACTCGCTCTGTTTACATTCTTGCATACTACTACCTTTTACCACTCGATACGCTCAATCCTTTGTTTACAGCAAACCGGTGAGATTGACAACCTCATCGTAAGTTGGGGACAAAGTTCTTGGTTGTGTTGTGTGCAGGTTCCACGTTGCTGCTGATGAAGAAACTCCCACGTCAACTACGCACCAATATTTTTCTGGCGCCGCTGTCCAGAGTGTCGCAAAGCTAGCAAGCATCACCTTTTGAAGTTTGGCTTTCTCCTACTAGTTCGATAACCTTGGTTTCAGAACTAAGGGAAACTTGGTGCTGTGCTCCTTATACCTTCCTCTTGGGGTTCCCAACTGGGTGCCTTAACACCACACCATCAAGCATTTTTCTAGCGCCGTTGCCGGGGAGAAAGAAGATTTCTGCAAGGGGAGTCTCTCACGCTCAATCTTTTACTTTGTTTTTGTTTTGCTTTATTTTACTTTTGCTTGCATCATTTTATCAAAAACACAAAAAAAATTAGTTCCTTTGATAGTTTGCATTCGGTTACTTGTACCTTTAGTTCATTATGTTGTTCCCTAAGTATGCTTTGGAGGACCTCTTAGTAGGTAGTGGTTTTGAGCGTTTTAATATGCTTGGCTCACATGTAGAGGTTGTTGGTACAAACCAGGAAGAAATCAAAGTACCAATACCTTGCAAACTTGTAGGATTGCATGAAGCTTTGGAAAAGAATTTTGATTGGATTTGTCCTAAAAACCTTTTTGATGAAAGTAGTGAACCAAAGAGTGTTCATAAGGGATCTTCAAAAACTCATTTGGATACAATTCAATTCATTGTTGAAAAGACTTCTGCAATTGATCTTAATGCCTCATTTGATAATACTTGATTTCCACCTTTCTGCGCCTAGCTCAAAGGCGTTAAAGAAAAGCACTCTTGGGAGATAACCCAATATTTTCTTTTCAGTAATTTTTCTTTTATTTGAGTCTTGGAAGTTATTACTACTGTAATAACCTCTCCTTATCCTTTTTATTTCGTTGTTGTGTCAAGGAGAACCTCTAATTTGAGGGAGGTAAGATTTGGGGAAGTTGTTGTCCTGAAACAGATTTCGGTGCTGCACCGTAAAAATTCGTGAAAATTCTAAGAATATATTTTTGATCTGCGATTTCTTGTGCATATGCCCCAGGTTATATCCAAACTTTCATTAGTTTTGCACTTTTCGATTTGAGCAACAGAAGGTCCTCGAAAAAATCGAGCTTTGTCAGCTGTTCTATTTTGACAGATTTCTGCCATTATTTGTGTTTGTCTCTCGATCACTTTCTTTTTGAGTTCTTTTGATCACAGGACTTTTGAGGAAGTTTCTAAAGTAGTATATGCTTTATATGTGGTGTTTTTGAGTTGAAACTTGAACCAAAAGGGTTGATTTACTATTATGCTTATACTAACGTTGCTAATAGAATTGTGTGAAGTTTTGTATGAAGGAAGTTTTCAAGTGTAGGGATTAGAGGGTGATGAGATGAGATGAAGTATGGACAAAAGCTTAAGCTTGGAGATGACCATGTCACCCCAAGAAATAGCCAAGAGGTACAAGTGTCAAAGCTTGGGGATGCCCCCGAGGCACTCCTTCTTCATCGGCAAAAATCAGGTCACCTTTCAACACACTATATTTTTATTGCTTCATGCATTATGCGTTTTTATTGGAGCGTCTTTACTTTTGCTTTCAGTTTTCGTTTTTTTGGTTTGCTGCAATAAATGGTTGGACCCCAACAAATTTCTCTTGGAGAAGACACTCAATTTTTCATTTGCCAAGAACACTCTATTTTTCACTCTTATTGTTCAACGAGTGTTCTCATTTTCTAGAACTACGTTTAGCTTTCGTTTCTCGCCTTGATTTATGTTCAGATCTTGTTATATCTTTGCATCAAGGTGTATTTGGACCTCTGGTCCATGTTGGTATTCATCAAAAGAGTTGTCTCAAAAAGGTTTGAATGGTGTTGGAAAAGAGAAAAAAGTTTCATGAAAAAAAGTGGTACAAAAAGGAGCTTGTTTAGACTGTGGCTTAGACTTTTGCATGCCATGCTTGATATCGTTTTGATAGTATGCTTAGTGATTTTTGCTGTAGCATGACTTGTCTCAAATGACTGAGATTGCTTAATGAGCATTTGAAAAAATCATGTGTTGTTTTTATTATATGGAAGCATTTATTTGGTTTTCTCCTTGATGCTTTGTTTGGGTTGACTTGGCGCATGCTTACAACATGTTTGACTCTAACAAGTCACCATAAGCCTCTATGATCATTTGGTTTTTGACTTGTGATGCCACTTTATGCTTCTTTTAATGATGTTTTGTTGCTATGCATGATTATGGCCGTTAATGCTCTCTTAGTTGGTCGCTCCCAGTCTTTTGCTAGCCTTCATTTCGTACTGAGTATGAGCATCCAACTCCCAAAAACCAAGTTATTCCAATGTGTCCACCATACATACCTACTAGCAATTTGATATTCCAAAGTACATTTGACTTGCTTTTATCTATCCTTCGAATTAAACTCTTTTTGGTGTTATACAAAAATTAGTCAGTAAAGCTCTCACGAACCTGATGGCACACTTTACTTTTCTCGCTTTTAATTTTTTTGACATTGTGGCTCTCTTATGTTGATGTTATGCTTGCAAGTTGTAAGTTGGAAATTAGCCAAACCATGCCGTCATGGGGAAAGCTTTCAACATTGCACTTCTCTCATTTGATTTGATATCGTGATCTTTTGTTTATGGATACTCGCGATGTGAAATAAGTTGGGATCTTGCGGGATCATGGAGTTTGTATATGTGTTAGAGAAACACCTGGGCCGCTAATCTAATCCATGCATTCATGGTGGAAATTTATAGCATGCCCATAGTGGACATTCGACGACGCATCTCATAATAAAAAGCTATACCAATGGTAAATAAAAAGAGATGCCGAGGTGTTCATTGTATGTTTGTCTTCTCATTTTGATGTGGGCTTGTTCCATGTCATCTGGCAGGAGTTACCCCGTTGGCGGTTCTCGATGATACATGTATACTTACAATGACAAGAGCTTGCTTGGGACCTAAGTCGAGTAGCATGAGGTTTGGGTATTCGTACTTCACGGGACACAAGGTTTTCAACTTATGATTTGTCAAGCATATGCTTCGTAATTGTATTTGCATTAACTTTAACCACTCAAGATGCCTATGATGGGGCAATGAGAGCTCAAAGCTAGTAAGTACCATAATTTTTGAAGGTTTATAAAACTTGCAATCTCTGCTTCCCTCTGCGAAGGGCCTTTCTTTTACTTTTATGTTGAGCCTCCACCTTCTACCTTTATGCACCGTCTAAGAGAGCATAGTTGCCATTCTGAGTATAATGTGCATAGTCCCAAAGTTTATCATTGATTGAGGCATGATTATGGTTTTGCTTCTTCTTAAATTATTTGTATCTAGTCGCCCTCTTAAACTTGAAGGTGTCCTATGCATTTATGTTTTGCTATTCCATGAAGAACAAGCTGAAAACCACTTTGATATGTTTTTCCATATGATTTGAAACACACGTTTGACTTTCATTGTTTCATTATTCATGATCTTTTGTTTGTGTTTCTTTTCATGTTATAACATGGTTGCTAAGTTTTTATTGTCAAGATTATGTCTTTTATGCCCATGTTTTAAGTTCTTTGATCCCAACACTCAAAGCTTTACATAGTTGATCAAGATTGTGATGGTGCATGTCACCTCAAAAAGTATTCTTTTGTTATCACTTACCTACTCGAGGATGAGCAGGAGTTAAGCTTGGGGATGCTTGATACGTCTCAAACGTATCTATAATTTTTGATGCTTCATGCTTGTTTATACACCATTTGCTTTGTGTTTTGTTACAATTCGTGGCGTTTTTATGCATTTTCTAGAACTAACCTATTAACGAGATGCCACAGTGCCAGTTCCTTGTTTTCTGTTGTTTTTGTGTTTTAGAAAAGCTACACAGGAAATATTCTCGGAATTGGACGAAACAAAAGCCAAACCTTCTATTTTTACCGAAGCTTCACAAAGACCGAAGATGAGACGGAGGGGGGCCAGGAGCCAGCCACACCCTAGGGTGGCGCGGCCTACCCCTGGCCCGCGCCACCAGGGGGTGAGGCCAGCTGGCCCACCTCCTGACGCTACCCTTTCGCCTATAAGTTCCCCTCAACGGGAAAAATCTAAAGGATGGATCTCTTTTCCATGAAACATACTGCAAGCCACCGCCATCACCTCACGAGATCGGGAGGGTCCAGGAGCTCTTCCCGACACCCTGCCGGAGAGGGGAATCCCTGCCGGAGGCCTTCTCCACCACCATGGTTGCCTCCGGAGTGATGCGTGAGTAGTCTACCTTGGACTATGGGTCCATAGCAGTAGCTAGATGGTTGTCTCCTCTGCCATGTGCTTCATGTTTAGATCTTGTGAGCTACCCTACATGATCAGGATCATCTTTATGTAATTCTACATGTTGTGTTTGTTGGGATCCGATGAGTATTGGTACTATGTTAAGTTGATGTGCTGAATTATATATCTTATGTTATCTCTATGTTGTTTATGATCTTGCATGCTTTTCGTTGCTAGTAGATATCTTGGCGGAGTAGATGCTAGTGACTCCAAGAGGGAGTATTTATGCTCGATAGTTGGGTTCATACCTCTAGTAATCTGGGGGAGTGACAGAAACCTCTAAGGTTGTAGATGTGTTGTTGCCACTAGGGAGAAAACAACATTCTTGTGTCCAAGGACATTTGCTTTGTTTACATTACGCACTTTGCTTAATGCAATTATCTGTTGTTCGCAACTTAATACTCAAGGGGTACTCGGATGACTCCCCGCGAGTGGATTTTTAGTCATAGATGCAGTTGGATGGCGGTCTATGTATTTTGTCATAATGCCCAGAGTGAATCTCATAGTGATCCTCATGACTTATATATGTTATCTTTGCTCTATCAATTGCCCAACTGTAATTTGTTTACCCAGCATGTTGTTATTTATCTTATTGAGAGACACCACTAGTGAACTATGGACCCCGGTCCAATTTTCTTTACATTTCTATTACCATTTACCACTACTCGCTCTGTTTATATTCTTGCATACTACTACCTTTTACCACTCAATATGCTCAATCCTTTGTTTACAACAAACCGGTGAGATTGACAACCTTATCATAAGTTGGGGACAAAGTTCTTGGTTGTGTTGTGTGCAGGTTCCACGTTGCTGCTGATGAAGAAACTGCCACGTCAACTACGCATCAGTATTTTTCTAGCGCCACTGTCCGGAGTGTCGCAAAGCTAGCAAGCATCACCTTCTGAAGTTTGGCTTTCTCCTACTGGTTCGATAACCTTGGTTTCACAACTGAGGGAAACTTGCTATTGTGCTCCTCATACCTTCCTCTTGGGGTTCCCAACTGGGTGCCTTAACACCGCACCATCACTCCCTTGAGGAGGTGACATGGCTTCGCACCTCCGTTGCCGCTCTCGAAGCTCAGGCGAGGACTCGGGAGGAGGGAGCACAGAAGCAGGTCGCGACGGCGAAAAAGCTTCTAGCAACCTCATCTGCCCAGGTCAACGCATTGGAAGGCGATCTCTGGACGACCACCGTGTCACTAGAGACCTCGAGAGCAAGTGTAGCGGTGCTGGAAGTTGCCCTGGGTGATGCCTATAAGCTTCTAGAGGTCACACGCGCGGAGGGGAAACAGGCCTCCGAGGGCCGGCTCAAACTCGAGGCACAGGTTGAAGCTGATGCCACAAACTTGCACCGGACCGCAGAGAGGATGGCTCAAGCTCTGGCGGAGTTACGACTCTTCCCCAGCCCGGTCCCGGCTGGTCCGGTATTAGAGATTGCTCTCTGGTATGCGGACGCGCTGAAGGAGCTTGGAGCCCTCCCTGAGATGCTGAAGCAGAGGCTGATGGCGGAGGGAGAATGCATCGTTGAAATCATTGGTGTCACCATTCTCCCCCGCGTCCATCACCTTGCTCCCAGCTTCCCGTTTCCGCGCCTCTTCGAGGGTTTTGGCGACACCAAAGAGGGGAAGGATGCCCGAGACGCCACCAGGGCAGCGGTGGCCCATGTTCTTGCCAATCTGAAGAGGCGAGTAACCTGGGCCCTACCCAAGACTTGAGGTGTCATGTATTTTTCATTCATATTTTTCCTCTTCTCCCTTATTTGTATTGCCTGTGCCTACATCTTGACAGCGAATAGAAACAAAGTGACATTGGCTGCAACCATGTCTGGTTAATGGCACATTTCTAGCCATTTCCTCTTGTTTTCCAGTAAGAATTTTGCCAATGGGCGCAACGAATAAGATAAGTTTTTAACAGAATGGAAACTTAGCTGATTTGCTCCAGATTTCTGGGGAGAATTTCTGGGTACACAATACTTCAATAAAATAGGCGCCCATGATTTATCCAGGTTTATGCTTCCCAGGTAGAATTTCCAGGTACCTAGTTCTTCATGATAACCAATGATCTGAACTCTTCTGAAATCCATAAAAATCTATAGGGGCTGAACACCGAGATCCAATCTCAAATAGAAAACCGAAATCTAGTATCACCGCATTCCTCCCTAGACTTAGAGATATTTTGTAACTTAGGTGCGAGCTGTGCCCGGTAGCGCTTACCTGAGCATCGTCCCGATCTATGCACGTCGCTGCTCTTCCGGCGTGGCAACGACATATAGAGGCATATAGCCCCCTGCTTGCAACTAAGAGAAAAATATCAATAAGTCTCAGGGCCGCTTGTTAAGACTACCAGCAATGCCAAGGTATTTAGTGAACTTAGGCTTTATTGATGGTGCGTGGGTAAATGAAATTTACCCCCAACTTTTTCAGCGAGCTTGAACATCTGCTGTCGGGGTACAAATTGCAAGGGGTAGGTACTCTGTCGTCCCCCTATCTTTATAGTGATTTACATGCGGGTGTCCCTGCGGCCACTCTATTTCTTCTACGTTTATTCTATGTTCGCATTTCCGTAGTTTGCGGTGACATGGACCCCTCTAGAGTTAGCACTTCAAGGATAGAATTTTTGGAGATTCTTGATGTTCCACGAGTTCTGCTCAGGTTTTCTATCCTTGTCTTCCAGGCTCACACATCTTTGTCAGAAGACGTGCATCACTCTGTATGGTCCTTCCCACTTTGGGGAGAGCTTATGACCGGAGGAGTTTTGCTTCCTACGGAGGACAAGATCTCCCGTATGGAGCTCCTGGGAACGGACGCGTCGGCTGTGATACCGGCGCAGCCCTTGCAGCTAGCGGGCAGACCTCACTATTGCCCGGCTATGGATCTCCTCAAGGAAATTGACATCATCAAGACGTTGTTTTTGCATACTTGTGATCGTCATAGGTAGATATCCGAGGAGATCCATATTTAAGCTCCGTGGGCAACACGGCTTTGGCCCCGTAGACAAGTGAAAAATGGGTCTCACCGGTTGATGTCATGGTCGTGGTCCGTAAGGACCACAGTACTGAGGGCACTTGGTCCACCCAGTTTTTGCCACAACCCTCGAGCCTGTTGAAGGTTGTGGTCCAAAGCCCTTGTAATACCTCCACATTGGCACGCTCCACTTGGCCGTTGCTCTTTGGGTGAGCAACGAATGCATAACATATCCGTGTCCCCAACTGGCTACAATAATCCTGAAATTCCTGGCTGGTGAATTGTGAGCCGAGATCGATGATTATGCGGTTAGGCACACCGAAACAACACACAATTCCTCAGATGAATTTGACAGCAGCATGGGCAGTGAGGGCCCTGACTGGTTCAACCTCTACCCACTTAGAAAACTTGTCGATGGCGACCAATAAATACTCATATCCTCCCACTGACCGGGGAAATTTTCCGATAGCATCCAGCCCCTAGACCGTGAATGGCCAAGAGATCGGGATGGTTTGCAGTGCTTGAGATGGCGGATGGATGTTCTTGGAATGAAACTAGCATGCCTCGTAAGACTGAACCAGGGCCTGGGCGTCAGCCAGGGCCGTGGGCCAATAGAATCCTTGCTAGAATGCCTTCCCGGCGAGAGCCCTGGATGCTAGGTGGTGGGAGCAGATACCTCCGTGAATGTCAGCCAGAAGGGCCTGGCCTTGTTCCCGGGGGATGGAGTGGAGTTTGACTCCCCCCTCATAGCATCGGTAAAGCTCACAGTCAATCAATACATACATCTTGGCTTCGCGGGCAATCCTTTCTGCTTGAACGTCATCTTTAGACAGCTCTTGAAACTTGAGGTAGCGCACCAGCTCCTCCGCCCAGGGGGGAGCCGCTCTTTTAGCCAGGGCGGCAACGGGAACAGGGTTGGAATCCTTCCCGGTTGGCGTCATGGCCGAACCTTGACAGGTAGCGGTTGCCGGGACAGCCCTCGGTGAAGATGTTGCTGGGTTCCGAACCGCTGCCTTTGAAGTCACCGAGGGCTTGGCAAGCCGCTCGATGAAGGTTCCCGCGGGAATGGGCAGCCGCTTTGCCGCTATTTGAGATAACTCATCAGCAATAACATTCTTCCCGCGGGGAATGTGCTCCAACTTGAGGCCATCGAACCGGCGCTCAAGTTTTCGCACCTCATCTACGTATGCCCACATTTGGGGGCAATCGTAGGCCTTGCTGACTTGATTTACCACCAACTCGGAGTCACCTCAGACTACCAGGTGTGAAATGCCCAATCCTGCCGCAATCCGGAGGCCAGCAAGCAGGCCTTCATATACTGCAGTGTTGTTGGTGGCGTCCTCATGGGAGAAAGCCAGCTAATCACGTACTTGAGGTGGTCTTCTGTGGGTGACACCAAAAGCACGCCAGCCCCCGCTTCTTCGATGGAGAAAGCTTCATCGAAATACATGACCCAACACTCCGGATCTTCCTTCCCACGAAGGGAAGAGTGAGGTTCCTCTTCCTGGATTGGTACTTCAGTCCACTCGGCCACAAAGTCCGCCATCGCCTTGGTCTTGATTGCAGTGGCTGATGACCCACAAGTATAGGGGGTGTATCATAGTACTTTCGATAAATAAGAGTGTTCAACCCAACGAGGAGCAGAAGGTGTTGACAAGCGGTTTTGATCAAGGATTCACTGTAAATACTAGCAAATGGGTTTTCAAGGGTATTTGGTAATGCAAGTAAATAAAGTACAAGTAAATAAAAGACAATAATAGTAATTGCTACAAGTTGCCCAATCCTTTCTAGAGCAAAGGACAAGCCGGTTGTGTAACTTATGATTACCAAACATTCCTGAGGACACACGGGAGTTTCTGTCGAGAGCTTTCGCTTCATGCTGCTAAGTAATCTTCATTGGTTTGATAAGTGTTATGGGGGTGAACCTGTGCTAGCGTACTACCCTTACTAGGACTATACACACTTGTGATTATACCCCCTGCAAGCATCTGCAAATATAAGAAAGTTATTAAGATAAATCTAACCATAGCCTTAAACTCTGAGATCCTACGCTCCCTGGTGCAATGGTTTCCGAACGGGGGTTTAGGTTTCTGTCGCTCCGGCAACCCCACAATTAGTAGCCAAATACACAATGCATTCTACTAGGCCCATAAATGGTGAAGTATCATGTAGTCGACGTTCACATGACACCACTAGTAGAATAACACCATAACATAAATATCAAACCATTAAATATTACTCAACATAGTTTCACTACTAACATCTCGACTTCTCCCATATCCTCAAGAACTAAATGAACTACTCACAAGACATCATATGGATCATGACCAGAGGTGAAATAATGGTAAATAACAATCTGAACATAAACCTTAATTCAACGGTTCCACTCAATAGCATCAACTACAAGAGTAATTAACACCGGGAAAGTTTCCCCTAAGAATTGGACAAGATTCAACTAAGATGTTACAGCGGGACGACGTGGTGATGGTGGAGATGGAGGTGCTGTTGCTGATGATGATGATGGTGATGATGATCCCGATGAAGTCCAGCATGATGGTGATGACGATGGCGACAATCTCCCCTCTCCGGGAAGGAATTTCCCGGCAGATTTCTCCCTGCCGGAGAGCTTTTCTCTCTCGGTGTTTCCCGCCTCGCAGAGGCGGCGGTGTCTATCTCTGATGCCCCCTAACGTAGGTTTTCGAGTACAACGATATATGCGAGGGGGCGATGGCAGTAGTGGTCCAGTGTGGCCTCACCACAGGGCGGCGCGGCTAGGGGTGGGCCCGCGCCCCCTGGTGGTGAGCCCACCCTGCTGCTCCTCTCGCCTCCTCCTTCTGGCTACCTTTGTCTTATGATATTATATGAATTTCTGGGTATTTCTCTAGAATTGTTGATCTTCAAAAATATGATATCTTGACGGTCCTTTTTCCAGCAGAATCCTAACTCCGGCAGCAAATTCTCCAACGATCATCAAACATGTAAAAAGAGAGGAAAAAACATAAGTATCATCTCTAAATATGAAATATATCAATGAATAACAGTAAATTGTGATACAAAATAGTGATGCGAAATGGACGTATCAACCCCCCAAGCTTAGACCTCACTTGTCCCCAAGCGAAAACTGAACTCGGTAAACATGACCACAGGTTTATGGAGTGAATTGTCGATAAACAAAATACGGACAAGAAGCATCACATTTACCAAGGCACAAGTTATAATAGATAGCAACTTCCCTTCATATAATATAGACTAGCAATAAGCAAAGGAAATCACAATAAAGATGTACAAGGTAAATCGTGATTGGTGATGGCAAACCTTTGTTCTTGGTCAGAGAACAATGAACAAACTATACTTATTTTTGAACGGAGCCTTTTATAACAGAGCTAATATAGCAAAAACCGCAAGCTCAACAAAACGAACTCTTCACAATCATAGAAAGCTTTCAAAGATATATTCCTTCCAATAAAAGCATTGTACTAAACAAAGGAAGATAGTAAACATGATTGAACAAATCAACATATGGACGAATGCAATATAACAACTCAAATGCTTGCTTGAGATAGAAGGGAATAGGTTGACTCAACATAAAAGTAAAAGACAGGCCCTTCGCAGAGGGAAGCATGGATTAAACATGTGCTAGAGCTTTTCATTTGTAAAACAGAGGTAAAAGTTGTTTTGAGAGGTGGTTGCTTTTGTCAACTACTAGCAACGGAGTTCTTGATATCTTCCATACTAAACAAGTGAGAGCGGTTCCGAGATGTTGATTAATTGGCACAATTGTGCTCTTTTATAGCTTGGCAATCCTCCCCACCTTTTCCTCTCTCAAACCATGGCTAACCGATTCCATCGGGTGCCCACCAACTTTCACATACCATGGAGGAGTGCCTTTTTTTCTTTTCTCTTTTTTTAGATTACAATGGTCTGACCAGTGTCGATGGATTTCGTGTCGCAAGAACACGGGGTACCACGCGATGGACCCAAAGATTTGAACGCAGGGGGCTGAATGTGGGAGATCTTGGATCACAACGAAACACGGTGACGGAAGCCTCAAGTCGTCGAACACACAACGCACTGCAGAGAGAGACACCGAGCTTTACCCAGGTTCAGGGCCCTCGTGGTGAGGTAAAAGCCCTACTTCCTGCCTTCTTGTATTACGATGCAATACCTCGCGAGGAGTACAAGGTCTTGGTTACAGAGCTCTCACTGGCCGGAGGTAGAAGAACCCACTTAGCCTAGCTAGGAGCCCGAAGATGAAGATTCGATCCCCTCTAAGGGGTGGCCTCCCCTCCTTTTATAGCGCCCTGGTCCTCCTTCCCCTTATCATCTTGGGGAAGGGGCTGCCACACATGGCCAAGGAGGGAGGACAGCTGTAGTCTTGATCCTTCCGTGGACATAGTCTTCGTAGAGTAGTGGCGCCGGTCCACAGGAGTGGGTGGGGGAAGCTGACGTCTTCCTCTGGCACCCTACACCATCCATGCTATTTTTAGGGGGATGGTCAACAACCACTGTGCCGCTGTACGCAGGCATGGCGAAAGTTGGTCTCCTCCCTATCGGGGGTAGCGTGGGCGGTACGCGGTCTTCTGCCCTTATCTTCTTGCTTAGCATGGAAACATGCCGAGCTGATGTGGACGTGGTCCCTCCCCTCACGAGAAATAGCTCGTGATGAGGTCTTCTGGTCCTTAGCAGTCTTAGCCGTCGTTCTCCTCATGAGGCGCCTCCTCATGAGGGTCTTCTCCACTGGCTTCGGTCGTCGTTCCACCCCTGGGCCGAAGCTGGGCCATTGAAGGGGCCCAGGAGCAGGTGGACCGGGATACCCCAGTATCCAGAACACCGACAGTAGCCCCCAGGAGCCTGGCCCATGAACGGCCCTCTTGAGGGGGCGAAGGGCCAGGGGCCCCCAGAAGCTGCTGGGCCCTCCAACGGCACGCGTCAACGCGCAGTCAGAGGACCATGGGAAGATGCAGAGCTGCGGACGCATGGCGCGACCGCAGCTAGTGAGACGAAACGGCGGGCGACGCAACAGTCCCTGAGGCATCAAACCATCATGATGGCACATCGCTTCGCTGCAGAGCGCTACGCCAATGCTTCGATTCCCGCGCTGAGATTTGACGCATCGATGCTGGCCGCGCCCCCTAAATACAGCCTCCTCGAGACCTCCGGCACCTCACCCTCTTCCTCCAGTGCCACTTCTTCCTCAACGCCCCCCAAGCAAATGGATCCCTCCGCCTCCTCCGCCGCCGCTGGATCGAGCTCGGGGGCGAAGCGCCGCGGGCGCCCCCCGGGCAGCAGGAACAAGGCAAAGATCCCCGCCCAGTGGACACCCGGCGCCGGAGGCCCCCTGCACATCGGGGCGCCGAGGCAGGATGAGGCAAATCGCGCCGCCCTGGGGGCCTCCAATGCCTTGACCCTTAGGGGTCCAGCGCCTGGAGGCGCTCTGAATGCGCCATCGCTGATGGCGGCGGCAGCTCCCCGCTCTCCGGGGAGCATCAACCGGGTGCTCTGGGAGGTGGAGGCCACCCTGGGCCCCCTCCCCCGGGCCGCGGATGGCCCGGGGCCGCAGGAGGCGGCACCGCCGGCGACCGGAGTGGTCGCGACTCCCCACCCCTGGCGGCGGAGATGCTGGGACCCCTCATTGCCCCGGGGTCCCGCTTCCTGGAGCTCCTCATCGTCATCCACGCCTGGAGCATCAACTCCCTCCGGCTACCCGACGCAGTCCGGAGGGTGATCTACGCCCCCGGCGCTTCCTCCGGAGAGGTCGCGCTGGTGGAGCAGAGCAGGCCAGAGCTTCTCTGGCCTGTGGACATCATCCTCGGAGCGGGCGGCAACACCGTCTTCTCCAGACACTGGAGGGCTTTTGCCCTCGGCCACCGCCTCCGTGTCGGTGACCACCTCGTCTTCTGCTTCAAGCTGGGGACGCTGGAGGCCTCGGTGCGGTCTTCACCGCCGCCGGCGTCCACCGCACCTACCCCCAGCCCGCGGTGCAGTAAAGGGGCGGCCTTGCCGCGGTAGCCTTCTGGGGAGGGGAGCTAGTCTCCTCCCCTCTTTTGCGATGTAGCTTGCGCCGGCGGGGTATGCCCCACCGTGCCTCTGTTTCTTCCCCCGCTGGGGGCTATCAATGAAGTCCTCTTTGCTATTTCGCTCCTTGTTGTTCATCATTGTCTTGGTCGTCCGCACGCTCGTGAGCCCTAGCGAGTTGTTAACGCCGACGGGAGGCCTCCCTGCGCCTCAGAGCTCATGACAGGGTCGGTGCCGGCGACGACATTGTACGATTCCTGAGACAAGTAGTTGAAGAAAGAATTGGAAAACAAAAAACCCCAAATCCCCAAAAACGAAAAACATGTCGATAAAACAAACGAAAAAATAAGGCGAATAAGATGCCCCTGTGACCGGCACAGGGACCTTCCTCGTCGTGAGGGAGCGCGGCACTATCTGTGCCAGCAGCTAAGAGCAAATTGCTGTGCGTGGCGATTCACGGGGCCTTCTTCATCATTGAGGGAAGCTGGACCCTCACGGACGCGGAAGCGTCCATGCTTAAGAGAGCCCATAGACCATCGACACCTCGTTAAGGGTTGCTCACGAGGTGAAGGGCCTGGCGCGGACCTCTGGATCTGCGTCTCCTTTGCAAGATGATTGGAGCGGCCTTGGTTTTCAGTAATCCTGCCGTGTTTGGCCTTCCTCGAGCGAGGGTAATCTTCCTGTGGATTCTAAGTGCATCGACGCGTCCTGACACCCTCGTGAGGATTTCTCACAAGGTGCGGGTCCTTAGCGGGTGCCTTGGGCACACCTTGGACTTTTCTCGAAGATTTTTTATTTTCTGGTGTACTTCGCGAGGAACTAAGCACCACGGGCATGTGGAGGTGATCGATAACGAGGCCGTCGCCCCTGATCAGAGCTCAGTCCCTTCAGGTTTTTCAGGCTTGCTATTTTCCGGGCGAAGGCCCCAGCACAGACACCGTGCCAAGCCCCCTTCTGCGTGGAGTACAACAAAAAATAAATGGACTTCATGCCATTTTAATATCATGCCGAAGCAGAGGCACTATAATGCGCTTTAACTTAATATCAGTGTTGAAGAGCAGTTTGAGCTGATACAAAGTGTCGTGACAACGGTCTTATCTCCTCGCGAGGAACCTATGGGTAGAACCTTCGCAGATGAGCTATGTTCCACGGGTTACCCACCGGCACGCCTTCTGCGGTTTCCAGTCGCGCGGAGCCTGGCCTGGCGATGTGCGTCACCTTGAAGGGGCCTTCCCACATTGGAGACAGCTTGTGTAGGCCCTCGCGAGAGAGTATCCTCCTCAGCACCAGATCGCCGACCTCCAGAGTCCTTGCCCGAACATGGCGGCTATGGTAGCGCGTAGTCCTTGCTGGTACCTCGTGGCGCGAAGCGCTGCTTGGCACTGAGCTTCTTCGAGCTGGCGGAGGCGGTCCTTGATGAGGTCCTCTTGGCGAATCTCGTTGAAGGCGAGCACTCTTGGCGACCCGAACTTGACGTCGGTGGGAAGTACAGCCTCCGCCCCATAGACCAAGAAGAAAGGAGTCTCCCCGATGGGCTTGGTGGCGGTAGTCCGAATGGACCACAGGATGGATTGGAGGTTGTCTAACCATTTTTTGCCGCAGGCTTCGAGCTTGGCGTTGAAGCTTCTCGTCTTGAGTCCCTTGGGGACTTCGGTGTTGGCACGCTCGGCTTGGCCATTGCTCCTGGGATAGGCGACTGAGGCGAAACAGATCTTGATGCCAGCCGATGTGCAGTACTCCCAGAACAGCTCGCTGGTGAACTGGCTGCCATTGTCGGTGATGATGCGGTTAGGCACACCAAAATGACAGACCAGCCCACGGATGAACTTGATTGCGGACCTGGCCGGAATGGTGCACACCGGCTTCACCTCCACCCACTTGGTAAACTTGTCGATGGCAACATAGAGGTAGCGGTAGCCCCCTTGCGCTCTAGGGAATGGACTGAGAATGTCCAGCCCCCAAACAGCAAAGGGCCAAGTGAGTGGGATGGTTTGCAGTTCCTGCGCCGGCTGATGAATCTGCTTGGCATGGAATTGGCATGCCTCGCACCTCTTGACCATCTCCGCCGCGTCCCAGAGCACTGAAGGCCAGTAGAAGCCGCTTCGATATGCCTTTGCAGCAAGGGTTGAAGCAGAAGCATGATGCCCACACTCGCCGACATGAATGTCCCTGAGAAGCTCTTGGCCTTGGTGAGTAGATATGCACTTCAGAGCGACGCCGTTTGGGCGACGCCGGTACAAGTCACCATCCTTGACTCAGTATCCCGAAGCTTGGCATACTATCCTTTCGGCCTCCGACTCGTCCTCAGGAAGCCTGCTGCTGACGAGGAATGCCTTGAGCTTGAGGATCCAATCCACTCCCTCCTGCCGCGCCAATGCCAGAAGGACGCGGTCACCCAAAGGAGGCCCACAGTCCAGAGCCCCCTGCTCTGGTGGCGGTGGCAAGGCAGGCGGAAGGGATGATTCTATCTATGATGGAGAAGCGGACGGCTTGAAGAGGCGCTCCTCGAAGATGCCGGCAGGTTGTGCCAGGCGATGAGAGGCGCGCTTGGCGATTTTGTCTGCTTCCACATTTTCTCCTCTTGGGATGTGCTTCAGCTCTAAACCTTGGAAGTGTTTTTCTATCTTTCGATGCTCCTCAAGATAAGCTGCTATGTGCTCATCCTTTGGAGTGTAGCTCTTGTTTGAGAAGTTCACAACCAGCTGTGAGTCTCCCTTGACGATGGGGCGCTTGATGCCCAAAGCATTCGCCGCCCTTAGGCCAGCGAGTAGTCCTTCATATTCCGCGATGTTGTTGAAGGCACCGGGGAGAGCTTAAGCAGAGCTTGTCCCTAGAGGGAGAGGTAAGGACAGCGCCAGCCCCCGCGCCGGGGAGGTTGAAGGCACCGTCGAAGTGCATAACCCAGAGGCCTAGGGCTTCTTCTCCTAGAAGCGTTGACTCCACCTCTGGAGGCTTGTCGACGAATGGATCAGTCCATTCGGCGGTGAACTCAGCCAAAGCTTTGCTCTTGATCACCTTGGTGGTTTTGAAGGAGATCTCGAAGGGCTGAAGCTCCACGGCCCACTCTGCCACCCGTCCGGTGACATTTGGGTTGCGTAGAATGGTTTCCAGGGGACGATTAGTGACCACCTTAATCCGGTGACCCTGGAAGTAATGACGTAGTTTCCTTGAAGCGATCAGCGGGGTGTAGAGCAGCTTTTGCTACATGGTGTAGCACTCCCGCGTGTCGCGTAGTACCATGCTGACAAAGTACACAGGCTTTTGCACCTTGGCGGTGTCCTCAGGAGTTTTCTCCTCTTGGAGTTTAGGAGCGTCGCTCTGTGAGAGCGGCTCGGTCGGCGAAGTTGCAGCGGGCGGCTCCTCTTGAGCGATAGAAGAAATTGCTGCCTCTACCTCAGGAGGAGCCCCCGGGCAAGGAGGATCAATTCCCTCTTTGGCGATTACCTTGGCATCCCGCTCAGGGATGAGGACAGTGCTTGCAGTTCTCAGGGTTGCTGCGATGTAGAGCAGCAAGGGCTCGCGGAACGTTGGGGCAACCATGATCGGTGGGCTCATGAGATATCTCTTCAGCTCAGCGAAGGCATTGTCAGCTTCCGGAGTCCACTCAAACTTCCCAGTGCGCTTCATGAGCTTGAAGAAGGGCAAGGCCTTCTCTCCACTCCTCGCGATGAAGCGCCCTAGGGCTGCCATGCATCCCGCGAGGCGTTGCATTTCCTCGAGATTGCGCGGAGGACGCATTTCTTCGAGGCCTTGACTTTGTCAGGGTTTGCCTCTATCCCGCGATGAGACACGAGGAACCCCAACAACTGTCCCAACGGTACACCGAAGGCGCACTTGGCGGGGTTGAGCTTGATATTTACCTCTCTCAGGTTGGCGAAGGTTTTTTTTTGAAACATTTTCCAGTGAGGGAGTCCCCCACAGCCCCACTTTATTAGAAATGAAAAGGTACAGAGATATTTACAGCTATGTACAACAAACTGTACAAAAAATTAGGGTAAACTAGCTAGCCAAGAAGAAAGTAAGGGAATATTATCTTTCTTAATTCTATACAACAGTAGAGAAACTTCATGAAAAAAGGAGGACTTCCAACCCCTGAAAGTTGGCCTGATATTCTTGAAAATCCAACCATTTCTCTGCTTCCAAATACACCAAAATGAGATAATCACAATCTCAAAGAAACAAGGACCCTTGAAAGAATTCTTTGCAGCCAAAAGGGAAGAAAGAGTATCTCCCGGATTCCATGGGATCTGAAGATAATTCCATATACGAGTGCTAAACATGCAGTTGAAGAAAAGATGTCTCCAGTCTTCCATCACATGTGCAGAACAAAGCACACAATCATTGTTATCAGTCACCTTCCAATGCCTTCTGAGAATCATGCCTTTGGTGTTAATTCTGTCATGCAAAATAAGCCAAGCAAAAAACGTGTGCTTCGAAGTACATTTGCTCTTCCAGATAGCACAAGAAGGATGATGAGTGGGAAGATTGCTGAAATGTTGTTTGTAGACAAGATTAGGTCTGAAAATCCCTTTTCCACTATTGAAAACCCAGGAATCATTGCTATCAGGAAGAAGCTGAAAACCATTCAATAAATCCTTAAGCTTGATAAACTCATCATGGGCTTCAATTGAGAGAGGAAGATGGAAATTTTGCGGCAGGGACTCAGCACCCATAAAATCCTTGATAGACTGAAGCTTATCCTTAGCATAGGAGAACAGTCTGTCAAACTGACAAGCAATAATTTGGTCATCCCAGAGATCTGACCAAAAAAGAATGGAAGAACCATTTCCCACAGCACACTTGGTCAATAACCTGTACTGATCAGAAAGTTTGATAATGCTCTTCCACCAAAAAGACCCAGCAAGAGTCACAGCATGAGGAACAACCTCATAGTAATAAGAATCCCAAATCAATTGAACCCAGGGGGTACTGTCATGATTGTAGAATTTATGCAAGTGTTTGAGCAAGAGAGCATTATTTTGAACAGAGAGGTTTAAAATACCTAATCCTCCCTTGTCCTTTGGCTTGCAAATCATGTCCCATGCAGCTAATGATTGGACTTTAGTTTTGTCTTTCTTCCTCCAAAGACAATGTCTTCTTGCTCTGTCAATGACATCCAGGATACCAACTGGGAGCTGTAGAGATAGCATGAAATATGTGGGCAAAGAGGATAGGACAGAGTTAACTAGCACCAATCTGTCTCCATAAGAGATAAAGGAAGATGTAGCAGAAAGTCTTCTTTCAATCCTATCAATCAGAGGAGATAAATCCTTGACGGCAGGCTTAGTTGTCCCCATAGGCAGGCCAAGGTATGTGAAAGGCAAAGAGCCAAGCTGACATTGGAAGGCCTGGGCCAGTAACAATGCTTTGTCATGAGGAACATTAATTGGGATCATAGAAGACTTGTGGAAATTAATCTTCAGGCCAGTAAAGGAGGCATAATGACTCAGAAGAGTCTTGAAGATCATCAGCTGGGAAATATCAGCAGGCAGAACAACAATAGTGTCATCAGCATACTGAATTATGGGGAAATCATCACCCACTGGGATTGGTCTAGAAAGTAAACCATTCTGGAAAGCAAAATTGAATAGAGATTGAAGCAAGTCAGCTCCCTACACAAAAAGAAGTGGAGACAGAGGATCTCCCTGCCTAACACCCCTCTTGCAATGAAAAGGCTTCCCAGGAACTCCATTCAAAAGTACACTGGATGAACCAGAAGACAAAACTTCTTTCACCCAATCAAGAAACAGATCAGGAAAACCTTTAGCTTTCAAAATGGCCAACAGTGCCCCATGGTCCAAAGTGTCAAATGCTTTTTCAAAATCAATCTTGAGAACCACAATTTCCTTTTTAGATTGCTGACATTGATAAAGATATTCAAATGACCAAGCCAGACAATCTTGAATTGTTCTATCCTTGATAAAACCATATTGATTGGCATGAATGGTTCTAGAAATAATAGCCTGCATTCTATTGGCAGCCAATTTAGTGAGAAACTTCAGACTGGAATTAGTCAGAGAAATGGGCCTAAAATCACTGATGAACTTAGGGGAATTGTTCTTTGGAACAAGAGTGATGAAAGATCCATTGATGCTCTGAAGAGAGACTTGTCCATGATGGAAATCTTGACAGAGATTAATGAAATCCCCCTTAATAATCTGCCAACATTTTTTGAGAAATAAGCCATTAAAACCAACAGGGCCAGGAGCTCTATCTGGCTTCATGTGCTTGACAATATTGGAGATTTCTTCTTCAGAGAAAGGCTGCACTAAAGACTCCAAATTATCAATAGGCTTAAGCACATTCTGCAACTGAAAAGGAGAATTAGGAGGTATTGAGACTCCCATTCTATTCTTGAAGCTGCGCCAAAAAGCATTGGCTTTTTCATGATGCTCAGTGAGAGTAGTGCCATCCTCATCCTTAATGGAAGCAATAGAATTGTGTCTAAACCTCTCAGTTGCTTTTGCATGAAAAAACTTGGTGTTCTCCCCACCAAGTTTAATCCATCGAATTGTACATCTTTTCTTCCAGTAATCAGACTGAGATTGAAGGAGACCTTTTAGATGAACTTTAACTATGTTTCTGAAGTTGAATTCAGGGACACTGAGAGTCCTTTCATCTTCTAACTGATCAAGGAGAAAGATAACCTTATTGCAATTATCAATGAGCAATTTAATATGAGAAAGGCTCTTTCCCCATTTTTTCAGAGCATGCCTCAAATTCTTCAGCTTGGCAGAGATGATATTGGCAGATGACATAGCTCTGACAGGTTGACTCCAAACCTCCTTGACAAGGTCAAGGAAACCAGGTTGTTCCACCCAATGATTTTCAAATCTGAAGATCTTTGCTTTTGGAATCTTGGTGGAAATGCTAACCACGCAAGGAGTATGATCAGAGGTAGACTTGCCAAGGGGGAGTACCATAGAATTAGGGTATGACAAAGTCCACTGGTAAGAAGTGAAAAACCAGTCAAGTTGCTCCAAAAGAGGCTGAGTTTGCATATTAGACCAGGTAAAGGATCTACCTTTCAAAGGTAATTCAATTAGCCCCAGATAACTGATGATCCCATTAAAGAGAAAAATATCATGCATATCTGCACCAGGCTTGTTCCTATTTTCAGGTGATCTCATAAAATTAAAATCACCCAGGATCAGCCAATTCTCATGCTGGGGTATGACTAAGTCATGAAGCCACTTCACAAAGACATCTCTCTTAGGCCCAGAGCAAGGGCCATAAACATTGACCAAAGTCCATGACTCATTATTTTGCTTTGAAGTAAATTGTATTTTAATGGCAGATCTGTGAATCTCCAAGAGCTTGCCATCAAAGACAGAACTATTCCAGAGCACAATGAGACCCCCAGAAGCACCAACAGAGGAGGAGAACACAAACTGATCAAATCTTTTCGGACAAAAGGATCTGATGAAGGAATGCTCAAAGGATTCACACTTAGTTTCTTGCAGACAGATGATATCACAGTTACTTTCATCAATTTTATTAAAAACTGCTAGTCTCTTGTCCTTGTCATTTAAGCCTCTAACATTCCAATCCAAAACAAGCCAATTCAGCATCCAAGATGGTGTACTATCCATGGAAAACCACTATAGTGAATAAAAAAGTGATCTGGATACCAGTCCACTTATAACTCAAATAATATAGCAAGCACTTATAGATATAACAATAACGTTGCTTCCACTCATAGATATAACAGTACCATTGTCTCACACATATAGAATTCAACAAGGGGAACATAAATATAGTCTGACTGCTGCCATAAACAAAAGACACAATAACTATCCCCTAGAGGGGAAAACATGAAACTGGGCACTTAATCATTTAAGCAGCTGAAGGAGAAGTGCCAGATGGAGCAGCCATAAGCTTTTCCATAGTCAAATCATCAGAAGATATCTCCAAAGCAATGCCCACAGACTGAAGCACTTTCACATGTGTTGGAGGAGTAACAATCTCTTCCTTCCTGGGCTTGGCCGACTTGGGCTTCTTCTTGGGCTCTGGCTGGTCCTTCATGGGCTCCAATCTATACCCATCCATTTTAGCAGCAAGTCTGGTGCATCTTCTGACCTCAGTAACAGAAATAGGCTCCTTCTGGCCTCCCCTGCTCCTTTTCCTCACAGCAGAGTTGGGCAAAGGAGTAGATTCATTTTCTAGCAGCATAATCGCAGGACCATTTTGAATGGGAATAACCTCTCTATTAACCACAATAGCAGGAGGCTTGTCAGCCAAAGCAAGCAGCTGTGAAACAATCACAGGAGGAGGAGCAAAAGGCACAATGGCAAGAGGGTTGAAAGGTTCAACCAAAGGAGCCAGAAAGTTCTGTTCAGTAGGCTGTAAAGATTCATCTTCAGAGTCCACCACCTCTTCAACAAGCACAAAATCTTCTGGAACATTGTTCACCAGGGCCACATTGACCTGTGGCTGAGCAGCAACCATCACCTGGACAGGCCCACCACCAGGCATGGCATGGACAGAGGAACTGGAACCTACCCCAGACACTGAAAAGGTGATATCGGAGAGAGGAAGCTGCTGAGCATGTGCTTGCTGATCTACCCACTGTCCATGCTGCAAATTATCTTCAGCAAACCCATCATCCCATTCTTGCCAGTTACCTTGATCAGCTGGTGGGACCCAATTGTCATGAGGAGGAACTGGACCCACAAGAACCTGAGGATGTGGGTTCCCATTTGCTGGCTCAGGTGACTCATCCCCTGGAAGCAAATCAGCCGGCTCACTAGTTAAAATGTAAGTTGGAATAGACCAGGACACCACATTGCCTCCAAAACGCTGTGGCTCTCTAATTACCATAGACCTGGGAACATCAGCCGTGCCACCATAAGCACAATGAACCAAAGTGCGAGCTGGTTCTGGGTCTTCTCTGATCCATCCCCTCATCTTGCCAAATTTTCCAACAGCTTCCCTGAGGAACTCTTCGTTCCGATAATCCATGGGGATATTCAGAAACATTAACCAGCTTAGGCGGGTGTACACAGTGGATCTAAAATTCTCTCCTTCATCATGACGCACAAAGTTCACCATAAATCCATGTCCAAGATTATGAGCTGGCTGCGCAATAAGCAAATCCCTAATAGCACTATTCTCCATGCGAAACAGCCCCAGACCAATAGCACTCTCCGCAAAACTAACAACATTCCAGTGCAAGTTGCCCTCGATATGGTCATGTACCTGGTTAAGAATGTCATCGATGTCCGCATCTTGAGGACGCGGAACGACTTGGGCGATTGCCCAAGATTCATGCCGACGAGCCGGGACAGCAGTAGGGGTGACGTAGAGACGAGCAGGACGTCCATCAGCACCCCAGGGCTCCAAGATGCCGAAGCCAGGCGGCAGGAAGCGGTGAGGATCAGCCGGAAAGTTCGCCATTGCGCCGCTGGCGAGGAGCAGAGGAGATGGAGCAGAGGGGCAAGTTGGGGAAACAGTGCAATCAGAGACGGAATCGTCAGGGATATTACCTTTTTCTGTCTTAGCCTCCTCACGCAAAACGAGAATGTCTGGAGGAGGAGATTTTTTAACCCATTGCATTGATTGCTTTGCCTTCCAACAATTACGCTTGACGTGCCCATATCTGAAACACGATTTGCATCTTATTTTACCAGTACAATTTTCTATCGTGTGAGACATGCTAAGGCAGCGTTTGCAGAGCCAGAAATCGTCAGGCATATCTGATATCATATTTGTGAAAGAGTCGTCTTGGGCTGAGAGAGGCGAGGCACCAATGGGCTTAGATACATCAGGCCCAGCAGCAAAGTCAGCCTTTGAATTTGAACATCCGCTAATCGTGCCTAAACCACTGCCTTCCTTTATTGGCAGAAAAGAGCCAAAAGGAATTTGTTCTTCAGAAGTAACAGACAGGTGATCAGGAATGAAAACCCCTACTGAACGATTAACTTGTGGGCAATTATAGCCATCTTGTTTCAGATCATTGGCCATTGCAGAAGTCAAAGGAAAAGCATAACCCGAGCAAGCTTCATACTTTTCTATTGTAGCAAAAGAAAGCTTTCTGGCAAGTGGCTTACCCTGATTCTTTGACAGAGAGGATTTCGTAGGAAAAGATTTTAAAGCCTTCAAAGCCTTCATGGACCTTCTCTTGCCTAGACTGATAATAGTCCACTCCTCTTGACATCCAGACTTCCAAAGATCAAATTCTCTCCTCCAATTCGGGCCTCCATTACCCCATAAGTGAAAATAACATTTGAAGGATTCACAAGAAAAAGATCTCATAGCATAAACCAGGAAGCCCACAAATCTCATAGAGACTGAAAACCTAAAGACCCTGTCAGATAACTGAATGACACAAAGATCATCACATAAACCTCCAATGCAAGATTCCAGAGCCAGACTAACAGAATCTTCATTAAGTTTGAAAGTGGCTCGACCAAACGAAACCGCCAGGAGAAAATGATCAGCTTTAGAGAGCGGATGAACCGTGGTCCGAAACCTTCTTTTGATCTCATCCGCAAAAGAGAAACCATGGGAGAAATCCAATTTCATGGCCATGGAGGAATGGACCGCATTAGAAGATCCCACTTCAATCAAAGGAACTGGATCTGAGATTTCCCTTGAAGGAACAGGGTGAACCAGACATCTTAGAACCCTAGCCACGTGACAGGGGAACACCATAGAAGAACCCATATCAATGATCTCCCCATTTTGAAGGAACTTTTTAGTGATCGCTTGCCCTTTAGCATTGATCAGGGCAACACAATCATTCGAAGACCACAGGTTTCCTCCAGATCCTCGATGAAGGTGTGACTCTCGCGAGTCTTGATGACGATGTCGTCGACGTAGGCTTCCGCATTTCTTCCCATCTGAGCCCCCAAGGCCTTACGCATGAGCCTTTGGAATGTGGCCCCTGCATTCTTCAGGCCGAAGGGCATACAAATGTAGTAGTACACGCCACAGGGTGTGATGAAGGCAGTCTTCTCTTTGTCCTCCCTTGCCATCTTGATCTGATGATAGCCGGAGAAGGCATCCAAGAAGCAAAGGAGGTCACAGTCAGCGGTGGAGTCGACGATTTGATCTATCCTTGGGAGTGGATAAGGATCCTTGGGACAAGCTTTGTTGAGACTTGTGAAGTCCACGCAGAGGCGCCCACTGCCATTAGCCTTTGGGACAACCACCGGATTGGCAATCTAGGTGGGGTGCGCTACCTCGCGTATCAATTTGGCCTTCTTTAGCTTCTCTATTTCTTGGACGATGAAGTCTTCTGCTTCACGGGGTGTGCCTGAGGGCACACGGCTAAGTGGTGCTCAATCACCTCCCTGGGAACACTGGGCATATCTGACGGAGTCCAAGCGAACATGTCAGAGTTTGCCCGCAGGAAGGTGACGAGCGCGCTTTCCTATTTGGGAGAAAGCCCTGCCCCGATGGTGACAAAGGTTTCGCAGCCCCCAGCCTGGAGCGGGACCTTCTTTGTAGCAGAGCGCTCTTGGGTGAACTGGGCCCTCCTCCCCGAGGGTACCGCAGCTTCCCCAATGCTCATGTCTAGCATCGGATGGACCAGGTCCTCGCTTGGAGTAGGCGATGCAGAGGCGGTGAACTTCTTCCCTGTCGAGCTCGGCAGGAGGGGCTCGAGAGAGGCCTTCTTCGCAGCAGCCCGCTCTTGTGACACGAGCTGCTTCTTCCTCGTGAGGTCACCGGAGTGCTCCAGCAGATCTTCATCAGCAGGGAACATGGTGGCGGCCTCACGGTAGACATGCTCCACATATCGGAGAGCGTCCTTTTTGTTGCAGCGCACGGTGATCATGCCGTTGGCGCCCGGAATCTTGAGGACATTGAAGCCATGATGCGTTGCCGCCATGAATCTCGCCAGAGCTGGATAGCCGAGAATGGCATTGTCCGACAGCGCAATGTAATTGTCCCGGGTGACGGGCAGGCGCACCTGCCCAATTGGCGTTGTAGACCCCTCTGTTACCCCGAAGAACGGTCGGGTTGGCATGAGCCAATGGTACGGCACCTGCATCTTCCTGAAGACCTCGACGGAGATGATGTTGAGGCCCGCCCCTCCGTCGATGAGAGTACGGTTGACGGCAATGTTATTGATGGTAGGCACGCACAAGAGGGGAATTGTGCCCACGCCCTTAGTGGAGGTCGGATTATCCTCCTCGTCAAAGCCGATCTTGCTAGTTCACCACTTCATCAAGCGGTTGCCGGCGTTGGGCTGTGCCGCCGTGATCTCTCGCGACAGCTGCTTGAAGTGATGATTAGACAAAGGAGCTTGGGCTCCACCCAGGAGGCAAGCGGCGAAGCCTCGCGGCTCTTGATAGCCCCCCTGGTTCTCTTCTCGATGATCATTCGCCGGTGGAGGCAGCGGCATCGGCTCGGGATCTGCACGAGACAGACCATCGCGGTGGCGACCCTCATCCCGGTCGTCGTCGCGGCGATCGCCCCGGGATCCACCCTTGCTGTGGCTACGGCTACTCCCACGGCGCTTGGTGACACCATTTTCTTCATGAAACTTTCGGACAATCCAACAATCGTCGGTATTATGGGTGTCCTTTTTGTGGAGGATGTAGTAGCGACGACGTTGACCTTTATCACGTTCAGAGCGGTCCCCGTAGTGCTGCTTATGATCAGGCTCCGCCGCGAGGACAGCAGCCTCCTTGCGCTTGGGGTCTTTGGACTTCGGCTTTGGGGGAAGCGCCTCCGGCAGGTTGTGCATGAAGAGCCTCCCCTTCTTGGCCTTGGCGCATCTGTCGGTGATCTCGAAGAGCCTGACGATGGAATTCAGCTCATCATTCACGGACAGCTTCTCCCTCATCTTGATGTCAGAGACGCCCGTGGAGAACGCGGAGATGACCTCCTCATTGGAGATCCGGGGAATCTTGTTCCTCATCTAGCTGAAGCGCTGGATGTACTGACGAAGCGTCTCGCCCTTGTACTGACGCACCGCCTTAAGATCATTCTTGGTGGCGGGGTGCTCATACGTGGGCATGAAGTTGGCGATGAACTGGCGGCACAAGTCCTTCCATGAAGTCACGGATTCATGAGGAAGATTCATGAGCCAAGTTCGCGGAGCATCTTTGAGGGCCATGGGGAACCAATTGGCCATCGCACGCTGATCTCCACACGCGGCTTGGACGGCGACGACGTAGAGCTGGAGGAATTCGACAGGGTTGGTGGTCCCGTCGTAACGCGCGCCGATGTCTGGCTTAAACTTGTCAGGCCAGACCACATAGCGTTGCTGGCGAGTGAGAGCAAGGCACCCGGGGTTGTAGATAGGGTCCCCGAGGGTCTTGATGTTCTTGCCAGCCTCGCCGATGTCGTCGATGGCACGGTCATGATTTTCACGGCGATGCTCAAGGGAGACACGTGCGTCTTTCAGAGCACGTTGGAAGATTTGGCAGCTGGGCTCCCCGCGCGGTGAAGATGCGGCGCGGGAAGCCACCTTCTTGGCCTTGGCGGCCTTCCCATCTCTGGCGCCCGGGGCGCGGCGCCCTGCCGTCGGATCTGGTTCTCCTGCGCCCTGGGCTCCTCCCTGGGTCGGGTCTTCGTTGGTGATGGCGATGAGCTCGGCGATTCGAGCGTGCCACCCCTCACGCCTGTCATCAGTGGGCTGATAGTGCAACAGCTCCTGCGCCATGGCGAGAGCCTGCGCAGGGGACAACTGACTCCCAGAACGAGCGCGAGAAGTGGCGGTGGCGGTGAAGGAGAGCGAAGGCTCTGTATGCTCGGACGGGAGGTAGGAGGACTCCAGATCTTCCTCCTCTTCCTCCCCGGCCGAGACGTCCCAACGATGGAAGATGGGCTCAGTCTACCCCCGAACGGCGTTGCGGCGATGAAGATGCTCGAGCCTTGCGTTGGCGTCGGCCATGTCGAAGCAGATCTAGAAGAAAACACACCACAGCCCCCTACCAGGCGCGCCAAATGTCGATGGATTTCGTGTTGCAAGAACACGGGGTACCACACGACGGACCCAAAGATTCGAACGCAGGGGGCTGAACGTGGGAGATCTTGGATCGCAACGAAACATGTTGACGAAAGCCTCGAGTCGTCAAATGCACAACGCACTGCAGAGAGAGACACCGATCTTTTCCCAGGTTCAGGGCCCTCGTGGTGAGGTAAAACCCCTACTTCCTACCTTCTTGTATTACGATGCGATACCTCGCGAGGAGTACAAGGTTTTGGTTACAGAGCTCTCACTGGCCAGAGGTAGAAGAACCCACTTAGCCTAGCTAGGAGCCCAAAGATGAAGATTTGATCCCCTCTAAGGGGTGGCCTCCCCTCCTTTTATAGTGCCCTGGTCCTCCTTCCCCTTATCATCTTGGGGAAGGGGTTGCCACACACGGGCAAGGAGGGAGGACAGCTGTAGTCTTGATTCTTCCGTGGACGTAGTCTTCGTAGAGTAGTGGCGCCGGTCCACATGAGTGGGTGGGGGAAGCTGACGTCTTCCTCTGGCGCCCTGCATTGTCCATGCTATTTTAGGGGGGGTGGTCTCCTCCCTGTCGGGGGTAGCGTGGGCGGTACGCGGTCTTCTGCCCTTATCTTCTTGCTCAGCACGGAAACGTGCCGAGCTGACGTGGACGTGGTCCCTCCCCTCACGATAAATAGCTCGTGAGGAGGTCTTCTGTTCCTTAGCAGTTTTAGCCGTCGTTCTCCTCATGAGGCGTCTCCTGATGAGGGTCTTCTCCGCTGGCTTCGGTCGTCGTTCCACCCTTGGGCCGAAGCTGGACCGTTGAAGGGGCCCAGGAACAGGTGGACCGGGATACCCCAGTATCCAGAACACCGACAACCAGCTCCCTTGCAAAATTAATGACGAGCAGATGAAGCATGCAAGTTGAGGGGTACTCAATTTAGTATGGAAGATAACAAACCCAACCACTACGTCCTCATGAGCTAAAAACAGTGGCACAAAACCAGAAGTATTTGAAGGTTTTTTAAAGGTAGCACATAAAAATTTACTTGGAATGGCTTGAAATACCATGCATAGGAATTTATAGTGGACTGTTTGGAAGTAACTTGGTTTTAGGGGAATTGGATGCATGAGAAGTATTCCCTCTCAGTACAGGTTTTTGGCTAGCAAGGCTGGGTAGCAAGCATAAGAGTTGCATGAAACAAACATACATATATATGATGGAAAACAATCATGCAAGTTTTCCTTGAAAGCACAAACGATTTTAACTTGAGAATACTAATGCTTATAAGCTAAACATGAAGGAAAACTGAAATGATGTATCTACTAACTCTTCCTTCTTTTTCTACTCAAACCTCAAGGTAATGTTGCTACTGACCAAGCTAAGTTTGCCAAAACCAACTAGATTTACTCATGCTCCCAAAGTGATACCAATACTAATCAACAAGACTAATCATATAAGAAATATTGCAAACTAAAATAAAGTGTACGGAAAGTAAATGATAAAACTTCTCATTAATATTTCTCAACCGCAACTCACACCAAGGGATACATAGATAACCAACTAAAGGAGGATACTTCCACACTGCAAACTATTCTATAAGATAACTTCTCCATTCATGATATGACTCTACTTGAAAAGTAAATGAGTAAAAGATAATGATGTGATACCGCGGCACTCCCCCAAGCTTGGAACAGACCAAGGGGATGCCTATACCAATGACAAATTACTCCTTCGGCGGTGGTGGTGAGTCTTTAATGAGCTTCTCAATAAGTTCCTTCAACTCATCAATCTTGTAGGTGAGATTGCGAATGATATCCGAATTGTGCCCAATCCGGCTCATGAACTTGTCGGTCTGTGAATCCCAACTCTTGGAGTTATTTCCCCAACCTTCTTCACTTTTTGAACTCTCTTTCTCTGCACGGTTAGAATGATCTATATCCCAACTAGAGGGTAATTTTGCTTTAGGCACCCTTTGGAATCGATGTTCATGTATTAGAGTATGGAAGGGGTTGTTGCCTAAAGAGGATGTCCTTGGAGCTAAGGAGTGACGTGAAACACCTCCTCCAGTTCTTATACGTGCACTCTTCTTGAACTTGTCATGACTTGTCACCACCCCAATGCTTGCAATCATGGTACTTGGGCGTGAGCTTTGGTCTTCTTCCATCTCTTCTTCTTCTTCGGCTTCACCCTCAACTTCTTCCTTCAGCTGGGAGTCCTGGTGATCATCTTCCGGAGGTGTCTTTCCCTTGTTGTCGCTTGAAGAAGCCATGATGCCTCTAAAACTAAGATCAATGTCCTGGCAGAAACAAATTGAAACGAAAACACGACGAGAGCACGATATACAGACCTCGGGCAATCCGGGGGGTTATATAGGCAAAAATTAAACATCAAAACAAAGTCACAGGAGGAAACTGGGACATAAATGAGTTCCGGGGTGGTCTCACCACAGGGCGGCGTGGCCAGGAGTGGGCCCGCACCCCCTGGTGGTGAGGAGCCACCAGACTCCATTTCCAACCCGTTTTCGTCTTGTGATTTTTCATATTTAATAAGAACGACAAAAATATAAGTAGAAAAGTTTAACGCGAACCTTTTCTGACTAGAACTGTTTGATGCGGCACGGTGTGTTAATGTAAATCACCGTCCAGTTGGGAACCCCAAGAGGAAGGTATGATGAGTACAGCAGCAAGCTTTTCCCTCAGAAAGAAACCAAGGTTTGTCGAATCCAGGAAAAAGCCAAACTCAAGAAGGTGATGCTCGCTAGCTTCGCGATAGCTCCAGACAATTTATAAGGCGCCTCGTCAAGTGCTTTGCTTTGCCAGCTACAACGCGGAACCTGCACACAACACAACCAAATACCTTGCTCCCAACTGACGATGAGGTTGTCAATCTCACCGGTTTGCTGTAAACAATGGAATGAGCATATCGAGTGGAAAGTAATAGTAGTATGCGAGTAAAGTAAATAGTGCGAGTAAAGTAAACAGGTGATAGCAATATAAAGAAAATAGGACCGGGGTCCACAGTTCACTAGTGGTGTCTCTCCATAAGATAAATAACAACATGTTGGGTAAACAAATTACAGTTGGGCAATTGATAGAATAAAGATAATGTGATATGTCGAGAGGATCACTATGAGATTTACTCTGGGCATTACAACAAGATATATAGACCGCCATCCAACTGCATCTATGACTAATAATCCACTCGCGGGGAATCAATCCGAGAACCCCACAAGTATTAAGTTGCGAACAACAGATAACTGCATTAAGCAAAGTGTGTAATGTAAACAAAGCATATGCCCTTGGACATAAGAATGTTGTTTTCTCCCTAGTGGCAATAGCACATCTACAACCTTAGAGGTTTCTGTCACTCCCCCAGATTAAATACAGGCATGAACCCAACTATCGAGCATAAATACCCCCTCTTGGAGTCACTAGTATCTACTTGGCCAAGATAGCTACTAACAACGGAGAGCATGCAAGATCATAAACAACATAGAGATAACATAAGATAATATTCAGCACAACAACTCAATCATAACACCAATATTCATCGGATCCCAACAAACACAACATGTAGAAAACATAAAGGTAGTCGCGATCATGTAAAGCAGCTCATGAGATCTAAACATGAAGCACATGGTGGAGAAGACAACCATCTAGCTACTGCTATTGACCCATAGTCCAAGGTAGAATACTCACTCATCGCGCCGGAGGCAAGCATGGCGATGAAGAAGACCTCCAGTGGCGATTCCCCTCTCCGGCAGGGTGCTGGGAAGAGCTTCTGGACCCTCCCGATCTTGGGTCAACAACGGCGGTGGATCGCGATGTGTTTCTGGAAAATTGATCGGGGTGCTTAGGTTTTTCCCATCGGGGGGTCTTTATAGGCGAAGGGGCATTGTCAGAAGTGGACCAAGGCGGCCTCACACATAGGGGGCGCGGCCAGGGCCTGGGCCGCGCCGCCCTGTTGTGTGGCCGGCCTGTGGCCCCTCTCCGTCTCCTCTTCGGTTCTCTGGAAGCTTCGGTAAATTTCTGGATATCTGGCTTTTGTTTCGTCCAATTCCGAGAATATTTCCTGTGTAACTTTTCTAAAACACAAAAACAGCAGAAAACAGGAAACTGGCACTGTGGCATCTTGTTAATAGGTTAGTTCCAGAAAATGCATAAAAATGCCACGAAGTGTAATGAAACACTAAGCAAATGGTGTGAAAACAAGCATGGAGCATCAAAAATTATAGATAGGTTTGAGACGTATGACTGTTACCTATTCGGAAATTGACTCTGCAGATTCCTGCATATGCTCTTTGATAAATTCTTCTGGAGTTATCATTTGAATAACATCTTCATTATAAGAATCTCTAGAAATATAATGCTTGAGTCTTTGCCCATTCACCACTTGCATAGTGTTATCTTTAAGCGAAGCAATCTTTACCGCACCTAAGCGATACACCTCGTCAATAACAAAAGGTCCTTCCCATTTTGATAGTAATTTTCCTGCAAAAAATCTGAGACGAGACCTATACAATAGAACTTTCTCACCAACATGAAACTCTCTCTTAAGAATTCTCCTATCATGCCATTGTTTGACTTTCTCTTTGAAAAGTCTGGCATTCTCATAAGCTTTGTTTCTCCACTCATCTAAAGAACTCAAGTCAAGCAACCTTTTCTTACCGGCAAGCTTAAAATCCCTATTAAGCTCTCTCACAGCCCAAAAAGCTTTGTGTTCTAATTCTAAGGGCAAGTGACATGCTTTTTCGTAAACCATTTTGTAAGGAGACATGCCCATGGGGTTCTTATAAGCAGTTCTATAAGCCCATAAAGCATTGTTCAACTTGCTAGCCCAATTTTTCCTAGATCTATTAACAGTCTTCTGCAAGATAGACTTGATCTCCCTATTCGATAACTCTACTTGCCCGCTAGTTTGGGGATGATAAGCAGAAGCAATTCTATGATTAACGTCATATCTAGCAAGAGTTTTCCTAAAACCGCCATGAATAAAATGAGAACATCCGTTAGTCATAAGATATCTAGGCACACCAAACCTAGGAAAAATAACATCCTTAAGCATTTTTAACGAGGTATCACCATCGGCACTCTTCGTAGGTATAGCTTCTACCCACTTAGTAACATAATTAATAGCAACAAGTATATGAGTATAACCTTCTGAAGGAGGAAAAGGACCCATAAAGTCAAATCCCGAACAATCAAATGGTTCAATAACAAGAGAATAACTCCTAGGCATTTCATTACGTCTAGAAATATTACCAACTCGTTGGCATTCATCACATGATAAAACAAATTTTCTAGCATCTTTAAAAAGGGTTGGCCAATAAAAACCTGATTGTAGAACCTTTTGTGCAGTTCTATCTCTAGCATGATGTCCTCCATAAGCACTACCATGGCATTTTCTCAATATCTCTTGTTGCTCATACTCTGGAACACATCTTCGCATAATACCATCAAATTCCTTCTTTTCTGAGCTGTAAAGGTTGGAGGCAAAATACCTGGAAACAATAAAGTTAGCATAATCAGCATACCAAGGATTCTCTCGCGAAGTTACCTTTATTGAAGCCAACTGTTCATTTGGATTACTATCATTAACATGAATAGGATCAAAAGAAATGTTTTCCAACCTAGACAAATTGTCAGCAACAGGATTTTCAGCACCTTTCCTATCTATGATATGCAAATCAAACTCTTGTAAAAGCAACACCCATCTAATAAGCCTAGGGTTAGCATCCTTCTTTGACATAATATATCTAATAGCAGCGTGATCAGTATGAATAGTAACTTTCGAATCTACAATATAAGGTCTAAACTTATCACATGCAAAAACAACAACAAGAAACTCTTTTTCAGTGGTAGCATAATTCTTCTGAGCAGCATCAAGAGTCTTACTAGCATAACGAATAACATTCAACTTCTTATCTACGCGCTGTCCAAGAACAGCACCCACAACAAAATCACTAGCATCACACATAATTTCAAAGGGTAAATTCCAATCAGGTGGTTGAACAATAGGAGCAGTAGTTAAAGCCTTCTTAAGAGTTTCAAAAGCTTCCTTACAATCATCATCAAAAACAAATGGAACATCTTTTTGAAGAATATTAGTAAGAGGCTTCGAAATCTTAAAGAAATCTTTAATAAACCTCCTATAGAAACCAGCATGACCAAGAATACTACGAATACCTTTAACATCTCTGGGATAGGGCATTTTCTCAATTGCTTCAACCTTTGCTCTGTCAACTTCAATACCCCTTTCGGAGATTTTATGTCCAAGAACAATTCCTTCATTCACCATAAAGTGGCATTTTTCCCAGTTAAGAACAAGATTAGTTTCTTCACATCTCTACAAAACTTTATCAAGATTGTGCAAACAATTATCAAAAGAAGTTCCATAGATGGAGAAATCGTCCATGAATACCTCCATAATTTCTTCACAAAAACCATGAAAAATAGCAGACATGCATCTTTGAAAAGTAGCAGGAGCATTGCACAAACCAAAAGGCATATGTATATAAGCATAAGTTCCGTAAGGACAAGTAAAAGTGGTTTTCCCTTGATCTTGCTTTTTAACAGCAATCTGAGAGAAACTAGAATAACCATCCAGAAAACAAAAATGAGTTTTCTTAGATTTTTTTTAAGAGTTTTCTTAGATAACCTCTCTAGCATTTGATCTATAAACGGTAAAGGATAATGATCTTTCTTAGTAACTTTGTTGACCTTTCTAAAATCAATGCACATCCTATAACCAACTACTACCCTTTGAGGAATCAGCTCATTATTCTCATTAGGCATAACAGTGATACCTCCTTTCTTAGGAACACAATGAACAGGATTAACCCATCTACTATCAGCAATAGGATAAATAATACCAGCATCAAGGAGCTTCAATACCCCATTTCTTACCACTTCCTTCATCTTAGGAATTAAGCGGCGTTGATGTTCAACAACTGGCTTTGCATTTGGCTCCATGTTAATAGCATGCTGACATATAGTAGGAGAAATCCCTTTTAAATCATCAAGAGTATATCCCATAGCTCCTTGGTGTTTCCTCAATGTTTCTAATAACCCTTCTTCATCCTTTCCTGAAAGTTTAGAACTGATAATAACAGGATATATCTTCTTGTCATCAATATAAGCATATTTAAGATCATCAGGTAAAGGTTTTAAATCAAAAATAGGATCTTCCTTGGGTGGCAAAGTGGTACCCAAATCCTCCACAGTTAAATTGTGCTTAATCAATGATGGTTGATGAAAAAGAATATCGTCAATATCATCTCTTTCTTCCCTGAAGACTTCACTTTCATGGTCCTCCATAAATTGATGCAGAGCATTATTAGGAGCAAGAGCAATAGAGGCAAGCTGCTCAACTCGAAAATCTTCATTAGGCAATTCATTTTCATAAGGAGCTTTAGTAAACTTAGAAAAATTAAACTCATAAGATTCTCAATCAAACTTAGTCAAAAATTTCTCCTTCTTACAATCTATAACAGCGCCACAAGTATTCAAAAAGGGTCTACAAAAAATAATAGGACAAGTTTTACTAGCTTCTTTGCCAAGTACTAGAAAATCAGTAGGATATTTAGTCTTACCACATAGAACTTCCACATCTCGAACAATACCAATTGGCAAGACAGTCTCTCTGTTAGCGAGCTGAATAACCACATCAATATCTTCAAGTTCACAAGGGGAAATTTCATGCATGATTTCTCTGTAAAGCTCATAAGGAATATCACTTGAACTCGCACCAATATCGCATAAACCATAATAGCAATGATCACCAATCCTGGTAGAAAGCACAGGAACACTTGTTTTCCTAGATCTACTAGGATGTGAAACAATGTTAGAAGCATCTTCACAAAAGACAATATGTTCATCTTCTACATTTTTAGTAACAAAGTCCATCACTATAGCTACAGGAGACTTAATTGTAATTTACTCATCAGGTTCTACAACTTTCTTTGCACTTTTCTTAAGCACACTAACTAAAGTAGAATGTTCCTTTACCCTAGCAGGGAAAGGCATTTTCTCAAAATAAGGCTCAGGCAAAATGCGATCAACAGTACAAACTTCAGTAGTTCTAGCAGGAATACAACTAACAGTATCTTTATAAGGCTCATGATATTTGTTCCAATCTTTGGAACATCAAGATAAGAGGCAAAGGCCTTAAAGCAATTAGCAAGTATTTGGGAATCAAGACCATAAATAGCACTAACATTGAGAAAGTAATCGGTTCCCATAAAAGCTTTAATGCATTCATAATCATAATTTATACCTGACTTCCTACCTTTGTCGTTCTCCCATCCTTCAGTATTTTCTTGAATACGGTCTAGAAGATCCCATTTAGCTTATCCTATCATATGTGTAAATGATCCAAAGCAAGAAGCATCTAATAAATCCTTGTCGTGAAGAGCAAGCCTTGCATAAAAGTTATCAATAACAATATTACTGGGGAGCTCATGAATGGGGTATTTGAGCATTACTGACTTTCTCCCCCACGCTTGGGCAATACTCTCTCCATCATGAGGCCAAAAGTTATATATCTGATTACGATCTTTATGAATCTCACTTGGAGGATAAAATTTGGAATAAAAAAGAGGTACAATTTCCTCCCAGCCAATAGATGGACCATCCTTTAGCAGCCTATACCACTCCTCAGCTCTGCCCTTCAATGATAAAGAGAATAGCTTCCTCTTAACCTGGCTTGATGAAATACCAGCACACTTGAACAACTCGCATAATTCATGTATAAAGAGTAAATGATCACTCAGATTGACAGTTCCATCTCCTAAATAGCAGTTATTCATAACGCGTTCAACAATTTTCATTGGTATTTTAAAAGGATCTAATTGAGCAGGCAGTGGTTCATCCTCTACCGTAACAGAGGCAGTATTGTTCCCAAATAGGGGACCAAATGGAGAATTCTCCATAGCAAGATAAAATAAAAGACAAAAACAAAAACAAAATACTCACAGCAAAGGTTACCTTTACCAATTCCACTCTTCAATAGCGCTTCACTCCCTGGCAACAGCGCCAGAAAATAGTCTTGATGACCCACAAGTATAGGGGGTGTATCGTAGTACTTTCGATAAATAAGAGTGTCGAACCCAACGAGGAGCAGAAGGTGTTGACAAGCGGTTTTGATCAAGGATTCACTGTAAATACTAGCAAATGAGTTTTCAAGGGTATTTGGTAATGTAAGTAAATAAAGTACAAGTAAATAAAATACAATAATAGTAATTGCTGCAAGTGGCCCAATCCTTCCTAGAGCAAAGGACAAGCCGGTTGTGTAACTTATGATTACCAAACGTTCCTGAGGACACACGGGAGTTTCTGTCGAGAGCTTTCGCTTCATGTTGCTAAGTAATCTTCATTGGTTTGATAAGTGTTATGGGGGTGAACCTGTGCTAGCATACTACCCTTACTAGGACTATACACACTTGTGATTATACCCCCTGCAAGCATCCGCAAATACAAGAAGTTATTGAGATAAATCTAACCACAGCCTTAAACTCTGAGATCCTACGCTCCCTGGTGCAATGGTTTCCTAATGGGGGTTTAGGTTTCTGTAGCGCCGGCAACCCCACAATTAGTATCCAAATATACAATGCATTCTACTAGGCCCATAAATGGTGAAGTATCATGTAGTCGACGTTCACATGACACCACTAGTAGAATAACACCATAGCATAAATATCAAACCATTAAATATTACTCAACATAGTTTCACTACTAACATCTCGACTTCTCCCATGTCCTCAAGAACTAAACGAATTACTCACAAGACATCATATGGATCATGACCAGAGGTGAAATAATGGTAAATAACAATCTACACATAAACCTTAATTCAACGGTTCCACTCAATAGCATCAACTACAAGAGTAATTAACACCGGGAAAGTTTCCCCTAAGAATTGGACAAGATTCAACCCAAGATGTTACAACAGGATGACGTGGTGATGGTGGAGATGGAGGTGCTGATAATGATGATGATGGTGATGATGATCCCGATGAAGTCCAGCACGATGGTGATGACGATGGCGATGATCTCCCCTCTCTGGGAAGGAATTCCCCCGGCAGATTTCTCCCTGCCGGAGAGCTTTTCTCTCTCGGTGTTTTCCACCCCGCAGAGGTGGCGGTGTCTATCTCTGATGCCCCCCTAACTTAGGTTTTCGGGGATGATGATATACGCGAGGGGGCGATGGCAGTAGTAGGCCAGGGTGGCCTCACCATAGGGCGGCGCGACCAAGGGTGGGCCCACGCCCCCTGGTGGTGAGCCCACCCTGCTGCTCCTCTCGCCTCCTCCTTCTGGGTACCTTCATCTTCTGATATTATATGAATTTCTAGGTATTTCTCTGGAATTGTTGATCTTCAGAAATATGATATCTTGATGGTCCTTTTTCCAGCAGAATCCTGACTCCGGCAGCAAATTCTCCAACGATCATCAAACATGTAAAAATAGAGGAAACAACATAAGTATCATCTCTAAATATGAAATATATCAATGAATAACAGTAAATTATGATACAAAATAGTGATGCAAAATGGACGTATCAGTGGTCGCAGCAAAGTGTAGGTCGAAACCTGATAGCTCCATTGCCCACTCTGTGATGCGCCCGGTGGCGCTGCGATTGTGCAGCACTCGCCCCAAAGAGTAGGAGTTCGCCACTATAATGCGGTGCAACTCAAAGTAGTGTCTTAACTTCCGTGAGGCAAGCAGGACGCCTAGGAGCAGTTTTTGCACTTGAGTATACCCAAACCTGGCATCCCTAAGCACTGTGCTGATAAAGTAGATGGGTGATACATCGCAAACGTATCTATAATTTTTGATGCTCCATCCTTGTTTTACACCAATTGCTTTATGTTTTGTTTACACTTCATGGCATTTTTATGCATTTTCTGGAACTAACCTATTAACAAGATGCCACGGTGCCATTTCCTGTTTTCTGCTATTTTTGTGATTCAGAAAAGTTACACAGGAAATATTCTCAGAATTGGACGAAACGAAGCCCGAAGTTCCTATTTTTCCCGACACGAGACGGAGTCCAAAGCAGAGACGGAGGAGGGCCAGGAGACAGCCACACCACCTGGTGGCGCCCCCCCTCTGGCCGTGCCAGGGTGTGGTGTGGGCCCCCTGGCCACCCTCTGACATCGCCCTTCCGCCTATAAAATCCATCCGACGCAAAAAACCCTAAATCAATCGGCATCCATCCATGAAAAGTTCCGCAGCGCCGCCGCCATCGAAGATCAATTTTGGGGGACATAAGCCTCAATTCCGGCACTATCCGGATGGGGAATTGCCCCTGGAGCTATCTCCATCGACTCCACCGCCATCTCCATCGACGTTGCTGTCTCCTATGATGAGAAGGGAGTAGTTCTCCCACGGGGCTGAGGGCTCTACCGGTAGCTATGTGGTTCATCTCTCTCTCCCATGATGTGATCTATATGTGATCATCAGCTTTGTATCTAGTTGAATTAGTAGATGTTACTCTTCATCTATTACTCAAGTGGTTTTATTCTTGTAATCTCCGAAGACACCTTGTCCCATGATGTGAAGGTGATAGTGTGCACATTATGTGTGTCTCTTAGGCTAAAAATTGGTAAAATTGGTTCCATACCATTAAAAGATCCAGACTTTAGAAAAATACCACTAAAAGTTTCATCTTTAGAAACATACCATCCAAAGCTTGCTCCGTTATAGCCTTATACGATGGCCGTGAACTCCATGTCAACTGGACTAAAAACTAATCGACCAGAACCTAAGCACCAACTGTCTGCCGGCGCCATGCTCCTATGAAGATCGATGCTCTATTCTTGACCACCTGCAGGTTATTCTTTCCAGGAGTGATCTCCAAGAGTTCAAAATTTTCCCATTCTAATCTCTATGCAGTGATTCGTGCTCTAGCAACAACGAAATCGTCCTCAAACCAAATCACTGTCGTCCGCCTTTTCTCCAAATTTGGGCGGCAATGACCTGCTCTCCTTCTCCTTTTGGTAATCCTGGAATCTGCTTGCGACAACCGTTGTACCCACCAAGTTTCATTTGTTGCTTTGCCTTGTACATGGAGAACACGAATGGCATTTGGTTCACGCCGCTGTCGGCACCCGAATCCTTCCTGTCGCCGTAGACCTCACCAACACCCTACGCCGTGTCCAATAGGTTCACCTTGCTCGCCTTAGACTCCCTGCCAAAGGAATTAAGTCATGGCACCAGAAATCGACTGATTGGGCATCGCCTTCCTCTGTTCCGGTAGGTCGCTGCCACGCCATCGATCTCCTGCACCAGCTAGTCCCATGCCTCCTCTTTTGGTTTCTCTCAGTTCCGTGGTCCTCCCAAAACCACCGATGCTTCCCACAAGTCCGAGGGTCCCCGAGCCGAGCTCCTGGCATCGGTCGGTTCTGCAGTCCGCCATCGACAACATGCTTTCTGGCCGCGTCCCACAACCCCTGCTAATCCCGTGGAGCATTCGGAGGAGGAGCGCCGCCACTGGGAGGTACACCGCCGGGGGTTATGCCGCCGGCGCCGGGTGTTCTTCGTTTCGGCTGGGTTGTGTGCGTGTTGGGTCAAAATTTGTTTTTATTCTCGTTTGATGGTGGAGTTCACGACGATGGTACAAGCCTATAACGGAGCAGGCTTTGGGTGGTATTTTACTAAAGGCAACACTTTCAGTGCTATTTTTCTAAAGTCTAGATCTTTTAATGGTACAGAACCAATTTTCCCCTAAAAATTACAGTTATACTTATCATGAGTTATGATTTGAGTTGGATGTCTCTATGAATTGTTGGTGTTTGTCTGGAACCATCTAGTGTACTCAAGGTGATAGTGTGGGGTAATCTAGATTGTGGAATGCAAACTTTAAGGAGTGCTTTGTAGCCCTATGCATGATTAGTGTTTGTTATCCAACCAGAGAGTAGTTCAGTGTAGCATAGTGAAGAATGATATTTATGTGTTCAATTATGTTATCTTTGTTGAGAGTGTCCACTCGTGAAAGTATGATCCCTAGGCCTTGTTTCTAAGCATTGAAACACCGTTTACAACCAGTTCTGTTACATGTTTGCTCACAGCGATTTTTTTTCAGATTGCAATTACCACTTATAATCATCCATATTACTTGTATTTCACAATCTCTTCACCGAACTAGTGCACCTATACATATGACAAGTGTATTGGGTGTGTTGTGGACACAAGAGACTTCTTGTATCATAATTGCAGGGTTGCTTGAGAGGGATGTGATTGTTGGCATACACCCGAAGGATTCTGTTAGCCATGGTTTGTGAAAGGAAAAGCGGGGAGGAGTGCCAAACTTTATAAAAGAGAATGTAAATGCCAATTTTTCAAAAACTCGGAACCGCTCTCAACTTGTTTAGTACGGAAGATAGCAAGAACCCCATCGCCAGTTGTTGACAAGAACAACCACCTCTCAAAACATTTTTTATTTCTGTTTTACAAATGAAAAGCTCTAACACATGTTAAATCCCTGTTTCCCTCTGCGAAGGGCCTTTATTTTACTTTTATGTTGAGTCTTCATCTTCTATCATACGCACCGATAAAGAGAGCATAGTTGTCATTCTGAGTATAATGTGCATAGTCCCAAAAATTATTATTTATTGATTCATGATTATGGTATTGCTTGTTCTCAAATTATTTGTATCTGGTCACCCTTTTGAACTTTGAAGGTGTCCTATGCATTTATGTTTTGCTATTCCATGAGGGACAAGCTGAATACCACTTTGCTATGTTTTCTCTATGCTCGAAACAAACAATTGACTTTCAATGCATTATTATACATGATCTTTTGTTTGTGTTACTTTTCATGTTGTAACATGGTTGCTAAGTTCTATTGTTAAAGTTATATCTTTTATGCCCATGTTTAGAGTACTTTGATCTCAGCTTACAATGCTTTACATTGATTTGATCAAGTTTGTGTTGGGTGCATGTCACCTCAAAAATTATTATTTTGTTATCACTTGCCTACTCGAGGATGAGGAGGAGTTAAGCTTGGGGATGCTTAATATGTCACAAACGTATCTATAATTTTTGATGCTCCATGCTTGTTTTACACCAATTGCTTGTTTACACTTCGTGGCGTTTTTATGCATTTTCTGGAACTAACCTATTAACAAGATGCCACAGTGCCAGTTCCTGTTTTCTGCTGTTTTTGTGTTTCAGAAAAGTTACATAGGAAATATTCTTAGAATTGGACGAAACGAAGCCCAAAGTTCCTATTTTCCCGATACGAGACGGAGTCCAAAGCAGAGACGGAGGAGGGCCAGGAGGCAGCCACACCCCCTGGTGGCGCGCCCCCCTGGCCGCGCCAGGGTGTGGTGTGGGCCCCCTGGCCACCCTCTGACATCGCCCTTCCGCCTATAAAATTCCTCGGATGCAAAAACTCTAAATCAATCGGTGCCATCCAAGAAAAGTTCCGCAGCGCCGCCGCCATCGAAGAGCAATTTCGGGGGATATAATTCTCTGTTCCGGCACTCTGCCGGGATGGGGAATTGTCCCCAGAGCTATCTCCGTCGACTCCACCGCCATCTCCATCAACGTTGCTGACTCCTATGATGAGGAGGGAGTAGTTCTCCCCCGGGGCTGAGGGCTCTACCGGTAGCTATGTGGTTCATCTCTCTCTCCCATGATGTGATCTATATGTGATCATGAGCTTTGAATTAGTAGATGTTACTTTTCATCTATTGTGCTACTCAAGTGGTTTTATTCTTGTAATCTCTGGAGACACCTTGTCCCATGATGTGAAGGTGACAGTGTTTGCATTATGTGTGTCTCTTAGGCTAAAGTGTATAGTTATACTTATCACAAGTTATGATTTGAGTTGGATGTCTCTATGAATTGTTGGTGTTTGTATGGAACCGTCTAGTGCACTCAAGGTGACTGTGTGGGGTAATCTAGATTGGGGAATGCAAACTTTAAGGAGTGCTTTGTAGCCCTACACATGATTAGTGTTTGTTATCCAACCAGAGAGTAGTTCAGTGTAGCATAGTGAAGAATGATATTTATGTGTTCAATTATGTTATCTTTGTTGAGAGTGTCCACTAGTGAAAATATGATCCCTAGGCCTTGTTTCTAAGCATTAAAACACCGTTTACAACCAGTTCCGTTACATGTTTGCTCACAGCGATTTTTATTTCAGATTGCAATTACCACTTATAAATCATCCGTATTACTTGTATTTCACTATCTCTTCGCCGAACTAGTGCACCTATACATCTAACAAGTGTATTGGGTGTGTTGGGGACACAAGAGACTTCTTGTATCATAATTGCAGGGTTGCTTGAGAGGGATATCTTTGACCGCCTCCTCCCTGAGTTCGATAAACCTTGGGTGATCCATTTAAGGGAAACTTGCTGCTGTTCTACAAACCTCTGCACTTGGAGGCCCAACACGATCTATACGAATAGAAGCATTCGTAGACATCAACGAGGCGCTGCACTAGGCATCGCTTCTCCTGCGTAGCCCTCTGCTCTTGCGTAAGGCCTAGGTCAGCTTCCTCCAAAGGTGGCATGGCGGGGCCGGGCTGCACGGAACAACCCGCGACTCTAGACTCAGCCAGCTTTGGGTCTTCTTCTCGCTCCGCCACCAGCACCGCGCTTACCACCTATGAGGTGGCTGCCACATAAAACAGCGGTGGCTCATTCGGTCTTGGGGCGACCAAGATGGGTGGTGAGCCCAGGTACTCCTTGAGGTCCTGAAGGGCGGCTTTGGCTTCCGGGGTCCACTACACGGGCCCCGGTTTCTTCAACAGTTTTAAGAAGGGCAAAGCACATGCGGGTCAGGTGTGCGAACATGTGGCCCGTCATGGCACATGGGTCGGTACTGGACGCATGGATGTGTCCAAGAGGGGAAGTTCCTGGACTAGGGTTGACCGACGAGGACGTTGGTCTTCTAAGGGGGTGAGTGTGTGATATCCTAGCCTAGGGCTTGATAGGATTGATAGGATCCTTATATCAACAAGGTATACCTTCTTTTCTGGAAGCTCATCTGAAAAGAACTCCAGGTTAAGCGTGCTTGGCCTGGAGCAATTTGAGGATGGGTGACCGACCAGGAAATTGTTCCCGGGTGCGCACGAGTGAGGACAAAGTGCGTAGAAGAGACTAGTGCTGGTCTGTGGGGCCAGCCTAGAGATCCTAGAGAGCTGTCAGGGGTAACAGGCCCGAGCCACGGGGTGGTCGGGGTGTTACAGTTGTCATCATCCTCTTCTTCTTCATTGTCTTCCATTGTAACCCTCTTTCTTCGTGCTTAGTCCAACAATTGTAGCTAGGCATAAAACCGTGCTGAAGCAGGTGCAGTGAAGGATTTTTGAGGAAGAGTAATTCTTCTAATTCTCACACACACTACATGGACAGATAGCAAAACCATTCCGCTTGTTCGCATCAGCCACACAAAGAAAACCCTGCAAGCCCCTAATGAACTCGCTTGAGACTCGGCTACCGTACATCCATTGCCGGTTCATCTGCATTATTATGTAAGTGTATAATAAACCAAATTAATACAAGAAATGAACTCACATTGCATATAAATCACATATACTCCCACATTACTCTATAACATTACTTCACAAATCCCTCTATTTTCTTGATAATAAAAAGAACTATGTGCATGAAAAATGAATCTAGAAAATGCCTCATACTTATTAGTTATTACTGCAAAAAATTCTACCAAAAAGTTATTATTGTAAATCACATAATCTCACAATTACTACCACATTACTCTCTAACATTACTCCACAAATCCCTCTATTTTCTTGAGCATAAAAAGAGCTATGTGTATGAAAAAGAATCTACAAAATGCCTCATACTTACAAGTTATTGTTGCAAAAAATTGTACTCAAAAGTTATTATTGTAAATCACATAAGCTCACAATTACTCCCACATTACTCTCTAACATTACTCCACAAATCACTCTATTTTCTTGAGCATAAAAAGAGCTATGTGCATGAAAAATTTCTACACCATACTCATTTTGGTCAACACATAAGTATACCACCTCTACACATATGCAAAGTAAGGAATTAATTTAAGCTCAAATCAAATAAACTCCCATAATTACTTCCAAATTAAAGCCACAAATCTCACCACATCTAGAGCATTATATGAGGTAAACTAGTAATTAAAGATGAGAGAGAGTGAAGTTGCTAACCTTTTGAACCACTTGGATATATGAAATAACTCAAAATCTTGGACAATTTTTATAAAAAAATTGGGCATGACCTCCCCACTCAAGTTAATCTGCCGGCCACCATTACTGTACTGGCAGGCTCGGGGGAAGAGAAGCTCCATTTTGTAGGCAAAGGCCTTTAGTCCCGGGCCGTGTTAGAGCCCAGGATTAAAGGGCGCTGTTTAGTCCCGGTTGTTAACACGGGCTGGGACTAAAGGCCATCGCGCGTGGGGCTCCCGCCCACCACCCCTTTAGTCCCGGCATGTGTTAACGACCGGGACTAAAGGGCCCTTACGAACCAAGACTGGGTGTTGGCCGTACCCCAGTGGCATGAACCGGGACTAATGCCCCTTTAGTCCCGACCCAAACTTTTTGGGGACTAAAGGGGCGGATGGAAGCCCCTTTTTCCACTAGTGATGCTATGCTCTACGCCTCCACTTGGATACCCATGGTGTGCGTGGGTAGTAGAGGCAGGGATTCAGTCAGGCGTCTAGGATGGACAAAAACACAACATACCAATGGGCTTACGGAAAAATGGGGATGCCCTTAGGTGGGGTTTTAGAGCATCTCCAGGTTGCGCTCGCCAATTTGGATCTGGCGCAAGACCATATTGGGGGCCGCCGGCGACAGAACCGGCTATGGGGGGAGCCGGTCTCTAGCCGTAACCCCCAAATTGGCCCCCAAATCACAAATTCGAAATTCAAACAACACAGAAATATGGCGGGTAGAACGGCCGATCGCCGATCGCTTTATGCGATCACAAATAGTTGGGGCGTTTAAACGGTTACAAACCAAAGTCTGGATGATCCTATCATCGCTAATCGCTGCAAATCATCATAGTCTAGCGAGCAAAATAAGGCCGCGCCATCACAAATCTTAGCGGCGGAGATCAGATGGCGGCGTCGACATCGACGTCCGGTGGGGGAGTGGCTGTCGCTCCACTTGTCACACATCTCGATCCTAGCAAACACAAGGATCAACTTGAACTCGACGTCGTCATTGTCCTCGCGGTAAGCGGTGATCATGGCGCGCATCTACAAATGGACGGCAATGCAACAAACAATCGGCCGTGATCAATGGCCGGCCGTGAACACTAGGCTACGATGGACAATGGACACGGCGAGCTCACTTACTTGGTCCTCGAAGTTGGTGCCGCTGACATGGACACGGCGCACCTCCTCCACGACGCCATGCCACATGTTGCAAGCATGCTGTATAATGTGCCAGCGGTGCGACATGGTGGAGTCGTTGCGCTCATGGCAGCAGTTCTTGAAGTAGGGGTCCAAGAGTCGCCGCTCATCGTACGCCACCTTGACGCACGGCCAGTAGGCGTCGGAGCTCTGGTTCGTGCCGGTGAAGGGGTCGATGCTGACCGACTTCCATGCCTCGGCGAGGCACTCGTCCTCCCGTGAGGTCCACTTCGGGCCACGGCCGCCGATCTTCTTCTTCTTCTTGGCCACGAGCACCTCCACGGGCACCTTCCATGGGCACCTCCTCCTCGGCGTATGCGTAGGCCTCGTTCTCCCAAGGCTCTTGGCTGTCGTCATTGCCGGTGTAGGCCTCTGCCTCATCCTGCGAGTAGAACGGTGGCAGGCCACCGTTGATGATGTCGGCCATGACGGTGTCCGTGCCCAGGGGCATTCCGTCGAGCACCCCATGGCTGCTACCGCCGTGGAATAGGGGGCGGCGGAGAGCAGGAGAGGTGGCCGGGTTGAAGGTGGCATTAAGGTCGACGGAGCTGAAGTCATTGGGGTTGTAGGTGCCGGGCACGTCGAGCGGCGTGCACGGCGAGAAGTGAGAGAGCTGGGGCGTACCTAGGCTGTCCTGGGACATCGGCCCAGCCTGGGTTGTTGCCGAAGATGGCGACAGCGATGAGATGCTGCCTTGGCTTCCCCACGCGGTGGGGTTGTACGTGCCGGCCGCCTGCGGGGGAAAGGTCGGCATGCCCACCATGTGGGCGGCTCTCTGCGCCATGGCCACCTCCGCGGCCATAGCCTCGGAGGCCCGCTTCTTCTTGGCCGTGAGCTCTCTCTGCCGGCGGCTGGCGTTCTCGACCTGCCGGCGCTGCAGGTCGAACGCCCACTCCGCGTTCGTCATCCCCTCCGGCCGCTCCTTCTCCACCCTCCCCCTCCTCCTTGTCGGCGGCGCGCCCGTCGGCGCGGCCGCCGTTGAGCGAGGACCGACGTACTTCTTCGGCGACATTGTGGCAGGATCTGTGCTTTCCTTTGCTGGGGAATGGTGGGAGTGAGAAGCTCGACGGTAGTGGAGGGGGAGATAGTGGCCAATTTTGGTGGGAAAAGTGAAAAGCTCGGCGCTAATTTTGGTGGGAAAAGTGAAATATTTTCACCTAGTCGCCGACAATGCTGGCCCGCTTGCTTTTCCCCTCCCGCCGACGCCCCCGATTGCCTCCCTAGAAATTGGGTTTCGACCAGGAGCGCCGGGTAAATAACACGCGCCCGCCAGCACCAAAAAAATTTTGGGGGACGCGGCTGGAGCCCAAATTTGGGGCCGGCAGCCCCCAAAGAGCCTATGAGGGGCGCGAGTGGAGATGCTCTTAGACACTTTGATGACAAATGGGTTCCAGATGCTCTTTAAGTGATCCACCCAAAAAACAAATGTACATCAAACCAAATTTACCTACCATTAATATATGTCCTTCTCTTCCGTACTACCATGGCCTACAATGCATATGTCGGACAAGCCGGTGCATAAATTGGTTGCAGCAAGTAGTATAACAAGTTAACAACAGCTAAATCCAGCAATACAAATGCAAAAAAAATGTACCTTTCCAGGAAACAAATTAAATCCTTCTTTGCACTCATTCAGATGATGACAAACAAAACTAGACCAAAACCGGTCACAGAATGTCGCTGTTTATACTATTTCCTAGATCTCGGCCTCTAGCTACAAGTAGGAGGAGGCCTTGCTCCTCACATCCGACGGCATGAAGGCCAGGACGACCAGGAGCACGAGCATGCACACCGGTACTAGCAGCAGCATCGCCGGCGGTGGTGGCAATGGCGGCAGGACCAGCGGCAGTACAAGCAGCGTCACGGCGACGCAGACTAGCACCAGGAACGCCTCAGTGCTGAAGTAGCTCGATGGGGGCGACACATTCTTCAGGTTTTGTTCCTTCTGATTGATCGTAGCATGGTGCCGCCTCCTACTCTGCCAAGCCTGGTCTCCGACGAACTGGGTCTCCATTGCCATGAGAGCTATAACAAATCTACCAAACATGTAGCAGCCTAACAGGTTGGTTCTTGGTCTTCACCGAGATGACAAACTATTTGGAACCTCAGTTTCTTCTGCCGACTGAAATATCAGGTTGGGTTCTGAATCTAATAAGCATCAGCTGCTTCGGGAGATTTGTAGGAGTACTGTCTGCAATAGATTAAACGATAATGTCGTGGTTTCGTCAATAGATCTGCCATAGGGGTAGGTGTATGGCGGTTTGTGGAAGGGGGTGAACACGGAGGAGCGATCCAGGACGGTGGTAGCACGAGTTTACCCAGCTTCAGATCCCGCAACGGTGGCGAGACCCTACGTGCTGCTATAATTCACTATAAGGCAACAAGTGCTCGGTTACAATGGTGAGGTTGGCTGTTTCGCTATGCGATTAGCCGTAAGCTTGGACTCTTGCCTCAAGGGCTGCTCCACGCCGGGCTTATAAAGGCGCCTGGCGTGGGCTACACGTTGGTACCGGAGCGGATACAACTTGGAGTCCTAGACTAAGTCTTATGCGTGTGCTACAAGGTCACCCGCCATGGGCCGTCATGCGGATCCACCATAAGCTCGCCGCCAGTAGCCCACCATAGGTCTGTCTCCGGATCCGCCATAAGCGCCTGCGTCTGGTACCGCCGTGCCAACTTCAGCAACTGGGCCGCCCGGTATGGCGAATCCGCCATACCACCCCTGATGGGCCACCCTGGCTTGCTGACTTAGGACTACGTCGCTGGTATACCTATTTGGTATATCCCCAACAGATAATACATTTGAGAGATTTGTAACAAGGATTGAAGAAATGCCTGGGTGATAGATGAATAAAAGAACATATGAAGTTCAGGGATGCAAGAAACCGACGATTACATTTTTTCAAATTAAAGGAAACCAGCTAGTACTATCTATCCAGCATATTGCGGACTTGTGATGGAATGAAACACATGAACATAACAAAGGCTGCAAATGATGAGAAGTACCTGGAGGCGCTCTGAATGTGCCATCGCCGATGGCGGCAGCGCTGGCTCCCCGCTCTCCGGGGAGCATCGACCGGGTGCTCCAGGAGGTGGAGGCCACCCTGGGCCCCCTCCTCCCGACCGCGGACGGCCCGGGGCCGCAGGAGGCGGCCCCGCTGGCGACCAGAGTGGTCGCGACTCCCCGCCCCCTGGCGGCGGAGATGCTAGGACCCCTCATTGCCCTGGGGTCCCACTTCCTGGAGCTCCTCATCGTCATCGATGCCCGGAGCTTCAACTCCCTCCAGCTACCCGACGCAGTTCGGAGGGTGATCTACGCCCCTGGCGCTTCCTCCGGAGAGGTTGTGCTGGTGGAGCAGAGCAGGCTAGAGCTCCTCTGGCCTGTGGACATCATCCTCGGAGCGGGCGGCAACGCTGTCTTCTCTGGACGCTAGAGGGCTTTCGCCCTCGGCCACCGCCTCCGCGTCGGCGACCACCCCATCTTCCGCTTCAAGCTGGGGACGCTGGAGGCCTCAGTGCGGATCTTCGCCACCGCCGGTGTCCGCCGCACCTACCCCCAGCCCACAGTGCAGTAAAGGGGTGGCCTTGCCGCGGTAGCCTTCTGGGGAGGGGAGCTAGTCTCCTCCCCTCTTTTGCGATGTAGCTTGCGCCCATGGGGTATGCCCCACCGTGCCTCTATTTCTTCCCCCGCTGGGGGCTATCAATGAAGTCCTCTTTGCTCTTTCGCTCCTTGTGGTTCATCGTTGTCCTGGTCGTCCGCGCGCTCGAGAGCCCTAGCGAGTTGTTAACGCCGGCGGGAGGCCTCCCTGTGCCTCAGAGCTCATGACGGGGTCGGGGCCGGCGACGACATTGGATGATTCCTGAGACAAGTAGTTGAAGAAAGAGTTGGAAAACAAAAAACCCCAAATCCCAAAAACAAAAAACATGTCGATAAAACAAACGAAAAAAGAAGGCGAATAAGATGCCCCTGTGACCGGCATAGGGACCTTCCTCATCGTGAGGGAGCACGGCACTATCTGTGCCAGCAGCTAAGAGCAAATTGCTGCGCGTGGCGATTCACGGGGCCTTCCTCGTCGTTGAGGGAAGTTGGACCCTCACAGACGCAAAAGCGTCGACGCTTAAGAGAGCCCAGAGACCGTCGACACCTCGTTAAGGGTTGCTCATGAGGTGAAGGGCCTGGCGCGGACCTCCGGATCTGCGTCTCCTTCGCAAGATGATCGGAGCGGCCTTGGTCTTCAGTAATCCTGCCGTGTTTGGCCTTCCTCGAGTGAGGGGAATCTTCCTACGGATGCTAAGTGCATCGACGCGTCCTTGCACCCTCGTGAGGATTGCTCACGAGGCGCGGGTCCTTAGCGGGTGCCTTGGGCACACCTTGGACTTTTCTCGAAGATTTTTTATTTTCCGGTGTACTTCGCGAGGAACTAAGCACCACGGGCACGTGGAGGTGATCGATAACGAGGCCGTCGCCCCTGATCAGAGCTCAGTCCCTTCGGGTTTTTCAGGCTTGCTATTTTCTGGGTGAAGGCCCCAGCACAAACACCGTGCCTAGCCCCCTTCCACGTGGAGTACAACAGAAAATAAATGGACTTCATGCCATTTTAATATCATGGTGAAGCAGAGGCGCTATAATGCGCTTTAACTTAATATCAGTGCTGAAGAGCAGTTTGAGCTGATACAAAGTGTCGTGACAACGGTCTTATCTCTTCGTGAGGAACCTATGGGTAAAACCTTCGCAGATGAGCTATGTTCCACGGGTTCCCCACCGGCACGCCTTCCATGGTTTCTAGTCGCGCAGACCCTGGCCTGGCGATGTGCGTTACCTTGAAGGGGCCTTTCCACATTGGAGACAGCTTGTGTAGGCCCTCGCAAGAGAGTATCCTCCTCAGCACCAGATCGCCGACCTCCAGAGTCCTTGCCCAAACATGGTGGCTATGGTAGCGGCGTAGTCCTTGCTAGTACCTCGCGGCGCGAAGCGCTGCTTGGCACCGAGCTTCTTCGAGCTGGAGGAGGCGGTCCTTGATGACGTCCTCTTGGCGAATCTCATTGAAGGTGAGCACTCTTGGCGACCCGAACTTGACGTCGGTGGGAAGTACAGCCTCTGCCCCATAGACCAAGAAGAAAGGAGTCTCCCCGGTGGGCTTGGTGGCGGTAGTCCGAATGGACCACAGGATGGATTGGAGGTTGTCTAACCATTTTTTGTTGCAGGCTTCGAGCTTGGCATTGAAGCTTCTCGTCTCGAGTCCCTTGGGGACTTTGGCGTTGGCACGCTCGGCTTGGCCATTGCTCCTAGGATAGGTGACTGAGGCAAAACAGAATCTTGATGCTGGCCGATGCGCAGTACTCCCAGAACAGCCCGCTGGTGAACTGGCAGCCGTTGTCGGTGATGATGCGGTTAGGCACACCAAAATGACAGACCAGCCCATGGATGAACTTGACAACGGACCTGGCTAGAATGGTGCACACTGGCTCCACCTCCACCCACTTGGTAAACTTGTCGATGGCGATGTAGAGGTAGCGGTAGCCCCCTTGCGCTCTAGGGAATGGACCGAGAATGTCCAGCCCCCAAACAGCAAAGGGCCAAGTGAGTGGGATGGTTTGCAGTTCCTGCACCGGCTGATGAATCTGCTTGGCATGGAATTGGCATGCCTCGCACCTCTTGACCATCTCCGCCACGTCCCAGAGCGCTGAAGGCCAGTAGACGCCGCTTCGATATGCCTTTGCAGCGAGGGTTGAAGCAGAAGCGACGCCGGTACAAGTCACCATCCTTGACGCAGTATCCCGAAGCTTGGCGTACTATCCTTTCGGCCTCTGACTCATCCTCAGGAAGCCTGCTGCTGACGAGGAATGCCTTGAGCTTGAGGATCCAATCCACTCCCTCCTGCCGCGCCAATGCCAGAAGGACGCGGTCACCCAAAGGAGGCCCGCAGTCTGGAGCCCCCTGCTCCGGTGGCGGTGGCAAGGCAGGCAGAAGGGATGATCCTGTCGATGATGGAGAAGCGGACAGCTTGAAGAGGCGCTCCTCGAAGACGCCGACAGGTTGTGCCAGGCGATGAGAGGCGCGCTTGGCGATTTCGTCTGCTTCCACATTTTCTCCTCTTGGGATGTGCTTCAGCTCTAAACCTTGGAAGCGTTTTTCCATCTTTCGATGCTTCTCAAGATAACCTGCCATGTGCTCATCCTTTGGAGTGTAGCTCTTGTTTGAGAAGTTCACAACCAGCTGTGAGTCTCCCTTGACGATGAGGCACTTGATGCCCAAAGCATTCGCCGCCCTTAGGCCAGCGAGTAGTCCTTCATATTCCGCGATGTTGTTGAAGTCACCGGGGAGAGCTTAAGCAGAGCTTGTCCCTAGAGGGAGAGGTAAGGACAGCGCCATCCCCCGTGCCGGGGAGGTTGAAGGCACCGTCGAAGTGCATGACCCAGAGGCCTGGGGCTTCTTCTCCTGGAAGCGTTGACTCCACCTCTGGAGGCTCGTCGGCGAATGGATCAGTCCATTCGGTGGTGAACTCAGCCAAAGCTTTGCTCTTGATCACCTTGGTGGTTTCGAAGGAGATCTCGAAGGGCTGAAGCTCCACGGCCCACTCTGCCACCCGTCCGGTGACATTTGGGTTGCGTAGAATGGTTTCCAGGGGACGATCAGTGACCACCTTAATCGGGTGACCCTAGAAGTAATGATGTAGTTTCCTTGAAGCGATCAGCAGGGTGTAGAGCAGCTTTTGCTACATGGTGTAGCGCTCCCGCGCATCGCGTAGTACCGTGCTGACAAAGTACACGGGCTTTTGCACCTTGGCGGTGTCCTCAGGAGTTTTCTCCTCTTGGAGTTCAGGAGCGTCGCTTTGTGAGAGCGGCTCAGTCGGCGAAGTTGCAGCGGGCGGCTCCTCTTGAGGGACAGAAGAAATTGCTGCCTCTACCTCAGGAGGAACCCCGGGCAAGGAGGATCAATTCCCTCTCTGGCGATTACCTTGGCGTCCCGCTCAGCGACGAGGACAGCGCTTGCAGTTCTCGGGGTTGCTGCAATGTAGAGCAGCAAGGGCTCGCGGAATGTTGGGGCAACCATGATCGGTGGGCTCGTGAGATACCTCTTTAGCTCGGCGAAGGCCTTGTCAGCTTCCGGAGTCCACTCGAACTTCCCAGTGCACTTCATGAGCTTGAAGAAGGGCAAGGCCTTCTCTCCACTCCTCGCGATGAAGCGCCCTAGGGCTGCCATGCATCCCGCGAGGCGTTGCATTTCCTTGAGATTGCGCAGAGGACGCATTTCTTTGATGGCCTTGACTTTGTCAGGGTTTGCCTCTATCCCGCGATGAGACACGAGGAACCCCAATAACTGTCCCAACGGTACACTGAAGGCGCACTTGGCAGGGTTGAGCTTGATATTTACCTCTCTCAGGTTGGCGAAGGTTTCCTCCAGATCCTCGATGAAGGTGTGACTCTCGCGAGTCTTGACAACGATGTCGTCGACGTAGGCTTCCGCATTTCTTCCCATCTGAGCCCCCAAGGCCTTACGCATGAGCCTTTGGAATGTGGCCCCTGCGTTCTTCAGGCCGAAGGGCATACAAACGTAGCAGTACATGCCGCAGGGTGGGATGAAGGCAGTCTTCTCTTCATCCTCCCTTGCCATCTTGATTTGATGATAGCCGGAGAAGGCATCCAAGAAGCAAAGGAGGTCACAGCCGGCGGTGGAGTCGACGATTTGATCTATCCTTGGGAGTGGATAAGGATCCTTGGGACAGGCTTTGTTGAGACTTGTGAATTCCATGCAGAGGCGCCCACTGCCATTAGCCTTTGGGACAATCACCGGATTGGCAATCCAGGTGGGGTGCGCTACCTCGCGTATCAATTTGGCCTTCTTCAGCTTCTCTATTTCTTGGACGATGAAGTCTTGTTTCTCTTGTGCTTGCTTCCTGGTCTTCTGCTTCACGGGGTGTGCCTGAGGACACACGGCTAACTGGTGCTCAATCACATCCCTGGGAACGTCAGGCATATCTGACGGAGTCCAAGTGAACATGTCAGAGTTTGCCCGCAGGAAGGTGACGAGCGCGCTTTCCTATTTGGGAGAAAGCCCTGCCCTGATGGTGACGAAGTTTTCGCAGCCCCCAGCCTGGAGCGGGACCTTCTTTGTAGCAGAGCGCTCTTGGGTGAACTGGGGCCTCCTCCCTGAGGGTACCGCAGCTTCCCCAATGCTCATGTCCAGCATCGGATGGACCAGGTCCTCGCTTGGAGTAGGCAATGCAGAGGCGGCGAACTTCTTCCCTGTCGAGCTCGGCAGGAGGGGCTCGAGAGAGGCCTTCTTCGCAGCAGCCCGCTCTTGTGACATGAGCTGCTTCTTCCTCGTGAGGTCACCGGAGTGCTCCAACAGATCTTCATCAGCAGGGAACATGGTGGCGGCCTCACGGTAGACATGCTCCACAGATCGGAGAGCGTCCTTTTCGTTGTAGCACACGGTGATCGTGCCGTTGGCGCTTGGAATCTTGAGGATGTTGAAGCCATGATGCGTTGCCGCCATGAATCTCGCCAGAGCTGGATAGCCGAGAATGGCATTGTACGGCAGCACAATGTAGGCGACGTCGAAGTCGAGGCTCTCTGTCCTGTAATTGTCCCGGTTGCCGAAGGTGACGGGCAGGCGCACCTGCCCGATTGGCATTGTAGACCCCTCTGTTACCCCGAAGAACGGTCGGGTTGGCATGAGCCGATGGTACAGCACCTCCATCTTCTCGAAGACCTCAACGGAGATGATGTTGAGGCCCGCCCCTCCGTCGATGAGATTACGGTTGACGGCGATGTTATTGATGGTAGGCGTGCACAAGAGGGGAATTGTGCCCATGCCCTTAGTGGAGGTCGGATTATCCTCCTCGTCGAAGCCGATCTTGCTGGTTGACCACTTCATCAAGCGGTTGCCGGCGTTGGGCTGTGCCGCCGCGATCTCTCGCAATAGCTGCTTGAAGTGACGATTAGACAAAGGAGCTTGGGCTTGATACGTCTCCAATGTATCTATACTTTTTGATGCTCCATGCTTGTTTTTACACCATTTGCCTACTGTTTCGTTACACTTCGTGGCACTTTTATGCATTTTCCAGAACTAACCTACTAACAAGTTGCCACAGTGCCAGTTCCCTGTTTTCTGCTGTTTTTGTGTTTTAGAAGTGATACACAGGAAATATTCTCGGAATTGGACGAAACAAGTTCCTGAAGTCTTATTTTACCCAGAAGCTTCCAGAGATATGAAGGAGAGTAGGAGGGGGGCCACAGGGGCCCCACACACAGGGCTAGCGCGGCCAGGGCCTGGGCCGCGCCACCCTGGCGTGAGGCCACCTGGCCCCACCTCTGACATCGCCCCTTCGCCTATAAAGACCCCCCGACAGAAAAAACCTAAGGACCCGATCACTTTTCCAGAACACATCGTGATCCGCCGCAGCCGTCGACCTGAAGATCGGGAGGGTCCAGAAGCTCTTCCCGGCACCCTGCCGAAGAGGGGAATCGTCACCGGAGGTCTTCTTCATCGCCATGCTTGCCTCTGGAGCGATGAGTGAGTAGTCTACCTTGGACTATGGGTCCATAGCAGTAGCTAGATGGTTGTCTTCTCCACCATGTGCTTCATGTTTAGATCTCATGAGCTGCCCTACATGATTGAGATCACCGTTATGTAATTCTACATGTTTGGTTTGTTGGGATCCGATGAATATTGGTGTTATGATTGAGTTGCTGTACTGAATTATATCTTTTGTTATCTCTATGTTGTTTATGATCTTGCATGCTCTCCGTTGTTAGTAGCTATCTTGGCCGAGTAGTTGCTAGTGACTCCAAGAGGGGGTATTTATGCTCGATAGTGGGTTCATGCCTCTATTTAACCTGGGGGAGTGACAGAAACCTCTAAGGTTGTAGATGTGCTGTTGCTACTAGGGAGAAAACAACATTCATATGCTCAAGGGCATATGCTTTGTTTACATTACACACTTTGCTTAATGCAATTATCTGTTGTTCGCAACTTAATACTTGTGGAGTTCTCGGATTGATTCGCCACAAGTGGATTATTAGTCATAGATGCAGTTGGATGGCGGTCTATGTATTTTGTTGTAATGCCCAGAGTAAATCTCATAGTGATCTTCTTGACATATCACGTTTATCTTTATTCTATCAATTGCCCAACTGTAATTTGTTTACCCAGCATGTGTTATTTATCTTATGGAGAGACACCACTAGTGAACTGTGGACCCCGGTCCTATTTCCATCATATTGCTATCACCTGTTTACTTTACTCGCATGGTTTACTTTACTCGCATACTTTTATTGTTTTCCACTCGATACACTCATAACCTTTGTTTCAAGCAAACTGGTGAGATTGACAACCTCATCGTAAGTTGGGAGCAAAGTACTTGGTTGTGTGTGTGCCGGTTCCGCGTTGCTACTGGCCAAAGACGAGTCAACAAGTATCGTTAAACGGCGCCCTTGTTGGAGTGCTATTAAGCCAGTCTGCATCACCTTCTGTCGTTTGTCTCTCCTCTCCAAGATCGACATACCTTGGTTTCTTAACTGAGGGAAAATCTTGCTGCTGTATTCATCACACCTTCCTCTTGGGGTTCCCAACGGGCTGGACATTCAACTAGGAACCAACTCTTTTCTGGCACCATCATCCCAGCAATCAAGCTCTTTTCTGGTGCCGTTGCCGGGGAACAAAGAAGAAGAAGCTCCCACGTCAACTACACGCCAGCAGGGCTCCACCCAGGAGGCAAGCGGCGAAGCCTCGCGGCTCTTGATAGCCCCCCTGGTTCTTTTCCCGATGATCATTCACCGGTGGAGGCAGTGGCAGCAGCTCGGGATCTGCATGAGACAGACCATCGCGGCGGCGACCCTCGTCCCGGTCGTCGTCGCGGTGATCGCCCCGGGATCCACCCTTGCCGTGGCTACGGCTACTCCCATGGAGCTTGGTGACACCATTTTCTTCATGAAACTTTCGGACAATCCAACAATCGTCGGTATTGTGGGTGTCCTTTTTGTGGAGGATGCAGTAGCGACGACGTCGACCTTTATCGCGTTCGGAGCGGTCCCCACGGCGCTGCTTATGATCAGGCTCCACCGCGAGGACAACAGCCTCCTTGCGCTTGGGGTCTTTGGACTTCGGCTTTGGGGGAAGCGCCTCTGGCAGATTGTGCACGAAGAGCCTCCCCTTCTCGGCCTTGGCGCATCTGTCGGCGATCTCGAAGAGCCTGACGACGGAATTTAGCTCATCATTCACGGACAGCTTCTCCCTCATCTTGATGTTGGAGACGCCCGTGGAGAACGCGGAGATGACCTCCTCATTGGAGATCCGGGGAATCTTGTTCCTCATCTGGCTGAAGCGCTGGATGTACTGACAAAGCGTCTCGCCCTTGTACTGACGCACCGCCTTAAGATCATTCTTGGTGGCGGGGTGCTCATACGTGAGCATGAAGTTGGCGACAAACTGGCGACACAAGTCCTTCCATGAAGTCACAGATTCGTGAGGAAGATTCATGAGCCAAGTTCGTGGAGTGTCTTTCAGGGCCATGGGGAACCAATTGGCCATCGCACGCTGATCTCCACGCGCGGCCTGGACGGCGACGACGTAGAGCTAGAGGAATTCGACGGGGTTAGTGGTCCCGTCATAACGCGCGCCGATGTCTGGCTTAAACTTGTCAGGCCAGACCACATAGCATTGCTGGCGAGTGAGAGCAAGGCACTCGGGGTTGTAGATAGGGTCCCCGGGGGTCTTGACGTTCTTGCCAGCCTTGCCGATGTCGTCGATGGCACGGTCATGATTTTCGCGGCGACGCTCAAGGGAGACGCGTGCGTCTTCCAGAGCGCGTTGGACGATTTGGCAGCTGGGCTCCCCGCGCGGCAAAGATGTGGCGCGGGAAGCCACCTTCTTGGCCTTAGCGGCCTTCCCATCTCCGGCGCCCGAGGCGCGGTGCCCCGCCGCTGGATCTGGTTCTCCCGCGCCCTGGGCTCCTCCCTAGGTTGGGTCTTCGTTGGCGATGGTGACGAGCTCGGCGATTCGAGCGCGCCACCCCTCACACCTATCATCAGTGGGCTGATAGCGCAGCAGCTCCTACACCATGGCGAGAGCCTACGTAGGGGATAGCTGACTCCCAGAACGAGCGCGAGAAGTGGCGGTGGCGGTGAAGGAGAGCGAAGGCTCTGTACGAGGTAGGAGGACTCCAGATCTTCCTCCTTTTCCTCCTCGGCCAAGACGTCCCGACGATGGAAGATGGGCTCGGTCTGCCCCCGAACGGCGTTGCGGCGGCGAAGACGCTCGAGCCTTGCATTGGCGTCGGCCATGTCGAAGCAGATCTAGAATAAAACACACCACAGCCCCCTACCTAGCGCGCCAAATGTTGATGGATTTCGTGTCGCAAGAACACGGGGTACCACGCGACGGACCCAAAAATTCGAACGCAGGGGGCTGAACGTGGGAGATCTTGGATCGCAACGAAACACGGTGATGGAAGCCTCGAGTCGTCGAACGCACAACGCACTGCAGAGAGAGACACCGAGCTTTTTCCAGGTTCAGGGCCCTCGTGGTCAGGTAAAACCCCTACTTCCTGCCTTCTTGTATTACGACGCGATACCTGATGTCTACGCACTTCTATTCTTGTAGACACTTGTTGGGCCTCCAAGTGCAGAGGTTTGTAGAACAGCAGCAAGTTTCCCCTAAGTGGATCACCCAAGGTTTATCAACTCAGGGAGGAAGAGGTCAAAGCTATCCCTCTCAAGCAACCCTGCAATTACGATACAGAAAGTCTCTTGTGTCCCCAACACACCCAATACACTTGTCAGATGTATAGGTGCACTAGTTCGGCGAAGAGATAGTGAAATACAAGTAGTAGTGATGATTATAAGTAGCGAACGTGATTTGAAATAAATATCGCTGCGAGCAAACATGTAACAAAATAGCAAGTAAACGGTGTGCAAAGCTTGGAAACAAGGCCTAGGGATCATACTTTCACTAGTGGACACACTCCCAACAATATAACATGATTGAACAAATAAACAACTTCTCTCCACTATGGTACTCTGAATTACTCTCCTATTGAATAACACTAATCATTGCGTAGTGGCTACAGAAGCACCCCTTAAAGTTCATCAAGTACTTGACAAACACCACTCATAGAGATATCCAAATCAGATCACAACTCAAGATAGATATCATTGTAACTTAGACCAAGTACTAACACGGTGCACACACTGTCAACATTACACCATGAAAGGAGGAATAGATCACTCAATACTATCATAGTAATAATTACTCTCATAATCCACAAGAGATCACAATCATAGCCTAAACCAAGTACCACCATGATGCACGCACTGTCACCGTTACACCATGGCAGGAGGAATAGATTACTTTAATAACATCACTAGAGTACACTATAATAATTAAGCATAGGAGTAGCATAATATCTGAATAATAACATCTACTTGTTCAACATGATACAAAGCTCACGATCACATAAAGATCATATCATGGGAGAGAGAGGTGAACCACATAGCTACCGGTAGAGCCCTTAGCCCCGGGGATGAACTACTCCCTCCTCATCATAGGAGACAGCAAGGTTGATGGAGATGGCGGTGAGGTCGATGGAGACGGCGAAGACGGCGATGGAGATCGATGGAGATGGCTCCGGGGGCACTTCCCCGTCCCGGCAGGGTGCCGGAACAGAGACTTCTGTCCCCCGAAATTCGTCGGTGGCGGCGGCGGAACTATGGAACTCTTTCTGGAAAATTGCCGACTCTTTTAGGGTTTTCCGTCCCGAGGCTTTATATAGGCGAAGGGGCGTCGTGAGGGGTGGGAGCCAGGCGCCCTCACGCGGGGCCCTGGTGGCCCCCCTCTGACTCTCCTTCGGATCTCTAGAAGCTTCCGGGTAAAATAAGACTTTAGGAACTTGTTTCGTCCAATTCCGAGAATATTTCCTGTGTATCACTTCTGAAACACAAAAACAGCAGAAAACAGGGAACTGGCACTGTGGCACTTGTTAATAGGTTAGTTCCGGAAAATGCATAAAAGTGCCACGAAGTGTAACGAAACACAAGGCAAATGGTGTAAAAACAAGCATGGAGCATCAAAAATTATGGATACGTTGGAGACGTATCAGCATCCCCAAGCTTAACTCCTGCTCTTCCTCGAGTAGGTAAGTGATAACAAAAGAAATAATTGTTGAGGTGACATGCACCATCACAATCTTGATCATATAGGTAAAGCATTGAGTGCTGAGATCAAAGAACTTAAAACATGGGCATGAAAGACATAATCTTGATAATAGAAACTTAGCAACCATGTTATAACATGAAAATGAACACACAAAAAAGATCATGAAAATGAAACAATGAAAGTCACACGTGTGTTCAAATCATAAGGAAAAACATACAAATGGTTTTCAGCTTGTCCTTCAAAGAGAGCAAAACATAAATGCATAGAACACCTTCAAGTTTAAGAGGGCGACTAGATACAAATAATTTGAGAACAAGTGAAACCATAGTCATGAATCAATCAATGAAAACTTTGGGACAATGCACATTATACTCAGAATGACAACTATGCTCTCTTAATGGTGCATAAAGATAGAAGGTGGTGACTCAACAAAAAAGTAAAAGAAAGGCCCTTCGCAGAGGGAAGCAGTGATTAAACATGTGCTAGAGCTTTTCATTTGTAAAACAGAGAGATAAAAATTGGTTTTGAGAGGTGGTTGTCTTTGTCAACGACTGGCAATGGGGTTCTTACTATCTTCCATACAAAAATGAAGCAAGTTTTTGAGAGAGAGTTTGGCACTTTTTGTGCTCTTTTTATAAAACTTGGCACTCCTCCCCACCTTTTTTCCTTTCTCAAACCATGGCTAACCGATTCCATCGGGTGCCCACCAACATTCACATTCCATGGAAGAGTGCCTTTTTTCATTTTTTTTTCTCTTTTTTTTTTCTTTTTTGGAATAAGCAATATGGAAGATAGCAAATCCGACCACTACGTCCCCATGAGCTGAAAATAGTGTCACAAACCGAGAAGTATTTTGAAGGTTTTTTGAAATGTAGGACATGAAAATTTACTTTGGAATGACTTACAAATACCATGCATAGGAGTTTATAGTGGACACAATGGCAAACTTGGTTTTTGGGAGTTGGATGCACGATTAGAGCTCATACTCAGTACAAAATGAGGGCTAGCAAAAGACTGGGAGCGACCAACTAAGAGAGCAATAATGGCCATAATCATGCAAAGCGACAAAGCGACATTAAAAGAAGCATAAGATGGCATCAAAAGTCAAAAACTAAATGATCATAGAGGCTATTGGCGACTTTGTATGAGTCTAACATGTGTGAGCATGCGCCAAGTCAACCCAAATAAAGCATCAAGGAGAAAACCAAAATAATGCTTCCATACAATAAAAACAACGCATGATTTTTTCAAAGGCCCATTAAGCAATCTCAGTTATTTGAGACAAGTCATGCTACAGCAAAACCACTAAGCATACTATCAAAAAGACATCAAGCATGACATGAAAAAGCCTAAGCCGCAGTCTACACAAGCTCCTTCTTGTACCACTTTTTTGCATAAAGCTTTTTCTCTTTTCCAACACCATTTGAAATTTTTATAAACACCTCTTTTGATAAAAACCAATAAAGACCAGAGGCAAAAATACACCTTGATGAAAAGATATAGCAAGATCGGAACAAAAATCAAGGCGAAAAATGCAAGCTAAACGCAGTAGCAGAAAAAGAGAACACTCATTGAACGATAAGAGTGAAAACTAGAGTGTTCTTGGCAAATGAAAAGCGAGTTCATCTCCTCCAAAAGAAACATGATGTGATCTAACCATTTATTGTAGCAAACAAAACTAAACTAATAATGAAAACTAAAACAACTGACGCTCCAAGAAAAACGCATAGTGCATGAAGCAATAAAAATATAGTATCTTGAAAGGTGACCTGATTTTTGCCGATGAAGAAGGGGTGCCTCGGGGGCATCCCCAAGCTTTGACGCTTGTACTTCTTGGATATTTCTTGGGGTGATGCATGGGCATCCCCAAGCTTGAGCTTTTGTCCATTCTTCAACTCATCTCATCATTCTCCAATCCCTACACTTGAAAACTTCCTTCATACAAAACTAAATACAAATCTATTAGCAACATTAGTGTAAGCATAACATAGAATCAACCCTTTTTGCTTCAGGTTTCAACTCAAAACCACCACATATATAGCAAATACTACTGTAGCAACCTCCCCAAAAGTTCCATGATCAAAAGAACTCAAAAGAAAGCGATAAAGTGGCAAACACAAATATTGGCAGAAATCTGTCAAAACTGAACAGCTGACAAAGGTCGAATTTTTGAGGGATTTTTTGTTGCTCAAATCAAAAAGTGTTCAACTAACAAAAGTTTGGATACAACCTGGGGCATATGCACAAGAAATTGCAGGTCCAAAAGATATACAGAGAATTTTCACGAATGTTTACGGTGCAGCACCGAAAACTGTTTCAGGACAGCAACATCCCCAAATCTTACCTCACTCAAATTAGAGGCTTCTCTTGGCACAAAAACGAAATAAAAAGGATAAGGAGCGGTTATTACAGTAGTAATAACTTCCAAGACTCAAATAAAAGAAAAAGTACTGAAAATAAAACAATGGGTTATCTCCCAAGAGTGCTTTTCTTTAACGCCTTTGAGCTAGGCGCAGTAATTTGCAAAGATGCTCATGTGGGCGCCATATAGGAGCTTGAGGCAAAGGCGCCATATAGGAACTTAAAGCAATAGAGAGCATCAAAAAGCAAGTATGGAACACATTTATATCTGAACCACTTCCTATGCATAGGAATCTTGTAAAAAAATAAATCAACGAGGCACATAGTAGCAAGCATGGATAGATAAAACAAGTGCCACTTCAAGAATTGCAACATAAAGAGGGGAAACTTAATATTGTTGAGATCCATCAAACCATGTTTCCCTCTCTCATAATAACTTTCAGTAGCATCATGAATAGAACTAACAATATAACTATCACATAAAGCATCCTTATCATGAGCCACATGCATAAAAGAATTAATACTCACCATAGGAACAATAGTAGTAGGAGCAGATTCAACAGAATAATTATTCTCATCACCATAATCATCATAAATAGGAGGCATATTGTAATCATAACTAATTTTATCCTCAATAGTAGGTGAACTGAAAATATTATACTCATCATCACAAGCTAGAGAACTACTATGTCGCAAAGCATATTCTTCAAACATATCATCATAAGAAGGAACATCACATAGGGGAGATAAAATATCATCAGAGCAAACTTTCTCCACTAAAGCTGGGGGACTAAAAATATCATGCTTAACAAAACCAGCTTCCCCAAGCTTAGACTTTTCTATAGCATTAGTAATAACAGTGTTCGAAACATTCATACTAACAACACTATTAGCATGCAGATTAAGCTCCAAAGGTTTTTCAATTTTCTCTTCAAACACTTCATATCTAAACTCAGGAAAAAGACTACAGAACTCATTGTTTTCCATTAAGCCTAACTAGTGAAAATAAAAACAAGAAACAAAAAGATGTAATTGCAGAATCTAAAGGAAATAACTCCGAGCACTCACACAGGAGGATGCGAGTACCTTTTACCTTACCTCCCCAGCAACGGCGCCAGAAAAGAGCTTGATGTCTACACACTTCTATTCTTGTAGACACTTGTTGGGCCTCCAAGTGCAGAGGTTTGTAGAACAGCAGCAAGTTTCCCTTAAGTGGATCACCCAAGGTTTATCGAACTCAGGGAGGAAGAGGTCAAAGCTATCCCTCTCAAGCAACCCTGCAATTACGATATAGAAAGACTCTTGTGTCCCCAACACACCCAATACACTTGTCAGATGTATAGGTGCACTAGTTCGGCGAAGAGATAGTGAAATACAAGTAGTAGTGATGATTATAAGTAGCAAACGTGATTTGAAATAAATATCGCTGCGAGCAAACATGTAACAAAATAGCAAGTAAACGGTGTGCAAAGCTTGGAAACAAGGCCTAGGGATCATACTTTCACTAGTGGACACACTCCCAACAATATAACATGATTGAACAAATAAACAACTTCTCTCCACTATGGTACTCTGAATTACTCTCCTATTGAATAACACTAATCATTGCGTAGTGGCTACAGAAGCACCCCTTAAAGTTCATCAAGTACTTGACAAACACCACTCATAGAGATATCCAAATCAGATCACAACTCAAGATAGATATCATTGCAACTTAGACCAAGTACTAACACGGTGCACACACTGTCAACATTACACCATGAAAGGAGGAATAGATCACTCAATACTATCATAGTAATAATTACTCTTATAATCCACAAGAGATCACAATCATAGCCTAAACCAAGTACCACCATGATGCACGCACTGTCACCGTTACACCATGGCAGGAGGAATAGATTACTTTAATAACATCACTAGAGTACACTATAATAATTAAGCATAGGAGTAGCATAATATCTGAATAATAAAATCTACTTGTTCAACATGATACAAAGCTCACGATCACATAAAGATCATATCATGGGAGAGAGAGGTGAACCACATAGCTACCGGTAGAGCCCTCAGCCCCGGGGATGAACTACTCCCTCCTCATCATAGGAGACAGCAAGGTTGATGGAGATGGCGGTGAGGTCGATGGAGACAGCGAAGACGGCGATGGAGATCGATGGAGATGGCTCTGGGGGCACTTCCCCGTCCCGGCAGGGTGCCGGAACAGAGACTTCTGTCCCCCAAAATTCGTCGGTGGCGGCGGCGGAACTGCGGAACTCTTTCTGGAAAATTGCCGACTCTTTTAGGGTTTTCCGTCCCGAGGCTATATATAGGCGAAGGGGCGTCTTGAGGGGTGGGAGCCAGGCGCCCTCACGCGGGGCCCACGCGGCCAGGGGCCTGGCCGCGCCGCCCCTGCATGTGGGGCCCTGGTGGCCCCCCTCCGACTCTCCTTCGGATCTCTGGAAGCTTCCGGGTAAAATAAGACTTCAGGAACTTGTTTTGTCCAATTCCGAGAATATTTCCTGTGTATCACTTCTGAAACACAAAAATAGCAGAAAACAGGGAACTGGCACTGTGGCACTTGTTAATAGGTTAGTTCCGGAAAATGCATAAAAGTGCCACGAAGTGTAACGAAACACAAGGCAAATGGTGTAAAAACAAGCATGGAGCATCAAAAATTATGGATACGTTCGAGACGTATCAATACCTCGCGAGGAGTATAAGGTCTTGGTAACAGAGCTCTCACTGGCCGGAGGTAGAAGAACCCACTTAGCCTAGCTAGGAGCCCAAAGATGAAGATTCGATCCCCTCTAAGGGGTGGCCTCCCCTCCTTTTATAGCGCCCTGGTCCTCCTTCCCCTTATCATCTTGGGGAAGGGGTTGCCACACACGGGCAAGGAGGGAGGACAGCTGTAGTCTTAATTCTTCCGTGGACGTAGACTTTGTAGAGTAGTGGCGCCGGTCCACAGGAGTGGGTGGGGGAAGCTGACGTCTTCCTCTGGTGCCCTGCATCGTCCATGCTATTTTAAGGAGGGTGGTCTCCTCCCTGTCGGGGGTAGCATGGGCGGTACGCGGTCTTCTGCCGTTATCTTCTTGCTCAGCACGGAAATGTGCCGAGCTGACGTGGACGTGGTCCCTCCCCTCACGAGAAATAGCTCGTGAGGAGGTCTTCTGTTCCTTAGCAGTTTTAGCCGCCGTTCTCCTCATGAGGCACCTCCTCATGAGAGTCTTCTCCGCTGGCTTCGGTCGTCGTTCCACCCCTGGGCCAAAGCTGGGCCGTTGAAGGGGCCCAGGAGCAGGTGGACCGGGATACCCCGGTATCCAGAACACCGACAACTAGCTCCCTTGCAAAATTAATGACGAGCAGATGAAGCATGCAAGTCGAGGGGTACTCAATTTAGTATGGAAGATAACAAACCCAACCACTACGTCCTCATGAGCTAAAAACAGTGGCATGAAACCAGAAGTATTTGAAGGTTTTTGAAAGGTAGCACATGAAAATTTACTTGGAATGGCTTGAAATACCATGCATAGGAATTTATAGTAGACTGTTTGGAAGTAACTTGGTTTTAGGGGAATTGGATGCACGAGAAGTATTCCCTCTCAGTACAGGTTTTTGGCTAGCAAGGCTGGGTAGCAAGCATAAGAGTTGCATGAAATAAACATACATATATATGATAGAAAACAATCATGCAAGTTTTCCTTGAAAGCACAAACGATTTTAACTTGAGAATACTAATGCTTATAAGCTAAACATGAAGGAAAACTAAAATGATGTATCTACTAACTCTTCCTTCTTTTTCTACTCAAACCTCAAGGTAATGTTGCTACTGACCAAGCTAAGTTTGCCAAAACCAACTAGATTTACTCATGCTCACAAAGTGATACCAATACTAATCAACAAGACTAATCATATAAGAAAGATTGCAAACTAAAATAAAGTGTACGGAAAGTAAATGATAAAACTTCTCATTAATATTTCTCAACCGCAACTCACACCAAGGGATACATAGATAACCAACTAAAGGAGGATACTTCCACACTACAAACTATTCTATAAGATAACTTCTCTATTCATGATATGACTCTACTTGAAAAGTAAATGAGTAAAAGATAATGATGTGATACCGCGGCACTCCCCAAGCTTGGAACAGACCAAGGGGATGCCTATACCAATGATGAATTACTCCTTCGGCGGTGGTGGTGAGTCTTTAATGAGCTTCTCAATAAGTTCCTTCAACTCATCAATCTTGTAGGTGAGATTGCGAATCATATCTGAATTGTGCTCAATCCGGCTCATGAACTTGTCGGTCTGTGAATCCCAACTCTTGGAGTTATTTCCCCAACCTTCTTCACTTTTTGAACTCTCTTTCTCTGCATGGTTAGAATGATCTATATCCCAACTAGAGGGTAATTTTGCTTTAGGCACCCTTTGGAATCGATGTTCATGTATTAGAGTATGGAAGGGGTTGTTGCCTGAAGAGGATGTCCTTGGAGCTAAGGAGTGACGTGAAACACCTCCTCCAGTTCTTATACGTGCACTCTTCTTGAACTTGTCATGACTTGTCACCACCCCAATGCTTGCAATCATGGTACTTGGGCGTGAGCTTTGGTCTTCTTCCATCTCTTCTTCTTCGGCTTCACCCTCAACTTCTTCCTTCAGCTGGGAGTCCTGGTGATCATCTTCCGGAGGTGTCTTGCCCTTGTTGTCGCTTGAAGAAGCCATGATGCCTCTAAAACTGAGATCAATGTCCTGGCAGAAATAGATTGAAACGAAAACACGACGAGAGCACGATATACAGACCTTGGGCAATCCGGGGGGTTATATAGGCAAAAATTAAACATCAAAACAAAGTCACAGGAGGAAACTGGGACAGAAACGAGTTCCGGGGTAGTCTCACCACAGGGCGGCGCGGCCAAGAGTGGGCCCGCGCCCCCTGGTGGTGAGGAGCCACCAGACTCCATTTCCAACCCGTTTTCGTCTCGTGATTTTTCATATTTAATAAGAACGACAAAAATATAAGTAGAAAAGTTTAACGTGAACCTTTTCTAACTAGAACTGTTTGATGCGGCACGGTGTGTTAATGTAAATCACCGTCCAGTTGGGAACCCCAAGAGGAAGGTATGATGAGTACAGCAGCAAGCTTTTCCCTCAGAAAGAAACCAAGGTTTGTCGAATCCAGGAAAAAGCCAAACTCAAGAAGGTGATGCTCGCTAGCTTCACGACAGCTCTGGACAATTTATAAGGCGCCTCGTCAAGTGCTTTGCTTTGCCAGCTGCAATGCGGAACCTGCACACAACACAACCAAATACTTTGCTCCCAACTTATGATGAGGTTATCAATCTCAGTGGTTTGCTGTACACAAAGGAATGAGTGTATCGAGTGGAAAGTAATAGTAGTATGCGAGTAAGGTAAACAGTGCGAGTAAAGTAAACAGGTGATAGCAATATAAAGGAAATAGGACCAGGGTCCACAGTTCACTAGTGGTGTCTCTCCATAAGATAAATAACAACATGTTGGGTAAACAAATTACAGTTGGGCAATTGATAGAATAAAGATAACGTGATATGTCGAGAGGATCACTATGAGATTTACTCTGGGCATTCCAACAAGATACATAGACCGCCATCCAACTGCATCTATAACTAATAATCCACTCACGGGGAATCAATCCGAGAACCCCACAAGTATTAAGTTGTGAACAACAGATAACTGCATTAAGCAAATTGTGTAATGTAAACAAAGCATATGCCCTTGGACATAAGAATGTTGTTTTCTCCCTAGTGGCAACAGCACATCTACAACCTTAGAGGTTTCTGTCACTCCCCCAGATTAAATAGAGGCATGAACCCAACTATCGAGCATAAATACCCCCTCTTGGAGTCACTAGTATCTACTCGGCTAAGATAGCTACTAACAATGGAGAGCATGCACGATCATAAACAACATAGAGATAATATAAGATAATATTCAGCATATCAACTCAATCATAACACCAATATTCATCAGATCCCAACAAACACAACATGTAGAATTACATAAAGGTAGTCTCGATCATGTAAAGCAGAAGTGGACCGAGGCGGCCTCACACATAGGAGGCGCGGCCAGGGCCTGGGCCGCGTCGCCCTATTGTGTGGCCGGCCTGTGGCCCCTCTCCGTCTCCTCTTCGGTTCTCTGGAAGCTTCGGTAAATTTCTGGATGTCTGGATTTTGTTTCGTCCCATTCCGAGAATATTTCCTTTGTAACTTTTCTGAAACACAAAAACAGCAGAAAATAGGGAACTGGCACCGTGGCATCTTGTTAATAGGTTAGTTCCGGAAAATGCATAAAAACGCCATGAAGTGTAATGAAACACTAAGCAAATGGTGTGAAAACAAGCATGGAGCATCAAAAATTATAGATACGTTTGAGACGTATCAGCATCCCCAAGCTTAACTCCTGCTCGTCCTCGAGTAGGTAAGTGGTAACAAAAGAATAATTTTTGAGGTGACATGCACCTACACAATCTTGACCATATATGTAAGCGTTGTGCGTTGGGATCAAAGAACTTAAAACATGGGCGTGAAGACATAATCTTGATAGAAGAAACTTAGCAACCATGTTATAACATGAAAAAGAACACAAACAAAAGATCCTGAAAATGAAACAATAAAAGTCAAACGTGTGTTCAAATCATATGGAAAAACATACAAATGGTTTTCAACTTGTCCTTCATGAGAGAGCAAAACATAAATGCATAGGACACCTTCAAGTTTAAAAGGGCGACTAGATACAAATAATTTAAGAACAAGTGAAACCAACATCATGAATCAATCAATAAAAACTTTGGGACAATGCACATTATACTAAGAATGACAACTATGCTCTCTTAGACGGTGCATAAAGATAGAAGGTGGTGACTCAACATAAAAGTAAACGAAAGGCCCTTCGCGGAGGGAAGCAGTGATTAAACATGTGCTAGAGCTTTTCATTTGTAAAACAGAGAGATAAAAGTTGGGTTTTGAGAGGTGGTTGCTTTTGTCAACGACTAGCAATGGGGTTCATACTATCTTCCATACAAGAATGAAACAAGTTTTTGAGAGAGATTGGCATTTTTGTGCTCTTTTATAAAGCTTGGCACTCCTCCCCACCTTTTTTCCTTTCACAAACCATGGCTAACCGATTCCATCGGGTGCCCACCAACATTCACATACCATGGAGGAGTGCCTTCTTTCCTTTTTCTTTTCCTCTTTTTTTTTATTTTTGGAATAAACAATATGGAAGATAGCAAATCCGACCACTACGTCCCCATGAGCTGAAAACAGTGTCACAAAACGAGAAGTATTTTGAAGGTTTTTTGAAAGGTAGCACATGAAAAGTTACTTGGAATGGCTTACAAATACCATGCATAGAAATTTATAGTGGACACAATGGCAAACTTGGTTTTTAGGAGTTGGATGCATGAGTAGAGCTCATACTCAGTAGAAAATGAGGGCTAGCAAAAGACTAGGAGCGACCAACTAAGAGAGCAATAACGGCCATAATCATGCAAAGCGACAAAGCGACATTAAAAGAAGTATAAGATGGCATCAAAAGTCAAAAACTAAATGATCATAGAGGCTTATGGCGACTTTTTATGAGTCTAACATGTGTGAGCATGCACCAAGGCAACCCAAATAAAGGATCAAGGAGAAAACCAAAATAATGCTTCCAAATAATTAAAACAACGCATGATTTTTTTCAAAGGCTCATTAAGCAATCTCAGTCATTTGAGACAAGTCATGCTATAGAAAAACCACTAAGCATACTATCAAAAAGACATCAAGCACGACATGCAAAAGCCTAGGCCGCAGTCTACACAAGCTCCTTTTTATACCACTTTTTTGCATAAAGCTTTTTCTCTTTTCCAACACCATTCGAACCTTTTTTAAACAACTCTTTTGATGAAAACCAACATGGACCAGTGGTAAAAATACACCTTGATGCAAAGATATAACAAGATCTGAACACAAATCAAGGCAAAAAACAAAAGCTAAACGCAGTAGCAGAAAAAGAGAACACTCGTTGAAACAATAAGAGTGAAAAACGGAGTGTTCTTGGCAAATGAAAAGCAAGGCAACTTCTCCAAAAGAAATTTGTTGGGGTACAAGCATTTATTGCAGCAAAAAAAACTAAACAAAACTGAAAACTAAAACAACTGATGCTCCAAGAAAAACGTATAGTGCATGAAGCAATAAAAATATAGTGTGTTGAAAGGTGACCTGATTTTTGCCGATAAAGAAGGGGTGCCTCGGGGGCATCCCCAAACTTTGATGCTTGTACCTCTTGGATATTTATTGGGGTGCGTGGGCATCCCCAAGCTTCAGCTTTTGTCCATTCTTCAACTCATCTCATCATTCTCCAATCCCTACACTTGAAAACTTCCTTCATACAAAACTCAACACAACTCTATTAGCAACATTAGTGTAAGCATAACATTGAATCAACCCTTTTTGCTTCAGGTTTCAACTCAAAACCACCACATATAAAGCATATACTACTGTAGCAACTTCCCCAAAAGTTCCGTGATCAAAAGAACTCAAAAAGAAAGCAATCGAGCGGCAAACACAAATATTGGCAGAAATCTGTCAAAACAGAACAGCTGACAAAGGTCGAATTTTTAGAGGGTTTTCTGTTGCTCAAATAAAAAAGTGTTAAACTAATGAAAATTTGGATATAACCTGGGGCATATGCACAAGAAATCGAAGGTCCAAAAGATATACAGAGAATTTTCAAGAATTATTACGGTGCAGCACCGAAATCTATTTCAGGACAGCAACATCCCCAAATCTTACCTCACTCAAATTAGAGGCTTCTCTTGGCACAAAAACGAAATAAAAATGATAAGGAGAGGTTATTACAGTAGTAATAACTTCCAAGACTCAAATAAAAGAAAAATAACTGAAAGTAAAAAACATTGGGTTATCTGCCAAGAGTGCTTTTCTTTAACGCCTTTGAGCTACGCGCAGAAAGTGTGAATCAAGTATTTTCGAAAGAAGCATTAAGATCAACCGCAGAAGTCTTTTCAATAAGGCACTGTATTTCATCCACATAAGTTTTTGAAGACCCCTTGTGATCATGCTTTGGTTCACTCAATTCAATAAAAAGATTTGCAGGACAAATCCAATCAAAATTATTTTCAAAAGCTTCATACAATCCCAAGAGTTTGCTAGGTATTGGTATTTCAGTTTCTTCATTGTTTGTACTAACAACCTTTATATGCGAGCCAAGCTTATTAAAATGCTTAAGAACTTTCCTAGCTTCAATGGCCACATCTCTAAATTCTATGCGCAAAGTTTCCAAGATAAAAGCTTTCTTTTCGGGATCCTCAATATCATGAAGCTTAAGAAACATGTGTTGCATAAAAGGATTAAGGCTAGCAAACCTAGCTTCCAACATGTGAACTAAATAAGCAGAAGCAACTTCATAACTAGGAGCAAGCTCAGCCAAATAATTTTCCTCAACATCTTTATGCATACTAATATGATTAAAGAACTCCTCGATGTTACTTTTCCCAATAATAGATCCACTACCTACTGAGAGGTCCTCCAAAACGTACTTAGGGAACAACATAATGAACTAAAAGTAATAAAGTAACAACTATAAAGGAAACTAATTTTTGTGTGTTTTTGATAAAAACGAAGCAAGTAAAAATAAAGTAAAAGGAAAACTTAAAATAAAGTAAAGGATGTGCGTGCAAAACTCCCCTTGCAGAAGTCTTCTTTTTCCCCGGCAATGGCGCCAGAAAAGAGCCTTGATGCGGCACGGTGTGTTAATATAAACCACCGTCCAGTTGGGAACCCCAAGAGGAAGGTATGATGAGTACAGCCGCAAGCTTTTCCCTCAGAAAGAAACCAAGGTTTGTCGAATCCAGGAAAAAGCCAAACTCTAGAAGGTGATGCTCGCTAGCTTCGCGACAGCTCCGGACAATTTATAAGGCGCCTCGTCCAGTGCTTTGCTTTGCTAGCTGCAACGCGGAACCTGCACACAACACAACCAAATACTTTGCTCCCAACTTACGATGAGGTTGTCAATCTCACCGGTTTGCTGTAAACAAAGGAATGAGCATATCGAGTGGAAAGTAATAGTAGTATGCGAGTAAAGTAAACAGTGCGAGTAAAGTAAATAGGTGATAGCAATATAAAGGAAATAGGACCGGGGTCCACAGTTCGCTAGTGGTGTCTCTCCATAAGATAAATAACAACATGTTGGGTAAACAAATTATAGTTGGGCAATTGATAGAATAAAGATAACGTGATATGTCGAGAGGATCACTATGAGATTTACTCTGGGCATTACAACAAGATACATAGACCGCCATCCAACTACATCTATGACTAATAATCCACTCGCAGGGAATCAATCTGAGAACCCCACAAGTATTAAGTTGTGAACAACAGATAACTGCATTAAGCAAAGTGTGTAATATAAACAAAGCATATGCCCTTGGACATAAAAATGTTGTTTTCTCCCTAGTGGCAACATCACATCTACAACCTTAGAGGTTTCTATCACTCCCCCAGATTAAACAGAGGCATGAACCCAACTATCGAGCATAAATACCCCCTCTTGGAGTCACTAGTATCTACTCGGCCAAGATAGCTACTAACAATGGAGAGCATGCAAGATCATAAACAACATAGAGATAACATAAGATAATATTCAGCACATCAACTCAATCATAACACCAATATTCATTGGATCCCAACAAACACAACATGTAGAATTACATAAAGGTAGTCTCGATCATGTAAAGCAGCTCACGAGATCTAAACATGAAGCACATGGTGCAGAAGACAACCATCTAGCTACTGCTATGGACCCATAGTCCAAGGTAGACTACTCACTCATCGCGCTGAAGGCAATCCTGGCGATGAAGAAGACCTCCGGTGGCGATTCCCCTCTCTGGTAGGGTGCCGGGAAGAGCTTCTGGACCCTCCCGATCTCGGGTCGACAATGGCGGCGGATCGCGATGTGTTTCTAGAAAATTGATTGGGGTGCTTAGGTTTTTCCCATCGGGGGGTCTTTATAGGCGAAGGGGCATCGTCAGAAGTGGACCGAGGCGGCCTCACACATAGGGGGCGCGGCCAGGGCCTGGGCCACACCGCCCGATTGTGTGGCCGGCCTGTGGCCCCTCTCCGTCTCCTCTTCGGTTCTCTGGAAGCTTCGGTAAATTTCTGGATATCTGGCTTTTGTTTCGTCCAATTCCGAGAATATTTCCTGTGTAACTTTTCTAAAACACAAAAACAGCAGAAAATAGGAAACTGGCACTGTGGCATCTTGTTAATAGGTTAGTTCCGGAAAATGCATAAAAATGTCATGAAGTGTAATGAAACACTAAGCAAATGGTGTGAAAACAAGCATGGAGCATCAAAAATTATAGATACGTTTGAGACGTATGACTGTTACCTATTCGGAAACTGACTCTGCAGATTCCTGCATATGCTCTTTGATAAATTCTTCCGGAGTTATCATTTGAATAAAATCTACATCTTCATTATAAGAATCTCTAGAAATATAATGCTTGAGTCTTTGCCCATTCACCACTTGCATAGTGTTATCTTTAAGCGAAGCAATCTTTACCGCACCTGAGCGATACACCTCTTCAATAACAAAAGGTCCTTCCCATTTTGAGAGTAATTTTCCTACAAAAAATCTGAGACGAGACCTATACAATAGAACTTTCTCACCAACATGAAACTCTCTCTTAAGAATTCTCCTATCATGCCATTGTTTGACTTTCTCTTTGAAAAGTCTGGCATTCTCATAAGCTTTGTTTCTCCACTCATCTAAAGAACTCAAGTCAAGCAACCTTTTCTTACCGGTAAGCTTAAAATCCCTATTAAGCTCTCTCACAGCCCAAAAAGCTTTGTGTTCTAATTCTAAGGGCAAGTGACATGCTTTTTCGTAAACCATTTTGTAAGGAGACATGCCCATGGGGTTCTTATAAGCAGTTCTATAAGCCCATAAAGCATCGTTCAACTTGCTAGCCCAATTTTTCCTAGATCTATTAACAGTCTTCTGCAAGATAGACTTGATCTCCCTATTCGATAACTCTACTTGCCCGCTAGTTTGGGGATGATAAGCAGAAGCAATTCTATGATTAACGTCATATCTAGCAAGAGTTTTCCTAAAACCGCCATGAATAAAATGAGAACATCCGTCAGTCATAAGATATCTAGGCACACCAAACCTAGGAAAAAATAACATCCTTAAGCATTTTTAACGAGGTATCACCATCGGCACTCTTCGTAGGTATAGCTTCTACCCACTTAGTAACATAATTAATAGCAACAAGTATATGAGTATAACCTTCTGAAGGAGGAAAAGGACCCATAAAGTCAAATCCCGAACAATCAAATGGTTCAATAACAAGAGAATAACTCCTAGGCATTTCATTACGTCTAGAAATATTACCAACTCGTTGGCATTCATCACATGATAAAACAAATTTTCTAGCATCTTTAAAAAGGGTTGGCCAATAAAAACCTGATTGTAGAACCTTTTGTGCAGTTCTATCTCCAGCATGATGTCCTCCATAAGCACTACCATGGCATTTTCTCAATATCTCTTGTTGCTCATACTGTGGAACACATCTTCGCATAATACCATCAACTCCTTCTTTATATAAGTGTGGGTCATCCCAAAAATAATGCCTCAAGTCATAAAAGAATTTCCTTCTTTGCTGAGCTGTAAAGGTTGGAGGCAAATACTTGGAAATAATAAAGTTAGCATAATCAGCATACCAAGGATTCTCTCGCGAAGTTACCTTTATTGAAGCCAACTGTTCATTTGGATTACTATCATTAACAGGAATAGGATCAAAAGAAATGTTTTCCAACCTAGACAAATTGTCAGCAACAGGATTTTCAGCACCTTTCCTATCTACAATATGCAAATCAAACTCTTGTAAAAGCAACACCCATCTAATAAGCCTAGGGTTAGCATCCTTCTTTGACATAATATATCTAATAGCAGCGTGATCAGTATGAGTAGTAACTTTTGAATCTACGATATAAGGTCTAAACTTATCACATGCAAAAACAACAACAAGAAACTCTTTTTCAGTAGTAGCATAATTCTTCTGAGCAGCATCAAGAGTCTTACTAGCATAATGAATAACATTCAACTTCTTATCTACGCGCTGTCCAAAAACAGCACCCACAACAAAATCACTAGCATCACACATAATTTCAAAGGGTAAATTCCAATCAGGTGGTTGAACAATAGGAGCAGTAGTTAAAGCCTTCTTAAGAGTTTCAAAAGCTTCCTTACAATCATCATCAAAAACAAATGGAACATCTTTTTGAAGAATATTAGTAAGAGGCTTCGAAATCTTAGAGAAATCTTTAATAAACCTCCTATAGAAACCAGCATGACCAAGAATACTACGAATACCTTTAACATCTCTGGGACAAGACATTTTCTCAATTGCTTCAACCTTTGCTCTATCAACTTCAATACCTCTTTCGGAGATTTTATGTCCAAGAACAATTCCTTCATTCACCATAAAGTGGCATTTTTCCCAGTTAAGAAAAAGATTAGTTTCTTCACATCTCTGCAAAACTTTATCAAGATTGTGCAAACAATTATCAAAAGAAGTTCCATAGATGGAGAAATTGTCCATGAATACCTCCATAATTTCTTCACAAAAACCATGAAAAATAGCAGACATGCATCTTTGAAAAGTAGAAGGAGCATTGCACAAACCAAAAGGCATACGTCTATAAGCATAAGTTCTGTAAGGACAAGTAAAAGTGGTTTTCCCTTGATCTTGCTTTTTAATAGCAATCTGAGAGAAACCAGAATAACCATCCAGAAAACAAAAATGAGTTTTCTTAGATTTTTGTGTGAAAAGAGTTTTCTTAGATAACCTCTCTAGCATTTGATCTATAAACGGTAAAGGATAATGATCTTTCTTAGTAACTTTGTTGATCTTTCTAAAATCAATGCACATCCTATAACCAACTACTACCCTTTGAGGAATAAGCTCGTTATTCTCATTAGGCACAACAGTGATACCTCCTTTCTTAGGGACACGATGAACAGGATTAACCCATCTACTATCAGCAATAGGATAAATAATACCAGCATCAAGGAGCTTCAATACCTCATTTCTTACCACTTCCTTCATCTTAGGAATTAAGCGGCGTTGATGTTCAACAACTGGCTTTGCATCTGGCTCCATGTTAATAGCACGCTGACATATAGTAGGAGAAATCCCTTTTAAATTATCAAGAGTATATCCCATTGCTCCTCGGTGTTTCCTCAATGTTTCTAATAACCTTTCTTCCTCCTTTCCTGAAAGTTTAGAATTGATAATAACAGGATATATCTTCTTGTAATCAATATAAGCATATTTAAGATCATCAGGTAAAGGTTTTAAATCAAAAACAGGATCTTCCTTGGGTGGCAAAGTGGTACCCAAATCCTCCACAGTTAAATTCTGCTTAATCAATGATGGTTGATGAAAAAGAATATCGTCAATATCATCTCTTTCTTCCCTGAAGACTTCACTTTCATGGTCCTCCATAAATTGATGCAGAGCATTATTAGGAGCAAGAGCAATAGAGGCAAGCTGCTCAACTCGAAAATCTTCATTAGGCAATTCATTTTCATAAGGAGCTTTAGTAAACTTAGAAAAATTAAACTCATAAGATTCTCAATCAAACTTAGTCAAAATTTTCTCCTTCTTACAATCTATAACAGCACCACAAGTATTCAAAAAGGGTCTACAAAAAATAATAGGACAAGTTTTACTAGCTTCTTTGCCAAGTACTAGAAAATCAGTAGGATATTTAGTCTTACCACATAGAACTTCCACATCTCGAACAATACCAATTGGCAAGATAGTCTCTCTGTTAGCGAGCTGAATAACCACATCAATATCTTCAAGTTCACAAGGGGAAATTCATGCATGATTTCTCTGTAAAGCTCATAAGGAATATCACTTGAACTCGCACCAATATCGCATAAACCATAATAGCAATGATCACCAATCCTGACAGAAAGCACAGGAACACTTGTTTTCCTAGATCTACTAGGATGTGAAACAATGTTAGAAGCATGTTCACAAAAGACAATATGTTCATCTTCTACATTTTTAGTAACAAGGTCCTTCACTATAGCTACAGGAGACTTAATAGTAATTTACTCATCAGGTTCTACAACTTTCTTTGCACTTTTCTTAAGCACACTAACTAAAGTAGAATGTTCCTTTACCCTAGCAGGGAAAGGCGTTTTCTAAAAATAAGGCTCAGGCAAAATGCGATCAACAGTACAAACTTCAGTACTTCTAGCAGGAATACAACTAACAGTATCTTTATAAGGCTCATGATATTTGTTCCAATCTTTGGAACATCAAGATAAGAGGCAAAGGCCTTAAAGCAATTAGCAAGTATTTGGGAATCAAGACCATAAATAGCACTAACATTGAGAAAGTAATCGGTTCCCATAAAAGCTTTAATGCATTCATAATCATAATTTATACCTGACTTCCTACCTTTGTCGTTCTCCCATCCTTCAGTATTTTCTTGAATATGGTCATGAAGATCCCATTTAGCTTATCCTATCATATGTGTAAATGATCCAAAGCAAGAAGCATCTAATAAATCCTTGTCGTGAAGAGCAAGCCTTGCATAAAGTTATCAATAACAATATTACTGGGGAGCTCATGAATGGGGCATTTGAGCATTAGTGACTTTCTCCCCCACGCTTGGGCAATACTCTCTCCATCATGAGGCCAAAAGTTATATATCTGATTACGATCTTTATGAATCTCACTTGGAGGATAAAATTTGGAATAAAAAAGAGGTACAATTTCTCCCAGCCAATAGATGGACCATCCTTTAGCAGCCTATACCACTCCTTAGCTCTGCCCTTCAATGATAAAGAGAATAGCTTCCTCTTAACCTGGCTTGATGAAATACCTGCACACTTGAACAACTCGCATAATTCATGTATAAAGAGTAAATGATCACCCGGATGGACAGTTCCATCTCCTAAATAGCGGTTATTCATAACGCATTCAACAATTTTCATAGGTATTTTAAAAGGATCTAATTGAGCAGGCAGTGGTTCATCCTCTACCGTAACAGAGGCAGTATTGTTCCCAAATAGGGAACCAAATGGAGAATTCTCCATAGCAAGATAAAATAAAAGACAAAAACAAAAAAATAAAAAAAATACTCACAGCGAAGGTTACCTTTACCAATTCCACTCTTCAATAGCGCTTCACTCCCCGGCAACGGTGCCAGAAAATAGTCTTGATGACCCACAAGTATAGGGGGTGTATCGTAGTACTTTTGATAAATAAGAGTGTTGAACCCAACGAGGAGCAGAAGGTGCTGACAAGCGGTTTTGATCAAGGATTCACTGTAAATACTAGCAAATGAGTTTTCAAGGGTATTTGGTAATGCAAGTAAATAAAGTACAAGTAAATAAAAGACAATAATAGTAATTGCTGCAAGTGGCCCAATCCTTTCTAGAGCAAAGGACAAACAGGTTGTGTAACTTATGATTACCAAACATTCCTGAGGACACACAGGAGTTTCTGTCGAGAGCTTTCGCTTCATGTTGCTAAGTAATTTTCATTGGTTTGATAAGTGTTATGGGGGTGAACCTGTGCTAGCGTACTACCCTTACTAGGACTATACACACTTGTGATTATACCCCCTGCAAGCATCCACAAATACAAGAAAGTTATTAAGATAAATCTAACCATAGCCTTAAACTCTGAGATCCTACGCTCCCTGGTGCAATGGTTTCCTAACGGGGGTTTAGGTTTCTGTCGCTCCAGCAACCCCACAATTAGTAGCCAAATACACAATGCATTCTACTAGGCCCATAAACGGTGAAGTATCATGTATTCGACATTCACATGACACCACTAGTAGAATAACACCATAACATAAATAACAAACCATTAAATATTACTCAACATAGTTTCACTACTAACATCTTGACTTCTCCCATGTCCTCAAGAACTAAACGAACTACTCACAAGACATCATATGGATCATGACCAGAGGTGAAATAATGGTAAATAACAATCTGAACATAAACCTTAATTCAACGGTTCCACTCAATAGCATCAACTACAAGAGTAATTAACACCGGGAAAGTTTCCCCTAAGAATTGGACAAGATTCAACCCAAGATGTTACAACGGGATGACGTGGTGATGGTGGAGATGGAAGTGCTGATGATGATGATGATGGTGATGATGATCCCGATGAAGTCCAGCACGATGGTGATGACGATGGCGACGATCTCCCCTCTCCGGGAAGGAATTCCCCCGGCAGATTTCTCCCTGCCGGAGAGCTTTTCTCTCTCGATGTTTTCCGCCCCGTAGAGGTGGCGGTGTCTATCTCTGATGCCCCCCTAACTTAGGTTTTCGGGGATGACGATATACGCGAGGGGGCGATGGCAGTAGTGGGCCAGGGTGGCATCACCATAGGGCGGTGCGGCCAGGGGTAGGCCCGCGCCCCTGGTAGTGAGCCCACCCTGCTGCTCCTCTCGCCTCCTCCTTCTAGGTACCTTCGTCTTCTGATATTATATGAATTTATAGGTATTTCTTTGGAATTGTTGATCTTCAGAAATATGATATCTTGACGGTCCTTTTTCTAGCAGAATCCTGACTCCGGTAGCAAATTCTCCAACGATCATCAAACATGTAAAAACAGAGGAAACAACATAAGTATCATATCTAAATATGAAATATATCAATGAATAACAGTAAATTGTGATACAAAATAGTGATGCAAAATGGACGTATCAGTGGCCGCAGCGAAGTGTAGGTCGAAACCTGACAGCTCCATTGCCCACTCTGTGATGCGCCCGGTGGCGCTGCGTATGTGCAGCACTCGCCCCAAAGAGTAGGAGTTCACCACTATAATGCGGTGCGACTCAAAGTAGTGTCTTAACTTTCGTGAGGCAAGCAGGACGCCTAGGAGCAGTTTTTGCACTTGAGTATACCCAAACCTGGCATCCCTGAGCACTGTGCTGATAAAGTAGACGGGTGATACGTCGCAAACGTATCTGTAATTTTTGATGCTCCATACTTGTTTTACACCAATTGCTTTATGTTTTGTTTACACTTCATGGCATTTTTATGCATTTTCTAGAACTAACCTATTAACAAGATGCCACGGTGCCAGTTCCTATTTTCTACTATTTTTGTGTTTCAGAAAAGTTACACAGGAAATATTCTCGGAATTGGACGAAACGAAGCCCGAAGTTCCTATTTTTCCCGACATGAGACGGAGTCCAAAGCAGAGGCAGAGGAGGGCCAGGAGGCAGCCACACCACCTGGTGGCACCCCCCCCTCTGTCCGTGCCAGGGTGTGGTGTGGCCCCCCTGGCCACCCTCTGACATCGCCCTTCCGCCTATAAAATCCATCCGACGCAAAAACCCTAAATCAATCGGCGTCCATCCACGAAAAGTTCCGCAGCGCCGCCGCCATCGAAGATCAATTTCGGGGGACATAAGTCTCTGTTCTGGCACTGTCGGGATGGGGAATTGCCCCCGGAGCTATCTCCATCGACTCCATCGCCATCTCCACCGACGTTGCTATCTTCTATGATGAGGAGGGAGTAGTTCTCCCACGGGGCCGAGGGCTCTACCGGTAGCTATTGTGACGACCTCAAATTTGATAACAAATTCGAAGTGCCCGTTATGTATTCCACCGCAATCCCAGGGTCATTGTTGCGATATACATAACGTAGTTGATATCACAGTCATAGACATTAATAGTAAATAAAGGGGATTACATAGGTGGTCGCACAGACCAAACCTTACATTGCATCAACATGCAGCGGAATAACACTTTGGGTCCATATTGTCAAGCTTCAACCACACAGGCAAAGCGGACAGTAGGAAACGAGCCTAATTCGCAAAGCCGTCAATGAGTCTTTCCTTCTTGATCTTGCTCCTTCAAGTCTGGCCAAGTTAATAGCCAGGGACACAGCCATGAGTACATTGGATGCACTCGCAAACCATCTTATAAACAAAGTGATGAGAGAGATATGCATGGTTGATATGGTGGACTAAGCACTAAGTTTATTTGCCAAAAAGCTAGTTTGTTTCCCAAGAATTTTCATTAGTAGAGAAGAAGATTTAATTCTCTAAGTTAAATCTAAAGAGGAACTTCAAGTGTGTCAACCTCATTGTCAAGTCAAGTCAAGTCAATTCAATTCGGATCCTTTACCAATCTCACCATTGTTATTTTTATCTTTGACAAAAGTCAAGTAGAGATAGCCAACTGTCCATGACCGCGGACGCGGCTATTCGAATAGTTTGAAAACCTCTGCGGAGGGGTACACTTTACCCACAAGATTCGATACATCTGCCGGGAGAAATCCACGGATCGTCATACACAAGTATGCGGGGTTCAGATAATCAAACAAACTCTTTCACTTGCTCACCCTAGTATAGGATCCTTCCCTAGAGTCCGGGATACGGAATCCCCGCTCCGGTGCCTCTAGTTCTGGCCATCCCGGGATGCCGGGTTAGTGGAAATCCACCTGGTTCAGAAGTAGCCGTGCACGGTGTCCTTCCATAAATATTTGATACAAGGCCTCCCATACTAAGATAAACAAGCTACGGACTAAGCCCCTTCCCATATAGGGGTAATGTGGTCGTACGGTATGGTTGGCTCCCATGTACATCACTCGTTGTCATTTGAGAAATATATTTCATAGTTCTTAGTCAAGATTAATTTCTTTCATAAAGCCATTATGTAGGAGCAATCTCCAATTCAAGTTTCAAGTTCAAGTCACCACTCTTCAAATAGAGTTCCCCTTATAGATGGCCTCAATATTATTAGCGACTAAGCAACTACCTTGAGTGATGATACCACTAAATATGATTGGATAAACTCAGCTTGATGCCCTTGTTAAGCAAGATATCCCTATACTTCTATCATTCTACTCTAGCAATTCAATCATGCAATTTACTTAAAACAAGTAGAATGCAATATTAAAACTAGGCATTGGGAGTATGAATCAAAAGATGGCTTGCCTGGCTTGGCAAAGTCAAAATAGTCTTCATCTTCATCTTTGATTGATTGGTCTCCATCTCCATTTCTTGGTGGACTTCGGAGTCCATTCTCCTTACTCTCATTGTTGTCTAATCATTGGAAAGCAAATAAGCATACAATCACCACACAATTCACAAACAACACATATTTACTCAAATACACATACTTGGGTAAGGGAAGTGATCTAGGAAGTCTATGGAGAGTGGTTTCGATTTAATTGAATCCATAACGATGAGATTATCACTTTCTTGACTTAAGTGAGGATTTAATTTACTTTGAATCGTGAAATATCTCTTGCAAGTCCTTATTGACCATGGTCATAGACCACAAGGAGATACTCAAGATTATGGTTCAACCAAAGAGGCTTCATAGGATTTGGAGTATTTTTCTTTTATTGAAGCCAATTCTAGTTTGCAACTATTTAGTAATTAAAGTTGAATCTACAAGTAGAGTCTATAGATCCTAGTTGACTTGTATTAGGGGTCATAGATTAATATTTAGAAATGTGGTTGATTTGAATTGGTTTCATATCATTTCCATATTTGAGATAGGTGTGCAAGTTTGAGTTTCTAATTACTACTATGTAGTATTGTTTTTCCAAATATCTTCTACAAGTACACATGGACTAAGATTAATACCTATAGATAGGTATTTGGAAATATGGTTTAACAATAAAGGTTCCATAACAATTTCGATTATAGATTTGAGTTTAATAAAATCCTATATGGCAAATGCCTATTTAACCATATAGGTAGATAGCATTTACTTTAAAGGTTCAAAAATGAGATCTAATGGTATAGGCAGATGGGTATCACTGATTGTGAATTTCTAAAGTTGGAGTTGTATTTTTAGGAATTTTATTTGAATTGATATGGATTTTCTAAGGTGGAAAAGCTCCTGTTTTGTTATTTTTACTGCAACTATTATGTAAATCTAATTGTGTTGAAACCACTTCTAATGGATAGCTTATGTTCTAAGGTTTCCAGAACATATTCATTTGCTAGATTTGGATCTATTAAACTCTGGGAAAATTAAATACAAGATAGGTTCAAATTCAGATTTTTAATTCATCCCTCTATATTTTTTTTCTTCTTTTTGACTGGCGCAGGCCACGCTCGGGTGACTAACGGGCCAGGAGCAGAACAGACCGAGCTGGGCCAAGTATTAGGCTGCAGCCAGGCCGGCCCGACTTGGCTCGGTACGGGCGGAACGAAAAAAATAAAATTAAACGAAGCGGTACGGGGGGGTCGTCGTCCTCGACTCGGGTTACTGGGAGGACTCACCGACGGCGAGGAAGGGTGCGGTGGCGGAGCTCGACGAGGAAGGCACGGGAGGCGACGGCGAGTAGCAAACCGGCGGAGGAGCTCCTCCTCTTCCACCTCGTCCAGACGGCGGCTCGAAGGAGGCGCTAGAACGCCGGGAACGCGCGGTGGTCTGCAAGGACGTCGAGGTCGGCGAGCTCGACGTAGGGCACGGAAGAGAGGGAAACGTTGTCTAGGGAGGTGTTGGGGATGGTGGGAGTCTTTTCAGGGAAGAGAGGTGGCCCTTTTATAGGCGGGAGAGGGAGCACGAGGCGAGGGGATCTGCGGAGAGAGCGCGGCCGGTGTCGGCTAACGAAGGGGCAAGGCGGGGTTCTGGCGTGGGCGGCGGGCTACGGCGTGCTGTAGGAGTGTCCTGGCGCGATGGGAGGTGTCGAGGCGGTCTGGTTCAGAGGGGGACATGGGAGGGGTCCGGTGTGATCTTCTTCTTCTCCTCCATGTCTAACGGCCGGTGTTTGGGCAGGGGAGACAGGGGGTCGACAGAGGAGAGTCCAGGGCACTGCTTGGAGGTCAGAGACTCGGACTAAGGCTGCCAACCACTGTTGCAAACAGTTGCTTTGATTTTGTTAGATTTTTGCCCACCAAGTGTTTGTTGAAATGCCCGAAAGAATTCAAATTTTGAATTTTTGAAATCTGCCACCGTGGGTTGTCAAGATATTGGATAAGGACTCCAAACATATTTTTGTTATGAAGAAATATAAGGTTTTGCAAAAATCTTATTTCAATTTTGAAGTATGGTCTCTGTTTCAGATTCAAACTTTGGACAGATTTTGAAGGAGGTTAGGGTTTGAGTTTTTGCTGGAAACTTCCTGGTTGAGTTAGTATGTGATATGGTCAAGCTCAACTAACTGACCACACTCTTAGTTGAGTTGAGGATTGCTTAATCCAGGGGTCCAAAGTAGGGTAATGGTTAACTTTTTCTAGATCATCTTTTCTTCTCTTTTTCTTTATTTCTCTTGCTTCTGGTTCTTTTGATCTTTGTGGTTCTTCTCTAATGCTTCTGTTGGTTAAGAGTGGTTTAACTAATCATTGCATAACAAATTAAAAGGCACATGAAATCATAGAACAACTTGTATTGAAAATACTATGTATGCATGCAATGATAGATACAAAGTTTTATCTTGGCCCAAAAGTGTTGGTTTTCTTGTAGATGACATGGCATTGGGAAATGACCTCTTATTTGAATTCAAACTTTGGTAGAAGATTAAATAGAGTTCCAAGTTGATTTTTGTTTCAAACTTTATTGTATTTGATTCTTTGTAACTTGTTCTTAGTTGTGGTGGAGAGATGCATGATGGTATGATTCAAATATTGCTTAATATAGGTTTGGCAATTGACCCAAATGGGTTTAGCATGTAACCATGCACAAAATTTAATAGTTAGAAAACTATTTCATTTTAACAAAAATCTTTATTTAAAAATTTGAGCTCAAAGGATTTGTTTTTAAACCCTTCTCATACTCTTTTTATTTGAAGCAGGGGAGCAAATGCTCAAATTCACAAGTTTTAAAAGATAATAAATTAATCTTGTATTCAAAACAAAGGTTTTTGTTGTCTCCAAAATTTGGTATTTTAATAAATCCATTTATTTCTATTTCCCAAAAATTTGGGTTGTTACAGCTATGTGGTTCATCTCTCTCTCCCATGATGTGATCTATATGTGATCATCAGCTTTGTATCTAGTTGAATTAGTAGATGTTACTCTTCATCTATTACTCAAGTGGTTTTATTCTTGTAATCTCTGGAGACACCCTGTCCCATGATGTGAAGGTGATAGTGTGTGCATTATGTGTGTCTCTTAGGCCAAAAATTGGGAAAATTGGTTCCATACCATTAAAAGATCCAGACTTTAGAAAAATACCACCGAAAGTTTCGTCTTTAGAAACATACCATCCAAAGCTTGCTCCGTTATAGCCTTATACGATGGCCGTGAACTCCATGTCAACTTGACTAAAAAACTAATCGACCAGAACCTAAGCACCAACTGTCCGCCGGCGCCATGCTCCTATGAAGATTGACGCTCTATTCTTGACCACCTGCAGGTTATTCTTTCCAGGAGTGATCTCCAAGACTTCAAAATTTTCCCATTCTAATCTCTATGCGGTGATTCGTGCTCTAGGAACAATGAAATCGTCCTCGAACCAAATCATGGCCGTCCGCCTTTTCTCCAAATTTGGGCGGCAATGACCTGCTCTCCTTCTCCTTTTGGTAATCCTGGAATCTGCTTGCAACAACCATTGTACCCACCAAGTTTCGTTTGTTGCTTTGCCTTGTACATGGAGAACACGAATGACATTTGGTTCACGCCGCCGTCGGCACCCGAATCCTTCCCGTCGCCGTAGACCTCACCAACACCCTACGCAGTGTCCAATAGGTTCACCTTGCTCGCCTTAGACTCCCTGCCAAAGGAATTAAGTCATGGCACCAGAAATCGACTGATTAGGCATCGCCTTCCTTCATTCCGGTAGGTCGCTGCCACGCCATTGATCTCCTGCACCAGCTAGTCCCACGCCTCCTCTTTTGGTTTCTCTTAGTTCTGTGGTCCTCCCAAAACCGCCGATGCTTCCCACAAGTCCGAGGGTCCCCGAGCCGAGCTCCTGGCGTCGGTCGGCTCTGCAGTCCGCCATCGACAACATGCTTTCTGGCCGCCTCCCACAACCCCTGCTAATCCTGTGGAGCATTCAGAGGAGGAGCGCCGCCGCTGGGAGGTACGCCGTCGGGAGTTATGCCGCCGGCGCCGGGTGTTCTTCGTTTCGGTTGGGTTGTGTGCGTGTTGGGTCAAAATTTGTTTTTATTCTCGTTTGACGGTGGAGTTCACGGCGATGGTACAAGCCTATAATGGAGCAGGCTTTGGGTGGTATTTTACCAAAGGCAACACTTTCAGTGCTATTTTTCTAAAGTCTGGATCTTTTAATGGTACAGAACCAATTTTCCCCTAAAAATTACAGTTATACTTATCATGAGTTATGATTTGAGTTGGATGTCTCTATGAATTGTTGGTGTTTGTCTGGAACCGTCTAGTGTACTCAAGGTGACAGTGTGGGGTAATCTAGATTGTGGAATGCAAACTTTAAGGAGTGCTTTGTAGCCCTATGCATGATTAGTGTTTGTTATCCAACCAGAGAGTAGTTCAGTGTAGCATAGTGAAGAATGATATTTATGTGTTCAATTATGTTATCTTTGTTGAGAGTGTCCACTCGTGAAAGTATGATCCCTAGGCCTTGTTTCTAAGCATTGAAACACCGTTTACAACCAGTTTTGTTAAATGTTTGCTCACAGCAATTTTTTTCAGATTGCAATTACCACTTATAATCATCCATATTACTTGTATTTCACAATCTCTTCACCGAACTAGTGCACCTATACATATGACAAGTGTATTGGGTGTGTTGTGGACACAAGAGACTTCTTGTATCATAATTGCAGGGTTGCTTGAGAGGGATGTGATTGTTGGCATACACCCGAAGGATTCTGTTAGCCATGGTTTGTGAAAGGAAAAGTGGGGAGGAGTGCCAAACTTTATAAAAGAGAATGTAAATGCCAATTTTTCAAAAACTCGGAACCGCTCTCAACTTGTTTAGTACGGAAGATAGCAAGAACCCCATCGCCAGTCGTTGACAGGAACAACCACCTCTCAAAACATTTTTTATCTCTATTTTACAAATGAAAAGCTCTAGCACATGTTAAATCCCTGCTTCCCTCAGCGAAGGGCCTTTATTTTACTTTTATGTTGAGTCTTCATCTTCTATCTTATGCACCGATAAAGAGAGCATAGTTGTCATTCTGAGTATAATGTGCATAGTCCCAAAAATTATTATTTATTGATTCATGATTATGGTATTGCTTGTTCTCAAATTATTTGTATCTGGTCACCCTTTTGAACTTTGAAGGTGTCCTATGCATTTATGTTTTGCTATTCCATGAGGGACAAGCTGAATACCACTTTGCTATGTTTTCTCTATGCTCGAAACAAACAATTGACTTTCAATGCATTATTATTCATGATCTTTTGTTTGTGTTACTTTTCATGTTGTAACACGGTTGCTAAGTTCTATTGTTAAAGTTATATCTTTTATGCCCATGTTTAGAGTACTTTGATCTCAGCTTACAATGCTTTACATTGATTTGATCAAGTTTGTGTTGGGTGCATGTCACCTCAAAAATTATTATTTTGTTATCACTTACCTACTTGAGGATGAGGAGGAGTTAAGCTTGGGGATGCTTAATATGTCACAAACGTATCTATAATTTTTGATGCCCCATGCTTGTTTTACACCAATTGCTTTATGTTTTGTTTACACTTCGTGGCATTTTTATGCATTTTCTGGAACTAACCTATTAACAAGATGCCACAGTGCCAGTTCCTGTTTTCTGCTGTTTTTGTGTTTCAGAAAAGTTACACAGGAAATATTCTCAGAATTGGATGAAACAAAGCCCGAAGTTCCTATTTTCCCGATACGAGACGGAGTCCAAAGCAGAGACGGAGGAGGGCCAGGAGGCAGCCACACCCCCTGGTGGCGCGCCCCCTGGCCGCGCCAGGGTGTGGTGTGGGCCCCCTGGCCACCCTCTAACATCGCCCTTCCGCCTATAAAATCCCTCCGACGCAAAAACCCTAAATCAATCGGCGCCATCCAAGAAAAGTTCCGCAACGCCGCCGCCATCGAAGAGCAATTTCGGGGGACATAATTCTCTGTTCCGGCACTCTGCTGGGATGGGGAATTGTCCCCAGAGCCATCTCCGTCGACTCCACCGCCATCTCCATTGACGTTGCTGACTCCTATGATGAGGAGGGAGTAGTTCTCCCCCAAGGCTGAGGGCTCTACCGGTAGCTATGTGGTTCATCTCTCTCTCTCCCATGATGTGATCTATATGTGATCATGAGCTTTGAATTAGTAGATGTTACTTTTCATCTATTATGCTACTCAAGGGGTTCTATTCTTGTAATCTCTAGAGACACCTTGTCCCATGATGTGGAGGTGACAGTGTTCGCATTATGTGTGTCTCTTAGGCTAAAGTTTATAGTTATACTTATCATAAGTTATGATTTGAGTTGGATGTCTCTATGAATTGTTGGTGTTTGTATGGAACCGTCTAGTGCACTCAAGGTGACTGTGTGGGGTAATCTAGATTGGGGAATGCAAACTTTAAGGAGTGCTTTGTAGCCCTACGCATGATTATTGTTTGTTATCCAACCAGAGAGTAGTTCAGTGTAGCATAGTGAAGAATGATATTTATGTGTTCAATTATGTTATCTTTGTTGAGAGTGTCCACTAGTAAAAATATGATCCCTAGGCCTTGTTTCTAAGCATTGAAACACCGTTTACAACCAGTTCCGTTACATGTTTGCTCACAGCGATTTTTATTTCAGATTGCAATTACCACTTATAAATCATCCATATTACTTGTATTTCACTATCTCTTCGCCGAACTAGTGCACCCATACATCTGACAAGTGTATTGGGTGTGTTGGGGACACAATAGACTTCTTGTATCATAATTGCAGGGTTGCTTGAGAGCGATATCTTTGACCTCCTCCTCCCTGAGTTCGATAAACCTTGGGTGATCCACTTAAGGCAAACTTGCTGCTGTTCTACAAACCTCTGCACTTGGAGGCCCAACACTATCTATAAGAATAGAAGCGTTCGTAGACATCAATAGGGCGCTGCACTAGGCATCGCTTCTCCTGCGTAGCCCTCTGCTCTTGCGTAAGGCCTAGGTCAGCTTCCTCCAAAGGTGGCATGGCGGGGTCGGGCTGCACGGAACAGCCCCCGGCTCTAGACTCAGCCAGCTTTGGGTCTTCTTCTCGCTCCGCCACCAGCACCGCGCTTACCACCTACGAGGTGGCTGCCACATAAAATAGCGGCGGCTCATTCGGTCTTGGGGCGACCAAGATGGGTGGCGAGCCCAGGTACTCCTTGAGGTCCTGAAGGGCGGCTTCGGCTTCCGGGGTTCACTGCACGGGCCCTAGTTTCTTCAACAGTTTTAAGAAGGGCAAAGCACGTGCGGGTCAGGTGCGCGAGCATGTGGCCCGTCGTGGCACATGGGTCGGTACTGGACGCATGGACGTGTCCAAGAGGGGAAGTTCCTGGACTAGGGTTGACCGACGAGGACGTCGGTCTAATAAGGGGGTGAGTGTGTGATATCCTAGCCTAGGGCTTGATAGGATTGATAGGATACTCATATCAACAAGGTATACCTTCTTTTCTGGAAGCTCATCTGAAAAGAACTCCAGGTTAAGCGTGCTTGGCCTGGAGCAATTTGAGGATGGGTGACCGACCGGGAAATTGTTCCCGGGTGCGCACGAGTGAGGACAAAGTGTGTAAAAGAGACTAGTGTTGGTCTATGGGGCCAGCCTAGAGATCCTAGAGAGCTGCCAGGGGTAACAGGCCCGAGCCACGGGGTGGTCGGGGTGTTACAGTTGTCATCATCCTCTTCTTCTTCATTGTCTTCCATTGTAACCCCTCTTTCTTCATGCTTAGTCCAACAATTGTAGCTGGGCATAAAACCGTGCTGAAGCAGGTGCAGTGAAGGATTTTTGAGGAAGAGTAATTCTTCTGATTCTCACACACACTACATGGACAGATAGCAAAACCATTCCGCTTGTTCGCATCAGCCACACAGAGGAAACCCTGCAAGCCCCTAATGCACTCGCTTGAGACTCGGCTACCGTACATCCATTGCCGGTTCATCTGCATTATTATGTAAGTGTATAATAAACCAAATTAATATAAGAAATGAACTCACATTGCATATAAATCACATATAGTCCCACATTACTCTATAACATTACTTCACAAATCCCTCTATTTTCTTGAGCATAAAAAGAACTATGTGCATGAAAAATGAATCTAGAAAATGCCTCATACTTATTAGTTATTACTGCAAAAAATTCTACTGAAAAGTTATTATTGTAAATCACATAAGCTCACAATTACTACCACATTACTCTCTAACATTACTCCACAAATCCCTCTATTTTCTTGAGCATAAAAAGAGCTATGTGTATGAAAAAGAATCTACAAAATGCCTCATACTTACAAGTTATTGTTGCAAAAAATTCTACTCAAAAGTTATTATTGTAAATCACATAAGCTCACAATTACTCCCACATTACTCTCTAACATTACTCCACAAATCCCTCTATTTTCTTGAGCATAAAAAGAGCTATGTGCATGAAAAATTTCTACACCATACTCATTTTGGTCAACACATAAGTATACCACCTCTACACATATGCAAACTAAGGAATTAATTTAAGCTCAAATCAAATAAACTCCCATAATTACTTCCAAATTAAAGCCACAAATCTCACCACATCTAGAGCATTATATAAGGTAAACTAGTAATTAAAGATGAGAGAGAGTTAAGTTGCTAACCTTTTGAACCACTTGGATATATGAAATAACTCAAAATCTTGGACAATTTTTATAAAAAAATTGGGCATGACCTCCCCACTCAAGTTAATCTGCCGGCCACCATTACTGTACTGGCAGGCTCGGGGGAAGAGAAGCTCCCGACCCAAACTTTTTGGGGACTAAAGGGGCGGATGGAAGCCCCTTTTCCACTAGTGATGCTATGCTCTACGCCTCCACCTGGATACCCATGGTGTGCGTGGGTAGTAGAGACAGGGATTCAGTCAGGCGTCTAGGATGGACAAAAACACAACATACCAATGGGCTTACGGAAAAATGGGGGTGCCCTTAGGTGGGGTTTTAGAGCATCTCCAGTCGCGCTCCCCAATTTGGATCCGGCACAAGACCGTATTGGGGGCCGCCGGCGAAAGAACCGGCTATGGGGGGAGCCGGTCTCCAGCCGTAACCCCCAAATCGGCCCCCAAATCACAAATTCGAAATTCAAACAACACACAAATATGGCGGGTAGAACGGCCGATCGCCGATCACTTTATGCGATCACAAATAGTCAGGACGTTTAAATGGTTACAAACCAATGTCTGGACGATCCTATCATCGCAAATCGTTGCAAATCATCATAGTCTAGCGAGCAAAATAAGGCCGCGCCATCACAAATCTTAGCGGCGGAGATCAGACGGCGGCGTCGACATCGACGTCCGGTGGGGGAGTGGCTGTCGCTCCACTTGTCGCACATCTCTATCCTAGCAAACACATGGATCAACTTGAACTCGATGTCGTCGTTGTCCTCGCGGTAAGCGGTGATCATGGTGCGCATCTACAAATGGACGGCAATGTAACAAACAACCGGCCGTGATCAATGGCCGGCCGTGAACACTAGGCTACGATGGACAATGGACACGGCGAGCTCACTTACTTGGTCCTCGAAGTTGGTGCCGCTGACATGGACACGGCGCACCTCCTCCACGACGCCATGCCACTTGTTGCAAGCGTGCTGTATAATGTGCTAGCGGTGCGACATGGCAGAGTCATTGCGCTCATGGCAGCAGTTCTTGAAGTAGGGGTCCAAGAGCCGCCGCTCGTCGTACGCCGCCTTGACGCGCAGCCAGTAGGCGTCGGAGCTCTGGTTCGCGCCGGTGAAGGGGTCGATGCTGACCGACTTCCATGCCTCGGCGAGGCACTCGTCCTCCCGTGAGGTCCACTTCGGGCCACGGCCGCCGATCTTCTTCTTCTTCTTGGCCACGGGCACCTCCACGGGCACCTCCTCCTCGGCGTACGCGTAGGCCTCGTTCTCCCAAGGCTCTTGGCTGTCGTCGTTGCCGGTGTAGGCCTCTGCCTCATCATGCGAGTAGAACGGTGGCAGGCCACCGTTGATGATGTCGGCCATGACGGTGTCCATGCCCAACGGCATTCCGTCGAGCACCCCATGGCTGCTGCCGCCGTGGAATAGGGGCGGCGGAGAGCAGGAGAGGCGGCCGGGTTGAAGGTGGCGTTGAGGTCGACGGAGCTGAAGTCATTGGGGTTGTAGGTGTCGGGCACGTCGAGCGGCGTGCACGGCGAGAAGCGACAGAGCTGGGGCGTACCTAGGCTGTCCTGGGACATCGGCCCAGCCTGGGTTGTTGCCAAAGACGGCGACGGCGACGAGACGCTGCCTTGGCTTCCCCACGCGGCGGGGTTGTACGTGCCGGCCACCTGCGGGGGAAAGGTCAGCATGCCCGCCATGTGGGCGGCTCTCTGCGCCATGGCCACCTCCGCGGCCATAGCCTCGGAGGCCCGCTTCTTCTTGGCCCTCAGCTCTCTCTGCCGGCGGCTGTCGTTCTCGACCTGCTGGCGCTGCAGGTCGAACGCCCACTCCGCGTTCGTCATCCCATCCGGCCGCTCCTTCTCCACCCTCCCCCTCCTCCTCGCCGACGGCGCGCCCGTCGGCGCGGCCGCCGTTGAGCGGGGACCGACGTACTTCTTCGGCGGCATTGTGGCAGGATCTGCGCTTTCTTTGCTGGGGAATGGCGGGAGTGAGAAGCTCGGCGGTAGTGGAGGGGGAGATAGTGGCCAATTTTGGTGGGAAAAGTGAAAAGCTCGGCGCTAATTTTGGTGGGAAAAGTGAAATATTTTCACCTAGTCGCCGACAATGCTGGCCCGCTTGCTTTTCCCCTCCCGCCGGCGCCCCCGATTGCCTCCCTAGAAATTGGCTTTCGACCAGGAGCGCCGGGTAAATAACGCGCGCCCGCCGGCGCCAAAAAAATTTTGGGGGACGCGGCTGGAGCCCAAATTTGGCGCCGGCGGCCCCCAAAGAGCCTATGAGGGGCGCGAGTGGAGATGCTCTTAGACACTTTGATGACAAATGGGTTCCAGATGCTCTTTAAGGGTGTGTTTGGTAGGCTGGGCCAACCCAGAGATTCCCAGCTCATCCAAGAATTCCACCCTTTTTGTTGTTTGGTAGGTCGGGTCGGGCCACCCGAGAGATTCCCACCTCATACAAAAAAGGGCCCTCAGCCATGCCCAGTAGAGAAGCTGAAATCGAGCTTCTCTACTCGACCGGGTTGGACTCGCCCGAAAACATGCCCCCCGCCCCGCGCCTCGGCCCGAAATCGATAGGGGTCAAACAGCCCGCAGGTCATTCTCCCCTCGAACCCCTCCATGTCCATCTCTCATGCGACATGGCCGCCGCTCACATCCTCGTGCCGCTCACATCCTCGCCTGCAACTCCTCCTCGCCTCCAACTCTGGCCGGCGCCGGCAAGAGGAGCGCACAGCTCGGCCTCCTGGAGCTCTCCCTCGAGCTCCGCGTCTAACAGCATCTCGTGCACGAGCACGTCCAGCTCGGCATCGAGCTCGCCCCCGAGCTCCACGTCCTCGCTTCCTGAACAACGACCAAGCTCCCCGACGCTCACCTCCTCGCCTACAACTACGGCCGGCCGGAGCAGGCGAGCTGAGCGCGTAGCTCGGCCTCCTGGAGGTCGCCCCCAAGATCCCCCGTCCAACACCATCTCGTGCACTGGAGCTCCGCCGTCTGGAGGTCGCCCCAAGCTCCGCGTCCTCTCTTCCTTAAAGACGACCAAGCTCCGCCCTCTGGAGGCGTGCTCCTCTCGCCGGCGGCGGCCGGCCGTAGCCCCAACTCCGGCGACCTCTAGTTAGGGACCCGATCACTTTTTATTTTCTAGTTAGGGACCTGATTGCTTTTTATTTTTTAGTTAGGGATCCGATCGCTTTTTATTTTTCTAGGCAGGGACTCAATTGCTTTTAATTGTTGTATTCAGGGATCTGATTGCCTAATTATTATATCTCTAGTCATACAAGGCACCAAACAAGATCTCAACAGAGCATTTCTTAGCTCATATAATCTACCAAACACGCGGTAGTTTTATGCGGTGGTATGAGATGAGAATTTCCCAACTCAGCTTGTATGAAATGAGATAGTAGAGCCGGGCTACCAAACACACCCTAAGTGATCCACCCAAAAAACAAATGTACATCAAACCAAATTTACCTACCATTAATATATGTCCTTCTCTTCCGTACTACTATGGCCTACAATGCATATGTCGGACAAGCCGGTGCATAAATTGGTTGCAGCAAGTAGTATAACAAGTTAACAACAGCTAAACCCAGCAATACAAATGCAAAAAAAATGTACCTTTCCAGGCAACAAATTAAATCCTTCTTTGCACTCATTCAGATGATGACAAACAAAACTAGACCAAAACCGGTCACAGAATGTCGCTGTTTATACTATTTCCTAGATCTCGGCCTCTAGCTACAAGTAGGAGGAGGCCTTGCTCCTCACATCCGACGGCATGAAGGCCAGGACGACCAGGAGCACGAGCATGCACACCGGTACTAGCAGCAGCATCGCCGGCGGTGGTGGCAACGGCGGCAGGACCAGCGGCAGTACAAGCAGCGTCACGGCGACGCAGGCCAGCACCAGGAACGCCTCAGTGCTGAAGTAGCTCGATGGTGGCGACACATTCTTCAGGTTTTGTTCCTTCTGATTGATCGTCGCATGGTGCCGCCTCCTACTCTGCCAAGCCTGGTCTCCGACGAACTGGGTCTCCATTGCCATGAGAGCTATAACAAATCTACCAAACATGTAGCAGCCTAACAGGTTGGTTCTTGGTCTTCACCGAGATGATAAACTATTTGGAACCTCAGTTTCTTCTGCCGACTGAAATATCAGGTTGGGTTCTGAATCTAATAAGCATCAGCTGCTTCGGGAGATTTGTAGGAGTACTGTCTGCAATAGATTAAACGATAATACATTTGAGAGGTTTGTAACAAGGATTGAAGAAATGCCTGGGTGATAGATGAATAAAAGAACATATGAAGTTCAGGGATGCAAGAAACCGATGATTACATTTTTTTCAAATTAAAGGAAACCAGCTAGTACTATCTATCTAGCATATTGCGGACCTGTGATGGAATGAAACACATGAACATAACAAAGGCTCCAAATGATGAGAAGTACCTGTAATATTGCTCGTCCAAACTGTTCTTGGAACTACCTCAAATGGAGAATGGCAACTGGGTGTACAGTCTGAAAGTCAGCTGGTAGGAATTAGGAGGTTGATATAGCGGGGACTTCGTTATATTTGACCAGACCAGAGGAAGGAAGAATGAAGAAAGATCCGCCAAATGGAGCTGTGGAAGAAGGAAGGACGGAAGTGTTTGTGTCAAAGGGGCAGGATTAAATTGAGACTTTTGATGGTAAGCAGGAAGAGATATGCTTGGGCAGACAGAAAACTTGTAGCATCCCCCCTTTTGGGAATTTTGGGATGTGGGGGTAGGAGATGAGCATGATGGGTAGGCTGCCATTTCTATCTGTGGGCTAAAGACAGCGGTTTTGAAATATAGGAAGCCTATGGAGGGAAGGGAAGGATAGGTGCATTGCATCAAGGACCAAGTGGGACGGATGTGGGACAGAGGCTTTCCTCCTTGCAATGGACCAAATTGCACACAACTTTCTGGTTCGATTGAAGAAGAAACTTTCTACGGGTAAAAGTACAACACTAGATAGATGACGTCCTACAAGAAGTGGAGTTAAATAACTCTTTACTTCAGTTAGTAGATTTAATATAAAAACATACTTAACACTTTTCTTTATTAAAAAATAAAAACATAGCTCAGATGAAAATACTATCATTAGTTTTTGCACGAGAAATATTTTTGTTATCTCATCATTTTGTATTTTACTCTACCAGTTTTCTATGAAATACAATCTCCCAGGATATATGGTGAAGGTTGTACCTATATCCGAAGCATCATTTATCTATGAACAAAACAAGTACAAACGTGAAATCCAATGTTCTTGCATAGAGACCGCAACTCCTTGCAATTGTACGTTTTACTATATATTATTTATGTTGCAAGACTTAATACATGGTGTGACTTCTGTGGGTTATGATCTTTACAAGAACATTATTGGGATTTGTTCTCGTCGGCTTGAGTGAAAGCGATATTTTTCCAAAGCACTTTTGGAAAGGTGAGGCAAGCAGACTTGCTAGGTGCTCAAGGTTCCTCCCCTTGTCCCTTGATGCATTTCCGTCGGCCGTGGTCAAACATTGAATTAACACTCAGCTAATACAAATTGCATACCGTATGCCCTCGAAAAGTGTTTTTGGCTCCAGGGCTACCGCGCTTCCTCCATTTATTTATTTTATAAATTATAGTTTTAAGTTTAAAAATTTAGGAAAATAAATTTAAACATAGTCAATGATATAATCTACAAGTATGTAAATTTTATTATAAAATTCTTTGTATTATGGGCTATATAAACATACCAAAATTTGATAAAATTTGTAAATTTAAATATACATACTCAGATCTAGATGTTTGTAATTTCTGTGTAGCTCAAAATGCTAATAATTTGAACATGATTTCTTGCATGTTTGTGGGATAAAAAGTAGGCTACATGCAAAAAAATCAATTTTTTTGAAACACAGAAATATAATTTTTGTCTTTTAAGAACAAGATCACTACTACTATGCGCACTATAATCTTCCAAATGGAAGTATATATATGACAAAAATTTCTGAGGCAACTTACCCTCCTATAAAAGAACTTAATCCTAGACTTTGACTGATCAAGATTACCAGATTTAAGTATTAATTTCTGAACATGAACATATTAAGTATAAGTAGATTAAAGGGAAATGTCGTTGACCAATATAACATTCTCATCTTTCAATGTAGAGATTTCCTTCTGAGAGCTGAGAGCGGACGAATGGAAGTCAAGCTCCAGAGAGCCTTTTATTTATTAAAAAATCAGAATCATATTTACAAGTTTCAAAATAATCATGATTTTTTTTGAATATATTAAATGATGTATCTTACAATTGTACAAAATATTAATGTGAAATTCTTTCTATTCTAGGCTATAAAAATGACAAAATTTTATAAATTTTATATTTGTAATGTGTTCACCGTTTAGTATAATTATATCTCAAATTTAATTATTTAGCATAGATTTTCGAAGCATTTTATATTGATGCTTTGCACACTTTCAGGCATTTATCCAGAATTTTCCAAATGTGATTTTCAACTTTGAAAATAAATGGTTCTGAGGAGCTCAACCTCAATTTGGATTTTCCGCCTCATGCTACTATATATGCGCTTGCTTCAAAAGAAAAGCATCATGCATATGACTTATATCTTGATGAAATAAGCCTATTTTTTATAGCATGATACTGCTTATACGAGAAAATTATATATTGTTATTGCAGACATGTCCAATGTTAATTCCACTAGTTGAATGCCCGTGCGTTGCTACGGATACTTTTTTTTGCATTACATGTTACAAGTGAGAATACAAGTGTATAAAACAATATTCACATTGCATTTATTTTAGAGAACATTATGACTCCACTTTAATTTCAACAAAATGTAGTACTATCTAGTTCAATATAACAAGAATTTAAGGAAAAATTAACACCATTTTTGTCAATAAAATATGACATAAATGCCATAGAAACTATGATTCAGAAGAAGATTTGCTATAATTTTTGTGGCGTAATTCACATTTTGTTGAGCAAATTAATTGTTAATGTTTTCTTAAACTACATGTATCCTTGTTAGTGAATATAATCGGAGGAAGTATAGTTCACATTTGAGTAATTTTTATGTAAGAACCTAACTAATTATATTTGTATTAACTAATAACTAATCTTGATGCATCTACCACCTTTTCCTTTTATCTATCACCGAACCTATCTTAACCTATCTTACTCGCCTGCATTCTCCAAGTTCTAGCCCCATTCTGCAAAACATATACAATTTGTGTAGGACAACCACATGATACATAATTTAAATAACAACCATCTATAGAATGATATAGATCATTTCATGTACAATTGCAAGCCGAGACATCACAATCTTCCATTTTCATCACAGGTTGCACCAAGTCGATGGATCGTTTTGCATCAAAACATGCTAGTGAAGAGAATGTAAATTGGCTAATAAACACAGCTGATACTTAGAATGATATAGATAATTTCATGTACAATTGCAAGCAGAGACATCACAATCTTCTATTTTCATCACAGGTTGCACCATGTCCATGGATCGTTTCGCATCAAAACATGCTAGTGAACAGAATGTAAATTGGCTGATAAACACAGCTGATACTTTGATATTGTAAAGACACATGTCATAGAGTCAAATGGATTCGACACTGGTCCTTTAGGAAGCCCTCGAATTCGATCACATTAAAAATTAGTGAGCGACCCACCACCACATCTTTTTCTAGGAGAGCTTCCAGCATGGCAGCATCGCACATCCAAGTAAAGACACTATTAGTTTAACTATAGCCTATGCTTAAGGGAAAATGAATAGGCCAATAAGAGCCAAGAAAGTAACAAAATGGAAAATTTTAAGTGGGGAAAAACCACATTGTTAAGATGTCGTGTAAAATATTAGCCTCTCTATAAAAGCAATTCAATACACTCCAACTTGAACTGCAAAATTGAAATATCCAAACATGATCACAACATTAGAGACGAGACCAAGACTAGTTATTCTCTTCATGATATGTACAGACTACGGATTTTCCTTTCAGTGACACCAATATCCTAATGTTCCAACTACGGGCTTTTGAAAACACTAAGCATCACACACATACCAAAATAAGAGAGGGTGTTAACACTGCACAATCCTCTCAATCCACAAGATTCCACTAATGCAGGCAGTCATTGCGGTGGATAAAACACGGCTTTCAGTAACCAAGTGCAAAGTATCATAAAAAATTAGTGACATGTAGTAACCACGAATGATGGCAAACCTGAATATGGATCTTGATGATGGCCTTCCCAATAAAGTTGCAAAGAGGAACTCCCAGAAGGGTATATCAAACTGACCACACATAATACAAATGTCATTAACCTGCAAAATTGGCATAGGTTGGGGAGTATTTAAGTGAAAAGTAAAACATATGAAATGTATATATAGTATCCTCACCAATATAGGATTATAATTTTCGTGAACTGACCTCATCCTAGATGCTCACGAGCATTTGAATGCCTATTTGCTGATCCTCTGGCCTTGCTACTCGCACATGTTTTTTCTACCAGAATTTCAATAAGAAGAAAGAGCGAGATAATTAGATAATCCTAAAGATGACGTAATGGTTTAAGTGTGACAATGAACATAATCCTTATGCCCTGCTGAAGCTGATGTGAGTGAGCAGACACCGCCAATCATGTCCTATCGAATGGTCACACTGTTGAAGCCACTACAGCATGCGGGTAGGACTCTAATATACAAACACTCCTAAGAACAACCCATTGGTAAAAGTATGACAATGAAGATAATACTTACGCCCTGCTGAAGCCGCTGCAAGTGAGCAGCCGACCACCAAAGCCCTAGTCGTCGCTTAGAAAGCGACATCGACATGTGGATAGGCCTCTCAAATACAAATAATCCAATTGAAAATAAGTTTACGCCCAGACTGCGACCAAGAACTAAACCAAACAACTGATCAAGCACTGATACTCATACTCCTATAAAAATCAATCAAACAGTAAATAAAACATGTTGTATATGATGAACCAATTTAAAGCAAATTATCAAGAACTGATTAAAATAATTGATAAACTACTATTAGAACAATTGACCAACCAAGTGAAGAAATACAATTGATAACCTCTGCAAATGGAACTATGGCATGTTTCAGCAAGATTCTTAGTATGTCAAGAAGTGGTGCGACGACACCACAAAACTGTTCCTTTCTCTTGTCCCATAGTGGTTAGAGCGACATGATCACACACACACCGACTCTAACTCGCTGCAAGATCAGGTCATCACCAAATCAACACTAATAATCAGCTCATATATACCTGTTGTAATTTACAAACAGTAATGTGAAGAAATAACAACAACGTTCAGACTACAGAAGTTCAGAGAGGGATATTATTGCATGGCCGAGCTTCCCAGGTAGAAGGTTGGCAACAAACATCTGGGACAGAGGTCTAAACACGGCGGTGTGCACCGTACGTATCCCTCTTCTCCACGCAACAAGCCAGCATCAGGCACCCGATCCCTGGCAACCCTTCAAAATCAAAGTAAAGAAATCAACTGAAACATAATATCCTTGACCATCGGGAGGAGGAGTCAAGAAAATCCCATCCCAAATCTCTTCCAGTTATCCGATGAAACCTAACATTGCCGCTGCACCGCCATGACTCAGAGGCGGTGTACTGCGTTATGGCGCCATCAATGAGTACACAACCAGGTACCTCCGCGTGGGCCGCTGTTGCAGGAGCAGCCATGCCACGAATTGTATCGGACGACGTTGAGCAGCACCGGCGCCGAGCCAAGCACCCACCACACCACGCAGGCAGCAGGCTTGCACATGGTCATTGTCACTGTCGCGCCGGCCATAGTCGGCGGGTGCCGGGTGGTGGGGATAGTAGGAGGCGTTGGTGGTGGACGAGCAGGGATGCACGGTATGCACCCTTGTAGAAGGGGAAGGCGACATGGAAGGGGGAGGGCGGCGGTGGCATCGTGGTGAGTGGCGGCGGCGAGTCAAGGCGATATCGGGTGAGGAAAGAGGGAATCACGTGAGCGTTTCGTGGGATAGGTAGCTGAATTAGCTGACCCAGCAATCATCGGCGAGATTTGTTCGTGCGGGGCGAAAGATGGTTGTACATCATAGTAAGCGTGCACGTGCAACGCACGTCTTATAATCTGCTATAAAAAATCTATGTTGAATGTTATTTTTCTTTTAGCGGGCTTTATTTACTGGGTCACTTAAATGTGTCTCATGTCCAATAATATAAGTGCTCGTGTAACAAAGAAATCTTTATATATTATAGGGGTATTAAAGATCATCAAATGATTATTACTGGACAATTTTTGGAATTCCTTGTGACTTACCCTAAGGGCCCTAATCGTACCATAAAAGACCATTTTGTGAAGCATGCATTTGTTTCATTGAGATCAAATCAAATACACAAAATCTCTCAAAAGAAAGCAGGGACATTTGGTTGGTTTACATTGTCTTAATTACTGAGAGTGACTATACCACGTTGATCAACAAGCTAATGGTTGTTCAGCTACCAAAGCATGTATTATATGGAAAGCTAGCAACACACGCACGAACAAACAAAGAAGAATAACACCTTTGAAGGAATCTCTCACAAGTACCCCCAAGAAAAGAAAATCGCAAAAACCAGCCCCAAGCTCTGTCACTCACATACACACACGAAAAACAGACAAGACACCACTCCATTCTACGGAGTAGTACACTCTCTCAACCAGCCCCCTCACCTGCCACGCCGCTCACGAAGTTTGCTGCATCCCCACCGGCCTGGCCCTTCCCCTCCGATGTCTCCCTGACCCTCCGGCGATGGTGAGGCCCTGTGCCCCCTCCCCTTCCTCCCGACCGCCCCGGCGAGGTCCTGCGCCCCCTCCCCTGTCTCCCCATGGCCCTGGCGAGCTTCTGCAAGGCTGAAACCCCTCACCATCTCTATAGATTTTTTCAACCTGCCCCTCCCATGCCTCGCCACTGCCGGCGCGAGGACTCGCATGCCCTCCTCGATTCCGGTCGCTGAAGATGCAGTGGAGCTCGGCATGCTCGCGATTATCCAGCGCTAGGCATGCAGGCGGAGGCGCAAGCGCGGTCCTCTTCTCCACCTTATTTTCGCGGCCGCGGCGAACGAAGAATAAGGGTAATCTTTCTATGTACTCCTTAGACTGTAAGTTGATGCATGAATTGGTCGAATTGGTGCCCATATTGATTATATGATAATCTTCCATTTACTCCATAGAACTGTAAAATTGATACCTTGCTTGGATATGTGTTGTGAGGTGTGTTGGATGAGAGAGGGAGCAGATCTTGAGTGAGGAAAGGAAGCTGTATTAGTCCAAGTTCTATTTCATATTGGAGGTCCCAGAATATTATAGTGTTCTTCCCAGAATCTGTAGGTGAGGAGTGTAGGTGAGGCTAAACTGAACCATAAGATCAGATCGAGATTGTTTGTCACGGCAGACTATAACACATATCACTGAATTTGCAAACTGCATACTGTGTACTGTCTGAAACTGAAAATGGATTGCTCTGTCCCTGGCTTGCATCCTTGTGTAAATAAGCCAAGATGAGAAATGAAGGGAATTTCCTTACTTTAGGATCAGTAATAATCTTAAACCTAAAAAGTATTTATACTTTAGCACCACAAATCTGATTAAACTTGATTAGTATCTTTTAGAGAATCGTATGTGCTGTAGTAGATTGAGAAGTCCTGGAACCCATAAAAACCATACTGTTACCATTCCTTGGAACTGTGTATTACCTCCAGATTTATTACTATTGATACACATGCCTATCTCTGTATGCATCATTCTTCCGACATCGCGTCCTCCCAGCCTACAAGTTGATTATGCAACCATAAATTTAGTTGCTCATGGATGCTAAGGTTGCTCTTTACTTGAGAGTCATGCGCAGTCATTTGCAGGTTGAAGCTAAGGTAAGCATCAATTTTTTTAATTGTTCTGCGCACCACAATAACTGAACTATCTTTTATAACACTCTTTTAAGGGACAGTGATGCACGTAAATATCTTCAGGTTCCAGTAATTAGAATTAGTATATCCTCAAGTTATAGTATCTAATTCAAAAGAATGAACTGAAATAGTAGTAGTTCAACAAAGTTTCAAAAGAGATGCTGCTGAGTGATTTACTGTGTGCCTGAAATAGCTCTGTTTGAATATTAGACACTTGACAACGTTCCAACCTTGTGATATCATAGTATCAATTTTCAGTAAATGGCAAAGCACCCTATGGTTTATTACAGAGTGGGGAAATTATAGATATAGATATGGTGACATGTTTGTCATTCAGCATTTGAAACACAGTTATGTAGAAATGAGCATGCGAAGTCCCACTTTGGTAATTGACTAATAATTTACTCTAGCAAAAGTGGTAGACTGGTAGTTGATTTTTATGGAATACTCTTTTTAGGCCATGGAGAATTTCACTATAGAAGAGACGACAATATAGGTAGTCATTTACATAACTTAATCTTTTGAAGTATGAATCTTGTTATAGAACTAAATATAGCAATTCATCTTTTGTCATCTGTGTCTTATCCCTCAACACAATGTCATATTTATTTGAGGTTTCCTGCTAACAAACAATTCCATAACTGATCAAATGTTAGTTAAAGATGACATTTAACCAGAAACAATGAACTGTAACCTATCTCCATGAACCATGAAGACAGGGTAGGCCACTTCATATGGCTCACTACACCTACAAGAAAGATAGGCATGTAGAAAACTTAACAAACTGGTCAACAAGCCAGATTAAATCCTTGCATTTTTGGTAATTATATCTGGTTTCATATAGATGTGGTGATCGTCACAAGCAACAAAGAATGGGCAAGAAAATGACATCTGAACGCTATACTTCTTCTGAAACCAATAGTTGCTTGGTACTCTAAATTTCAAGACTGCTATGAACCAATAGTTTATAAAAAAACATCTATAGCTAAATATTGGATCGACCAAATTGTGGCAGACAATTAAAATTGCATATAGAGTTATTGTACCACTGACTGCTGAGCAAAGAGTTGTACAGGTGAGGAAATTTTTGAAACTTACTTGACTGTAATCACTTTTTACAGGATGGCGACGGGTGTGACAACAGTGAGGAGGTGACGCAGGAGCGGCCGCCCACCGAAGATGCGATGTAGTATGACGTTGATGCGGAAGGCGACGGTGCTGCCGAGCTGCAAGGCCGCCGTCCAGGGCTGAACGTACCGCCGGGAAGTCAGGCGCCGTCCAGTGCGAGGGCGCGATGTAGGACGACGTTGATGAGGAAGGCGGCGGTGCTGCCGAGCTACAAGGGTGCCGTCTAGTGACAAACGTGCTGTCGCGTGTGGGCAGTCAGGGCGGCGTCCACTGTGAGGGCTTCGTCCAGGTGGCGAGGGTGGCTAGGTTGCCGGTCAGGATGGCGGCGAGAATGGCGTCTAGGGCGACGCGTTCAGAGAGGAACGGTGATCGTGCCCCTGATCGTGGGTGCCAAGGTTTTTTCCTTTTTTACATTTGTTGAGATCGTGCCCCTGATCGCGCCCGTGGACTTGGGGGCGGTATTTTGAATCTTTCCTCTGCGGAATGCGAGATGAGTAGTAGTCCGTCATTGTAAATTGCTTAGTGCACCAAAAACGGATCTGATTAGGTGAGATTTTATTAATCCGGATTGTTAGTTTTGATTAGGTGGTCTGATCTGGCGGTGCAAGTTCGTCCGTGTAAGTTTGGTGGGTGGATGTAGGAAAGAAAAAGTTGGCTCTTTTATAAGTAGTATAGATGCGAGATGAGTAGTAGTCCGTCATTGTAAATTGCTTAGTGCACCAAAAACGGATCTGATTAGGTGAGATTTTATTAATCGGGATTGTTAGTTTTGATTAGGTGGTCTGATCTGGCGGTGCAAGTTCGTCCGTGTAAGTTTGGTGGGTGGATGTAGGAAAGAAAAAGTTGGCTCTTTTATAAGTAGTATAGATATAGATGCGGGAGATCCAGTCCCTTGATTAAAGATATGTGTGGTCGAGATGGCTCAAATGTTGATATCAAAAAAAATTGAGGCGACATACCATCACAAACTCCCATTTAATAGTAAAGATAATGAACAATTAAGTAAAATAATTTTTTTGCATATGAAATATTCATGCACTATCTATTTAATGTGTAATCTTAAAAATGTTAAAATTTGCAAGTATCCAACTTGCATAGCAGTTAATACCTCTGTTTCAATGAATAAGGTTTATTTTTTTTCTAAGAAGTCAAACTATGTAAAGTTTGACACATGTCTACAATAAATCATTAACATGTACATTATGAAATTTATACTGTTAGATACATCATGAAATATGTTTTCATAAGATAGCAATATAACATTATAGTTGTTGATAGTTTTTTCCCTAAAAGTTTGGCCAAAATTTACTTGAATTTTCAAAAAAGATGCCTTATTTATTGGAATGGAGGGAGTACTAATCATTATATACCTTAGTACTCCCACACAAAATGATGTCCAAGTGTGGTCATGTGACACAAAAATTATACTCCCTCCATCCCAATGCATGTGGGTTCCTTATTTTCAGTGTTTTAAAATTGACCACCACTAGTTAACCAATAATATATTTCTCAATTCTTATTAAAAATTAAACTACTAGAAACTTTATTCGAACGAATCAATGATGATATATAGTCCATATTTTGTTGGTTCATCTTATACCCCGAAATGGGTACAAAGGGAGTACCTCGGGACAGTGCTCATCAATACAAAGTAATGTCATGTTTGTGTCATGTAACTCACATATGTATCTTTGATCCTATCGTTGGTCAAGCAATCCTCTTAAAATACGTGATCTCGTTCAATTTTGGCACAAGAGTACATAATTATTACTCCCTCTGATCGAAAATAACTGTCGGTGACTTAGTACCAACTTTGTACTAAGTTAGTATAAAATCACCGACACTTATTTCCAATCGGAGGGAATATATGTTTTATTATGCATGGTCTAGGCAACTATTGTCACTAGTACAGATCAGACTTTCACACATGGCCGAATCGGCCCGTCTCACGTAGTTGACCAAACCATCGCTATGCGCGGGGGTGTGCGATGAGGCCGACTAATGCAGACGGTTATTTTAACCGTGTGCGATATAGACCACTCGCTGACGGCGCTTGTTCGGAATCGTATGTGAACTTGATGGCCAACACACACACGGTAGTAATTTTTAGGGGTCACCGTTACTAGGCTATCGAACACGATTATTTGTACATAACCATCGTGAGTAATGTAATTCGCAAACAGTGTTTTGCACAACTTGCCGTGTGTGTGTTATTGCATACCAGTACCATTAGTGAGCATTGCAAGAAAATTCTGATTGTTTTGTACATCTCATACACCTCATGTGCTTGCATTTCCACATATTTCATACACAATATGTACATGAATTTTGACATACATTGTATTCCTAGAAATATAAATGAGCTGGCTAGTTGTTGTATATTTCTTGATTACGTCTTCGTCTTGTGGACAAAGTTTTTGCTGGCAATGATTCACCATATCCTACTGGAGCCCTTGTTGAACCTTCACTTCAATCTTCAATCTTCTCATCACCTATGGGCAACACTTTGCAGTGAATCCAAAACTCAGAAAGGTGATGGATGGTCTGAAGCACCACAGCTCAATCTTCTCATCCCCTAATCTGGATGCAACACTCAGAGTAGGAAAAACTGCACAATAAAATCATTAATTAGAACTAGAACATTGATGTTACAGTTGATAAAATAAATGCAAGTTCAAATGATTTGTGTTCTTACACAACAACAATTGAACAAAACTGAGACTGTCCAGTTCTTATGCAGTGCCACCAAAATATCGACCCTATAAAAGAAAGGAAACATAAGTAATGTAAAATTTCATAGCAAGATCCGAAAGATACCATACCACACCGTGCTAATAGTGTGTACATAGGTAGATCCGCACTATATTGTAATGGATCCGGCCTTGATAACAGTGCTTACATAGCAGATCCACACTATATTATAATAGATTCGGCCTTGCTAACAGTGCTTACATAGCAGATCTGCACTATATTCTAATGGATCCTGCCTTGCTAACAGTGCTTACATAGTAGATCCGCACTATATATAAGTAAAATGCATGATAACAACATATACCTCTGGGGAGGCGTCGCATACACACGCGTAAGCTGGCGAAGACGAGGCGGCTTGACCGGCATTCTCGACGGCACCTGAAGCCTACGACCGCGTGGGTTGGCACGAGACCGGCGAGAAGATCCACAGAGACGGAGCTCGATCTGGTGGTTGTCGCCGGCACTGAGACCGGCTGGCCGGCGACCCTGCTGGTCCTGAAGAAGAGTGTGCGGCTGTGGAATGCAAGTGACCGGACGGACACCGCTGGTCTCATACTTATAGATAAGGAGTAAGGTAGGGTTAGGCTTGCTGGATCCTTATGGGCCTTATTTCACACACGAATATTCCACAGAAAACGTGTGCAATTTTAAATGACGGTCACGTTTCACATACTTTTTCTGATACAGATTTGTTTGCATCAATAAGTATCGCACACAGTCTTTATAATGAGAACTGTGTGTGACACAAATTATCCCATAAGGCTAACTACTGGACAATCGTTTGCTCTTAAGTAAATTGAAAATATATAACTTTGTATATAAACATAATTGAACTTATTCAATTAGAGATACATTGAGACGATCTACATGGCTATTGTACCCAGCCAATTGAAAGCGCTTCCTAGCAATCCCGAATCCTAGGCGAGAATCTAGAGCGGCATACTTGTCTTGTTCAAAGCTCAACGGTACGTCGGCCCATCCTTCTCTTCTGATGGCTGCTATCTCCAGATCATTTTTAGAAAGATCGGTCTCAATGTATGCATTCGCTAGAGCATAGACCTAGGGGGTAGTTGAAGGTTGGGTTGGGGATCTCCCTCTGGAGGCCGCGCGTCCTAGGAATGGTGATTCCGTAGTACTCTAGAATCTGGACATCACGATGGATTGTCGCGCCCCAGAACAAACATGATTGCATCATTGTTCAGGAACTCCATTAGGAGCTCCGGCACTACATCCGCATGGCATATCTGGAAGACCAGTCTCTCGGATGCCACACAGAGTTGCAGGATGGCGGCGTGTTGCCTCTTCTCTTGTGGAAGGTTCTTCTGCCTCACATTCTTCATTGCGTCGGTGTACTCGCAGTCCAGGCCAACACACATGGAATTCTCCGATGCGCGGTCGAGAAACTCCCGATGCACACGACAGATCCAACTATCCACGCGCGATACTCAGAGAGTGACTGTAACCCTGAAGCGTATGCCTTGCTCGATGAAATTGTACAGCTTGGTCCTAGGTACGGCCACCATAGCAAGCAATCAATCAGTCTCTAGATTTCGATGCAGTAGAATGATGGAAATATGATCGAGAGGAGAAAGCTGAGACTGTGGCCGGGGTGCTGATCTCGTCTTGTAATCGATCTTAAGATGTTATAGTGCATTATCAGTCTACAACACCGTATAATTTTGATGATCCATGTGAGCATGGTGACACCAGATTTTAGGCTACTAGGCAAGGAAGCACCACCGTCGTCGGCGCGTACGTGGAAGGCGAGAGCGCACGCGGTGAGCGGAATACGAGGAGGCAACCTTGGGAATAAAGACACGATTAATGTGGCTAATGCATCAGCGATGGAACATGAAAAAGGAAACGGTTGGCACAGATAAGCGTCGCGAAATTAAGGCACACGGTAGCGATTGAAAGCCGTGTGTGAATTTAGTGACGGTGTCTAAAGGAAATCCATGTGCAATATCTGCACACATGGTCCTCCAAAATTGGCCGTTTGCATTATGCACACGCTAGAACCCGCCCGGGCCTCCCGCACATGATATGTTTCCTGGCCCGTGTGCCATCTGTGACGTCGCACACGACACAACTTTTTCGTCTGTGACGGGGGGCCTTAAAAGGCATGATCTATACTAGTGTATACTCCCTCTAGTTTTGTTTACAAGGCACATACGTAGTTTAAGATAAACTTTGATCACCAATTTTTGCCAACAAATTATAACTTATACATCATAAAAATTATACCATTAGAAACTTTTTTTAAATATGAACCCAATGATATAAATTTTATGATATATATCTTATTTTTTTGTTAGCAAAAATTGATGATCAAAGCTTATCTTAAAAAACATGTGTGCCTTAAACAAAACCGGATGAGTATTTTTTATATATATTAAGAGCAAAAATATAAAAACGGAGAAAAAAATTCAAGGCGTCACTGCAGCAAAATAAAATGCAGCACATTGCTTTCACTAAAATTGTTGTGTCATTCTCTATTTAATTTGGTCCTATATTTTTAAAACGGTAATTTATGAGTGTATTTCGAAACAATGGCATATTTATTTCTACATTGTTGTAGTCCTTAATGTCATATAATAGTAAATTATATTAGTAGTAATTACTCCATTATTTTATGTTATGTAACGTACCTGTGCTTTATTTGTGCTAGTCCCGGATCGACTACTAGCACACACAGTTACAAGATGAAATACCATGATACAAAGGTCTTTATTACAATGCTTGATCCACAAATAAGATAGTACTTTTACAACTCAGGTAGCACAAAGCTACAACTTATTACATAACTCGAAAATGACTAAGTAAAATGAAGCTTCAGGTCTTCTTTCTTCATAGCACCGCAGGCAGACGTGTTGGACAAAGACTCGTGACCGAAGCGCAGCAATCTTCAATCTTCATAGTAGCCACCTGCAACATGATACGTTGCAGCCACGGAGGGTCAATACTTTGAATGTATTGGCAAGATGTCACTTTGGTGGACTCAATGGCACCTACACTTATATGCTATTTGGCCAGGTGGAGTTCGACTTTGCAAAAGCAAGCTTTCTTCCTATCTTTTGTGAAACTCAAGTTTTTCCTTAGCAAAACTTTTGACAAGATCTTTTCTACCCAAGTTTATCCATCAAGTTTTAACTTAAAGAAATTGGGATGAGGAGATTCTCGAACAGCTTCAACATCATGTCACTCAGAATTGTCCATAACCGGGGACACGGCTAAGTACTTAGTTTTTAACACTCTGCAGAGGTTGTGCACTTTTCCCACAAGACTTAGTCATTCCCTTTTCCCAGGAAGCTCATTTTGCATCAAATGGGCAGGTGGAGACCAAGACGAGATCTTTCGGAAGCAATCCCTCAGACCAACCCGGACGCGCTCCCACCTATCATCTCTTACCACCCTATGTCCGTCTGGTTGAGTTCTTGCAGCTTAGTCGATCAAGACAGAGCCCATTTGACTTGTGGTTGCACTGGAAGCTTCATGACTTGAGTGTCTCCAATCTCTTTGCTCCTGGGTGGCCATCCACGAGTGAGATACACCTGGTGGTTCAGAGGTTCAACGACATGACCCCAGGGAACCACTCAACATAACCCATTCAAGCCACATTCCACCCAGGTGGTTCATTAACTTAATTGTTTTTCTTAGTTTTTGCAAAACAGGGTTTTTCAACACTTTAGCCAAAATCTGTGATAACCCTTCCCACAACAAGTGTAAAACTAAGTCCTATAGCAGCATCAATTCTACTAGGAGATGCAAAAGGCTAGACAAAAACTAGACTAGAGACTTAGCATAAAAACTAGCCACTAAGACATAAACTCATAAAATCACCTACACATGCATCTTCTATTAGAAAAACTACAAGTGACAAAAGCTTTCAGTAGGACAAGGAATTTGGTGACACTTGCCTTGGTGAGGAGAGGAGTTGGTGCACTCGTCACAAAGGCACTCATTGCACTCAGCACAATCTACAAGCGAGTTTCACAACCATAAGCACAAGGCAACAAAGCATACACATAAGAAGAAAACATGAATGCAATATGTGGGTTAAATATGCAAATACACTTAGCATGTTTTCTGGTTGTAAACTACATGCATGATGCCATGAATAATTTTTAGTATTGTTTAAATAATTCAAAACATTTTCTAACACTAGAGAAGGCCTTAACACTAAATAAATACTAAAAATAAGATTATAGAAACTAGTATTTTCCTTCCCAGTACTACTGTACAGAGGGTTCCATTTGCTACCAATAGCAAAAAAGAATCACTCAAAAATATTTTGTAGAACTAATTCTATAGCCAAAATACTCTATTTGAGTTTCTACTAAAACTGTGAATAAACATGATTCACAGTATCTTATTGAAAACTAGATATCTTATTGGTTTAAAACCTTGCTTTGAAAATTTGAAGTATTTAGGATTTTGTTTGAAATGATTTGAATCAAATTTGCAAATTCTATGAAACAATTCAGAAAACCAGAAAAGAAAAGAGAAAGAAATAGAAAATAGGAAAAGGGCCCCGGGGGAACCATTCGGCCCAGTCCCTGAAACAGCCCGTGACCCAGCAAGCGAAATCCCGAAAGGGTATCCGTAGCTCCCTCCACCCCACTGACGCATGGGCCCCGCCCGTCAGACCCTCTTTCCATCTCTGACCGCTCTGGCTCGCTTGTCAGCTCCTTCTTCCTCTCGCCAGGACTCCAGCCCGAGCACGGCGTTCCTCCTCTCCATCCGATCTCGCCTAACCCTAACCCCCTCCCCACGCTATCGCGCCTATAAATCCCCCTCTGACTCCTCCCCCGACCCCCTTTCTTCTTTCCGTGCAAGACATCGCCGAACCGACAAAATTCCTCGCCAAAGTTCCGCCCATCTGCGAGCATCCCCGGACGATTTCTTTGCCGCTGGTGAGCCCTGGTCCTCCTCCTCTCCTCTATCCACTTCGCCACGACCCGGCGCATCTCCTGACACCCCTGCTCGATTTTATTCTACACTGGATCGAGCAGTACATCGACGACCGAAGCATCCCCTGCGCCCGAACCTCTCCAGTCGACCCTCTCCCCTTCCTTTGGAAGCGAATCTCGATGACGATCATGCAGTCGAGCTCACTGTGACTCGCCGAACCCCGTCCGCTTGTTTGCCAGCTCCGAGAGACACGGCATCACCGCCGACGACCACTACCAGTGCCGCGAGCTCGTCGGAAACCTAGCGCCGGTGAGAGCCTCTCCCTTTCTCTCTGTGCACCGTTGGATCAAGATCTGAGCGTTCAGAATAGAACTTAACTCAAAGGGGTACGGGTGAATCAGATCCCTTCGATCTCCTTTAAATCCGACGGGCCTCGGCCATGATCCGAATGAATCTACGCGCCAGTAAGATTCAGACACGTGGCCTGCTCTGATTCAAACTCGAATTAAAATAGAATTTCAAATTTGAATTCAGTCCAATCTTGTAAAATTCATATCTTTTGATCTGTAACTCGAAAAATAACAAATAATATGTCATTGGAAACCTTGTAATGTGTAGAATCCAATAGTGCACTAATAATTCATAGTTTCAGTATCCAATTTGAATTCATATTCAAATTGAATCAAACCTATCTGCTAGCTTGTTAATTTCATATCTCTTATTCTGTCCATCCAAAAAATACAAATTTGTAGTCTCTGGAATCCTCTAAACTTGTAGAACATCATAGGATCAAGAAATTTCAAAGTTGATACATGCACACACTTTGTGCATTCAAATTTGTCCAAATCACTAATTTAATCATAATTTGAATTCTAAAATTTATTTTTGAATGATTCCAATTGCTATAGCCTTGTTTTACTACAAGCTATTCATTAGGACCACTCCCACATTTTATTGAACCACTTCACCATTATTCAAATTCTAATATGAGAATTTGAGTATTCCTATATATATTAATTCTATTTCTTTTTCAATTAATGATTCCTTCTACTTAGTAAACCCTATGTTCATAGCTAGCTATCAACTATCATCTTGAACCAATGTCACATCTATCTAAATCTATTTTGTCTGTCTCACACCTATTCAAATTTCAATTGAGTTATTTGAGTAAAGTGAGACATATCTTAATCATTAGTTCTATTCTTGCTATTGTGGTATTGATTCAATTCTACTACCATAGCTCATGATCATACTTCATGATGTTCAATGAACCCTTTGAGCTGTGTTCTCAAATGTCAATCATTCGTACCTAATCCTAAACTTGCTTAATCTTGTTCACATGTATTGAACTATTCAATTAGCAAATGAGTAAATTGAGTAATACCATGCATTACCAAACTATACCCAATGCCTAAGTGTAATATGTGCTCTTTAAGAATAATTGTTGTCACACTTATTCAATAGCATTGTTGTTGCACTATTTGATACTTATGTGATTTAATTCATATGAGTCTTATCAAGACTTATCATGCTTTAGTAAAGCATGAAAACTTCATCAATGATGTCTTGTTGAGCCAATTCTCTCTAATCATATTGATCTTTACCCAAACTAAGCTCTCAAATTCATATCTCACAACCCATGATCTTTTGCCATATCTCTCCTATCATAATAAATCTAAATTGTTAAACAAACACTTTTCAATTGTTTGTCTTGTTTGATTGTGTTTGCATTGTATGTTTATGTTATGTTATTCTATGTTATAGTTTGTGCGAAGAGCTACATGCTTAGTTGAGAGAAGTGAAAGTTCGCGGACTTCAAAAAGGCAAGTGACACACATATCTTCTACCTATTTTTATTATGCATTGGTGATTTTCAGTAGTATGCATGATAGGGGAATGTTCAACTGTTTACAATGTTCTAGATCCTAGTAGTGAGTAGCTATCCCTCAAACCCCACCTGGTAGGATGCTAAATACCTGAATATTGATGCTATGCTTTGATCATATGAAAAGTTGTTTTGTGAACAAATTAACAACTTCAACTAAAATAAACTACCTGGGTGGATTGGTATGTGATGTAAAGTGAAGTAGGTGGGTCCTGGGGCACATGCTAGGACAGATGTGTAGCTCAGGATACCACTCGGGATGGCCACTATGGATTCAAGAGATTAATATGGCTTCCATGATTAAAGTACTTCCAGTGCAGCCTTATGACAATCTGGGCTCTGTCTTGATTGAGTAGGATTAAGGGTTCAGCCATAGGGTACTGACAACAGGTGGTAGCATAATATAGGGGGTACAATCAGATCCAGATGGTTGAATGCTTTTTCTGAAAGGTCTTGTTTCATTTTATGTATGGGCGTAAATGAATCTTAAGGTGAAAGTGCATAACCCTTGCAAGGTGTTAAAATCTAATCGATTAGCCGAGTCCTCAGAATGGACAATTGAGTCTCTAGCCATGGAATGATCGGAAGAATCTCATCATGTTTTCTGAATGCTTAAAAACCTGACTAGCAATAATCAGGAGAAGGCTCGGGGCCATACACTCTGAGGGGTGTTGGTTTCTGTACTTCAAAACTATGTTGAGTTTCGCCCAGAAACTACATACCGGCCAGTATGTAATGTATGGGGGTTGTCTTGACCCTTATAAACTAAAATTTTGAGAAAAAGGTTTTGCAAAGAAATATAGGATAAAATTGGCTTTCTGCAAATTAGCCTATGAGATCCACTAGCCAAATGTCATGTAGTATAGTCTTTTCACAAATGCCACCAAATATGTGTCATTTGCCAGTACGTTGTTGTACTGACCCCTCTGGGGCTGCATATTCAAACGTGCAGGTTTTTATTTGGATTAGGAACGACGAGTAGGATCTCGAGTCTACATTCCAACATGTCTGCCTGTGGCACTTGATGAAGATGGAGGCTCATTGCTACTATGCTTTATGTTGTGTACTCGTAAGGTTGAAGACCTATGTAACTGGATTTACGTTGTAATATATGATGCTATTGCATTGATTACTATATTTTGTACTGTGTTGCTATCTACTAATCCAGGGAATGGCACATATACACAGGAGTTCTGCCTTTAGGTAAGGCAGGGCGCTACAGAATGGTATCAGAGGATAGTGTTGCCTGTAGGTTTGAGACCCTAGGTTTGGAATAGACTAGGAAGCCCTAGGAATTCTTTCCTCTACAAGAAAAATCTTCATTTCAGATTTCATAAACAAAATTTACCTATATTCCAGTCTTACCATCTATTCTCATAAGACTTACCCCATTCATTTGTTTTACACTACTTCTCTCCTTCTATTTTAGATCACTAGCCTTATCGAATCCCTCATGAAAGGACCAGTGATGATCATGACCCTGAAGAGTGAGACTGAATTTTCCCAAAGCACTGAAGAACCTCATGTTAAGTATGGGAATGCAAGGAGAAGCTGTTTACAAAGGATTTCCAGTGATTGATGAAGGTCAAGAATATAGGTGGAGTTGTACCCACAAAAGATGAGACCTTGGATGTTCACCTATACAAGAACAAAGAAGATGACCACAAGAAGATGGGACTTTGGATGTTTACCAACTCCGAGATGCATACATCATTCTGTGACTCCGCAAGAAGTGCTACTTGGTAAGCTATAAAGGAACTTGGAGAAAGACTCAAGTTGAGACTCCATAATACCCAGAAGGACCTCAAATAAGAAAAGGAGAAGACTACTACATTGAAGGAAACCATAAGCCAATTTCAAAGTGACATGGAACCGTTAGTATCTGAACTTAGTGTTCAAGGAGACCTCATTAAGACCAAGGATGAACAGATTGCAAAGCTAAAGAAGCAACTGGAGCAAAGCAATGGATCTACATGAAAGAGAACCAAGAAGCTTTAGTTGGACTTTCATTTAGGAATTTTAATAATAGACAATGTGTAATAAATGTTTATGATCATACCAACTTGTGGATGATCGTACCTTTCGTGTGTTTTTAGAACTAGTTTGATTAATGTGATGAATGCTTGTTAGATATTGTTTGCGCAGCAGATCAAGAGAATTCATCTTGCAAACAATCTGCCGTGTTTGGGTAGGAATTTTCTTTAGATCTCTTCCACCTACTCTCATCTATGCTAAGATCTAAACCTATCCTAAACCCAAGCCGAAGTATCCTCAATGACAAAACAACCACAATAACCCATAGATGGAGATAATGATACAAAGGACAACAGCAAGGTTTTGTGTTTCAAATACAATGGAATAGGACATTACTTACCCAAATGTCCGGAAAGATACAACACACAAGGAAGCGTGAAGAAATACCCCAGTATTATCACTTGTTTCAAGTACAAGCAGAAGGAACACTACACAAGAAGATGCGTAGATAAAAGTACTTCGAAGCTTCAATGAGATGGAATAACTGAAGGATACCACGAATACAAGAAGAAGACACCACAAGGTGTAACCAACGTGGAATGATTAGTATTCAACCACTACCTGCAATAGGATTGGAAAGGACAACAACTTAATGGAATTGATCTTATTCTCCTTATGAGATGGCAAACCTAAGGACCTTCGAATAAGGATTATTGCCATGAGCTTTGTAGCAAAACCTCTAGCTAAGGAACGATAGATTTTGTTTTCAAAATTCCCAATTCCCAAATCCCATTTTTGAATTTTGAAATCCCATTTTTGGAATTTTTAGCCCATTTTCAAGAAAAACTTTTGTTAAAATCAGTGAGGATGACCAAGAGTTACAATGCGAGATGCACCAAACCAAATACAAGGTAATGATTGGGTGCGACATGGATTGGCCCCCATGACGACTACTCATATTGTTCGCTCTTGTTATGAGGAATGGTAAATCTAGAGAGACATACCTACGAGAATCGATGTTGTTAAGCCTAGCACTAGGAAGATAGCATATTATACCCCTTATAGCAGGCAAGTGCTGCCAAACGTAGGAAAACGGTAAGGATGGACTTCAAGCTTTCTATGGAAGAAGACTCGCAATGGAAGATGTACATCAACCAGAAAGGAAGGAACACTGAGATAGAATGATATTAACATGGAAGAATTACAAGAACCGAATGGTATCCACGGGAACAGAATGATATCACGTTAAAGGTTACTAGAGCAGAATGGTGTCTCAAAGGAAGAAATCCCACTAACATGGAAGGTTACTAGAATATGATGGAATAAAATGGTATCATAAAGGAAGAAACCATAAGATGAAGAACCTTCAAGGATGTCGCCTAAGAAAGATGAAGACCAAGCTGAGGAATCTTCTGATTGACCCGAAGAGTGACTCTTTAGTGTCCAAAGTAGTTCAACAGAACCAAAGAGTGACTCCTCAGTATCCAAAGTAGTTCAACAACTACCCTATTGGATAGAAGCTCTACAATGGAGCAAGGTTATGCTCAAGCAACCCTTGAGGAAAGCTGGTGCCCAAGTTTGTGAATAGACACCCACCTATCAGAAATAAAGATAAAGACTATCTATGGATTCAAAAGACGACCCAGTGCCAAGTTAACACCAAGGTGTATCTCGTTGAACCCAAGTATCTAGACTACCTACAAAAGTTTCTTTTAAGGGTGGTAGCCACCTAGATAACCCTAAACCTACTTTCTTTCTAGCCTCTCCAATCTCGGGGATGAGATTTCTTTTAAGGGTGGTAGTCTGTAACATCCCAAGATTTTATCAAATTTTGGGGGAATTTTTTTGCCTTTGTTTGGTATGTGTTGATTGAAAATTCACAAGGAATTAAAACTTTTTGAGTTATTTAAAGGCTTTGTTAGAAACTATTCAAACTTCTTATTATTTCTTGAAAAGTTACTTTGAGAAAAATGAAAGATTTCAAAATACTATTTCCTTTCTTCTATTCAAAACCTATGCAAGCTTATTAGCATAGGGAGTGGTTACCAAATGGTTTATGCTTAATAAAGATTGCATTTTCAAAACCTTGCTTGAAAGTAAGTTTCAAAATTATATTTTATAAAGAATCTTTATTAAATTTTAAAAGAATTATTTCAAACCCTAATTCATATTTTATGTTATGCAAGCATAGCTCCCTTGCTAATCAAAGGAGCATTATTCAAAATCACATTTTAATTTGAAAACTAGATATCTTATTGGTTTAAAACCTTGCTTTGAAAATTTGAAGTATTTAGGATTTTGTTTGAAATGATTTGAATCAAATTTGCAAATTCTATGAAACAATTCAGAAAACCAGAAAAGAAAAGAGAAAGAAATAGAAAATAGGAAAAGGGCCCCGGGGGAACCATTCGGCCCAGTCCCTGAAATAGCCCGCGACCCAGCAAGCGAAATCCTGAAAGGGTATCTGTAGCCCCCTCCACCCCGCTAACGCATGGGCCCCGCCCATCAGACCCTCTTTCCATCTCTGACCGCTCTGGCCCGCTTGTCAGCTCCTTCTTCCTCTTGCCAGGACTCCAGCCCGAGCACGGCGTTCCTCCTCTCCGTCCTATCTCGCCTAACCCTAACCCCCTCCCCATGCCATCGCGCCTATAAATCCCCCTCTCACTCCTTCCCTGACCCCCTTTCTTCTTTCTGTGCAAGACATCGTCGAACCGACGAAATTCCTCGCCGAAGTTCTGCCCATCTGCGAGCATCCCCAGTCGATTTCATCGCCGCCGGTGAGCCCTGGTCCTCCTCCTCTCCTCTATCCACTTCGCCACGACCCGGCGCATCTCCTGACACCCCTGCTCGATTTTATTCTACAGCGGATCGAGCAGTAAATCGACGACCGAAGCATCCCCTGCGCCCGAACCTCTCCAGTCGACCCTCTCCCCTTCCTTTGGAAGCGAATCTCGACGACGATCACGCAGTCGAGCTCACCGTGACTCGCCGAACCCCGTCCGCTTGTTTGCCAGCTCTGAGAGACACGGTATCGCCGCCGACGACCACCACCAGTGCCGCGAGCTCGCCGGAAACCTAGCACCGGTGAGACCCTCTCCCTTTCTCTCTGTGCACCGTTGGATCAAGATCCGAGCGTTCAGAATAGAACTTAACTTGAAGGGGTACGGGTGAATCAGATCCCTTCGATCTCCTTTAAATCCGACGGCCCTCGGCCGTGATCTGAACGAATCGGTACGCGCCAGTAAGATTCAGACACGTGGCCTGCTCTGATTCAAACTCGAATAAAAATAGAATTTCAAATCTGAATTTAGTCCAATCTTGTAAAATTCATATCTTTTGATCTGTAACTCAAAAAATAACAAATAATATGTCATTGGAAACCTTGTAATGTGTAGAATCCAGTAGTGAACTAATAATTCATAGTTTCAGTATCCAATTTGAATTCATATTCAAATTGAATCAAACCTATCTGCTAGCTTGTTAATTTCATATCTCTTATTCTGTCCATCCAAAAATTACAAATTTGTAGTCTCTGTAATCCTCTGAACTTGTAGAACATCATAGGATCAAGAAATTTCAAAGTTGATATGTGCACACACTTTGTGCATTCAAATTTGTCCAAATCACTAATTTAATCATAATTTGAATTCTAAAACTTATTTTTGAATGATTCCAATTGCTATAGCCTTGTTTTACTGCAAGCTATTCATTAGGACCACTCCCATATTTTATTGAACCACTTCACCATTATTCAAATTCTAATATGAGAATTTGAGTATTCCTATATAGATTAATTCTATTTCTTTTTCAATTAATGATTCCTTCTACTTTAGTAAACCCTATGTTCATAGCTAGCTATCAACTATCATCTTGAACCAATGTCACATCTATCTAAATCTATTTTGTCTGTCTCACACCTATTCAAATTTCAATTGAGTTATTTGAGTAAAGTGAGACATATCTTAATCATTAGTTCTATTCTTGCTATTGTGGTATTGATTCAATTCTACTACCATAGCTCATGATCATACTTCATGATGTTTGATACGTCTCCCACGTATCTATAATTTTTGATGCTCCATGCTTGTTTTTACACCATTTGCCTAATGTTTTGTTACACTTCGTGGCACTTTTATGCATTTTCCGGAACTAACCTATTAATAAGTCGCCACAGTGCCAGTTCCCTATTTTCTGCTGTTTTTGTGTTTCAGAAAATCTACACAGGAAATATTCTCGGAATTGGACGAAACAAGTTCCTGAAGTCTTATTTTTCCCGGAAGCTTCCAAAGATCCGAAGAGGAGATGGAGAGGGGCCACAGGCCACCCTCACACAAGGGCGGCGCGGCCCAGCCGCTGGCCGCGCCCCCTATGTGTGAGGACGCCTCGGTCCACTCCTGACGATGCCCCTTCGCCTATAAAGACCTCCCGACGGGAAAAACCTAAGTACCCGATCAATTTTCCAGAAACACATCGCGATCCGCCGCCATCATCGACCCGAGATCGGGAGAGTCCAGAAGCTCTTCCCGGCACCCTGCCGGAGAGGGGAATCACCACCGGAGGTCTTCTTCATCGCCATGCTTGCCTCCGGAGCGATGAGTGAGTAGTCTACCTTGGACTATGGGTCCATAGCAGTAGCTAGATGGTTGTCTCCTGCACCATATGCTTCATGTTTAGATCTCATGAGCTGCCCTACATGATTGAGATCACCATTATGTAATTTTACATGTTTGGTTTGTTGGGATCCGATGAATATTGGTGTTATGATTGAGTTGCTATACTGAAATATATCTTATGTTATCTCTATGTTGTTTATGATCTTGCATGCTCTCCGTTGTTAGTAGCTATCTTGGCCGAGTAGTTGCTAGTGACTCCAAGAGGGGGTATTTATGCTCGATAGTGGGTTCATGCCTCTATTTAATCTGGGGGAGTGACAGAAACCTCTAAGGTTATAGATGTGTTGTTGCTACTAGGGAGAAAACAACATTCATATGCTCAAGGGCATATGCTTTGTTTACATTACACACTTTGCTTAATGCAATTATCTGTTGTTCGCAACTTAATACTCATGGGGTGTTCGGACGATATCCCCGTGAGTGGATTATTAGTCATAGATGCAGTTGGATGGCGGTCTATGTATTTTGTTGTAATGCCCAGAGTAAATCGCATAGTGCTCTTCTTGACATATCACGTTTATCTTTATTCTATCAATTGCCCAACTGTAATTTGTTTACCTAGCATGTGCTATTTATCTTATGGAGAGACACCACTAGTGAACTGTGGACCCCAGTCCTATTTCCATCATATTGCTATCACCTATTTACTTTACTCGCACTGTTTACTTTACTCGCATACTTTCATTGTTTTCCACTCGATACGCTCATACCCTTTGTTTCAAGCAAACCGGTGAGATTGACAACCTCATCGCAAGTTGGGAACAAAGTAATTGGTTGTGTGTGTGCAGGTTCCACGTTGCTGCTCGCAAAGCAAAGCTTGGACAAGGCGCCCTATAAATTGTCCAGAGCTGTCGCGAAGCTTGCAAGCATAACCTTCGGTCGTTTGTCTGCTCTTCTCCTGATCGATAAACCTTGGTTTCTTACTGAGGGAAAAGACTTGCTGCTGTGCTCATCATACTTTCCGCTTGGAGTTTCCCAACTACCTAGCCACAATAATCATTAACTACACGCCAGACATCAAGCCCTTTTCTGGCGCCGTTGCCAGGGAAGAAGTAGAAGACTTCTGCAAGGGGAGTTTTTCGCACACACATCCTTTACTTTGTTATTTGTTTTGCTTTACTTTATTTTATTTTACTTGCATCATTTTATATCAAAAACCCAAAAAAATTAGAATCCTTGATAGTTGTTTTTACTTGTCTACTTTTAGTTTTGCTGAAATGGCCAACCCTAAAAATACCAAGCTGTGTGACTTTACTAGCATGAACAATAGTGATTTTATCTGCACTCCTATTGCGCCACCTGCTCCTGCTGCAAACTTTTATGAGATTAAGCCGGCTTTATTGAACCTTGTTATGAAAGAGCAATTTTCTGGTGCTAGTACTGAAGATGCTGCAGCTCATCTCAACAATTTTGTTGAGCTATGTGAGATGCAGAAATATAAGGATGTAGAAAGTGATATTATTAAGCTCAAGTTGTTTCCTTTTTCTTTGAGAGGAAAAGCTAAAGATTGGTTGCTATCTTTGACTAAGAATAGTATTGATTCATGGACTAAGTGTAAGGATGCTTTCATTGGTAGATATTATCCTCCTGCTAAAATTATATCTTTGCGTAGCAATATTATGAAGTTTAGTCAATTTGATAATGAACATGTTGCTCAAGCTTGGGAAAGAATGAAATCTATGATAAAGAATTGCCCCACTCATGGACTGACTACTTGGATGATTGTCCAAACTTTTTATGCAGGACTGAAATTTTCTTCGAGGAACCTATTGGATTTAGCTGCTGGAGGCACATTTATGTCCCTCACCCTAGGCGCCGCAACCAAGCTACTTGACAACATGATGGTAAATTATTCTGAATGGCACACCGAGAGTGCTCCACAAGGTAAGAAGGTAAATTCTGTTGAGGAAACCTCTTCCTTGAGTGATAAGATTGATACCATTATGGCTATGCTTGCTAATGATAGGACTCATGTTGATCCTAATAATGTTCCTTTAGCCTCTTTGGTTGCTCAAGAAGAGCATGTTGATGTGAACTTCATTAGAAACAATAATTTTAACAACAATGCTTATAGGAACAATTTTGCTAGTAACAATTATAGGCCGTATCCTTGTACCAATGGTAATGGTTATGGTAATTCTTATGGTAATTCCTCCAACAACACTAGGGCCGCGCCCTCTGAACTTGAAGTCATGCTCAAAGACTTCATGGTAAAACAAACTGCTTTTAACAAGTCTGTTGAGGAAAAGTTAGGCAAAATTGATATTCTTGCTTCTAAAGTTGATAGCCTTGCTCATGATGTTGAATTTATGAAAAGAAAAGTGTTGCCTAATGATGTGAAAGAGAACAATGTTTTTGCTACTGCTAATGCTATTCAAGTTGGAATTGATGAAAATATTAGATTGTTAGCAGAATTGCATGCTAGATGGGAAAGAGAGGATGAGATTGCTAGGAATATAAAAGTTTGTACTATTACTACCTCTAATGATGTTGTTCCTAATACTAGCAATCCTCTTACTTTGATTGGTGTAGAGAAAACTCCCACTCCTTGTGTTAAAAAGCCTAAAACTGCCAAAACTTTTTCTCAAAAGAGTGCTGAAATTTTTCAGAGTGTAGGAGATGATAGCTCTATTTCCTTTAATGATTTTGATGTTGATGGCTGCAATATATCTGAAGTAATTTTGTTCTTGCAAAAGCTTGCTTTGACTCCCAATGCTAGTTCTTTAAATATTGCTTTTACTAAGCATATTACCAATGCTCTCATGAAAATTAGGGATGAAAAGTTGAAGCAAAAATCCTCTATTTCCAAGAAGTTAGAAGATGGTTGGGAACCCATCATTGATATGCATGTTAATGGTTTTGATTGCCATGCTTTATGTGATCTAGGTGCTAGTATTTCTATTATGCCTAGAAAAATTTATGACATGCTTGATTTATCACCGCTTGAAAAATGTTATTATGATGTTCCTATTGCTGATGTTGCTAAGAAGAAACATTTGGGAATGATTAATGATGTTCTTGTTGTTGTTAATAATAACCTTGTTCTCGTTGATTTTCTCGTTATGGATGTTGAATGCCATGCTTCATGTCCTATTATTTTGGGAAGACCTTTTCTTCGAACTGTAGGTGCCATCATTGATATGAGAGAAGGCACCATCAAATATCATTTTCCACTAAAGAAAGGTATGGAACACTTCCCTAGGAAAAGGAAGAAATTACTTTTTTACTCTATTCTTAGAGCAAATTATGAGCTTGATGCTTCATCTCTTGATGTTACTTGATTCGCAATTTTCTGCGCCTAGCTCAAAGGCGTTAAAGAAAAGCACTCTTGGGAGATAACCCAATGTTTTCTTTTTAGTACTTTTTCTTTTATTTGAGTCTTGGAAGTCATTACTACTGTAATGACCTCTCCTTATCCTTTTTATTTCATTATTGTGCCAAGAGAAGCCTCTAATTTGAGTGAGGTAAAGATTTGGGGATGTTGCTGTCCTGAAACTGTTTTCGGTGCTGCACCGTAAAAATTTGTATAAATTCTATGTATATCTTTTGGACCTGCGATTTCTTGTGAATTTGTCCCAGGTTATATCCAAACTTTCATTAGTTGAACACTTTTTGATTTGAGCAACAGAAAACCCCTCAAAAATTCGACCTTTGTCAGCTGTTCTGCTTTGACAGATTTCTGCCAATATTTGTGTTTGCCGCTTTATCGCTTTCTTTGTGAGTTCTTTTGATCACGGAACTTTTGGGGAAGTTGCTACAGTAGTATATGCTATATATGTGGTGGTTTTGGGTTGAAACCTGAAGCAAAAAGAGGTTGATTATATGTTATGCCTACACTAATGTTGCTAATAGATTTGTGTTTAGTTTTGTATGAAGGAAGTTTTCAAGTGTAGGGATTGGAGAATGATGAGATGAGTTGAATAATGGACAAAAGCTCAAGCTTGGGGATGTCCATGCATTGCCCTAAGAAATATCCAAGAAGTACAAGCGTCAAAGCTTGGGGATGCCCCCGAGGCACCCCTTCTTCATCGGCAAAAATCAGGTCACCTTTCAAGACACTATATTTTTATTGCTTCATGCACTATGTGTTTTTTTGGAGCGTCAGTTGTTTTAGTTTTCTTTATTAGTTTAGTTTTGTTTTCTGCAATAAATGGTTGGACCCCAACAAATTTCTTTTGGAGAAGTTGCCTTGCTTTTCATTTGCTAAGAACGCTCTAGTTTTCACTCTTATCAAAAACCGAGTGTTCTTCTTTTTCTGCTACAGCTTTTGGTTTTTGTTTTTGCCTTGATTTGCGTTCAGATCTTCTTATATTTATTTATCAAGGTGTATTTTTGCCTCTGGACCATGTTGGTTTTCCTCAAAAGAGTTGGATTTAAAAAGGTTGAATGGTGTTGGAAAAGAGAAAAAGCTTTATGCAAAAAAGTGGTACAAGAAGGAGCTTGTGTAGACTGCGGCTTAGGCTTTTGCATGTCATGCTTGATGTCTTTTTGATAGTATGCTTAGTGGTTTTGCTGTATCATGACTTGTCTCAAATAACTGAGATTGCTTAATGAGCCTTTGAAAAAAATCATGCGTTGTTTTTATTATTTGGAAGCATTATTTTGGTTTTCTCCTTGATGCTTTATTTGGGTTGACTTGGCGCATGCTCACACATGTTAGACTCTTACAAAGTCGCAAATAGCCTCTATGATCATTTAGTTTTTGACTTTTGATGCCATCTTATGCTTCTTTTAATGTCGCTTTGTCGCTTTGCATGATTATGGCCATTATTGCTCTCTTAGTTGGTCACTCCCAGTCTTTTGCTAGCCCTCGCCTTGTACAGAGTATGAGCTCTACTCATGCATCCAACTCCTAAAAACCAAGTTTGCCAAAGTGTCCACCATACATACCTACTAGCAATTTGCTATTCCAAGTAAATTTGACTTGCTTTTATTTTCTCTTCAAATTAAACTCTTACCAGTGTTATGCGAAAATTGGTCAGTAAAGCTCTCACGAACCGGAAGGCACACTTTACTTTTTCCTGTTCTTAAAAATTTGACATTGTGGTCTCTTATGTTGAGTTGTTATGCTTGCAAGTTGTAAGTTGGAGACTAGCCCAGCCATGCAGTCATGGGCAAGCTTTCAACATTGCACTTCTTATTTGAGTTCATATCGTGATCTTTTGTTTATGGATGCCCGTGGTGTGAAATGAATTGGGAATCTTGCGGGGATCCTGGAGTTTGTATATGTGTTAGGGAAACGCCTGGGCCACCAATCTAAGCCATGCATAATTCATGGTGGAAATTTGCAGCATACCCATAGTGGACATTCGACGACGCATCTCAAAATAAAAAGCTATACAAATGGTAAGTAAAAGAGATGTCAAGGTGTTCATTGTCTGCTTGTCCTGTCATTTTGATGTGGGCTTGTTCCATGTCATCGGGCACGGAGGTACCCCGTTGGCGGTTCTCGATGATACATGTATACTTACAATGACAAGAGCCTTGCTTGGGACTCTAAGTAAAGTAGCATGAGGTTTGGGTACTCGTATTCACGGGACACGAGGTTTTCAACTTATGATTTGTCAAGCATATGCATCATAATTGTTCTCGCATTAACTTTAACCATTCAAGATGCTTATGATGGGGGCAATGAGAGCTCAAAGCCGGTAAGTAACATAATTTTTGAAGGTTATAAAACTTGCAATCACTGCTTCCCTCCGCGAAGGGCCTTTCTTTTACTTTTATGTTGAGTCACCACCTTCTGTCTTTATGCACCATTAAGAGAGCATAGTTGTCATTCTTAGTATAATGTGCAATGTCCCAAAGTTTTAATTGATTGATTCATATTGTTGGTTTCACTTGTTCTCAAATTATTTGTATCTAGTCGCCCTCTTAAACTTGAAGGTGTCCTATGCATTTATGTTTTGCTCTCCATGAAGGACAAGCTGAAAACCATTTGTATATTTTTCCTTATGATTTGAACACACGTTTGACTTTCATTGTTTCATTTTCATGATCTTTTGTTTGTGTTCATTTTCATGTTTACAACATGGTTGCTAAGTTCTTATTGTCAAAATTATATCTTTCATGCCCATGTTTTAAGTTCTTTTGATCCCAGCTCACAATGCTTACATATATGATCAAGATTATGTAGGTGCATGTCACCTCAAAAATTATTTCTTTTGTTATCACTTACCTACTCGAGGACGAGCAGGAGTTAAGCTTGGGGATGCCGATATGTCTCCCACGTATCTATAATTTTTGATGCTCCATGCTTGTTTTTACACCATTTTCCTAATGTTTCGTTACACTTCGTGGCACTTTTATGCATTTTCTAGAACTAACCTATTAACAAGTCGCCACAGTGCCAGTTCCCTGTTTTTTGCTATTTTTGTGTTTCAGAAAAGCTACACAGGAAATATTCTCGGAATTGGACGAAACAAGTTCCTGAAGTCTTATTTTTCCCGGAAGCTTCCAGAGATCCGAAGAGGAGACGAAGAGGGGCGACAGGCCACCCTCACACCAGGGCGGCGCGGCCCAGCCCCTGGCCGTGCCCCCTATGTGTGAGGACGCCTCGGTCCACTCCTGACGATGCCCCTTCGCCTATAAAGACATCCCAACGGGAAAAACCTAAGTACCTGATCAATTTTCCAGAAACACATCATGATCCACCACCGTCATCGACCCGAGATCGGGAGGGTCCAGAAGCTCTTCCCGGCACCCTGCCGGAGAGGGGAATCGCCACCAGAGGTCTTCTTCATCGCCATGCTTGCCTCCGGAGCGATGAGTGAGTACTCTACCTTGGACTATGGGTCCATAGCAGTAGCTAGATGGTTGTCTCCTCCACCATGTGCTTCATGTTTAGATCTCATGAGCTGCCCTACATGATTGAGATCACCGTTATGTAATTCTACATGTTTGGTTTGTTGGGATCCGATGAATATTGGTGTTATGATTGAGTTGCTATACTGGAATATATCTTATGTTATCTCTATGTTGTTTATGATCTTGCATGCTCTCCGTTGTTAGTAGCTATCTTGGCCGAGTAGTTGCTAGTGACTCCAAGAAGGGGTATTTATGCTCGATAGTGGGTTCATGCCTCTATTTAATCTGGGGGAGTGACAGAAACCTCTAAGGTTGTAGATGTGCTGTTGCTACTAGGGAGAAAACAACATTCATATGCTCAAGGGCATATGCTTTGTTTACATTACACACTTTGCTTAATGCAATTATCTGTTGTTTGCAACTTAATACTCATGGGGTGTTCGGACGATATCCCCGTGAGTGGATTATTAGTCATAGATGCAGTTGGATGGCGGTCTATGTATTTTGTTGTAATGCCCAGAGTAAATCACATAGTGATCTTCTTGACATATCACGTTTATCTTTATTCTATCAATTGCCCAACTGTAATTTGTTTACCCAGCATGTGCTATTTATCTTATGGAGAGACACCACTAGTGAACTGTGGACCCCGGTCCAATTTCAATCATACTGCTATCACCTGTTTACTTTACTCGCACTGTTTACTTTACTCGCATACTTTCATTGTTTTCCACTCGATATGCTCATACCCTTTGTTTCAAGAAAACCGGTGAGATTGACAACCTCATCGCAAGTTGGGAACAAAGTACTTGGTTGCGTTTGTGCAGGTTCCACGTTGCTGCTCGCAAAGCAAAGCTTGGACGAGGCGCCCTATAAATTGTCCGGAGCTGTCGCGAAGCTTGCAAGCATCGTCTTCGGTCGTTTGTCTGCTCTTCTCCTGATCGATAAACCTTTGTTTCTTACTGAGGGAAAAGACTTGCTGCTGTGCTCATCATACTTTCCGCTTGGAGTTTCCCAACTGCCTAGCCACAATAATCATTAACTACACGCCAGACATCAATGTTCAATGAACCCTTTGAGCTATGTTCTCAAATGTCAATCATTCATACCCTATCCTAAACTTACTTAATCTTGTTCACATGTATTGAACTATTAAATTAGCAAATGAGTTAAATGAGCAATACCATGCATTATCAAACTATACCCAATGCCTAAGTGTAATATGTGCTATTTAAGAATAATTATTGTCACACTTATTCAATAGAATTGTTGTTGCACTATTTGATACTTATGTGATTTAATTCATATGAGTCTTATCAAGACTTATTCATGCTTTAGTAAAGCATAAAAACTTCATCAATGATGTCTTGTTTAGCCAATTCTCTCTAATCATATTGATCTTTACCCAAACTAAGCTCTCAAATTCAAATCTCACAACCCATGATCTTTTGCCATATCTCTCCTATCATAATAAATCTAAATTGTTAAACAAACACTTTTCAATTGTTTGTCTTGTTTGATTGTGTTTGCATTGTATGTTTATGTTATGTTATGTTATTCTATGTTATAGTTTGTGCGAAGAGCTACGTGCTTAGTTAAGAGAAGTGAAAGTTTGTGGACTTCAAAAAGGCAAGTGACACACATATCTTCTACCTATTTTTATTATGCATTAGTGATTTTCAGTAGTATGCATGATAGGGGAATGTTCAACTGTTTACAAAGTGCTAGATCCTAGTAGTGAGTAGCTATCCCTCAAACCCCACCTGGTAGGATGCTAAATACCTGAATATTAATGCTATGCTTTGATCATATGAAAAGTTGTTTTGTGAATAAATTAACAACTTCAACTAAAATGAACTACCTGGGTGGATTGGTATGTGATGGAAAGTGAAGTAGGTGGGTCCTGGGGCACATGCTAGGACAGATGTGTAGCTCGGGATACCGCTCGAGATGGCCACTTAGGATTCAAGAGATTAATATGGCTTCCATGATTAAAGTACTTCCAGTGCAGCCTTATGACAATATGGGCTTTGTCTTGACTGAGTAGGATTAAGGGTTCATCCATATGGTACTGACAGCAGGTGGTAGCATAATATAGGGGGTACGGTCAGATCCAGATGGTTGAATGCTTTTTTGAAAGGTCTTGTTTCATTTTATGTATGGGCGTAAAATGAATCTTAAGGTGAAAGTGCACAACCCTTGCAAGGTGTTAAAATCTAATCGATTAGCCGAGTCCTCAGAATGGACAATTAAGTCTCTAGCCATGGAATGATCGGAAGAATCTCATCATCTTTTCTGAATGCTTTAAAACTTGACTAGCAACAATCAGGAGAAGGCTCAGGGCCATACACTCTGAGGGGTGTTGGTTTCTGTACTTCAAAACTATGTTGAGTTTCGCCCAGAAACTACATACCGGCCAGTATGTAATGTATTGGGGTTGTCTTGACCCTTATAAACTAAAATTTTGAGAAAAAGGTTTTGCAAAGAAATATAGGATAAAATTGTCTTTCTGCAAATTAGCCTATGAGATCCACTAGCCAAATGTTATGTAGTATAGTCTTTTCACAAATGCCACCAAATATGTGTCATTTGCCAGTACGTTGTTGTACTGACCCCTGTGGGGCTGCATATTAAAACGTGCAGGGTTTTATTCAGATAAGGAACGACCAGTAGGATCTCGAGTCTACATTCCATCATGTCTGCCTGTGGCACTTGATGAAGATGGAGGCTCATTGCTACTATGCTTTATGTTGTGTACTCGTAAGGTTGAAGACCTATATAACTGGATTTACATTGTACTATATGATGCTATTGCATTGATTACTATATTTTGTACTGTGGTGCTATCTACTGATCCAGGGAATGGCACATATACACAGGAGTTCTGCCTTTAGGTAAGGGCATGGCGCTACAGTAGGTGATGAAATTCCTCCCCAAACCATAAGAAGAATGGGTGTTGGATTCTTCCGGCCCATTGAGGGACACCTTTTAGCCGAAGGAGAAGGACAATGCTCTACTCAAGTGGAGCCTTCACCTACTGAACACCCACAGGACTCAAACAAAAGACAAGCTGCACACCCTCAACCTCAAGATCATCCCACCGAGCAATCTTTCCTGGAGTCTCCGACCCCTGTGGTCCGTAGTCTCCGGCCTATACCGGAGTCTCCGGCTTTGGATAGCGGAGTCTCCGGGGATGATCAAGGCCAAGATGAATATCCATCTGAATTCCGTGGCTACGAGCCACTTGATGATCAAGGCAATCCAAATGGTCAAGGCGAGGACCAGAATAGCGATCATGAAGATGATCAAGTAGTCTCTTAAGAAACACCTCTTGAGGCTCGCACTCGCCGTGAGAAGAAGATTGAGTCCACACTCCGACGAAGAAGCATATCCTTGGAAAAAGTGGTTGGGAGTGTTCGTAAAGGGGTCTCTACAAGGAGGCAACTATCTAACTTTAGCTCTCATCATGCTTTTGTCTCTTGTGTAGAACCCAAGAAAGTATATGAAGCGCTCAAGGATCCGGATTGGCTTATTGCCATGCATGATGAACTCAACAACTTCGAGCGCAACAAAGTATGGACTCTAGTAGAAAGACCCAAAGATTTCCATAATGTCATTGGGACCAAGTGGATCTTCAAGAACAAGCAAGATGCAAATGACATTGTCATTCAAAACAAGGCAAGATTGGTGGCTCAAGGTTTCTCCCAAGTTGAGGGTATTGATTTTGGTGAAACTTTCGCTCCCCGTTGCTCGTCTTGAATCTATTCGCATCTTACTTGCTTATGCATCGCATCATAACTTCAAACTTCAACAAATGGATGTTAAAAGTGCATTTCTTAATGGTCCTTTAAATGAATTAGTATTTTTAAAGCAACCCCCGGGATTTGAAAACCCTAAGTTTCCTAACCACGTTTACAAACTTGATAAGGCGCTCTATGGACTTAAACAAGCCCCACGTGCGAGGTATGAGCACCTTAAAGAGTTGTTGGTTGATCGTGGGTTTGAAATTGGGGTGATCGATCCCACTCTTTTTACTAAGAAGGTCAATGGGGAGCTTTTCAACTAGTACTATTGAAGATGGGCTTTCTACTCTCTTCTGGAAAGATGACTGGTTTTCAGGAGTCATTGCAGAGAATTTCCCAAGAGCATATTCTTTTGCCTCCAATGAAGATGTCTTTGTGCAAACATTCCTAACTGTTTATAGACTTTCCTCAAATTTCTGGTTACCTCTCTCCCCTCAAGCTTTTGAGGAAGTTAAAGATCTCCAAAGCCTAGCTGTTGCTGTCACTATCTCTTCTGAATCAGACAGTTGGTCTTACCCATGGGGGAGAGAATACACCTCAAGCAGGTGTAGCGTCCTACCTTTTAAAAAAGGCATGACTCCTGTGTTAAGTGCTACTCCCTGGATCACTGATAGCACCACAGTACAAAATATAGTAATCATTGCAATAGTATCAAAATTACAACGCAAATCCTGTTACATGGGTCTTCAACCTTATGAGTACACAACATAAAGCATAGTAGCAATGAGCCTCCATCTTCATCATGTGCCACTGGCAGACATGTTGGAATGTAGACTCGAGATCCTACTAATCGTTCCTCATCCGAAATCCTGCATGTTTGAATATGCAGCCCCAAAGGGGTCAGTACAACAACGTACTAGCAAATGACACATATTTGGTGGCATTTGTGAAAAAGACTATACTACATGATATCTGGCTGGTGGATCTTTTATGCTAATTTGCATAAAGCCAATTTTATCCTATATTTTCCAAATCAAAACATTTTTAAATCTTTGAAAATGGTTTTTGAGATGAACACATGAAAATCACTCAAGACCATCCCTCAAAATGACCCCATGTGGTTAAGTCTATCTTGCACTACTTAGACACCCGAGTCCATCCCTCGAATGACTAACCAATTTTAATTATTTAGAAAAGGTGATGAGATTCTTCTGTACAAACCATGTCTAGAGACTCAAGTTGTCCATAACCGGGGACACGGCTAATCGATTAGTTTTACACCCTGCAGGGGTTGTGCACTTTCACCTTAAGACTTATTTTACCCTGAAGAATAAAATAAGACAAGACCTTTCAGAAGAAGGATTCAACCATCTGAGTCTGACCCCATCTACCACCCTCTGTCAGTACCCATGGATGAACCCTTACATCATACTCAATCAAGACAGAGCCCATAGTGTCACAAGGATGCACTGGAAGTATACTACACATGGAATACATATTAATCTCTTTGTTCTTGAGTGGCAAACCACAAGTGCACTCTCAAGTTACCACATACTCTAGGTCCTTCCCCTAGGCATACAGCCCTGAGTAGCCACTAACCCAAACTACCACTACACCCAGGTGATTCATTGAAGTCATTACTTTTAATTAAGCAGCAGGCATCACTTTCAAAACAACAGTACCGATCCTAGCAAGGTTGGGGTTCAAGTGTTGACTACATACTACTAGGATCTAGCATTGCATAAACTTCTTTGAAAAACAACCTATCATGCATACTACTGGAAAACACTAATGCAGTAGTAAAAATAGGTAGAAGAATGTGTGTCACTTGCCTTTTTGAAGTTCACGATCTTTCACTTCTCTCAATGAGGTACGTAGCTCTCCATACAAACTATAACACAGAAATAACACAACATAAACACACCATACATTCCAATCATAATCAAACAAGACAAGCAATTAAAAAGTGTTGGTTCAACATTTTAGATTTATTAAGATACTATGATAAGAGAGATATGGTAAAAGATTTAACTTGCAAGATATGGATTTGAGATACAACACATCTTACTCAAATAACTCAATTGTAATTTGAATATATGTGAGCTAGACAAGCAAGATTTAGATAGACATGATATTGGACCAAGGTGGTTTCAAGATGATCTTGGTGGATAGGTATGATCATAGGATTTACTATTGGGGAAAGAAACAATTTCTGAAAAGAAATAGAATTAATCTATGAAGGAAAATACTCAAATTCCCATATTTAAATTTGAATGTTTGTGAAGTGGTTCAAGAAATTTGGGAAATGATACTACTGAATAGATTACAGTAAAACAAAGCTACTGCAATTGGATTCATTCTAAAATAAATTTTAGAACTCAAGTTATGATCAGAACAGTGATTTGGATAGATTTAAATGCACAAAGTGTGTGCACGTATCAACTTTGATGTTTCTTGTTCTATGTTGTTCTACAAGATTAGAGGATTCCAAAGACAACAAATTTGTAATTTTTGGATGTGTAGAACAAAAGATATGAATTAATTAGTGTAATAGAAGGATTTGAATCAATTTGAAAATGAATTCAAATTAATTACTGAAACTATGGAATATTATTGCACCATTGGATTCTACTCATTCTTAGCTTTCCAGAGACATCTTATTTGTAAGATTTCGAGTTACAGAATAATTTCTATGAATTTTTGAAGTTTGTCTTATTTTCTGAAAATTTAAATTAGAGAATTGACCAGAATTGACTTTGACCAGTTGACTGAGTTGACTGCTGACATCATCATGGTGTCAGAAAAGTCAACGGAAAAAGTTGATTATTTTGAGAAACTTTTCATATGAAAGTTGCAGTTGTAGAGAATTACTAGATCTATCTACCCTACAACTTAATCTGGATTCGGGACAACGAGGTGGACTAGATCTGGATTATACCTTACGAGATCTGAAACTTCCAGCGCCCTGTGCTCCTAGCTCGCTGAATGAAATGAGGTGAAACTTGCAGCTATGGAAAGCTATTGACGAGAGGAACTACTTCCGTGTTGAAGGCGTGGCGATTCGGGACCATCTTCGATGTCGTTTTTGGCTCCGGTTGACTTAAAATTGGATCTGTTTCAAAGACATTGATCCGTACCTCAAAACTAAAAACTCACCATAAGTAAGTTGTAGAGAATTGAAAGATGAATCCACTCACCAAAGGGATTTGGATTTCGAGAAACGAGCTAGGCTCAAGACACAATTTTCACCATCAGATCTAAAATTTTGCAGGCCAGCTTGCTTGAGCTACGGCGGACGAAAAGAGATGAGGTTGGTCAGGATTGAAGCATCTTGATGAGATCTACAACTTTTGTTTAGAGGCCGAAGGCAAATAATGAAGTTTAGAGGCTCAAAGATTCGAGTTAAAGTTTCAGGAGAGACGATTTCAGGATTTTGGGAAAAGAAACTTAGATGTACGGAGGTGGGGGCTATATATAGAGGGATAGGTCGGTTAGGAACGTGTAGAAATAAATGGATCCGAAAAAGGTGTTGTAGATCTTGAGATATTCGTGTTTGAGTGGAGATAGGTTCTGAAAAATCGAAAAGATAAAAGGAAAATAGGGCAGGGTCGGGCACGCGGGGGCTGACCGCGGGGTGTGCGGCACCTAGTATCTGCCGCGCGGGGCGGCGTGTAAGATGGGCTAGCTGGGCCGGGTTGGTGGGGTCGGCTAAGATTTTTTTTCTTTCTTCTTCTTTTTCTGTTTCTTATTTCTTTCATAACTTTTGCATTTTAGCTTAAAATGAGCTCAAACCAATTTCTAAATTTTTATAAAAATCAACACAACATTTTAAAATAGTAATAATTAAATTTTCATAATAAAACTAATTTTCAAATAAAACTTTATAAATTGGTCAAAAAGAGCTTTATGTGCATAATAAAAAATAGCAATATGGTTTGAAAAATAATCCTTTAAAATCAGATAAAATATTTTATGAAATAATATTTGAAATTCATTTTCAAATATAGTTTGGGAAATGCAAACTTTATTTAATATAAACCATTTTATAAATACTTCCTGTGCAAATACGCTTACATAAGTTTGAATGTTTGCAAAGTAGTAGTTGGAAATTCTATTTTCTCAAAAGATTTCTTCAAGGATTACTAGAAAGTTTGAGATAGTTTTCTAATAAAGCTTTTAAATAAACTCAAAAAGTTTTAAATCTTTGTGAAATTTCAATCAATACAAGCAAAATAAAAACAAAAATTTCACTCCAAATTTTGATAAAATCTTGGGATGTTACAGACTACCATCCTTAAAAGAAATCTCGTCCCCGAGATTTGGAGAGGCTAGAAAGAAAGAAGGGTTTGAGTTACCTAGGTGGCTACCACCCTTAAAAGAAACTTTTGTGGGTAGTCTAGGTCTTTGGGTTCAACCGGATACACCTTGGTTTTGACTTGGCAGTGGGTCATCTTTTGACTTGGCACTGGGTCATCTTTTGAACCCATAGTTAGCCTTCATCTTCATTTCCAATAGGTGGGTGTCCATCCACAAACTTGGGCATCAAATCTCCCTCAAGGGTTACTGGAGTATAACCTTTTTCCATTGTAGAGCTTTTATCCAACCAGGTAGTTTGTTGAACTACTTTGGACACTGAAGAGTCACTATTTGGTTCAGTCAGAAGACCAAGTTGAGGGGGTCCCCTGTCTTCATTTCATCCTCTTAGTCGATATCCTTGGATGTCCTTCATCTAAGGGTTACTTCCTTTGTGATCACTCTTGGGATCAAACGGAGTTATAAGGGTTGGCAAGACATCTTCCATAGAAAGTCTTCTTCCACAGTAAGCTTGTGGTTCATCCTCACCATAATCCTACGTTTTGGCATCACTTGCCCATTATAATGGTATAATATGCTGTTCTCCTAAGGTTCAGGTTTAACAACATTGTCTCTCATAGGTATGTCCCTCTAGATTAACCATTCCTCATAACAAGAGCGAACAATATGAGTAGTCGTGATGGGGACCAATCCATCTCGCACCCAATCATTACCTTGTATTTAGTTTGATGCATCTCACATTCTAACTCTTAGTCAACCTCACTAGTTTTGACAAAATTTTCTAGGAAATAGAACCAATGTTCCAATTTCCATTTTTTTGAAAAACAAATCTATCATTCCTTAGCTAGGGTTTTGCGTAAACTCTGTCATATGGCATTAACTTTTAGCTTGTAGATCATTGGGTTCACCATCTCATGTTGTATGTCTCTTCTCCTTGATAATGAACTTTTTAGATGGAGTCAAAAATGTTGTTGTCTTCATGGATACTTGTCAAGAAAACACTTCTTTGGGATTGGGATAAAGATGAGAACAGATAGAAGAGATCTAAAGAAGATTCCTACCCAAACACAACAGATCAAGTCAATTTATCTTACAAACAACGTCTATCAAGCATTGATCACCTCAAGCAAGCTAGTTCAAGCACTAACAATCTAGTATGGTCATACCCCATTTTGGTATGATCATTAGATTATTACGATATCGTTGCTTCTATAAACTAAAATCTTTGTGGTCTATTCTATTAATATCTTCAGTGTTCTACGTTCTCATTTCCACTTCTGCAATGCATCGTTGGGCGTTGTTGTAGGTCTTCATGCTGAGTCAATGAAGATATATGGAGTATCAGTCTCACACTTCTGGCACATTGTCATCTTATGTCCTTTTCTTGATGGTTTCAGAGTTGGGTCATTGAAATTTTCCTTTATACATATAGAAGCAAGGTGAGATAGATTTCATTTTTAAGACCAAAATGATATTTTATTTTATTTTGAAGAAAGAAACAAAATCTTACGGGCTTCCTAGTCTATTCCAAACCTATGGTCTCGATCCTACAGGTAACACTATGCTCTGATACCATTCTGTAGCGTCCTACCTTTTGAAAAAGGCACGACTCCTGTGTTAAGTGCTACTCCCTGGATCACTGATAGCACCACTGTACAAAATATAGTAATCATTGCAATAGTATCAAAATTACAATGCAAATCCAGTTACATGGGTCTTCAACCTTACGAGTACATAGCATAAAGCATAGTAGCAATGAGCCTCCATCTTCATCACATGCCACAGGCAGACATGTTGGAAAGTAGACTCGAGATCCTACTAATCGTTCCTCATCCAAAAACCTGAATGTTTGAATATGCAGTCCCAAAGGGGTCAGTACAACAATGTACTGGCAAATGACACATATTTGGTGGCATTTGTGCAAAAGACTATACTACATGATATCTGGCTGGTGGATCTTTTGGGCTAATTTGCATAAAGCCAATTTTATCCTATATTTTTCAAATCAAAATATTTTTAAATCTTTAAAAATGGTTTTTGAGATGAACACATGAAAATCACTCGAGTCCATCCCTCGAAATGACCCCATGTGGTTAAGTCTATCTTGCACTACTTAGACACCCGAGTCCATCCCTCGAATGACTAAACAATTTTAGTTAATTAGAAAAGGTGATGAGATTCTTCTGTACAAACCATGTCTAGAGAATCAAGTTGTCCATAACCGGGGACATGGCTAATCGATTAGTTTTACACCCTGTAGGAGTTCTGCCTTTAACAAAAGGTAGGGCGCTACAATAGGTTCTATAAATATTGCTTTCATAATATTCATCCTCACAAAAGTTTTCTATGGCTATGGAAATCCAAATGCACCCCGAGAGTCAAATTTTTTAGTTGGCTTGTGCTTTCTGATAGACTCAACACTAGGAATATGCTCAGAAGAAGGCATTATACTATCAACTCAGGATATCAGTGCTTAATGTGCACTCCTCCACCTGAAGAGACGATTGAACATCTTCTCTTTCATTGCATATTCAGCCAAAGCTGTTGGCAGGTCTTGGACATGATATGGCAAACTACTGGCAATAGACTTCAAATCCTTGAAGAAGGGAGGCACAGGTGGCAAAGACCTCTCTTTTTGGAATTATTCTTGCTGGCTGCGTGGAATATCTAGAAGGAGATAAATAAATTGCTTTTTGATGGAGTAGATCCTTCAGTAGCTTCTTGGAAGAGTAGATTAAAATCAGATTTATTGTTACTTTTTCATAGAACAAGAGACACCCTGCACTCTAGTATTCTTGAGATAGTAGCTACTCTGTAATTTTTTTCCTCCTTAGGGGTTCAGGTACCCCATGCCCTGTAAATGATGTAACTATCCTTTTTTAATTGAAATTGGAGAGACAGTAGGAGCCTTTCCTACTTTCAAAAGCTTCAAAAAAAATGGGGAGCTTTTCATTTGCCAATTATATGTTGATGACATTATATTTGGTTCTACTAACAAAGCTTTCAGTGATGAGTTTGCTAAGCTCATGACCGACAAGTTTGAGATGTCTATGATGGGGGAGTTAGATGTCTTCCTTGGATTTGAAGTAAAACAATTGAAGGGAGGGATTTTTATGAACCAAGCCAAATATACCCAAGACATGCTCAAGAGGTTCGAGATGATTGGAGTCAAAGGTGCAAAAACTCCTATGCCAACAAAGGTTAATCTTGATCTCGATCCCAATGGTAAAGACATGGATCAAAAACTTTATAGATCTATGATTGGTTCCTTGCTTTACCTTTGCACATCTAGACCGGATATTATGTTATGTGTGGGAGTTTGTGCACATTTTCAAGCCGCACCAAAAGAAAGCCACTTAGTGGCGGTCAAGAGAATCTTTCGATATTTAGTGAATACCCCTAACTTTGGTCTTTGGTACCCAAAGGGAGCAAGTTTTGATCTTGTAGGTTACTCGGATTCGGATTGGGCGGGAGACAAAGTGGAACGGAAATCATCCTCCGGTGCTTGCCAATTCCTTGGTAGGTCCTTGGTGTGTTGGTCATCTAAGAAACAAAATTACGGTGTCATTTTTGACAAAGTGCCTCTTTTGTGTGACAGTGAAAGTGCTATCAAGATCGCTCACAACCCGGTGCAACACAATAAGACGAAGCATATTGAGATTTGTCATCATTTCATTCGGGATCATGTCAACCATGGAGAAATTGATCTATCTTATGTTGGCACCAATGAGCAACTTGTCGATATATTCATGAAGCCACTTGATGAAGCAAGATTCCGGGAATTGAGGCATGAACTAAATATCATTGATTCAAGCAATGTGGCTTGAGCTAAGTGCATACACTCCCATACTCTAATGTGTGTTTGATTTAGATGTGGGCATGGATATAGGGGGAGTGCAGTCCTAATTAATTAGGCTATCCCTCCCCCCATAATGCCGATAGTAAGCATATTGTTCTATCTTGTCATTTGTGACAATTTGAGCTAAAATGATGAGACTAGGTTTTGGGCCCAAGATATATCTTCGCGGTGCCATACCTTTATACTCAAACATGGTGGCCTCAGCCACCGACCTCCTTTGTGGAGGAGTTTTCCCATTTGGACTCTTATTGCATATTTCTTGTCTCTATGGGAATGTACTCATGTTTGGTCTTTTTCTTGGATTTATTTGGATTGTTGCAAACATGAGTACTTAGTACCACCCAGTGCCAACTTTACTATCCTAAGGCATTTCCTACCTTAAAACATGCTTCTCTTGCAAACACACATGTCCAAATATTGAACTTGCAGTTTTGGTCGAGGAGGACCGGAGACTCCGGGCTTTGCAGCCCGGAGACTCCAGTCGACCGGAGACTCCGGGGGTAAGTACCCGGAGACTCCGAACTAAGGCGGTTTCAAATTTTAGGATAAGGCATGGGGTGAGGGTCTTCTTCCCCAAGTGGCCTCATTCACCCCCGTGCCTCCTCTCTCCTCACCCGCCTCCTCCTCCTCCAAAACCACCCCGGGAGCACCTCCGTGCCCCCAATCTCACCGTTGCCGCCGGCCATATCCACCGGGAAGGCGTTGGGACCACTCCCCACCACCCGATCTACGCCATGGACGCCGGTAAAAGCTCTCCCCTTCTCCATGTCTATGGGTAACCCTAGATTCGTAGAAGAGTTGATTTTTTGCTGTGTTTTCATGCTATTCTTCCTCCCAGCGGCAATGTTTGTTCCTAGCAACATCTAGAATCTTTGTGGAAAGTTTTTATTCACACCTTTTGTCTCCTCTGTTTGGGCATTGGTTCCACTCAGAGACTCTGAGCTTTACAGCCCGGAGACTCCGGTCAGGCCGAAGACTCTGGGGGTAAGTACCCGGAGACTCCGGCCGCGGGTAAAAACTTCCGGATTGTCCGGAATCTCCGCACAAAGTCTCCGCCTTTCCATGTCGGAGACTCCGGTCCCAAACCCCGGAGACTCCGGTGTAGATGACAGTTTTCCACCCAGATTCCATGTGTTGCTTATGTTTTTCTCTCCTGGACATGTGTGCTCATCTTCCATGCTATCCTACCCTCTTTTTCATAGGTGGTTCTCGCCCTTCTCGCACCAAATCATCCGTGCACCATGAGGACCATGTCCCTCGCTGTATAAGATGGGAAGGAAGCCCAAGGAAGCATGTGCTTGAGTACAATGAAGAGAAGGACAAATATGTGCAGAGGTCTGTGGCAGCTCAACAAGCCCTTGATGCTAAGGCCGTGGAGGCCGGAAAGAAAGAGGCTGCGAAGGCAGAGAGGGCCAAGAAAGAACGGTTTGACAGGATTACCACTCTGCTTGATCTCTCACAGCCAGAGTACAGGGCAATGAGGAAGACCAATTTCTTTGCTCAATCCAAGAATACCGAAGCAAGCAACTTTCACCGCAAGGAGCAAGAGCTCATCTTCAAGGAAATCTATGAAAAGCTCACCAAGTACAAAGTGTGCCCTCAGAAGACAATTGAATTTGAGCATCTCCATAAGCATTCATATTTTGAGGAGGCTCTTTGGATCGTGGAGAAGCTTGGGCTTCACCCTCTCATGAAGATTAACCAAGACTACAACATTGCTCTTGTTCATTAGTTCTTTGCCACATTGGTTTTTGGAGAAGGAGATGATATTCCAATGACTTGGATGCTTAGAAATGACGTTTGCCGCTCTAGCTTCTGTGAGTTTGCCGGTCACCTTGGGTATGATTTCGCGGGTGCCAATACCGCTTCCAGGTTGAGGATGCATATTGAGGGCGTGGCCTATGATAAGAAGACCTTGAAGCCACTCTATGGGAAGCTTGCCCCTAGTGCCAAGAGGAAGGAGATTGTGCTTGGTGATGCTTATGGCTTCAAGACCCGCTACAACATCTTGCTTCGCCTCTTCCGTGAGAACATTGCCCCAAGTGCGGTAAATTTGGATGCCATTTGTGGAGCTCTTGTCAACCTCCTTGCCTACTCACATGAGGTGTTTGTGAGTGGTGAAGAGGCGGAAGTGGAGCCTATTGATGTTATGGACTTCATCTACAAGGAGATGTATGACACCATGAACACCAAGAAGAAGACTCCGGTATATGCTCCATATGTCATGTTGCTTCTCATTGGGCAACACACCGAGCAGCCTCTCCTCACCACCCACCTCACCTCCCACAAGCATGTCAAGCCTCAAAGGAATGCCTCTCCGGGTGTTGTGGAAGAAGTCTTTGCATCTAGTGATGAAGGGGAAGAAGCGGATGAGGAAGAAGAACCCGTTGAAGTTGCACCTAGGTTGGGGCCTCACATCAAAAATCCTAGCAATGCATTTGTGCCCTCTAGCCGTGTGGAGATCAAGCAAACATGAAGAAGCTCTCTTGGTGGCAAAGATATGTTCTTTGCATGAATGTGGACATTGACAAAAAGCTCCATAGTCAATATGTTCGCAACAAGCATATCCAACATGACCAAAGGCGCATCATGGATAAGTTGGATATCCCCAAGAGAGACGAGACCAATTCTCGAGCTCAACCTTGTCCTACAATGCTTGGAACTCCAACACTACAAGAAATGTGTTGACTAGTGACGTTTTCATCATGACCCTAGAGAAAAGTGTCATAAAGTAGTGACGATTTTATACTAGATCGTCATGGGCTATTTGGGGAGGCCACCAGCCCTAAAAATTACGACGATTTGAACCAAAAACATCATAATCCAATGGGCACCAAATCGTCATAACCTTTCCCATGCAGTTTGAGACCTTATCTGGAGCCTCTTACGACGAAAATAGATCGTCATAGTCATTAAATTAAAATATATTTGAAATAGTTGGACTGCCACCTCACCGGTTTCGCCAACGTGTTGTCCATGTGTCTATTTACGCTTATGTGTAGTATCCACGTGTCAATTTAGCTTATATATAGCTATACTAGACATGTAAATCTGGGACCCACATGTCATATACTCAGATTTTGTGTCTAGCTGATTGACATCTAGGCCCCACCATCCCTATCAGACATGTGGGTCCCACCCCAGCTGACAATCGGGTCCCACGCACCGCCCCACCTGACAATCAGGTCCCACCCAGCAGGACGACCGGGACCTACATGTAATACACTCATAATTCATGTCTAGCTATTGACATCTGGACCCTACCGCCCGCCCCCACCGACCTGACAGAGGGGTCCCACATGGGCTGACCAATATATGTGGCAAAATAAAGAGCGCAGGCAGGGGTTCGAACTCGGAACCTCCCCACCCGACTGTGGTTCCCTTACCACCAAGCTATACTAAATCTTGTGATATTTCCACGCGCTATATTACTTTTAAGTAGAAGTTTTCGGTTAGTTGGGCCTAGGCCGCTGAATTAAACTTGGGCCGCTGTGAATGTGATCTCACCCGGCGCTACAATGGACCTGGCAGGCGGGTCCAACAGCTTGACGGGTGGGTCCCACGAGATGACGGGCGGTCCCACGGGCAACCTGACAACAAAGCGGGGGTGGCAAAACAAATCCGAGCGAGCGTGGGAGCCTGGGGTTCGAACCCACGACCTCCATCTCCCGCGCAAGCCTCTCTGCCACCAGGGTAGACCAACTCTCTTGCTTATACACCACGTTATATCCTTTATATTTATGAGATTTTGGTTACTTGGGCCTGGGCCGCTGTAGATAAGATTTGGGCTGCTCTGCACAAAGGAGCTAAGTGGTTTTTTTTTCCCTCTTTCACTTTTCCATTTCTTTTAAGATTATAACACAAAAGAAGAGATTCAAGACAAGGCTAAGTAAATTCAAACAAACTTTTTAAATTATGTATGTTACATATATAATAATATTAAATCTTTTTCTCCACAAAATAAATTTAGAAAACAAATTTTAATCACTAAAATGCTATTATGATATATTTAAAATATGGTCAAAACGGCGGGTATGACCCTTCTTAGCTAGGTGTTGAATCTTGCCAAAATTTTGATGGATCTCTGATGAAATAGATAGTTGTGTACCTAAAAATGATTTTTTGAAAAAAACTTAAGCAAACTATGAAGCACCTTTAGTTCAAATTTGACCCGCTTCCAACTGAATTGGCAAAATTTTGTCAATTTCTTGAGGGGTGTCTAAATACATTTTCCATGCAAACAAATGATGAATTATGCATAAAATATGGTATAATATGATTTAAATTTGTGGTGGTCCATTTTTGAAACTTATTTTTGGTAGATGCTTCACAAAATAACACATTTTTAGCATAAAAAATGAAAAATGAATTTTTTGTGCAAAGAAAATTAATACTCCCCAAAGCAACTTTGTTTGCCATACCAAGATGCACACATGTGCACAATATGAGGTAATTTGAACAAACTATGCCATGGTTATGGCCATAGCTAGCTCATCTAGCTTGAAATCCATGAAACTTCATACGAGATAGCTCTTTTTTGTGAACACTTTTTCGAAATGTTGGCAATATTCAAAGTTTGTTATTTTTCCTAGCAACTAGGTCACATAAAATGACACAACGCGAAGGATTTGTATTGTTTTGATTATTTTTGAATTTGTTATGTCGATTTCAAAATGCGGCCAAATCGATGAGCGTGACCGCTCCTATGACGGGATAGAATCTTGTAAAACTATTTATGGATCTCTGATTAAATAGATAGTTGTGTACCCAAAAATAATTTTTTGAAAAAAACATGAGCAAACTATGAAGCACCTGTAGGTCAAATTTGACCCGCTTCCTACGGAATCGACATAATTTTGTCAATTTCTTGAGGGGTGCCTAGATAACTTTTTCCATGCAAAAAAATATGAATTGTGCATAAAATATGATATAATATGATCTAAATTTGTGGTGGTCCATTTTTGAAACTTATTTTTGGTAGATGCTTCACAAAATAACCCATTTTTGGCATTAAGAAAATGAAAAATGACTTTTTTGTGCAAAGAAAATTAATACTTCCCAAAGCAACTTTGTTTGCCATACCAAGATGCACACATGTGCACAATATGGGGTTATTTGAACAACCTATGCCATGATTATGGCCACAACTAGCTCATCTCGCTTGAAAGCCATGAAACTTTGTATAAGGTAGCTCTTTTTTGTGAACACTTTTTCAAAATATTTCTAATATTCAAAGTTTGTTATTTTTCCTAGAAACTAGGTCACATAACATGACACAACGCGAAGGTTTTGTATTTTTTTGATTTTTTTGAATTTGTTATGCACATTTCAAAATGCGACCAAAACGGTGGGCGTGACCGCTCCTAGGTCGGGATAGAATCTTGCAAAACTCTTGATGGATCTCTGATAAAATAGATAATGGTGTACCTAAAAATGATTTTTTGAAAAAAACTTGAGCAAACAATGAAGCACCTGTAGTTCAAATTTGACCCGCCTCCTACTGAATCGACAGAATTTTGTCAATTTCTTGAGGGGTGTCTAGATAACTTTTTCCATGCAAAAAAATGGTTAATTCTTCATAAAATATGGTAGAATATCATTTAAAATTTTATTGGTCCATTTTTGAAACTTATTTTTGGTAGATGCTTCACAAAATAACCCATTTTTGGCATTAAGAAAATGAAAAATGACTTTTTTGTGCAAAGAAAATTAATACTCCCCAAAGCAACTTTGTTTGCCATACCAAGATGCACACATGTGCACAATATGGGGTTATTTGAACAAACTATGCCATGATTATGGCCACAACTAGCTCATCTCGCTTGAAAGCCATGAAACTTTGTATAAGGTAGCTCTTTTTTGTGAACACTTTTTCAAAATGTTTCCAATATTCAAAGTTTGTTATTTTTCCTAGAAACTAGGTCACATAACATGACACAACGCGAAGGTTTTGTATTTTTTTGAATTTTTTTGAATTTGTTATGCACATTTCAAAATGCGACCAAAATGGTGGGCGTGACCGCTCCTAGATCGGGATAGAATCTTGTAATTTTTTAGAAATAGTTCCATACTACAAGTATGTTATAATTTAAGGTTTTCTAATCTATTTTCTTTCTAAAAGTAATTGGAAAAGGTGTTTAAAACAAAAACAAACAAGCACAAACTCTTGCAGCCAATCAGATGGCAGGACAACTCTCCCCACGGATCACCCCATAGGATCCATTTGAACCGTCCACGTATTCCAATCTAACGAACCAAAACGGATCCGCCGCCGATCCGCCTTCAACCCTACCTACCACCCCGCCGCCCCATTCCCCTCGCGGCTCCCCGATCTAGCAAACCCTAATCCCAGCAGATCCGATCTCGCTTCTCCCTCTCTCTCTCGCGCCGTCGCCATAGTCTCACCCTCTCCACCCACGCCGCCATCACGCAGCCATAGCATCTCACACAGGCCACGCCCCGGACACGAGCGAGCGCTCGTATAGGCTGTCACGCGTGGTGTTCGTCCTTGACGTTGGTCCTCGGAGGTCGATCCGCGCGCTAATCCGGCGTCTCCGACCTCGGCATCCGCATGGAGGAGCAGCGCAGCACAGGTCCGTTCCTCCCCCGGTGGACCTCAAGAACTACGCTCGAGTTCATCAACACTGCTTCGGCAGCGCAGGAGCCACCGTCCGGCGAGCTCCCCTGGTGCCAGACCCTCTCCTCTCCCTCGCGCCGCCCGACCCTCTCCCCTGGTGCGGCGGCCACCATCCCCTCTCTCATATATCCCTCGCGGCGCAGGAGGACGTATTCATCCTTGTCCGTGCCGATCTCTAGGAGGTGATCTGCAATGAGCACGGCATCGATGCCACGGCCGCCTTCCTCCCCCTACTCGCCACGGTGTCTGTCGGCGCCCACCCGCACCCACCAAATCCCGCGCCCCCTAATCCCCAACCGAAATCACCAAGCTCCAGATCCACTCCGTCGATGATGATGCCAGAAATGCTCGTCCTCTTCACCAAGAGCCTCTACTTCAGCAGTGGACGGCAAGATCAACGAGAACAGGCTCCTCTCCAAGAAGAACAGGTCCGTTCAAAGCGCCCCTCTCTCAAAACCGCGTTATTCCCGTCGCATTGAATGCTATAATTCTCTAATTTGAGACGGAGGATCTTGGGGAAGTTGAATAATAGATCCCACAATGAATTGATGATTTGATTGTTATAATGTATAGTAGATGGTAATAGTCGATGCCAGTCTCTTTGACTGATTTCACTTGCTGGTGTCAAAGGAAGTAGTACTGGGTTGATGAGTTGATGACACGAAATTTGACTGTCTAAACCTTGGGCAAGTTTATAAAATGTGAAATCTGTTGCTCCATATTGTTTCTGGTTTACATTGAAACAAATAATTCGGCAGTATTATGCATATTAGTTTGGTTCAGCAATGCCATCATGTCATATCATCACTCTGTCCCCATTATTATATATTGATTGTATTAGCAAAATATAGAAAAGTAATGAGTTCTATTTGTGTCATTTCATCATTGAACCAACTTGGTTGTATTTACTGATTAGCCAAATACCCGATGCTCTCTGGATTAGATAAGTTCTTTGGTCTATATCATTCTCTTCCTCTGTTACTTGGTTGACTGGCCTTGATTCCATGACATTATTGAGTCCCTTTGTGATATTGAAGCTATGATCTGAATAGCTTTGTATTAATATCTTGCCGAGTCTTGTTTGAGAATATGTTGTGCATCATGTCCTACTTATTTGGTTCGCAGGCTTGCTGTCTTGGAAGGTTTTGTTACGTTTCAGAAAAGATTGTTGCGACAGGCAGACTTGACCAATCTGTTCAGGTGCTTTCACCCTTAAGTATTTCCACATGAATTAATGCAACTTTGATTTCATACTAGTTATTATTTTGTTTAACATTTTCTGAACATTTTCTGAACATTTTCTGACTGATGGACTATTTACGCTGTAGGAGCAGCTCTACAAAATCTGGATAATGGAGGTAATGTCAATGGTGCAAGACCAATCTGTGAACCTCAAGTTTTGGCATAGCTAACAAGGTGGCATGTATGTATATTCTAAGCTGATTTTTGCCATGCTCTTTCCGTGCTTGAAGGAGATTTACTGTAGGTGTTGCACGAACATGTTTCCTTATCAGTATGTATATTCCAAGCTGATATTCTTTTTTATTAGTAGACTGTGTCATAGACAGTATGTAAATTCCTGCTTTGAGATTTTTGCCACGCTCTTTCTGTGGCAGGTGGACATCACTCTGTAAAAATTGCTGCCAAGAGTTATCAATTGGTTAACGATCACCATTTATTTGAGACGAAAATATAAAAGCTGACTGGTAGCTCCCCTTCATTGCATGCTGATTACTTTTGATTGTCTAGATTTGTTATGTCTCTTCATTGAATAATTTGCTTATAATTCCACAATATTGATGAACTTGCCCGTTTCTTGGTACAGATTGTTGATAGACTTCATTGATATGTGGAACCTGGTGACATGGTATGTTTTCTCTCCTAGTATAAGAGGCGCATATCTATCTCAGCATTGACTCCACAGAAGCAGTGTTTTTGTAGTAAATTTAGAAGGCAAAATATATGTGACAACATGTCATGTACTGTGAGTTGTGCATGCCCCTTAGCTTATAGGCTGCAGTTACACTATAATCTGTATGTAAATTTGAGGTATTTTCTTGTGAGTTGTTGTAAAAAGACTGTAATCTGTATGCCTCATGGTCTCTTGTTATCTAATGCAACAAAAACATGCTTAAACTACTGGAAGATGTTTGGTTTGCTTCAGAAACCGCGCTATAGCAGAACACATCTTATTTTTCCCTAAAGTTTATTTCTATAATCTGCAGGATTTGTCTAGAATGCAAGAGGCAGACCTACTAGCGCTAACCAGGGATCAAATTCTTCAACTCTAGCCTCATCCACTGTGTCGACATGAATCAGGTGTCTACTCCTTGTCTTTCTGAACAGATATGGGCTTGATGCTTGATGTGTATCATGTGGTGCCTAAGTTTACTGTCAATATGCTGTGGCTATCCTTGTGGTTTCTACTGTAATCCTTGCTCTAATGCTTGAGGATCAACATGTTGCATATCTGTTCTTTATTTGTTTATAGCTGTTCTGTGTTATTGTTAGAATATAGTGTTTTCATTCTCACTGACAGCCATAACCTGTCATTTCCTCTCTTCTACAGGAGCTACTGGCTGAAGAAGTTAGAAGAACTGGAGGCTGCATGCTCAGCAAATATTTGTCATATTTTTGTACCTATTTGTATACTTGTATGTTACTTAAGTGATTTTGACTATGGAAAGTTTGTAATATACTACTGCCATACTGGGTGATTTGAACTATGTCCTGATTGTAATGAATGTGTTAATTTTGGTTATGTTTTGTGAAAATTATTGTGATCTGGGCTTTATTTACTGCATGGATGTTGAGATGAAGAAAATGTTAGTTTGGCTGTAAGAGCACCACGACCCAAACTGTACTGGGCTTGAATGGAATAAAATTATTGAAAATAAAAATGAGACTGATTTATGAGATTAGCATGACAGGTGGGACCCATCTGACAAGTGGGACCAACTTTAGAATAAATTGGACGAAAATAAAAATAAATGATGTAAAAAGGCCAAGTCCTAGAAAAGAAAAAGGCCAAATGTTGGGCTTAGCCCATTTAGCTGACTAGAATTGAGAAAAAACAATCACAAAAGAGTATGAATTGTTGGGTTTGGCCCATATAGATAACTGAAATGGACTGGGCTGATTTGCCTGCCACGTGGCTGCCACATCGGATTGTTGATGTGGCCTCCCCAAACTGCTCATGACGATATTATATCGTCATAACCGTTATGACGGTCCAATATCGTCATAGACGGTTATGACGATCTCAGTAAATTCGTCATGTTCGATCATCAATGACGCCCCATTTTTGATGATCATTTTTTGTCATAAAATCATCATAGATCAACCATTATGACGATCTAGTGACGAATTTTGAGCGTCAGTAGTCAACACATTTCTTGTAGTGCAAGAGTCTGGCAAACTGGAAGGACTTTGAAGAGGTCACCGGTCCTTCTCATGGCAGGGCTTCTCTAGATGTTGAGGAATCTGAGACCAAGGAAGAAGAAGAGGAGCAGGATGGCAAGAACTCCGACGAGAATGAGGACTCCGATGAGGAGTAACTTGGGGACGTAGCATCGCTCTTTTCCATTTTTGGTGTCTCGATGCCAAAGGGGGAGAAGTAGTTCTAGTAGGTTGTTCCCGGGATTTGCAAGGGAGGGCACAAGATTTTATGTGTTTTATTGCTTGTGTTCATGTATCTTTTTCTATTTGCATTTCGTTGGATTTGGCTTTGTGAGACTATGTGTGTTGGTGTGAGTGAAGACTATGTGCTATATTGTTTTATGTAAAGACTACGTGGTTGGTAATCTCTCTATTTCTAGGTATCTAGTCTTTACTATTGTCTAGTCTTGTCTATGCAAATGCACTGCTTGCTATATCCATTACTCTTGCATATATGGTGTTGGTTCATGTGTGTGAGGGGGAGCTATGAAATCAATTTGTGTGCATTTGCATTCAAAGGCAAAATAAAATTATGCATACATCTAGGGGGAGCTCAACTTCATTTCATGAATTTTTGTGAGCTAAATTATATATATCTTGCAAATTCGTGTGTTGTCATCAAACACCAAAAAGGGGGAGATTGAAAGAGCATTTCCCGAGTAAATGATATTTTGGTGTTTATTGTCAACACTCGAGTTATTAACCGTTTGTTTAACTGTGAAGGTTTATTGGTTAATGGCTCGATGTTTGTCGACCCCTCAAAAGTGAAAAGATCAAAGCATCAAAGACCTAAATTTTCGATTGTGTATTTTAGGTCTCCGTACTATCAAGAGGGGTTGCTCGATGAAAAGCTGGGGTGAAATCAAATCTTACACTATCTTACACCCTTTGCAATATGGTTGAGACAACTCTGCAGAAATCCTGCTATCGGGGATTTTCCGGGCGGAGACTCCGGGTCTCAGAGCCGGAGACTCCGGCCTGTAAAGGCCGAAGACTTTGACTCTAGGCCGGAGACTCCGGTCAAAGAATCCGGCCTCCCAAACTTAGTTTTCACCAGAGCGGTGCAAGCCTCTCTTGCCTCTCTGGAGTCTTTGAAAAGAAACTACGGAGACTCCGAGGTTTCTGCACCAGGGAGCCGGAGACTCCGGCCATTACTGGCCGAAGACTCCGGGGTTCGTCGACCCCAATGGCTAGATTTTTGAGAGGGGTATAAATAGTCATCTTCCACCTCCGGTGGCTGCTGCGGCTTCTAATCTCTCTCCTCCATTGTTGCAAAGCTTCAAAGCACTAGATCTCCCATTCTAGCCACTAGAACTTGAAGCCTTTCAAGGATTTGAGCGAGGAGACCTAGATCAACACTTCCACCAAGGCGATTTGATTTCCCTCTCCATTTCATTGAGGAACTTGTTACTCTTGGGTTCCTTGGAACCCTAGCCAGAAGAAGCCGTCCCCTGTTGGGGATATACCAAATAGGTATACCAGCGACGTAGTCCTAAACCAGCAAGCCAGGGTGGCCCATGGAGGTGGTATGGCGGATTGCCTACCGGGCGGCCCAGTTGCTGGAAAGCCCATGGCGGGTACTAGACGCAGGAGCTTATGGCGGATCCGATGACAGGCCCATGGCGGGTTGCCTTGTAGTATACATATAGGACTTAGTCTAGGACTCCATATTGTATCCACTCTGGTACCACCGTGATAGCCACGTTAGGCGCCTTTATAAGCCGGCGTGGGGAATCCCTTGAGGGCACCGAGACTTAGATATGGCCAATCGCATAGAGAAACAGTCAATCTCATCATTGTAACCGAGCACTTATTGCCATATAGTGAATTATAGCAGCACATAGGGTCTCGCCACCATTGCAGGATCTGAAGCTGGGTAAACTCGTGCTACCACCGTCCCGGATCGCTCCCCCGTGTTCAGCCCCTTCCACAAACCGCCATACACTACCCCTATGGCAAATCTATTGACGAAACCATGATAGTTGGCGCCCACACCATGGGGCAAAATGCGTCAGGAGCGCGGATCCAGGCGGGATCCGCCTTCGCAGGCATCGGCAACACCGTCGCCATCGGGCGCGTCCTCTACGATTCCGGCTTCCCCATCATCCCAGTGGATAACCTCTGGGTGCCGGCTAGAGAAGACCGTGCTCGATTTACCATCGTTCTGATCGGAGACATCCACATCTTCATCGGAGAGACGGACCTTACCCCTGCAATGGAAACCAATTTCCGGCGGATTGGTATGGCTGAACCCCCAAACGGACCGCTTTTGAGCTGGGTATGGAGGAGGAATCATCTGATCTGGAACTTTCCAAGTTATCCAGATCGGATCTAAAAACTGATCCCACCCAACCCGCCCTAGAGGTAGAGGAAGTGGTGGATGACCGCTATGAATCCTCCATGAGCAATAATCTGGCATTAGAGACACCGCGGTACTGCCTTGTTGCTTTCGCAGGAACCACTTCGGGATTTGCCTCCAATGGAGATGACAGCCCAGGTGAATCCATCCTAGAGGCACTTAACGAAAGTGGTGAATCGGATGACTGGGATAGCAAGGGCTATGATTCTGATCACTATGATGCCGCCATGAGAAGAATCGAGGCAGAATTAGCTCAGCAAGAAATAAAAGAGAAGCAAGCAGCCGCCAAGCAGGTGTTCATGACCAACAAGGGAGATGACGCTGGGCAAGCAACCGGTGATCCGCCATCTCAGACAGCCCACGACGGAGATGCCGGCAAAGAGCATGGTAACCCACCACCAGCCGCCGATCGCGCCACGGAACAACTGCCCAAGATTCACGGCGGACCTAGGCCTCTGCAACCCGCCATCCCCGTGGTACACCACCTAGAAGACTTCATGACTCCGATGGACAAGGTCGTCTACGAGACTCTAGGAGATCCAATAACCCCTGACTACGTCAGAGACGTGAACGATCTCGAGTAGAAGAGCAAGCAATCCTTAAAGAAGCAAAGCGAGTCAAGAAGATGGGCAAAAAGCTGGATGGTGACATTGCTAAAGCTCAAGACACGCTTAAACGCGCAAGAAACATGGAGGAGAAGTACGCTACTCTCATCCAGAATCAAATAAACGAGGGTGGAGACCCGGAACTGGCATGAAACCTTGAGTTCACTGTGCCATCCACGGAAACACTGGTTAGGATGTACATCAAGAATCCGTCATACTTGGAAAAGAACCGCAATGAAGTCAGGGTGCCACTCCCATTGAGAACATTGTGGCTGCAAAGGAGCTATTGGAAAATAACCAAAGCCCGGCAGCCCTAGAGACGACGGTAAAACTAATGACCAAGGCATTGGTGCAGCAGGAGAAAGCTGCATCTTCACGAAAGCTCGAATCAGATCCTGCGCTATGCCGGTCCAGTACTGACTCCAAGGCCCGAGGTAACAGCAATCATGGTGCTCGCCCCGATAATGAATCTCATACCAGATCCTCAGAGGCTCGAAGAAGACAAGCTTGGAATAGGGCAGATGCCATCCCAATATCCTCTGATGATAGACCGCATGGCAAAGGCGATCAACGAAATCCATCATCGCCTCACAAGAACTATCCTGCTTATGGATACCACCAAGACAAGGTCGCTCCCCGCCATAAGTCCAGTATGCCGCCACCAAAGTATAAGACATTCGAGATCCCTCAGGGAGGAATTGTCATACGCGACTACGATGGCAAGCGGGGACGAAGTCGTGACGCTGGCCGCAGAGATGAGCCGTCGCGACGAGAAACCAGTCGAGATGGCTGATCCAGGCAAAGGGAACAATCTCGCCATGACGACGGCGTGCACCACAGCGGCGACAAGGATAAGCATCGCTCTTCACGCCGCCGTGATGACAAAGGGCAAGGCTCCCGCCGCCATGACGATGATCTAGCTCCACGAAAAGCAAAGGGAAGCCGTCATAGTTGCAGAGATCCATCGCAGGACGTTGAGAGTAAAAGGCGCAACCCTTCACCATTCCCACCGAGCAGCCCTCATGGCGGCGGCGGTGGTGGTGGCGGCCCAGCCAGGTCACATACCTCCCACAAAGGTCCGCAGGATCAGAAGCCCTATGATACGTCTCAAACGTATCTATAATTTTTGATGCTCCATGCTTGTTCTTACACCATTTGCTTAGTGTTTTGTTACACTTCGTGGCATTTTTATCCATTTTCCGGAACTAACCTATTAACAAGATGCCACAGTGCCAGTTCCCTGTTTTATGCTGTTTTTGTGTTTCAGAAAAGTTACGCGGAAATATTCTCAGAATTGGACGAAACAAAAGCCAAACCTTCTATTATTTAACGAAGCTTCCAGAAGTCCGAAGAGAAGATGGAGGGTGCCATGGGCCGGCCACACAGTAGGGCGGTGCGGCCAGCCCCTGGCCCGTGCCCCCTATGTGTGAGGCCGCCCTGGTCCACCTCTGACGCTGCCCCTTCACCTAGAAAGACCCCCCGATGGGAAAAACCTAAACCCCCGATCAATTTTCCAGAAACACATCGCGATCCGCCACCGTCGTCGACCCGAGATCGGGAGGGTCCAGAAGCTCTTCCCGACACCCTGCCGGAGAGGGGAATCGCCACCGGAGGTCTTCTTCATCGCCATGCTTGCCTCCGGTGCGATGAGTGAGTAGTCTACATTGGACTATGGGTCCATAGCAGTAGCTAGATGGTCATCTTCTCCACCATGTGCTTCATGTTTAGATCTCGTGAGCTGCTTTACATGATCGAGACTACCTTTATGTAATTCTACATGTTGTGTTTGTTGGGATCCGAAGAATATTGGTGTTATGTTAAGTTGATGTGCTGAATACTATCTTATATTATCTCTATGTTGTTTATGATCTTGCATGCTCTCCGTTGTTAGTAGCTATCTTGGGCAAGTAGATACTAGTGACTCCAAGAGGCGGTATTTATGCTCGATAGTTGGGTTCATGCCTCTATTTAATCTGGGGGAGTGATAGAAACCTCTAAGGCTGTAGATGTGCTGTTGACACTAGGGAGAAAACAACATTCTTGTGTCCAAGGACATTCGTTTTGTTTACATTACACACTTTGCTTAATGCAATTATCTATTGTTCACAACTTAATACTCGAGGGGTGTTCGGACGATATCCCCGCGAGTGGATTATTAGTCATAGATGCAGTTGGATGGCGGTCTATGTATTTTGTTGTAATGCCCAGAGTAAATCTCATAGTGATCCTCATGACATATGCATGTTATCTTTATTCTATCAATTGCCCAACTGTAATTTGTTTACCCAGCATGTTGTTATTTATCTTATGGAGAGACACCACTAGTGAACTGTGGACCCCGGTCCAATTTCCTTTACATTGCTATTACTATTTACTTTTACTCACACTGTTTACTTTCTCGCATACTACTATTGTTTTCCACTCGATACGCTCAATCCTTTGTTTACAGCAAACCGGTGAGATTGACAACCTCATCGTAAGTTAGGAGCAAAGTTCTTGGTTGTGTTGTGTGTAGGTTCCGCGTTGCTACTAGTTGAAGACGTGCCAACAAGTATCGATTAATGGCGCCCTTGTTGGAGTGTCACTAAGCTAGCAAGCATCACCTTCTGAAGTTTGGCTTTTTCCTACTGGATTCGATAAACCTTGGTTTCTTACTAAGGGAAAGACTTGCTATTGTACTCATCATACCTTCCTCTTGGGGTTGCCAACTGGGTGGTTATCCTGCCCACATCAAGCTGTTTTTCTGGCGCCGTTGCTGGGGAAAAAGAAGATTTCTGCAAGGGGAGTTTCGCACGGACATCCTTTACTTTGTTTTAGTTTTGCTTTACTTTATTTTTGCTTGCATTGTTTTATCAAAAACACAAAAAAATTAGTTTCCTATTAGTTGTTATTTTTACTTGTCTGCTTTTAGCTTTGCTAGAATGGGTACTCATGAGAACACCAAGTTGTGTGATTTTACTAGCACTAATAATAGTGATTTTATCTGCACTCCTATTGCGCCACCTGCTCCTGCTGCAATTTTTTATGAGATTAAGCCTGCTTTATTAAACCTTGTTATGAAAGAGCAATTTTCTAGTGCTAGTACCGATGATGTTGCAGCTCATCTCAACAATTTTATTGAGCTATATGAGATGCAGAAATATAAGGATGTAGAAGGTGATATTATTAATCTTAAGTTGTTTCCTTTTTCTTTGAGAGGAAAAGCTAAGGATTGGTTGCTATGTTTGCCAAAAAATAGTATTGATTCATGGGCTAAGTGTAAGGATGCTTTTATTGGAAGATACTATCCTCCTGCTAAGATTATAGCTTTGCATAGTGATATTATGAAGTTTAGCCAGTTTGGTAATGAACATGTTGCTCAGGCTTGGGAAAGAATGAAATCTATGATAAAGAACTGCCCTACTCATGGACTGACAACTTGGATGATTGTCCAAACTTTTTATGCAAGACTGAATTTTTCTTCAAGAAACCTATTGGATTCAGCTGCTGGAGGCACTTTTATGTCCCTTACCTTGGGCACCGCAACAGGTGCAATATGAGCAGAACAGGGCTTTCACCAAGACCATGGAGGAGCAATCAGCTCTGTTGAGGACTATTAGTCATCAACTTGAAAATTTAAACAAGGCTATTCCTAAGTTGCAAGCTAAGGTTTCCAAAGTTGAAACCGATATTTCATCTTTGTCTAATGCGCAATCATCTCTGATTAACAGAATATCTGCTAAGCCTGATACTTTTGCCACTGCTAATGCTATCCAAGTTAGAATTGATGAAAATGTTAGGATGTTAGCAGAATTGCATGCCAGGTGGGAAAGAGAAGATGAGATGGCTAGAAAGATGAAGGTATGTACCATTACTACCTCTAATGATGTTGTTCCAAATGCTAGCAATCCTCTAACTTTGATTGGTGTAGAGAAAATTCCCACTCCTTGTACTAAAAAGCCCAAAACTGCTAAACCTTTTTCTCAAAAGAGTGCTGAAATTTTTCGGAGTGTAGGAGATGATAGCTCTATTTCTTTCAATGATTTTGATGTTTATGGCTGCAATATATCTGAAGTTATTTTGTTCTTGCAAAAGCTTTCTTTGAGTCCCAATGCTACTTCTATAAATGTTGCTTTTACTAAGCATATTACCAATGCTCTCATGAAAATTAGGGACGAAAAGTTGAAGCAAAAAGCTTCTATTCCCAAGAAATTAGAAGATGGTTGGGAACCCATCATTGATATGCATGTTAATGGTTTTGATTGCCATTCTTTATGTTATCTAGGTGCTAGTATTTCTATTATGCCTAGAAAGATTTATGACATGCTTGATTTACCACCACTTGAAAAGTGTTATTATGATGTTCCTATTGCTGATGTTGCTAAGAAGAATCCTTTGGGAAGGATTAATGATGTTCTTATTATGGTTAACAATAACCTTGTTCCCGTTGATTTTCTTGTTATGGATGTTGAATGCAATGCTTCATGTCCTATTATTTTGGGAAGACCTTTTCTTCGAACTGTAGGTGCCATCATTGATATGAGGGAAGGCACCATCAAATATCAATTCCCACTCAAGAAAGGTATGGAACACTTCCCTAGAAAAAGGAAGAAATTACTTTTTGACTCTATTCTTAGAGCAAATTATGAACTTGATGCTTCATAGCTTGATATTACTTGATTTGCACTTTCTGCGCCTAGCTCAAAGGCGTTAAAGAAAAGCACTCTTGGGAGATAACCCATTGTTTTACTTTCAGTTCTTTTTCTTTTATTTGAGTCTTGGAAGTTATTACTACTGTAATAACCGCTCCTTATCATTTTTATTTCGTTGTTGTGCCATGAAAAGCCTCTAATTTGAGTGAGGTAAGATTTGGGGATGTTGCTGTCCTGAAATAGATTTCGGTGCTGCACTGTAAAAATTCGTGAAAATTCTCAAAATATCTTTTTGACCTCCGATTTCTTGTGCATAGATCCAAACTTTCATTAGTTTTACACTTTTTGATTTGAGCAACAGAAAACCCTCTAAAAAATCGACCTTTGTCAGCTGTTATGTTTTGACAGATTTCTGCCACTATGTGTTTGCCTCTCGATCGCTTTCTTTTTGAGTTATTTTGATCACGGAAATTTTGGGGAAGTTGCTACAGTAGTATATGCTTTATATGTGGTGGTTTTGAGTTGAAATCTGAACCAAAAAGGGGTTGATTTATTATTATGCTTACACTAATGTTGCTAATAGAATTGTGTTGAGTTTTGTATGAAGGAAGTTTTAAAGTGTAGGGATCGGAGAATGATGAGATGAGTTGTAGAATGGACAAAAGCTCAAGCTTGGGGATGCCCACGCACCCTAAGAAATATCCAAGATGTACAAGCGTCAAAGCTTGGGGATGCCCCCGAGGCACCCCTTCTTCATCGGCAAAAATCAGGTCACCTTTCAACACACTATATTTTTATTGCTTCATGCACTATGCGTTTTTCTTGGAGAGTCTTTACTTTAGTTTTTAGTTTAGTTTAGTTTTGTTTGCTGCAATAAATGGTTGGACCCCAACAAATTTCTTTTGGAGAAGTTGCCTTTCTTTTCATTTGCTAAGAACACTTCGTTTTCACTCTTATCATTCAATGAGTGTTCTCTTTTTCTGCTACTGCGTTTAGCTTTCGTTTTTCGCCTTAATTTGTGTTCATATCTCGTTATATCTTTGCATCAAGGTGTATTTTGACCTCTGGTCCATGTTGGTTTTCATCAAAAGAGTTGTTTTAAAAATGTTCGAATGGTGTTGGAAAAGAGAAAAAGTTTCATGCAAAAAAGTGGTACAAAAAGAAGCTTGTGTAGACTACGGCTTAGGATTTTGCATGTCGTGCTTGATATCGTTTTGTAGTATGCTTAGTGGTTTTGCTGTAGCATGACTTGTCTCAAATGACTGAGATTGCTTAATGAGCCTTTGAAAAAATCATGCGTTGTTTTTATTATTTGGAAGCATTAATTTGGTTTTCTCCTTGATGTTTTATTTGGGTTGACTTGGTGCATGCTTACACATGTTAGACTCATACAATGTCGCCATAAGCCTCTATGATCATTTAGTTTTTGACTTTTGATGCCATTTTATGCTTCTCTTAATGTTGCTTTGCATGATTATGGCCGTTATTGCTCTCTTAGTTGGTCGCTCCCAGTCTTTTGCTAGCCCCCATTTTGTACTGAGTATGAGCTCTACTCATGCATCCAACTCCTAAAAACCAAGTTGTTCCAATGTGTCCACCATACATACCTACTAGCAATTTTCTATTACAAAGTACATTTGACTTGCTTTTATCTATCCTTCAAATTAAACTCTTTTTTGTGTTATGCGAAAATTGGTCAGTAAAGCTCTCACGAACCTGATGGCACACTTTACTTTTCTCGTTCTTAAAATTTTGACATTGTGGCTCTCTTATGTTGAGTTATTATGCTTGCAAGTTGTAAGTTGGAAATTAGCCAAACCATGTCGTCATGGGGTAAGCTTTCAATATTTCACTTCTTAGTTGAGTTGATATCGTGATCTTTTGTTTATGGATACTCGCGATGTGAAACAAGTTGGGAATCTTGCGGGATCATGGAGTTCTTATATGTGTTAGAGAAACGCCCGGGCCGCTAATCTAAGCCATGCATAATTCATGGTGGAAATTTACAGCATGCCCATAGTGAACATTCGACGATGCATCTCAAAATAAAAAGCTATACCAATGGTAAATAAAAGAGATGTCGAGGTGTTCATTGTCTGTTTGTCTTGTTATTTTGATGTGGGCTTGTTCCATGTCATCGGGCAGGAGGTACCCCATTGGCGGTTCTCGATGATACACATATATTTACAATGACAAGAGCTTGCTTGGGACTCTAAGTCAAGTAGCATGAGGTTTGGGTATTCATACTTCACGAGACACAAGGTTTTCAACTTATGATTTGTCAAGCATATGCTTCATAATTGTACTCGCATTAACTTTAACCATTCAAGATGCCTATGATGGGGGCAATGAGAGCTCAAAGCTAGTAAGTACCATAATTTTTGAAGGTTTATAAAACTCGCAATCACTGCTTCCCTCTGCGAAGGGCCTTTCTTTTACTTTTATGTTGAGTCACCACCTTCTATCTTTATGCACCGTCTAAGAGAGCATAGTTGTCATTCTTAGTATAATGTGCATTGTCCCAAAGTTATCATTGATTGATTCATGATTTTGGTTTCACTTGTTCTTAAATTATTTGTATCTAGTGGCCCTCTTAAACTTGAAGGTGTCCTATGCATTTATGTTTTGCTATTCCATGAAGGAGAACCTAAAAACCATTTGCTATGTTTTTTCCATATGATTTGAACACACGTTTGACTTTCATTGTTTCATTTTCATGATCTTTTGTTTGTGTTCTTTTTCATGTTATAACATGGTTGCTAAGTTTCTTCTATCAAGATTATGTCTTTCATGACCATGTTTTAAGTTCTTTTGATCCCAGCACTCAATGCTTACATAGATGGCCAAGATTGTGTTGGTGGATGTCACCTCCAAAATTATTCTTTGTTATCACTTACCTACTCGAGGACGAGCACGAGTTAAGCTTGGGGATGCTTGATATGTCTCAAACGTATCTATAATTTTTGATGCTCCATGCTTGTTCTTACACCATTTGCTTAGTGTTTTGTTACACTTCGTGGCGTTTTTATGCATTTTCCGGAACTAACCTATTAACAAGATGCCACAGTGCCAGTTCCCTATTTTCTGCTATTTTTGTGTTTCAAAAAAAGTTAAACAGGAAATATTCTCGGAATTGGACAAAACAAAATCCGAACCTCCTATTATTTAACAAAGCTTCCAGAAGTCCGAAGAGCAGATGGAGGGGGGCCACGGGCTGGCCACACAGTATGGCGGCGCGGCCAGCCCCTGACCCGCGCCCCCTATGTGGGAGGCCGCCCTGGTACACCTTGATACGTCTCCAACGTATCTATAATTTTTGATGCTCCATGCTTGTTTTTACACCATTTGCCTACTGTTTCGTTACACTTCGTGGCACTTTTTATGCATTTTCCGGAACTAACCTATTAACGAGTTGCCACAGTGCCAGTTCCCTGTTTTCTGCTGTTTTTGTGTTTCAGAAGTGATACACAGGAAATATTCTCAGAATTGGACGAAACAAGTTCCTGAAGTCTTATTTTACCCGGAAGCTTCCAGAGATCCGAAGGAGAGTAGGAGGGGGGCCACCAGGGCCCCACACACAGGGCTAGCGCGGCCAGGCCCTGGGCCGCGCCACCTTGGCGTGAGGGCGCCTGGCCCCTCCTCTGACATCGCCCCTGCGCCTATAAAGACCCCCGACGGGAAAAACCTAGGTACCCGATCAATTTTCTAGAACACATCGCGATCCGCCACCGCCGTCGACCCGAAGATCGGGAGGGTCCAGAAGCTCTTCCCGGCACCCTGCCGGAGAGGGAAATAGCCACCGGAGGTATTCTTCATCGCCATGCTTGCCTCCAGAGCGATGAGTGAGTAGTCTACCTTGGACTATGGGTCCATAGCAGTAGCTAGATGGTTGTCTTCTCCACCATGTGCTTCATGTTTAGATCTCATGAGCTGCCCTACATGATTGAGATCACCGTTATGTAATTCTACATGTTTGGTTTGTTGGGATCCGATGAATATTGGTGTTTATGATTAAGTTGCTATACTGAATATTATCTTTTGTTATCTCTATGTTGTTTATGATCTTGCATGCTCTCCGTTGTTAGTAGCTATCTTGGCCGAGTAGTTGCTAGTGACTCCAATAGGGGGTATTTATGCTCGATAGTGGGTTCATGCCTCTATTTAACCTGGGGGAGTGACAGAAACCTCTAAGGTTGTAGATGTGCTGTTGCTACTAGGGAGAAAACAACATTCATATGCTCAAGGGAATATGCTTTGTTTACATTACACACTTTGCTTAATGCAATTATCTGCTGTTCGCAACTTAATACTTGTGGAGTTCTCGGATTGATTCGCCACAAGTGGATTATTAGTCATAGATGAAGTTGGATGGCGGTCTATGTATTTTGTTGTAATGCCCAGAGTAAATCTCATAGTGATCTTCTTGACATATCACGTTTATCTTTATTCTATCAATTGCCCAACTGTAATTTGTTTACCCAACATGTGTTATTTATCTTATGGAGAGACACCACTAGTGAACTGTGGACCCCGGTCCTATTTCCATCATATTGCTATCACCTGTTTACTTTACTCGCATACTCTATTGTTTTCCACTCGATACGCTCATAACCTTTATTTCAAGCAAACCGGTGAGATTGACAACCTCATCGCAAGTTGGGAACAAAGTACTTGGTTGTGTGTGTGCAGGTTCCGCATTGCAGTTAGCAAGCAAAGCTTGGACGAGGCGCCATATATAAATTGTCCGAAGCTGTCGCAAGCTAGCAAGCATCACCTTCAGTCGTTTGTCTCTCCTCTCCAAGAACGATAAACCTTGGTTTCTTAACTGAGGGAAAACTAGCTGCTATACTCATCATACCTTCCTCTTGGGGTTCCCAACGGGCTGGTCATTCACCACGCACAAGGAATCTTCTAGTGCTGTTGACAAGGATTGGAAGAATAAGAAGCTCCTACATCAATTACATTTTCCCACGTCAACCACGCGCTAGCAGCTAATTTTCTGGCGCCGTTGCCGGGGAGGAAGTAGAAGACTTCTGCAAGGGGAGTTTTTCGCACGCACATCCTTTACTTTGTTTTATTGTTTTGCTTTACTTTATTTATTTTATCTGCATCGTTTTATATGAAAAAACCCAAAAAAATTAGAATCCTTGGTAGTTGTTATTTCTTTACTTTTAGTTCATTATGTTGATCCCTAAGTATGTTCTGGAGGACCTCTTAGTAGGTGGTGGTTCGATTATTGGCAAAAGTAATATCGAGGAGTTCTTTAATCACATTAGTATGCATGAGGAAGTCGAGGAAAAATCTTTGGTTGAGCTAGCTCCTAGTATTGAAGTTGCTTCTGCTTATTTGATTCATATGTTGGAAACTAGGTTTGCTAGTCTTAATCCTTTTATGCAATACATGTTCCTTAAGCTTCATGAAATTGAGGATCCCGAAAAGAAAGCTTTTATCTTGGAAGCTTTGCGCTTAGAATTTAAAGATGTCGTTATTGAAGCTAGAAAGGTTCTTAAATGTTTTAATAAACTCGGTTCGCCTATAAAGGTTATTGGTACTAACAATGAAGGAGCCGAAGTACCTATACCTTGCAAGCTCTTGGGATTGTGTGAAGCTTTCGAAAATAATTTTGACTGGATCTGTCCTGAAAATATTTTTGATGAAAATAGTGTACCAAAGCATGATCACAAAGGGTCTTCTAAAACTTATGTGGATGAAATACAATGCCTTATTGACAAGACTTCTGCTGTTGATCTTGATGCTTCATCGCTTGATGTTACTTGATTCGCAATTTTCTGCGCCTAGCTCAAAGGCGTTAAAGAAAAGCACTCTTGGGAGATAACCCAATGTTTTATTTTCAGTAATTTTTCTTTTATTTGAGTCTTGGAAGTCATTACTACTGTAATGACCGCTCCTTATCTTGTTTATTTCAGAGAAGCCTCTAATTCGAGTGAGGTAAAGATTTGGGGATGTTGCTGTCCTGAAACTGTTTTTGGTGCTGCACCGTAAAAATTCGTATAAATTCTCTGTATATCTTTTGGACCTGCGATTTCTTGTGCATATGCCCCAGGTTATATCCAAACTTTTGTTAGTTGAACACTGTTTGATTTGAGCAATAGAAAACCCCTCAAAAATTCAACCTTTGTCAGTTGTTCAGTTTTGACAGATTTCTGCCAATATTTGTGTTTGCCACTTTATCGCTTTCTTTTGAGTTCTTTTGATGACGGAACTTTTAGAGAAGTTGCTACAGTAGTATTTGCTATATATGTGGTGGTTTTGAGTTGAAACCTGAAGCAAAAAGAGGATTGATTTATATGTTATGCTACACTAATGTTGCTAATAGAATTGTGTTTAGTTTTGTATGAAGGAAGTTTTCAAGTGTAGGGATTGGAGAATGATGAGATGAGCTGAAGAATGGAAAAAAGCTCAAGATTGGGGATGCCCATGCATTACCCCAAGAAATATCCAAGAAGTACAAACGTCAAAGCTTGGGGATGCCCCCGAGGCACCCCTTCTTCATCGGCAAAAATCAGGTCACCTTTCAAAACACTATATTTTTATTGCTTCATGCACTATGTGTTTTTCTTGGAGCGTCAGTTGTTTTAGTTTTCTTAGTTAGTTTAGTTTGTTTGTTTGCTGCAATAAATGGCTGGACCCTAACAAATTTCTTTTGGAGAAGTTGCCTTGCTTTTCATTTGCCAAGAACACTCCGTTTTTCATTCTTACAATTTCACCGGGTGTTCTTCTTTTTCTGCTATTGCTTTTGGTTTTCGTTTTCGCCTTGATTTGCGTTCAGACCTTGCCATATATTTTCATCAAGGTGTATTTTTGCCTCTGATCTTTATTGGTTTTCATCAAAAAAGGTGTCTTTAAAAATTTCAAATGGTGTTGGAAAAGAGAAAAAGCTTTGTGCAAAAAAGTGGTACAAGAAGGAGCTTGTGTAGACTGCGGCTTAGGCTTTTTCATGTCATGCTTGGTGTCTTTTTGATAGTATTCTTAGTGGTTTTGCTGTAGCATGACTTGTCTCAAATGACTGAGATTGCTTAATGAGCCTTTGAAAAAATCATGCGTTGTTTTTATTGTATGGAAGCATTATTTTGGTTTTCTCCTTGATGCTTTATTTGGGTTGACTTGGCGCATGCTCACACATGTTAGACTCTTACAAAGTCGCCAAAAGCCTTCATGATCATTTAGTTTTTGACTTTTGATGCCATCTTATGCTTCTTTTAATGTCGCTTTGTCGCTTTGCATGATTATGGCCATTATTGCTCTCTTAGTTGGTCGCTCCCAGTCTTTTGCTAGCCCTCGCCTTGTACTGAGTATGAGCTCTACTCGTGCATCCAACTCCTAAAAGCCAAAGTTTTCCAAAGTGTCCACCATACATACCTACTAGCAATTTGCTATTCCAAGTAAATTTGACTTGCTTTTATTTTCTCTTCAAATTAAACTCTTACCAGTGTTATGCGAAATTCGGTCAGTAAAGCTCTCACGAAACGGAAGGCACACTTTACGTTTTCCTGTTCTTAAAAATTTGACATTGTGGTCTCTTATGTTGAGTTGTTATGCTTGCAAGTTGTAAGTTGGATTCTAGCCCAGCCATGCTGTCATGGGCAAGCTTTCAACATTGCACTTCTTATTTGAGTTGATATCGTGATCTTTTGTTTATGGATGCCCGCGGTGTGAAATGAATTGGGAATCTTGTGGGGATCATGGAGTTTGTATATGTGTTAGGGAAACGTCGGGCCGCTAATCTAAGCCATGCATAATTCATGGTGGAAATTTGCAGCATACCCATGGTGAACATTCGACGACGCATCTCACAATAAAAAGCTAAACAAAAGGCAAATAAAAGAGATGTCGAGGTGTTCATTGTCTGCTTGTCCTGTCATTTTGGTGTGGGCTTGTTCCATGTCATCGGGCACGGAGGTACCCCATTGGCGGTTCTCAATGATATGCATATACTTACAATGACAAGAGCCTTGCTTGGGACTCTAAGTAAAGTAGCATGAGGTTTGGGTACTCGTATTCACGGGGCACGAGGTTTTCAACTTATGATTTGTCAAGCATATGCATCATAATTGGTCTCGCATTAACTTTAACCATTCAAGATGCTTATGATGGGGGCAATGAGAGCTCAAAGCCGGTAAGTACCATAATTTTTGAAGGTTATAAAACTTGCAATCACTGCTTCCCTCTACGAAGGGCCTTTCTTCTACTTTTATGTTGAGTCACCACCTTCTATCTTTATGCACCATTAAGAGAGCATAGTTGTCATTCTTAGTGTAATATGCATTGTCCCAAAGTTCATTGATTGATTCATATTGTTGGTTTTACTTTTTCTTAAATTATTTGTATCTAGTCGCCCTCTTAAACTTGAAGGTGTCCTATGCATTTATGTTTTGCTCTCTTTGAAGGACAAGCTGAAAACCATTTGTATGTTTTTCCTTATAATTAGAACACACGTTTGACTTTCATTGTTTCATTTTCATGATCTTTTGTTTGTGTTTATTTGCATGTTTACAACATGGTTGCTAAGTTCTTATTGTCAAGATTATATCTTTCATGCCCATGTTTTAAGTTCTTATGATCCCAGCTCACAAATGCTTACATATATGATCAAGATTGTGTAGGTGCATGTCACCTCAAAAATTATTCTTTTGTTATCACTTACCTACTCGAGGACGAGCAGGAGTTAAGCTTGGGGATGCTTGATACGTCTCCAACGTATCTATAATTTTTGATGCTCCATGCTTGTTTTTACACCATTTGCCTACTGTTTCGTTACACTTCGTGGCACTTTTATGCATTTTCCGGAACTAACCTATTAACGAGTTGCCACAGTGCCAGTTCCCTGTTTTCTGCTGTTTTTGTGTTTCAGAAGTGATACACAGGAAATATTCTCGGAATTGGACGAAACAAGTTCCTGAAGTCTTATTTTACCCGGAAGCTTCCAGAGATCCGAAGGAGAGTAGGAGGGGGGCCACCAGGGCCCCACACACAGGGCTGGCGCGGCCAGGCCCTGGGCCGCGCCACCCTGGCGTGAGGGCGCCTGGCCCCTCCTCTGACATCGCCCCTTCGCCTATAAAGACCCCCCGATGGGAAAAACCTAAGTACCCGATCAATTTTCGAGAACACATCGCGATCCGCCGCCGCCGTCGACCCAAAGATCGGGAGGGTCCAGAAGCTCTTCCCGGCACCCTGCCGGAGAGGGGAATCGCCACCAGAGGTCTTCTTCATCGCCATGCTTGCCTCTGGAGCGATGAGTGAGTAGTCTACCTTGGACTATGGGTCCATAGCAGTAGCTAGATGGTTGTCTTCTCCACCATGTGCTTCATGTTTAGATCTCATGAGCTGCCCTACATGATTGAGATCACCGTTATGTAATTCTACATGTTTGGTTTGTTGGGATCCGATGAATATTGGTGTTTATGATTAAGTTGTTGTACTGAATATTATCTTTTGTTATCTCTATGTTGTTTATGATCTTGCATGCTCTCCGTTGTTAGTAGCTATCTTGGCCGAGTAGTTGCTAGTGACTCCAATAGGGGGTATTTATGCTCGATAGTGGGTTCATGCCTCTATTTAACCTGGCGGAGTGACAGAAACCTCTAAGGTTGTAGATATGCTATTGCTACTAGGGAGAAAACAACATTCATATGCTCAAGGGCATATGCTTTGTTTACATTACACACTTTGCTTAATGCAATTATCTGTTGTTCGCAACTTAATACTTGTGGAGTTCTCGGATTGATTCGCCACAAGTGGATTATTAGTCATAGATGCAGTTGGATGGCGGTCTATGTATTTTGTTGTAATGCCCAGAGTAAATCTCATAGTGATCTTCTTGACATATCACGTTTATCTTTATTCTATCAATTGCCCAAATGTAATTTGTTTACCCAGCATGTGTTATTTATCTTATGGAGAGACACCACTAGTGAACTGTGGACCCCGGTCCTATTTCCATCATATTGCTATCACCTGTTTACTTTACTCGCATACTCTATTGTTTTCCACTCGATACGCTCATAACCTTTGTTTCAAGCAAACCGGTGAGATTGACAACCTCATCGCAAGTTGGGAACAAAGTACTTGGTTGTGTGTGTGCAGGTTCCGCGTTGCAGTTAGCAAGCAAAGCTTGGACGAGGCGCCATATATAAATTGTCTGAAGCTGTCGCAAGCTAGCAAGCATCACCTTCAGTCGTTTGTCTCTCCTCTCCAAGAACGATAAACCTTGGTTTCTTAACTGAGGGAAAACTAGCTGCTATACTCATCATACCTTCCTCTTGGGGTTCCCAACGGGCTGGTCATTCACCACGCACAAGGAATCTTCTAGTGCTGTTGACAAGGATTTGAAGAATAAGAAGCTCCTACATCAATTACATTTTCCCACGTCAACCACGCGCTAGCACACCTCTGATGCTGCCCCTTCGCCTATAAAAACCCCCCGACGGGAAAAACCTAAACCCCCGATCAATTTTCCAGAAACACATCGCGATCCACCGCCGTCGTCGACCCGAGATCGGGAGGGTCCAGAAGCTCTTCCCGGCACCCTGCCGGAGAGGGGAATCGCCACCGAAGGTCCTCTTCATCGCCATGCTTGCCTCCGGCGCGATGAGTGAGTAGTCTACCATGGACTACGGGTCCATAGCAGTAGCTAGATGGTCGTCTTCTCCACCATGTGCTTCATGTTTAGATCTCTTGAGCTGCTTTACATGATCGAGACTACCTTTATGTAATTCTACATGTTGTGTTTGTTGGGATCCGATGAATATTGGTGTTATGTTAAGTTGATGTGCTAAATACTATCGTATGTTATCTCTATGTTGTTTATGATCTTGCATGCTCTCCGTTGTTAGTAGCTATCTTGGCCAAGTAGATACTAGTGACTCCAAGAGGGGATATTTATGCTCGATAGTTGGGTTCATGCCTCTATTTAATCTGGGGGAGTGACAGAAACCTCTAAGGTTGTAGATGTGCTATTGCCACTAGGGAGAAAACAACATTCTTATGTCCAAGGACATTCATTTTGTTTACATTACACACTTGGCTTAATGCAGTTATCTGTTGTTCGCAACTTAATACTTGAGGGGTGTTCGGACGATATCCCCGCGAGTGGATTATTAGTCATAGATGCAGTTGGGAGGAGGTCTATGTATTTTGTTGTAATGCCCAGAGTAAATCTCATAGTGATCCTCGTGACATATGCACGTTATCTTTATTCTATCAATTGCCCGACTGTAATTTGTTTACCCAGCATGTTGTTATTTATCTTATGGAGAGACACCACTAGTGAACTGTGGACCCTGGTCCAATTTCCTTTACATTGCTATTACTATTTACTTTTACTCACACTGTTTACTTTCTCGCATACTACTATTGTTTTCCACTTGATACACTCAATCCTTTGTTTACAGCAAACCGGTGAGATTGACAACCTCATCGTAAGTTGGGAGCAAAGTTCTTGGTTGTGTTGTGTGCAGGTTCCGCGTTGCTACTAGTTGAAGACGCACCAACAAGTATCGATTAACAGCGCCCTTGTTGGAGTGTCACTAAGCTAGCAAGCATCACCTTCTGAAGTTTGGCTTTTTCCTACACTATTCGATAAACATTGGTTTCTTACTGAGGGAAAGACTTGCTACTGTACTCATCATACCTTCCTCTTGGGGTTCCCAACTGGGTGGTTATCCTGCCCACATCACCCTATGACGCGCGTACCCACCTAAACGAGATCGCCAAGTCTCAAACAGCCTTCTTCCTCAGCCCAAAGTGCTTTGGACAGCGGATCCGTGATGAGCCCATCCCACATGGGTTCAAGATCGAGAAAAACATCTGCTAGTAGAATGGAGTCGACAGGCCCTTAACTTGGCTACAAGACTACTTCAACGCAGTGTAGTTCACATGCGGATCACCCAATGTTGTTGTCCGCTATCTGCCCCTAATGCTATCCAGCACAGCACGGCAGTGGATCAATGACTTGGCGGAAAATTCCATCCAAACTTGGTTCAACATGCAGACTGCGTTCACTGAAAACTTTGAGGGTACCTACAAGCGACCTCACAATATAGGTGACCTCCAACGGTGTCGACAAGCAGGCGACGAGACCTCCCAAACATTCCTTGCGTGATGGTTGGATATGAAGAAGTCCTGTGAAGGGGTTACTGACGAATCCGCCATCCTTGCATTCATCGATAGTCTGGAGATAGGCTAGCTGCTCTGCCATTGCCTGTTACGAGGACAGAACAAAGGGAAACTAACCCTAAATTCCATGATCACCATTGCAAGCAACTAGGCGGCCGCCGAGGATGACGCTCGTGAATCATTGAAGGCTTTCGCCATCCAGAACACTGGAAAGCGGAACAATAGCAACAAATGGAAGAACCCGCCAAAAGAGCAGTAAACTTCGAAAATGGTATCCACAACCTTCTCCGACAAAGGACAGAGCAGCCAACGCAGTCGGGGACGCGGTTCCAGCAGCGGCCAGCCACGGAGCTCCCCAGCTTCCACTACGGCGCCGGCTGCCCCCGTGTCCTACGATGAGTACCGCGACATGCCATGCTTCGCCCATCGGGACGCTTCAGGAAAGTGCAATCACACCAACCGGAACTACAAATTTGTCAATGACATCAAGGCGGATCAAGAAGCTAGCTACAAACGCACCTGACGACAACGGCCTTGTGCCAAAGCAAAAGCGGACAAGGAAAAGGAGTCCAAGGATGACAACGATATGGAAGAAGACCCTATGCCCAAACCCACCGAAAAGGCAGAGGGTGGAGCTGGCATGGGTAACCCATACAAGAGCACCAAAAAAGGAGCCTTTCACACATTCCTTGCCCCCCCCACGGCAAAGGCGCAGCGAGCCGCCATGCGCTCCCTGAACGCCACCGTGCCTAAAGTCCGCCAGTATGTCCAATGGTCCGAGATGCCATTGCGATGGAGCCAAGATGATCATCCAGAGCACATCCCGGACGGATACTATGCCATGGTGGTAAACCTCCTGATCCAAGGCTACGAGTTCTCCAAGTGTCTGATGGATGGCGGCAGCAGCTTGAATATCATGTATGTGGAAACCCTGCAAAGCTAGACCTCACCAAGACCCAACTCCGCCATAGTGCTGTCACTTTCTATGGAGTGCTTCCTGGCCACCAAGCAAAGTCCCTCGGGTCCATCACCCTCAAAGTCGCCTTCGGTGATGAAAATAACTACTACGAAGAGCCCATAAACTTTGAGGTGGTCCCTTTCAAGAGTACATACCACGTGGTCTTCGGACGCCCTGCCTTCCACAGTTTCCATGCCAGGCCGTGTTACATCTACAACCAGCTGAAAATGTTAGGCCCTGATGGCATCATCACCGTTTATGGCTGCTTCAGGAAGGCCAAGGAGTGTGAGGATGGAGAAGCCGCCTTCGCGGAAGTAGTATTTTTTGGCAAGGAGTTCAAGGAAATCCATGCCGCCACAGACCCTGCAGAGATGCCGGCATCCACGCATGAAGTTTCCGCCTCCCCGCCCACCTTCAAGCCTATAGTTGACACAAAGCAGGTGGAACTTGTCGCTGGCGATGCCGCCAAGACCACCTCAATTGGGACAAACCTGTCCCCCAAATAGGAAAGCGCGCTCGTCGAGTTCCTCCATGAGAACCGGGACATCTTCGCATGGTAGCCATCTGACACGACAGGTGTACCCAGGGAACTCGCCGAGCATGCCCTACAGATAATCCCTCGCTCTAAGCCAGTAAGACAAGCAATGAGACGCTTCGGAGATGAAAAACGCCGCGCCATAGCAAAGGAAATTTCCAAGCTATTGAAAGCAGGCTTCATCAAAGAAGTGATTCATACAAAATGGGTGGCAAATCCCATGCTAGTTCCTAAGAAAAACAAAAAGGTTATGTGCATGTGTGTAGATTACACTGGCCTGAACAAAGCGTGTCCAAAAGACCCTTTTCCCTTGCCTCGCATTGACCAAGTCATTGACTCGATGGAGGGATCGGAGCTGCTATGTTTCTTAGACGCCTACTCGGGTTACCACCAGATCAAGATGAAGGAAACCGATCAGCTTGCTACCTCATTCGTAACACCTTATGGCACATATTGCTATGTGACAATGTCGTTCGGTCTGAAAAACGAAGGAGCAATGTACCAACGCAGCATGCAAAAGTGCCTGGCAGAGCAAATCGGCCACAACATCCACGCTTACGTAGACGACATCGCCATCATGTCCAAAAAACAGGACGACCTTATAGCGGATCTACAAGAGACCTTCAACAACCTAAGGAAGTACAACATGATGCTCAACCCCACGAAGTGCGTCTTCGGGGTGCCAGCTAGACAACTCCTAGGATTCATCATCTCCCACCACGGAAATCAACCCGAAGAAGATGAAGGCCATCCTCGACATCTCCCGGCCTAATGACCTGAAGGACGTACATCGACTCACAGGCTGCATGGCAGCAGTGAGCAGATTCATCAGTCGCCTTGGCAAGAAGGCTTTGCCACTCTACAAGCTGATGAAGAAATCAGACGAATTCGTCTGGACCGACGAGGCAGACATTGCGCCTAAGGATCTGAAGAGAGTGCTATCCACTGCACCAGTCCCAGCAGCTCCCGAAGACCAGGAGCCCATGTTATTATACATGGCGGCAACCAAGAGGGTCGTCAGCATCATTATCGTGGTAGAATGCAAGGAAGAAGCGCAGGAGTACGGCGTACAGAGACCAGTCTACTATATCAGCAAGGTCTTGACGGAATCCAAGCAGCACTACCCTCACTACCAGAAGTTGGCATACGGAGTTTTCCTAGCTCCGCGCAAGTTACGGCACTACTTCTATGACCATAAAATCACAGTGGCGAGCAAGGTTCCACTGAAGGACATCATCAACAACAGCGATGCAACAAAATGAGTTGCAAAGTGGGGCATCGAACTAGCCTCCTTCGACATCGACTACAAGCCTCGCACCGCCATCAAGTCTCAGGCTTTGGCGGAATTCATGGCGGATTGGAAGGAAGCACAGGAGACTACGCCCGTCCCAGAACTAGAGCATTGGGTGATGCACTTTGATGGCTCAAAGTTGCTACATGGCTCGGGGGCTGGAGTGACACTCAAATCTCCTAAGGGAGATGAGCTCAGCTATGTTCTCCAAATCCACTTCCCTACCACCAACAACATCACAGAGTATGAAGAGCTACTGCACGGGCTACACGTCGCAAAGGAGATCGGTGTACAACACATCATGTGTTGTGGTGACTTTGACCTTGTCGCTCAGTAGGTGGCTGGCACATACATGGTTCAAAACAAAGTCATGGTGGCCTAGAGGGACGAAGTGGATGAGATAGCCAAAAGTTTCCTCGGCTACAACATAAAGCACGTACGATGAGAAGACAACATGTTGGCCGACACCCTATCCAAGCTACGATCCAGCCATAAGGTGGCTCCGCCGGGCGTATTCCTCGAGCATCTGCACGTACCATCAGTCAAGATGGTAGATCCAGAAAACCTGGAACTAGCAAGCTCCCCCGTTATGGCGGTTTTACCAAGCAACCCGCCATGGGTAGAGCCCTACCTGGAGTATCTGACGACCAAGAAGCTACCCGAAGACGAAGTCCAAAAGAGACAAATCGAACATAGAGAAAAAGCGTACACCATCATCGATGGCCAGCTCTACAAGCGAAGTACTTCGGGAGTATTCATGAAATGCATATCCCAAGTGGACGGAATCGAGATACTAAGAGAGATCCACAAAGGCGAATGTGGGCATCACGCCGCCGCCAAATTTCTCGTAGCTAAGGCATTCCACCATAGGTTCTACTGGCCTATAGCCAAGACAGGTGCAGACCGGATCGTGGAGCTCTGCCAAGGTTGCCAGATGTATTCCAAGCAAACTCACATGCCCGCCACAACACTGCATACGATCCCTATAACTTGGCCTTTCGTGGTCTGGGGGCTGGACATGGTGGGTCTGCTGAAAATAGCACCTTCGGGATTTATGCACCTACTGGTCACGGTAGACAAATTCACGAAGTGGGTGGAAGCTAAGCCCATCAGAAAACTTGATGGCAAAGCTGCCCTAAAATTTGCCAAGGACATTGTGGTAAGATTCGGCATTCCACATAGCATCATCACCGACAACGGCACTAACTTGTCTCAGGGAGAAGTTGAAAAATACTGCCATCACAACGGAATCCGCCTTGACCTTGCATCTGTGGCACACCCACAGTCCAATGGCCAAGTTGAAAGGACCAATGGACTAATCATGTCAGGGATCAAGCCATGCCTAGAAGCACCGCTACATCGAGCAGCTGGAGCCTAGGCAGAAGAGTTGCCATCTGTACTATGGAGTCTACAGACCACACCAAATAGATCAACGGGCCTCACCCCTTTCTTCCTAGTCTACGGAGCAGAAGCAATCCTGCCAAGTGATGTCCAGTATGATTCCCCAAGAGTCGAGGCCTATGAGGAGGAAGATGCAGAGAAGTCCAGGCAACTATATGTGGACCTGCTTGAAGAAGAAAGAGACCTAGCAGCCCAGAGATCCGCCATCTACCAGTAGAACCTCCGCCGCTATCACAGCCACCGAGTTCGCAAACGCTCGTTTAAAGAAGGGGACCTGGTGCTATGCCTCAAATAGCAGAAGTCACACAAGCTATCCCTGCCTTGGGAAGGACCCTTCGTCATCAGCAAAGCTCTACTGAATGGTTCCTACTACCTCGTTGATATTCGCGAGCTAGACAAGCGACCCAGTAAGAAGCGCAAACGAAGAGACCCTGACGATATCTACGACGAAATAGATCATTTATGGAACATGGCACAGCTACATCCTTTCTACACTTAGCACTTACCTAGGCTATGTAATAGGCACCTCTATATAATAAATGAAATACAGCATCTGGTTCACTCTTGATTTTCTCTGAGTCTTTTACCTCCTTTATTGTTCGTTTAGATCGTATGGAACCTTTGCACAATTGTGCTCTGCACTTGTGTCTTTTAAATCCGCCATAAGCGGTCCGCGTAGCATATCTGTGTTTCAGTCTCCACCTAATGTTCTTTGTGTGGATTCCCGAGTAGGGACTTTTTGATGATCCAAGCCGCTATCCGCTAGGGTTTTGGATGGTTCCTATTAAGTATCGTCGCCCTGGCGGATTGTTCGTGCGAAGATTCCGCCATCTCATGAAAAGTCAAGCACGAAGAGCCGAATGGCGGATTGCATGGTCCTACGCGTGATTTTTTTTTCAAAGTGTTGTTTTTTGGGCATGTTAAACTGCTGCAAGTTGCATACAAATAGGCCTGGCAGTTTTTTCACGCATAACCACTTCAAAGACTTGATAAAAACTGTGCCATAAGTTCAAAAGCATTTTCTGGTCCGCCACAGGCAGATCAGGCACAGTACAAGCACACACATTGTTTAAAAGTTTAACTTACAAACCCACTCAGGGGCCGAATTGATGCATTGTTTTTTCCTGCCATAACGCAGGGTATGACTCAGGACGGCGGGGCGGCGGAAGTTGTGTCATCACCGCCATCAGCACCTTCAGCAACTACGGAGACCGACGCCAAAGCTTGGCTTGGAGACCCTGGCAGATCGTATGCTTCATAGTATACGTTTAGCTGCGTGCCCAAGGCACAGAGCTGATCGTATCCTAGCATGCTCTGCCGGATGGCAGCTTCGTCCACCAGCGCTCCATCTTTGCTGCTCTCCGGGATGCTGGAGGTGATCAGATCCAGGTCTAGCTCAGGGTAGTGGGCCTTAGCCAAAGTGAGTGCAGTTCTGGCACCACCCCGAGCGGAGGACTGCTTCCAATCCTCCACCAGCCCAGGCATGAGCAGAAGCTTCTTGGTTAGCCCAATGGCGGTGAGGTCAGAGGAACCCGCTATCTGTAGGCTGCCGCATGCCTGACGACCTGCGTTCAGAAGGCCATCCAGCTCCTTCTTCGTGGTGTCCGTGGCGAGGCGCAGGCCTGTGGCAGAATCCACCTACCCTGCTCCAGAGTAGCTGTATAGCAGGAACAAGCCAAGTGTCATAATCAACGTGATATATTATCACAAGCTGCAAAGTTTGGAGAACCAAGGTTACCTAGCAGCATCTTCTGGAAGTGGTCGAGGACCTCGTTGAAGCCCCTCTGCTGATTTTCAAAATCAATGGTGGCTTGGCAGAGGTCATCCACCTCCTTCTGCTTCTGGCGGTTCTGGCGCTCCTGGTCCTTGAGTTTCTCCTTGAGGAGGGTGTTTTCGGTCAAGGATTTCTGGAGTTGCGTCTGCAACCCCTCCATCGCAATGGCGTGACCCTTTCTCACCCCCTCGAGAGTGGACTCCAGCTTGGCAGCATCTGCATGGCGGAAATAGTTGTAGAGTATTGATCGGCTAGCACAACGGTACTAAACTTGCAAAAAGGCAAAAGAAAGTTACCGCTATTTGCGAGCTGTTTCTGCAAATCCGCCACAAGCAAATTTTTCTCCACCAGCTCCTTCTCTTGTGAGCTGACGGCCTGGACCAGATCCTCCACAACTTTTTTGTAATTTTGTTAAAACATTGTTATATGTTAGTCACTCTTAGAGCTTTACGCCGAAAAAAATCCGCCATAACGCTCGGGGGCTACTCATAATGATTTTTTTAGCATTAGTTTTCTTAGAGTTTTATGCCGGTGCAATCCGCCATAACGCTCGGGGGCTACTCATAATGATTTTTAAGCATTAGTCTTCTTAGAGCTTTATGCCGGTGCAATCCGCCATAATGCTTGGGGGCTACTCTTGACAATTTTTTGATTAGTTCTCTTAAAGCTTTCTGCCAGATTGGAATCCGCCATAACGCTCGGGGGATACTCATCGCATTTAAACTAAGTTCTCTAAGAGCACCATTGCAGTTAATGTATAGCGGTGCTCGGGGGCTATATGATGAAAAATTTAAAGGTAGTTTCTCTTAGAGCAACATGATGGATTGTCTATGAAAATCCGCCATGGCGCTCGGGGGCTACTAGGAATACATACCTTCTTCATTGTTGATGTTCTCTCTACAAAAGCGGTAATTCTGTTGGACAACTGATTGCTAGCATCTTCTTGGCTGGTGATGAGTTCAACTATCTCGAGCTGCTTCTGCTTCCAAAACAAGTTGTTCCCCGCAGAAGCGTCTGCCATATGACCTTGGAATGAGCCAGAAGCCTTGTTACTTTGTACGACATCATTAGTCATAGCTTCAGTCATTGGGTTGGCTTCTGGCATCGGCTCAAATTGACCACCAGCATCCTCCATGTGAATGTCATCACGAGCAGGGTAAGGAGCTGGTATGTCAGGGGTCGGCGGGACGGTTGCAGGGGAAGGTTTAGCATGCTTGGATAGCGGCTCCTTAACAGCGGGTTTCTTCCTCCTAAGCAAAAGGATTAGTAAATGGCATCAACGATGAAGTAAGCGTTCGAGGCAATGAAAGATTACCTGGATTTCAGCAGGCTGATGGTAGCAGTAGTCTCGGATGGCGTTTCTAGCTCCGCCCGACGTTGAGCTTCGAAACGGCGGGAATTGAGAGATCGCCCGCCACCACCACAAGATTTCCCGCTACCACCTCGCTTCTTGGTAACCACTTTTGCCTTGCCTATACGGGCTGAGTCCTCCACATCTATCGCCATCTCCTCCTTGCTTCTGCTGGAATGGACTTCCTCCTTTTCATCAGCGGCGGGTTGAGGAGCGGACCGGTGGATGGGATGAGCAAAATCTATGGGACCAACGACTTCAGCTAAAAATCCGAAAACTGAAAATGTTAGCTCCCATAAAAGCAACGAACCGAAGGGCAGCTGCCATTCTCAAACATAGCCATGCCGAATTTAAGGGGCTTCTTCCTTGGAGACTTCATGAGTGAGCGGATGCGCTTCTCGATCACCTTGGGGTTTATTTCTTCCTCCGAACATTGCATGCCATCCTTTGCACCAGTATACTCGTGCATCAGGCGATCACGATGCTGTAAAGGCTAGATCCGCCAACATATCCAGTAGTTGATGGTATCAATTCCCTTGAGACCATCCTTGGATAACTTGGCAATCCACCGTGCGAGGAGCTTGACGTCGGGGTGGCAAATTCATCGTTGACTCGCCGCCAGGAGTCGAGGGGTTACACTGCTATATTCTCGAAGGAATGAAGGCCACAGTCTTGAGACGGTGCAGCTTTGTCCGCCATATTGAACCATGATCCTCTCCATCCCACGGCGGAATCCAGAGGTGTGATGAAGGGATATTCTTTGGACCTCCAAGGACAAAAACATATCGTTCCGCAGGTCCGAAGAAACCCGTCATTCTCATAGTTGGGCCGCACAGAGAAGAATAGCTGGAACATATCCACCTTGGGCCGAATTCCAAGGAATCCTTCGCACAAGGACGCATAACCCGCTACAGACACTAAGATGTTGGGAGCTATGTGGTGGAGCTGCAGCCCGTAGTATTTCAGGAGATTGCTGAAGAAGTGGGATGGTGGCATGCTTAGACCCCTCTCCACATGAGATTTGAGCATCAAAATCTCTGTAGAGTTTGGGGCAGGCACCAAGGCTTTATGGTCAGTCCGCTAGTGGGATTCTGCTCGTGGAGCCACGGTACCCTCGTCCTCCAGAGCCTGGACATGAGCATCTTTGGCATGGCATTTTACCCAGTACCCGTGAAGGTTTAATGGAATCTGCTCTTCTTCGACCCTAATTCCGCCATCCGGCCCCTCCTCTTTGGCCCTGCCATCATTTCCTTCCTCTTCTGCTGCCTCTTCCATGGCTTGTCCCACCACCTCCTCTTCGGCTTCAGATGTGACGTCCTCCGGATAGGAATCCGCCATATGAGGATGCGAGGTGTAAGCAGACTGCTGCAGTGGAGAATCTTCTTCCTCGGTGTCAGAAGAATGGCCGGAAGGGGATCCTGGATTCATGTTGATGGGGGATGAAGGTCTGTTCCCGCTACGAAATATGATTCACGCTGAGATAAGCTACTCCGGCCGAAAGTGATCGGTGTCAAGGAATTCTGGGCGATGGCTCACCGGAGATCGCAGAGCTCTCGCAGCGGCGCTGAGGAGAGAGATTGCAGGGGGCTGAAATGAAGTGTGAAATGGCGTGGGGTTACCAGCCAGGGTATATATAGGCCCCAGGCCTCGAGATTCATGCCCGCCATCTACACCATTCATCCCAAACTCGCAAACCCTAGATTGATGATGCGTGTCCAAGGGTAAAACGGTAATCTTTACCAATGGTGCTTATACCACGAATCTTACCCTAGAAGGAACTACGTGGCAAAAGTTATGGCAGATTTTGTGGTAAGATCCAACGGATCCCCGAAATCTCGCTTAGCTGAAACTACATCGCACAATCTACGATCTATAGCGGATTGAGACATGAAGAAAGGAGGAACGCCAAGAACCGCCATCCAGACATGAAAAGAAGACAAGCTATGGTGGATGACTTCACCAAAAAACTAAGCGTAGCGGATGAAGGTAGCGATCTTGAAGTTCCCCGGGGGCTACTGTTGGGGATATACCAAATAGGTATACCTGCGACGTAGTCCTAAACCAGCAAGCCAGGGTGGCCCATGGAGGTGGTATGGCGGATTGCCTATCGGGTGACCCAGTTGCTGGAAAGCCCATGGCAGGTACTAGACACAGGAGCTTATGGCGGATCCGAAGACAGGCCCATGGCGGGTTGCCTTGTAGTACACGTATAGGACTTAGTCTAGGACTCCATATTGTATCTGCTTCGGTACCACCATGATGCCCACGTCAGGCGCCTTTATAAGCCGGCGTGGGGAAGCCCTTGAGGGCACCGAGACTTAGATATGGCCAATCGCATAGCGAAACAGCCAATCTCATCATTGTAACCGAGCACTTGTTGCCATATAGTGAATTATAGCAGCACGTAGGGTCTCGCTACTATTGCGGGATCTGAAGCTGGGTAAACTCGTGCTACCACCATCCTGGATCGCTCCGCCGTGTTCACCCCCTTCCACATACTGCCATACACCTACCCCTATGGCAGATCTGTTGACAAAACCACGACATCCCCCAAGCTCAACTTCATGTGTAAGGGCTTGGTGGGCCTATTGTGAGCCTCCAATTGAGTTGTGGAGCTCGCCCCAATACTTTGTGTAAAGTTCTCATGCCGCCTTCAAGGGCATTGCTTAGTGGAGCGTGAACTCGCCTTTGTGGCTTGTTCACCAGAGAATAGGGTGAGCCTTTGTGGCGTTGGTGGCCTTTGTGGTACCAGACCTCTCCAACGTAGACGTACTTCCCGTAACAAGGAAGGAACTACGGGAATACATCCTTGTGTCTTCGTGTCTCCATTGCGGTTACATCTGTCCTTTACTTGTACCTTACTTATATTGTTATTGCTAGCTTGCTTGTCACTCTAGGTAAATTCACTTAGTAGCACATCTAGAGAATTTACCTTCTTGTCTAGCCTTAACTTGAAAAAGAAGTAAAAATTGGGTCGCTCCTATTCACCCCCCCCTCTAGTCGCTCATACGATCCTTTCATATAGCCATCCACACTTTTCACAGAAAACGGTCCACAAATATCAGTGTGAATGATTTCTAGTGTCGATGTGCTTCGGTTTGCACCTTTTTAATTTGCTTTATATACTTTCCTTTTATGCAATCTATGCACTATTCTATATCGGAGAACTCTAACGGAGGAAGAATATCATTTTTAACGAGGTTTTTGATTCTTCCCCTCGAAATATGGCCTGACAGTGGCATAACTTCGATGAGTCATGAGTTCTTTTTCTTTTCTTTTGTTATTTGTTCGACAAGGAAGTTTGTTCATTCACATTACACATAGAATGCACTTTTTCACGTAAGGATAACAAATAAAGCTCGTTGTGAAGTAAAGCAATACCCACACAAGCATCTTTAAACCATATGGCACACTTGCCATGTGCAAAATAACAATCATAACTGTCTTTATCCAAACGTGATAAACCTATTCAATTTCTGTGAAGTGAATGAACAAATAAAACATCTCTAAGTAGAATCGTAAAACCATCAGCTAACTCCAAGGAGATGTTGCCAACAGCTTCAACGTCTGCTTGAACTCCATTTGTGACTTCAATGCATCTTTCGCTTCTTTGCATAGTCCTTGTCAAATGGAATCCCTATAAAGAATTTGCAACATGAACAGTTGCACCTGAGTCAATCCACCAAGTAGATTTCAAAAAGTTTTGACATATTTTCAATTACCACAAATCAGGTGATTGTAGCTTACCTTCTCCGCGGCTTCAAGATTATGTATGCTATCTCTTTTGCTTTTTTCTATCTAATACTATCTACATTCACACGCTTATTCCCAATGCTATCACTCGCTCTACCAAAACCAGTACCTCTAGCAACACCCCGGATAAGTATGGATCATATAAGGTATCCAGATATTGGGGATTCATTTACAAAAGAAACTGTATCTATACCTTTCTTTGCCATTATGGACTCGAGCCATTTTGGATAGTCTTTCTTGAAGTGCCCAGTCTTCTTGCAGTGGAGACACTAGTCTTTATCCACTGGGAGAGTGGGCTGATGATACTGTTGGGGACCTTTGCCATATGGCTTGGAGGGAGAACCTTGACTGCTGTTCTGGTAGTTCCTTTTCCTATTGTCCTTGACATAATTTATTGAACCACCATTTGAGGCTTTAAGCCTATCCTCTTCTTGCATACACATGGCAATCATCTTGTCTAAGTCCCATTTATCGGGAGACATGTTGTAGTTGATAACAAAGTTATCAAACTCTTTAGGCAATGAAGCCATGATAAGGTGAACTAGCAGAGCAGGCTTGAGCTCCAGATCAGCATCCATGGGCTTCAGTTTAGAAGCCATGTTGCTCATCCTCAGGATGTGCTCCCTGATGCCATGTGCACCTCCTGTGTACTTTTCTGTGACCAGGTGTTTGAGAAGCTGGGTAGCATACACCTTTGAAGAGCCAGTGAACTGGCTCTTTATCTTTTCCGGAAACTCCCCAATGGAAGTGCACTCTTCGATTGAGCCCGCAATGGCGTTCTCAATCGTGTTCTTTATAAAGGTCATGCATTTTTTATTTGCATTGACCCACTTTTGGTTCTCTAGCACATACGCCAGCTCACTGGAGCATGGTCCTTTTTCTTCTTGTCCCATGCAGCATCCTCATCTTTTGCATCTCTGACTGGCTCTATCGGCTTGACTGGATGTGGAGTGTCCACAACCCAGTCGACTTTAGCGCAAACAAAAGCCAGGTCCACTTTCTTCCTCCACTCAATGTAGTTGTCACCCCTGAGCATCGGAACATCTTTGAGGCAACTCATTAGATTGTAACCTCCTGAAATCCACAACGATGTGAGATAACAAAAGAATTGCATGCATTAATTCAACATTGGTATAAATCAACACATATAACTGTTTGTGCAATTAAAACTACATCACTGTTGGGAAAAAATAGAGATAAATGCACCTTTTAACATGTAATAAATAAATTATGATCATGCCATCAACAACGTTGGTTATACAATAACAAAATCATAATCATCTTTAAATCAGTTTATCACATCTTTCAAAAAATTAATTCTCACTTTTAGGTATTTTTACCTTTAAATAACACCTTTTTAACTATTTGCAGCGGAAATTATGAATTAAGAAATTCATTAACTTTAAACTGTTCAGAAATGTTTCTGTAACTTTTGAATTCTCTAAACAAATTTTTCGTTGGAATAATTTGAATAGAAAAAACTATTTGAAATTTGCCCAAAAATCTGAAAAAAAATCAATTAAAACCAGTTCTGTAAAAAAATTCCAGAGAATAACTGTTTTGGCCCACGGCCTGCTGTTTACTCGGGCCGCCCTGTGCAGCGTTTAGCTGGTGCCGCTCACTTTGCGTCCTAGCTCTGTTGTGCCCCGTGGCCCGTGATCTGCCAGTTGCCACCACTCTCGCCCGACTGTCAAATGAGATCCGATGGCCTAGCGGACGGATCGCTGTGTCAAAACCAGCTCGACGCCCCGACGGGAAGAAACTCTGGAACATTTCGGGCCCTCCCCGCCCTTCTCTCTCTCTGTTCGGCTCGCTGTCGTGGCGGCGGCTGGACGGAGGAGCCTGTGGCCGGCGCGCCACCGGTGACGGCCGACGCGCACCACCGTGGCGGCGGCCCACCTGTTCCCTTCCCCACCCCTTCTTTTCTTTCCCTCTTCCACCGATGGCCACCGAGCCGAGAGAGAAGGAAGACCTGACGGTCCCCTCTGCCCCTTCGCGCCGACGATGGTGTGGTCTGGTGGTGCTCTCGTCAGCACAACGGCCGGCGGCGAGCCTTTGCCCCCGAAGGGGTAACTCCCTTTGACCGTGGCAGAGCAGCTTTGCCCCGGCCACTGCCCGTGTTCTTCTTCCCACGCCTCGGCATGCCGGTGCACGTCAGATAGAGAGGAATGGCGCGGCCATGGTGGCGGTGCACTTTGCCGGCGAGCCCGATGCCCTCTCCGGTGAGTTCTTTCTTTTCCCCTTTTGCTCTCTGTGATGCTTGATTCGGGGTTCTCTTGGGGATGAGCTAGGGTTTCCCTTTTGATTTCTTTTCTACCAAAAATTCTAGAACTAGAAATTGCTTTGATACCATTGTTAAACCCGCTCTGGATCAACTAGTATAGATAATCTCGATAGTAACCTTTCTCTGTAAAGACTTGACAAGTATATGAGAGAGAGAGGGCTTTACCTGCGCCGGAGTTCAATGAGCTCGAACCGGAGGCCATGGCGATGGGTGTGTGTGTGAGGTGGCAGTGATGCTTCCCGTCGCCCACGCTAACCCTAGATCGGTAGGGGATGTCGGTGGGGGGCGGCTACGCACGATCAACCTCGTGAGGCGTGCAGGCCGGCCCCCCACCCTTTATATAGCGCAGCGACAGGGGCCCACCGTTTATGAATGAACGGACGCCCCCGATCAAGGCGCGAGGCAAGGGGTCGGACGGGCCGTTGGGCTCGTTCCGTTGGAGATCAATCTAACAACACCATCTGTCATTATTTACTGATTGACATTAGAAGTACACATAAAAGGAAGTTGTCAAGACATTAGAAGTACACATAGAAAGAGTAGTAAATTCCAGAGGAATATATTCATAATTGCATTGTTAGAGAACAGCGGCACAAAAAATTTACAGGGGCATTGATATGTTGACCTTTTACCATTATTCCCAAGCAGAGATCACAACAAACATCTCAATTGTACACCAAAAGTGTAATAAGCATTCCATGAAGACCACGATTATTGTGGCAAGGAGTAACTGCATAATTTCTTCAATTTCAACGTGATTTAGGAGGATCACACAGGTATATGGGGACATACGTTCAGTTAAAGCCTCTGCAAAACCTGAAGAGATCATGTATCAGATAATTTATAGAAAGGACATACAGTTTCCTACAAATAGTTCATAAAAAGAACAGTACGGCGGAGCTCAATCATACAATACCTGCAGTCAAATCATCAAATTGGGCACATAGTTTCTTCGCTGCTCTGCAATCCTGTATCAGCACCTTGTATCTGCATGAAATCCATCATCTGTAAAAATCGACTGTACAGAAATAGGTACAGTAGTAGATCGAAAGTGCTAATAAATAAATACTGCACCATAGTTCTTGATTTTGATTATTAAAAACGAAATTCTCAGTAAAGCTACATGGTACGCTAACCCATAGCAAGTTATACAACGACACTCTAGTACCAAAAAATCAATTTGTCAAAAGCTAGACTGCAACATCCAACAAACGATAGATTCATCAAACTGAGTAGTGATGCCGAGCAGTGCGTCCCCTTGAAGTCTCACAGCACGGGACCTCAGGCCACTGCAAGAATGCGTCCTGATTGGAGATTGTTGGCCGCGGTGCTGGCGACAGGAGTTTAACTTCTTTTTTCACATACTCGAGGGGCTTCTGCAGGCGATATATCGGAGATTTTCCCTACGACGCTTGCAACGGGAGCTCATCGTGCTAGTTTGCCTCGGATTTGACCTAGCATAGGACGGGAAGAGATCTTGGGAAGGTACAGGATGGAGTAGATCGGGAAAATGGAGGCCACATGAAGCGGATCCACGGCGAGAGCGGCTCCAAAAGGGACGTGGTAGGGCAGGTTTTTAGATTATTTAGACACCAGGGAGGTGTGCATGTCGTGGAAGATATCTATTAATCTTATGGCTACGGAGTGCTAGCGATATGATCGGATGGCCGAATTTTGTTAATGCGTGAGGGTTAACGTGGAGGCTGCTATGGTGCCTCCAATTAGTAAATATAAAATATAAGATATAAGATGCTACACTAGAGCACAAGAGTATTTGATGTACCCGCAATTCAAATTTGAATCCAGACATTTGAATGTCCAAAAAAATGCAAAGCACACCGAGAAAAATGATGAAACCACAGGTATGGCCATCCTTTCAGGTCCCATACCTTTAAAAATTTGAGTGGTGTCGTTCTACACCCTGCCCTTGATAGCCACCTCACAAAAATCATGCGTTTGAGCCCTCCAGCACACTAATAAAATGGGAAATCCAGTTTTTGTGGCAGCCCACAAAACCATAGTTGCCAAGTTGTTGGAAATGGGGATATGCACAACACTGCCAAATATGGGGCAAAAAATCGAAAGTTTGCCTTTTGAAAAGCCAAAACCCTAGCTCATTTCCCTTGAAATCCAAGCAAACTGCTAGTTCAAGGTAGCTCACTTTTGTGAGGCATTTTCATGACAATGCCCATAGACCATGTTTCTTATTTTTGCTTTTAACTAGGTCACATAAGACGACGACGTGCACATATTTTGTATATTTCTAATTTTTGTTGAAATAGTTATGCTCAATTGAATGTCGGTCAAACCTCAGAAAACCCCGTTGATGGCTTAGAAACCCCATTGGGCATCTCCTAACCCTAACGCCTAATTGTGACCATTGGATCAAACCCTATCGATCAATTGTTGCCGTTGGATTCTAGAAGGCCTTCGGTGAGAGGCCGGTTCACGATCCGCAAGAGGCTAGTTCTGCGCCGTGATTGATTGGACTAGTTTTAAGCTACCAAAGGGGGTGAAACTTGGAAGTTTGGTGATGATGGAAAGAACATCAAGGCTTTCTGAGCACAAGGCACCACTGGGCATGCATGTAAGTTAATTTGAGCTGAATGTTTGAATCGAAAATATGGGTTGAACCCAAAATTCTCACACGTCGAGTCACCTCTTATGTTACATACTTAATTCCCATGACAAATCCTGATCTTCTAATTAACTTTTTGTTTATAAAAATGTCTTCACAAAGTATTAAGAAAATCTTCTCTCTATGGGCCCCACCTAGGTCAAGACGGCGGTGGGCCCTGAGTGTGCCAAGGTTGATGGTGCACAAGTGTGACATGCATGGTTTCTAAGGTTCCACATCGTGAGACACCTGCAGGTTTCCCCCCAGAAAGTTTGAAGTGTATTTGATGTACCCACAGTTCAAATTTGAATTCAAACATCTAAATGTCCAAATGCAATATACAAGCACACCGAGAAAAATGATGAAACCACTGGTATATATGGCCATCCTCCAAGGTCCCATACCTTTGAAAATTGGAGTGGCGTCGTTCTGCCCCTGGTAGCCACCTGACAAAAATCATGTGTTCGGCCTTCTCGCCACACACTAATAAATGGGAAATGCCCATAGACCATGTTTCTCACTTTTGTGAGGGATTTTTCATGAAAATGCCCATAGACCATGTTTCTTAATTTTGCTCATAACTAGGTTACATAAGACGATGATGTGCGCATGTTTTGTATTTTTCTGATTTTTTTAATTACTTATACTCATTTGAATTGGTCAAACCTCAGTAAACCCTGTTGACCGCCTCAAAAAGCTGCCGGGCATCTCCTAACCCTAGCGCCTGATTTTGATCATTGGATCAAACCCTAAGGTCAAAGGCTCCTGTTGGATTTCCCTTCTAGAAGGCCTTAGGTGTGAGGCTGGTTCGTGATCTGCGAGAGGCTAGTGTTGTGACGTGATTGGCTGGACTAGTTTTTAGCTACCAAAGGAGGGTTGAAGTTTGGTGATGGACAGAACATCAAGGCTTGCCGGGCACAAGGCACCACCGGGCCCACCTCACCATCCACTAGAACATGCAGCTAGCTGCGCACCTGTCTCTGATACGTACGATCACTCTGTCCTCTGGCGAGGGATCACTTCTCACTGTAGAATTTATGAAGCCGAGCATGCTCGTCGGGCCAAGAATATTACTCCACACCGCTTCCACCCTTTCACGGATTTGTTGCATTTTTTTGAGATGAGATGAGCTATTAGATACTTGCATAGGAGAGAGAGAGACCTCGACTCTAGAAACTTCCTTTGCTGACCTTGTTTTGGGGCGCCTCTGTGCATAGCGAATCCAAGAAAGCTCAGTCATTGGATCAAGTACACCGGGAAGAGAGCCAACCGGACTTCGGTTCAATTCAAATTCAGCTAAATTTTCCTACATGACCATTACAAAGGGCTGCAATTCTTATGTTTCACATCATGCATTCGGCATAGAACCCTTCTAGGGCACACTAGAGCATTTTCTGACTACATAAAACACAAGCATACTAAGTGATAATGTGCCCAAACTTAGCAAACATGTGCATCTTGTCATGGCAAACAACATTTACAACAAGGGTTTCAAGCTTTGTTTTGACACAGATGACATGCTTTCCATTTTATTAGTGTCAAGATAGCGCAAAATGTGTGAAGCTGCTACCATGAATAAGGTGCAACATGCATGCCACCACTTTAATTACAAACGATGGCCATTTTTCTCGAGTGCTAGCTATATATGAAATTATTTGTTAGTGTGTACCAAATTACTCAATTTTGAACTCTGTGTAGGTAAAAAAGAGGGAAAATATACTCTATGGTTCCCTGGAAATTTTCAACCCCGTATATGGATGGTGACCATGCCTGCAAGTTAATTTGAAATGAATGTTTGAATAAAAAATGATGGGTTGAACCAGAAATTCTCACACATCGACAAATCCTAATCGTCTAATTAACTTATTTGCTTATAAAAATGTCTTCACAAAGTCGTAAGACCAACCACACCGTGGGCAAAATTTGTTTCCTATATATATTGAATCGGTTCAATACAGTGTGGAGCAAGTGTGCTGCATCGATGCTTGTTGTCAAAGGAGAAAAGCGATGAATATGTTATGTTCGGTTCAAAGCGGCTCTAAGCTTTTGTTTATAGTTTTCAATGTGACACTAGCTAGAAATTGCGGCGCCACCTCTTCTGGATGGTATGGATAGAAAACAAAAAATAGTTCTTTATATAGTAGTTTGGTCCCATGAATAGTATGCAGCCAATTCAACACACTGCAACCAGATCGGTTCATTCTACACTAGCACTATGGCTGGTCTAAGACGATCCTCTCACTATGGGCCCCACCTAAAATCTAAGTCAAGATGGCGGTGGGCGCTGAGTGAGCCAAGGTGGACGGTGCACACGTGTGGCATGCATGGTTTCTGAGGTTCCACACCTCGAGACACCTGCAGGTTTCCCCCCATAATAGTTTGAAGTGTATTTGATGTACCCACAGATCAAATTTGAATTTAAACATCTAATTAATGTCCAAATGCAATATACAAGCACACTGAGAAAATTGATGAAACCACAGGTATATATGGCCATCCTCCAAGGTCCCATACCTTTAAAAATTGGACTGGTGTCATTCTACCCCTGGTAGCCACCTGACAAAAACCACATGTTCGGCCTTCCCACCACACACTAATAAAATGGGAAATCCCTTTTTTTGTGGCAGCCCAGAAAACCATAGTTGCAAAAGTTGTTGGATATGGATATGTGCACAACCCTTCCAAATATGGGCCAAAGATTCAAAAGTTTGCTTTTTCAAAAGCCAAGAGCCTAGCTCATTTCCCTTGAAATCCAAGCAAACTAGTTCGAGGTAGCTCACTTTTTTGAGGGATATTTCATGAAAATGCCCATAGACCATGTTTCTTAATTTCGCTCATAACTAGGTTACATAAGATGACGATGTGCGCATGTTTTGTATTTTTCTATTTTTTTGTGTTACTTATACTCATTTGAATGTTGGTCAAACCTTAGTAAACCCTGTTGACCACCTCAAAACCCTGCCGAGCATCTCCTAACCCCAGCGCCTGATTTGGATCGTTGGATCAAACCCTAAGGTCAAAGGATACCATTGGATTGTCTTATAGAAGGCATTAGGTGCGAGGCTGGTTCGTGGTCTGCGAGGGGCTAGTGCTGCGACGTGATTGGATGGACTAGTTTTAAGCTACCAGAGGGGGGTTGAAGTTTGGTGATGGACAGAACAGCAAGGCTTGCTAGGCACAAGGCACCACCGGGCCCACCTCACCATCCACTAGAACATGCAACTAGCTGCGCACCTGTCTCTGATACATACGATCACTCTGTCCTCTGGCAAGGCATCACTTCTCACTGTAGAATTTATGAAGCCGAGCATGCTCGTTGGGCCAAGAATATTACTCTACGCCGCTTCCACCCTTTCACAGAGCTGTTGCATTTTTGTTGAGATGAGATGAGCTGTTGCATACTTGCATAGGGGAGAGAAACCTCGACTCTAGAAACTTCCTTGGCTGACCTCGTTTTGGGGCGCCTCTGTGCACAACGAATCCAAGAAAGCTCAGCCGTTGGATCAAGTAGCTCGGGAAGAGAGCCAGCCGGACTTGTTCAATTCAAATTCAGCTAAATTTCCTACATGACCATTACAAAGGGCTGCAATTCTTATGTTTCACATCATGCATTCAGCATAGAACCCTTCTAGGGCACACTAGAGCATTTTCTCACTACATAAAATACAAGCATACTAAGTGATAATGTGCCCAAACTTAGCAAACATGTGCATCTTTTCATGGCAAACAACATTTACAACAGGAGTTTTAAGCCTTGTTTTAACACAAATGACATGTTTTCAATTTTATCAGTGTCAAGATAGCGCAAATTGTGTTCTCTTTTTGTGAAGTTACCATGAATAAGGTGCAACATGCATGCCTCGACTTTAATTACATGCGATGATCATTTTCTCGAGAGCTAGCTATATATGAAATTATTTGTTACTTTGTACCAATTTACTCAAGTTTTAACTCAAGTTTGAACTCTATGCATGTATGGTGACCAATTGGATCAGGAATTGTATGCATATCAGATATTTTGGATGGGTAATCCGTGGTCCCCACATTGGCACACTCAGCGTCCACTGCCGTCTTTGACCTACATTTGAGGTGTTGCCAAAGGTGGCCCAAAAAATTCAAAAAATCGCAAAAGTAGGGCATGGGCTCATGATATATGGGACGTAGCACACAAAATATACAAAGTTTAACATATACCAAGGTTTTGAGTCATGGGTGCTTCACAAACCAAGTGCCACCAAAAGCATGAGTTGAGACTTGCATGCCTTATTATTTGACCTAGATGGGTCAATGAGCATGGTTCCAGCAAGAAGCATAGCAGACTTTCAAATCTTGGCCTCTCGCATATCACAAAGCAGCCTTTCACGAAGATATGTTCCAACGGCTGCCATATTGGCTGATGGGGTTTGATCCAATAGTCGCAATCGGGCGTTAGGGTTCAAGTATGCTTAGCGGGGTTTTACCGGGGTTTTGAGGCGGTCGACAGGTTTTCTGAGGTTTGACCGACATTCAAATGAGTATAACTAATTCAATAAAAATCATAAAAATACAAAACCTATGTGCATCGGCATCTTATGTGACCTAGTTAGGAGAAAAAACAAGGTACATTGCCATCAAACATTTTCATGAAAAAGCCTTCATAGAAATGAGCTACCTCAAACGAGCTAGGTTGCGTGGATTTCAAGGGAATTGAGCTGGGATTTTGGCTTTTGAAAAGGCAAACTTTCGAATCTTGGCCCCATATTTGGCAGGTTCTGCATATCCCCATTTTCCAACATCTTTTGCAATGATGTTTTTGTGGGATGCCACCAAAAAATGGACTTTCCATTTTATCAATGCACGGGAGGGCCCGAACAAGTGATTTTTCTGAGGTGTGGCTAACACGGGTAAGCTGCAAAAAGGCACCACTCCAATTGTAAAAAGGGATGGGACCTTGAAGGATTGCCATGCCCATGATTTCATCAATTTTTTGGGTATGCTTGCATATCTTGCATTTTTTGGGACATTGGGATGTTTAAATTCAAATTTGAACTGCGTGTCTTCTGCTAGTCATTAATGTTGTTAAAAAATTAAAGACTTCACAATATGTTCTCGAGTAAGTAGGGGTACTAGAATGAAAGAACCTTCTAGAGTCCTCACGAGTCATTTAGAGATGGTACCATACTAGTACTCGCATTCCCCTCAAGATTAATAATAATCACAAAATGATCGTCCGCTCCTCTGCTGGATCTCCTACTATTTTGAGGACAGTGTGAACGGATGGAGACTATAGACTAGCTGTGTGACCCGGAGTAGACTCTAGAAGTAAACTTTGACATTTCAATATATGTACTGTCTTATCAAAGCAATGCTGCGAACCAGGGACAATACTTTTTTTGGGCAAGAACCAGGGGCAATATTGCACAATGCATGTGTGAACACGGTGCAGTTTCACTATGCGTGTTAATGTTGCAGTTGCAAACGCGTGTCTGCGATGTAGTGCAGTTGCAAACGCATGTCTGCGTTGTAGTGCAGTTGCCTACACGTAGTCGCGGAGCATGAAATGTCCCATCGTAGCCCTATAAATACACCTCACTCTCTCGGCCTCGTCACTCCCTCACTCTCACTTACTGCAACCGCTCCGATCCTCCAGCGATGGAGAAGAAGAACGCGGTGGCCATCGTGATGGAGAAGAAGGACGCGGTGGCCTCCGTCCCTGCTGCAGATGGTGTCTAGGAGCCCACCGTCCCTACTGCAGATGGAGTCTAGGCACCCGCCGTCCCTACTGCAGATGGAGTCCAGGCACCCGCTGTCCCCGACTGCAAATCCCGCTCGATTGGGACCCGTACGAGGAGCGGCCGATACCCTGCCGCCGAACCCGTATGACACAAGCATCGTCGATGAGTATCCAAAGGTAACTATCCGAGTTTGATCTTTGATCTGTCTGTGGTTATTTGAATCTTTTTGTTCTTCGATTAGTAGTTAGTTTTCAACCCTTGATATTGCCTTGCACGGATCTGTGACTTGTATCAATAGTTTGGATTTGTCTGTATTCATCAGATTTTTTGCCGATGATGAAATAATGGGCTCTCAAATAATACATATGTTCAGGGTGGGGATAATGAACCATTTGGTGTGTACAAAAATTTTGTGCATTATCTTTGGTTCAGTAACTCCATCTCTGAAAATAAGTGTGTCCATTGTTAAAATGAGGCTGCCTCATTCCCTTCTTGTCATGGTCATAATAGGATCATGCAAAGTTCACTCATATATGCCATTGTTATTTGGTTTCTATGTAATAGGAGAACAGCGATGATGTTGGCAGCGACGACGAGTCATTCCACACAAAGGCCCATCATGTCCTGAGGAAGCTGGAGGTTGGCAAATACGATGCCAGCATCCTTAGAGTCCACAAGCGGTGCCCCTTCTGCACTAGGTCGATCTGCACCGACTTCAACAACCTGCTAATGCGCGCTGAAACACTAGGATCCTCCCACACTAAGGTGGGACATACCGTCAATGTGCATGCCTTCCAGGCTAAGCACAAGGCGCATGGGATACACCTGCGTTGCGTAAACAACCTGGCCATCGAGAGGGGTGAAATCCCGGCTCCCAAGCCCAAGCCACCAAATATCAAAGGCCTCGGCAGCATGAAGTATCAGAAGCGGCAGTGGGAGGAAGCAGAAGAGGCGAGGAGGGGTGACTGATTGTGTGTTCTATGATGTGGTGTGATGTAGGGTTATAGGGTCTCACTTATATATGGGCACATATATATGTGTAATTATATCCTACTCTTGTTCCCTAATATAAAGGGTACCCAATTATATATATGGTAGTTTACTACCAAATTGGGCGAAAGCAATGAATGAGTTCAGCGAGTGAGACAGAAAGTGTTGATCTGATTTGTTTCCAGAAAGAGAGACACTAGATGTTAGCCAGAGAGACAAGAGAGATAAAAGGTGCTCTGATTTGTTTCCAGAAGAAGAGAGACATACCCCTATCGACGGCAAGGAACCAGGTCCCAGCCCAACGCGCAACCAAATGGGCCGGTCCCACACATTAGCAGAACGGTCAATGCAATTGACCCGTCGGGAACAGACGATTCTAGAGTTCGTGAGAGTTTAAGACCAGAGCTTGGGCAAAATAGAGGCAAAGTTGATAGACTGCAGAAAACTGGGGACAATTACTCCTCAGTTTTCAAGTCGCATGCAGCAAAGAATACTCCAACTCAATGCAAAGGAATCATGCGCAATGTAGGCCAATCAATGCATTTGTGGTATTAATGGATAGCAGCTGCATGATTTTTCCTGTCACAACACATAGTGTAGTTAGTGAGGGCATTCACTACGCATTTGTGAGGACTCTAGAAAGTTCCCAGCTGTGGTGGTAATTTTGCAACTTATTTTCGATAACCTAGCTTTCATTTAGTTGGACATAACCCTAGTTTGAAGAGTCTTATAAACTCCTACTAGTTGGAAAATTGTTTTCATAACAAAAAATTATCACTTTGGGTGCTTGAGTTTTTTCATCTACATACATGGTGTAAAATTGTGTGCGAGACAAGTAATTAATCACCATCTCCCTTAATAACCAACCATCCTATATATGATGTATACTTGGAGTAAAATTTACAGTGCCTTATATTCTAGCTGCTTCACAACTAAAACACACACGCATGTTTTACACCAATAATTAAAAAGGAAAATGAACTTCAATTCTTATATATATGTAAAACACACTTCTAAACTCTAGTTGGCAACGTTGTTTATGATGAGAAGATACACAACTTTTCCAAAGTTTGGGCACATTTGATGGTTGAGTTTTTGCAATTAATCTTCATGCACTTGGGGTGAAAAGCTAATTACCTAGCCCATAGAAGATATAGTCCTTGCTTGTTTGTGAAGAAATTTTTTCAGTGCCACCTTATATTGCAAGTGAGAGCATTTCTCCGGGAAACCATGGGTGACATAACAAGACTATATGCGCAGGATTTTAGGTGAACAAGTTTGTAGAATTTTAGCCACCAGAAATTAGTAGTAATAGCAACAAACAAGAGGACCCCATTTTTATTGAGAGATTTTATGATTTATCAAACTATATATACATCAATTAACTATATATATATTTGTTGTATATATATAGTTGGTCCAATAACGGTCCAAATTAATTGGGTTAGTTTGGGCCAATAGCTAATGTCGTGATTCGTCAACAGATCTGCCATAGGGGTAGGTGTATGGCGGTTTGTGGAAGGGGGTGAACACGGCGGAGCGATCCGGGATGGTGGTAGCAGGATTTTACCTAGCTTCAGATCCCGCAACGGTGGTGAGACCCTACGTGCTGCTATAATTCACTATATGGCAACAAGTGCTCGGTTACAATGATGAGGTTGGCTGTTTCGCTATGCGATTGGCCGTATGTCTAAGCTATGTCTCAAGGGCTTCTCCACGCCGGCTTATAAAGGCGCCTGGAGTGGGCTACACGATGGTACCAGAGCAGATACAACTTGGAGTCCTAGACTAAGTCCTATGCGTGTACTACAAGGCAACCCGTCATGGGCCTGTCTGCGGATCCGCCATGAGCTCCTGCGTCCAATACCGCCATGGTTTCTCCAGCAACTGGGCCGCCCGGTAGGCAATCTGCCATACCACCCTAATGGGCCACCCTGGCTTGCTGGTTTAGGACTACGTCGCTGGTATACCTATTTGGTATATCCCCAACAGTAGCCCCCATGGAACTTCAAGATTGCCATCTCCATCCGCCATGCCTTGTTTTTGGTGAAGTCCATCCACCATAACTCATCTTTTTTTCTGCGTCTGGATGGCGGTTCTTGATGTTCCTCTTCTCCATCTCTTAATCCGCCGTGGATAGCGGATTATGCGACATAGTTTCAATTCAGCGAGATTTCCGGGATCCGTTGGATCATACCATAGAAATCCACCATAATTTTTGGCACGTAGTTCCTTCTAGGGCAAGATTCACAGCACACGCACTTTTTAACAAAAGTTACTATTTTACCCCTAGACACATGTCACCGATCTAGGGTTTCCGTGATAAAGATGAACGGTTCTGATGGCGGGCATGAATCTCGAGGCCCGGGGCCTATATATACCCTGGCCGCTCACCCCCGGCCAGTTCACACTTCATTCACCCCTGCGTACTCTCTCTCCTCAGTGCCTCTGCGAGAGCTCCGCGATCTCCAACGAGCCGTCGCCCGGATTTCTTCGCTGCCGGTCATTTTCCCGCCACAAGCTGGCTTCATCTACATCTTCTTCTTTCGAGGTCTTGGAAATCATTTCTCCCACACCCCTAGCCACCATGGATCCAGAATCACCTCATCAGGCCACAACGTCTGAAGCTGCTGAGAGTTCAGCAAGGTCATCTGACACTGAATCCGCTATGCCCGAGACTTCGGGAGGTAGCTGGGATCCCTGCAACCTAGATGAAGGAGACCTGTCCTCTTTGGAGCTAGAGGAACGGATAGCGGCCAAGGAGGTCTCGAGATGGCGAGCGGATCCTGGTGCAGCCATGCCCGCCCCTTCAGATGGAGAGATCGTGATGCTTAAGTCTCACATCGACCGAGGCTTCAGCCTTCCACCATCCTACTTCTTAAAGGGCGTACTTCGGCATTACAGGTTACAACTACACCACATGGCCCCGAATAGCTTCACAATCATAGCGGGATTTGTCACACTGTGCAAAGGATATCTGGGTATCTACCCATGTGGAGACTTATTCTGCTTATATTTCAATATCTGCCATAACCGGGATGCAAATGGAGACCTTCGCAACTGCGGATCAGTCTCATTTGTTCCTCGTAGTGGGAAATCATATCCTTATATCAAACCGCATGATTCTGCAAAGGGATGGCAGGGATCTTTCTTCTATCAGGCTGACCAGGCCCCTCCTGAAAGGAAGTACGGCCTATGGTCTTTTGTTGATGGTCCCGCCGAGGAGCAGGATAGCTGGGGCGTTATGGACGATTTTACCATGGACGACGAATGCCAACTCTGCTCACGATGAATTTCCAAACTTGTGTTTTTTGGACTGATAGGTGCAGACACCATCCATTGCTGGATCTCACGGCGGATTCAGCCTCTTCAATATCGCCTAGCTCTGATGTGCGAGTATAGCGGAATCGACAACCCTTAGCGCTATTCCAAGGAGGAACTATCTTCTGAAGAGATCGAGCGCCGAATCCGCAACATCATCAAGGTGGGACGAGATGAGAAGTTGGAGCTGAAGATTCCCATGTATGAGAACGGCAATTGTCCAGAGGTGAGTGCCTTCCTATTCTGCTATAATCATTATTTTCTTTGACTAATTTGCATTTTTCTGCAGCTTTCCTCCCTTCCACCTTCCGAGTTGAGCCGTCTTGTCCGCTATCCCCAAACGAAGGAACTCACCGATGATGAGGATGAGACATCCTCATCTCCAAGAAGACAGAAGGTGGTGGAAGAGGGGAATACGGTGGAGGAGCCCGTGGCAACAGTGCACCGTGGTGCTCGCGGCTCGGGCGGGCGTGTACGCGGATTAGGCAAGAGAGTTATCTCCCACCATCTGTCCCTAGCACTGCGCGGCCACCTAGAGACCGTTCCTGAGCATTCCGCTACTATCAAGCTGCCAGAACGGAAGTAAGGAAGATATTCTTTCGATTTCACACCATCTCTAATTTTACTTGTTCTGATCTGTGACTTTCCGCATAGGAGAAGGAAAATTGCTGGCCAAAAACCTCCGAAGACCAAACCATCTCCTGCATTTGTTCCTCCTACTCCCGATGCCCCTGCCCGCCCAGCTGGTCCTTCCGCTTCTGCCCAAAAGGCTAGCAAGATGGCAGATGTATTGACAAAGGATGCCAGGACCTCCTCCAATCCTGCTAAGGGCCCAAAGAAGGTAAGTTTTGGCGAAAAGGCAGTCGAGATAGGCGCGGGAGTTGGAGAGGCTTCCAAGTGGAAAAAGAAGGCAGATGCTCTTTTCCGTCTTGATTGCCTGCAGGAGGAGGCCAGCAACCATGTGTCAACCGCTATGTCGTCTTTTGTTCAGAGAACCAGTATCGTGAAAGAGGTATGTACTCCCAGTAGCCCCCGAGCAACATGGCGGATTTTCGTAGATAATCCGGTATGGTGCTCTAAGAGAAACTACTTTTAGATTTTGCATAATACAGCCCCCGAGTGCCACCATATTCCGTGGTGCTCCTAGAGAACTTAAATTTTGCACTGAGTAGCCCCCGAGCATTATGGCGGATAACTGTCCGGCATAAAGCTCTAAGAAAACTAAAAAATAATCATGAGTAGCCCCCAAGCATTATGGCGGATTACTGTCCGGCATAAAGCTCTAAGAGTGACTAACACATAATATCGCTTTATCAGAATTATAAGAAAGTGGTGGAGGACCTGGTCCAAGTCGTCAGCTCGCAGGAGAAGGAGCTGGCGGAAAAGAGCATGCTTGTGGCGGACTTGCAGAATCAGATCGAGAATAGCAGTAATTTTCTTTTGTCCTTGACAAGTGTAAGTACCTTCGTGCTAGCCGATCAATACTTTGCTATTATTTTTGCCATGCAGATGCTGCTAAGCTGAAGTCCACACTCGAGGGGGTGGAAAAGGGCCACGCTATCGCGATGGAGGGGTTGCAGCAGCAGCTCCAAAAATCTTTGGCCTCGAATACCCTCCTCGAAGAGAAGCTCAAGGACCAGGAACACCAGAACCGCCAGAAGCAAAAGGATATAGAGGATCTCCGTAAAGCCGCCTCCGAATTTAAAGAATGGCAAGATGGCTTCAACGAGGTCCTCGATCATTTCCAGAAGACTCTGCTAGGTATCGATGGCTCTCCATACTGTGTAGTTTGTAATAATATGCTATGTAGAATATGACGCCTTGTTTGTTTCCGCTATGCAGTGACCCTGGAGCAAGGCGAGTTGGATTCCGCCACAGGCTTATGCATGGCCACCGACGCGGCAAAGAAGGAGCTGGCTGGCCTTCTTAACCCTGGTCGTCAGGCGTGCGGGAGTCTGTAGATAGGGGGTTCAGCTGGCCTTTCTGCCATAGGGCTCACCAAGAATCTGCTGCTCATGCCTGGGCTAGTGGCGGACTGGAAGTAGTCTTCCACGTGGGGTGGTGCCAGAACTGCCTTGACTTTGGCAAAGGCCCACTACACCGAGCTGGACCTGGACTTGATCACCTCCGGCATCCCGGAGAGCGGCGAGGACGGAGCACCGGTGGACGAGGCCGACATCTGGCAGAGTGTCGTAGGAAATGATCAGCTTTGTGCCTTGGGCACTCAGCTGAACGTATACTATGAGGCATATGATCTGCCGGGGTCTCCAAGCCAGGCTTCAGCGTCGGTCTCTGCAGCCACTGCTGGTGCTGATGGCGGTGATGACGTGTCCTCTGCTGTTCCGCCATCTTAGGTTATACCCTACAATGTGGCAGGAAGAAAACAGTGCATCAATTCGCCCCTGAGTGGGTCTGTAAGTTTAAACTTTAAACTGCGTGTATGCTTGTACTATGCCTGATCTGCCCGTGGCAGATCAGAGAATGCTTTTGAACTTATGGCACAGTTTTATCAAGTCTTTAAGTGGTTTATGTGTGAAAAAACTGCCAGGCCTATTTTTATGCAACTTGCAGAAGTTTGACATGCTCAAAAAACAACACTTTGAAAAAAAAAATCTCACGTAGGATTATGCAATCCGCCATCCGGCTCTTTGTGCTTGACTTTTCGTGAGATGGCGGAATCTTCGCACGAACAATCTGCTAGGGTGACGATACTTAATAGCAACCTTCCAAAACCCTTAGCAGATAGTAGCTTAGATCGTCAAAAAGTCACTACTCGGGAATCCACACAAAGAACGTCAGATGGAGATTAAAACATAAATATGCTACGCGGACCGCTTATGGCGGATTTAAAAAGACACAAGTGCAAAGCACAATTGCGCAAAGGTTCCACACGATCTAAATGAACAATAAAGGAGGTAAAGGACTCAGAAAAATCAAGAGTGAACTAGATGCTTTATTTCATTGATCATATAGAGGTGCCTATTACATAGCCTAGGTAAGTGCTAAGTGTAGAAAGGATGTAGCTGTGCGATGTTCCAAGGACGATCTATTTCATCGTAGATATCGTCAGGGTCTCTTCGTTTGTGCTTCTTACTAGGTTGCTTATCTAGCTTGCGAGTATCAACGAGGTGGTAGGAACCATTTAGTAGAGCTTTGCTGATGACGAAGGGTCCTTCCCAAGGCGGGGATAGCTTATGCGACTTCTGCTGTTTGAGGCGTAGCACCAGGTCCCCTTCTTTGAACGAGCATTTACGAACTCGGCGGCTGTGATAGCGGCAGAGGTTCTGCTAGTAGATGGTGGATCTCTGGGCTGCTAGGTCTCATTCCTCTTCCAACAGATCCACAGATAGTTGTCTGGACGCTTCCGCATCTTCTTCCTCATAGCAAAGTTTTAAAAACCAAACCGGTTCGGTGGTTCGACCAGAAAAAACCTGAACCGACGCCCTCACCGGTTTTTTAAGAGTCACTGGTCCAACTAACAAAATACCAAAAAAATTGCATAAAAATAATGTTTTTTCATGAGGATATGATCCTAAAATCTAGAACCTTGCTCCATATACCCTGCATAAGGCTTAATACCACCTATAGTACACTTAGTTTGTGATATACTATGAAAGTAAACACAGAATATGTGATTTGATGCTAATTTTTTTTAATTAACTTAATTATTTATACAATTTGATGGTTTTTTGTCGCTATTGAACCTGTTGAGCCACTGATTGGACCAGTGAACCAGTAAGCCAGTCACCTCACCGGTTCACTCGCCGGTCTGGTTTTTTAAAACTATGCCTCGTAGCCCTCGACTCTTGGAGAATCGTACTGTACATCGCTTGGCAAAATTGCCTCTACTCCGTAGACTAAGAAGAAAGGGGTGAGGCCTATTGATCTGTTTGGCGTGGTCCATAGACTCCATAGCACAGATGACAACTCTTCTGCCCAGGCTCATGCTGCTCTATGTAGCGGTGGTTCTAGGCGTGGCTTGATCCCTGACATGATTAGTCTGTTGGTCCTCTCAACTTGGCCATTGGACTGTGGATGCGGCCCAGATGCAAGGTCAAGGCGGATTCCGTTGTGATGGCAGTATTCTTCAACTTCTCCCTGAGACAAGTTAGTGCCATTGTCGGTGATGATGCTATGTGGGATGCAAAATCTAACCACAATGTCCTTGACAGATTTTAGGGCGGTTTTGCCGTCAAGCTTTCTGATGGGCTTAGCTTCCATCCACTTCGTAAATTTGTCTACCGCTACCAAGAGGTGCGTAAATCCCGAAGGTGCTATTTTTAGCGGACCCACCATGTCCAGCCCCCAGACCACGAAAGGCCAAGTTATAGGTATAGTGTGCAGTGCTGTGGCGGGCATGTGGGTTTGCTTGGAGTACATCTGGCAGCCTTGGCAGAGCTCCATGATACGGTCTGCATCTGCCTTGGCTGTTGGCCAGTAAAACCCATGGCGGAATGCCTTGGCTACTAGGGATCTGGCGGCGGCATGATGCCCACATTCGCCTTCATGGATCTCCCATAGTATTTTGATTCCGTCCACTTGGGATAAGCACTTCATGAATACTCCCGAGGTACTTCGTTTGTAGAGCTGGCCATCGATGATGGTGTACGCTTTTGCTCTACGCTCGATTTGTCTCTTTTGGACTTCATCTTCGGGTAGTTTCTTGTTCGTCAGATACTCCAGGTAGGGCTCTGCCCATGGTGGGTTGCTAGGCAAAACCGCCATAACGGGGGAGCTTGCTAGTTCCGGATTTTCTGGATCCACCATCTTGACTGATGGTATGTGCAGATGCTCGAGGAATACACCTGGCGGGACTGCCTTGCGGCTAGACCCTAGCTTGGACAGGGTGTCGGCTGCCATGTTATCCTCTCGCCGTACGTGCTTTATTTCATAGCCGAGGAAACTTTTGGCCATCTCGTCCACTTTGTCTCTGTAAGCCACCATGACTTCGTTCCAAGATTTGTATGTGCCAGCCACCTGCTGAGCGACAAGGTCAGAATCACCACAACACATAATGTGTTGTACGCCAATCTCCTTTCCGACGCGCAGCCCGTGCTGTAGCACTTCATACTCCTCGATGTTGTTGGTGGTGGGGAAGTGGATCTAGAGAACGTAGCTGAGCTCATCTCCCTTAGGAGATTTGAGTGTCACTCAAGCCCCCGAGCCGTGTAGCAGCTTTGAGCCATCAAAGTGCATCACCCAATGCTCTGGTTCTGGGACGGGCGTAGTCTCCTGTGCTTCCTTCCAATCCGCCATGAATTCCACCAAAGCCTGAGACTTGATGGTGGTGCGAGGCTTGTAGTCGATGTCGAAGGAGGCCAATTCAATGCGCCACTTTGCAACTCGTCCTATTGCATCGCTGTTGTTGGGGATATACCAAACGGGTATACCAGCGACGTAGTCCTAAACCAGCAAGCCAGGGTGGCCCATCAGGGTGGTTTGGCGGATTGCCTACCGGGTGGCCCAGTTGCTGGAGAGACCATGGCGGTACTGGACGCAGGAGCTTATGGCGGATCCGGAGACAGGCCCATGGCGGGTTGCCTTGTAGTACACGCATAGGACTTGGTCTAGGACTCCAAGTTGTATCCACTCCGGTACCATCGTGTTGCCCACGCCAGGCGCCTTTATAAGCTGGCGCGGAGGAGCCCTTGAGGCACAGCTTAGACATACGGCCAATCGCATAGCGAAACAGCCAACCTCATCATTGTAACCGAGCACTTGTTGCCATATAGTGAATTATAGCAGCACGTAGGGTCTCGCCACCGTTGCGGGATCTGAAGCTGGGTAAACTCGTGCTACCACCATCCCGGATCACTCCGTCGTGTTCACCCCCTTCCACAAACTGCCATACACCTACCCCTATGGTAGATCTGTTGACGAAACCACGATAGTTGGCGCCCACCGTGGGGCAAAACGCATCAGGAGCGCGGATCTAGGTGGGATCCGCCTTCGCAGGCATCGGCGACACCGTCGCCATCGGGCGCGTCCTCTACGATTTCGGCTTCCCTATCGTCCCAGCGGATAACCTCTGGGTGCCGGCTAGAGAAGACCCCGCTCAATTCATCATTGTTCCGATCGGAGATATCCATATCTTCATTGGAGAGACAAACCTTACCCCCGCTACGGAAACCAATTTCCAGCGGATCGGTATGGCTGAAACCCCCAAACGGACCGCTTTCGAGCTGGATACGGAGGAGGACTCATCTGATCTGGAACTTCCTAAGTTACCTAGATCGGATCTAAAAAACAACCCCACCCAGCCCGCCCTAGAGGTAGAGGAAGTGGTGGAAGACCGCTGTGAATCCGCCATGAGCAATCTGGTGTTAGAAACACCGCGGTATTGCCTTGTTGCTTTCACAGGTATCACTTCGGGATCTACCTCCAATGGAGAAGATAGCCCAGGTGAATCCATTCTAGAGGCACTTAACGAAAGTGGTGAATCGGATGACTGGGATAGCAAAGGCTATGATTCTGATCACTATGACGCCGCCATGAGAAGGATCGAGGCGGAGTTAGCTCAGCAAGCACTTGAAGAACAGAGCGCAGCCGCCAAGCAGGTGTTCATGACCAACAAAGGATATGATGTTGGGCAGACAACCGGTGATCCGCCATCTCAGGTAACCCATGACAGAGATGCCGACAAAGAGCAGGGTAACCCGCCACCAGCCGCCGATCCCGCCACGGAACAGCTTCCCGAGCTCTAGGGCGGCCCCAGGCCTCTGCAACCCGCCATCCCCGAGGTGCATCACCCAGAAGACTTCACGACCCCGCTGGACAAGGTCGTCTATGGAACTCTAGCAGATCCAATCACCCCTGACTATGTCAGAGACATGAACAATCTCGAGAAGAAAAGGAGAGCAATCCTCAAAGAAGCAAAGCGACTCGAGAAGATGGGCCAACAGCTAGATGGCGACATTGCTAAAGCTCAAGACACGCTGAAGCGCGCAAGGAACATGGAGGACAAGTACGTTACTCATATCCAGAACCAAATGAACAAGGGAGGCGACCCGCAGCTAGTGCGAAACCTCGAGTTCACCATACCAACTGCAGAAACTCTGGCCAAGATGTATATCAAGAACCCGCCATATGTGGACAAGAACCGCGATGAAGTCAGGGCTACGCCCGTAGAGAACATCGTGGCCGCAAAGGAGCTATTGGAGCATAATAAAAGCCCAGCAGCCCTAGAGACGGCAGTAAAACTGATGACCAAAGCATTGGTGCAGCAGGAGAAAGCTACGTCGTCACGACGGCTTGAATCTGATCCCGTGCTATGTAGGTCCAGCACTGCCTCCAAAGCTCAGGGTACTGGCAACTATGGTATGCGCCCTGATAACAATCTCATACCGGATCCTCAGAAGTCCAAAGAAGAGAAGCTCGCAACCGGGCAGATGCCATCCCAATATCCTCCGATGACAAGCCACACGGCAAGGGTCCGCAGAGAAATCCATCACCACCTCGCAAGAACTACCCTGCCTATGGATACCAGCAAGACAACACTACTCCCCGCCATAAGACCAACATGCCACCACCAAAGTATAAGACGTTCGAAATCCCAAAGAGAGGAATCATCATACGCGACAACGATGGTAAGCGAGGACGAAGCCGTGACGCTGGACGCAGAGACGATCCGCCACGACGGGAAGCTAGTCGAGACGGCGGATCCAAGCAAAGGGAGCGATCTCGCCATGATGACGGCGCGCACCGCAGTGGCGACAAGGATAAGCATCGCTCTTCCCGCCGCCACGATGACAAAGGGCAAGGCTCCCATCGCCATGACAACGATCCATCTCCACGGAGAGCAGAGGGAAGCTGTCGTAGCTGCAGAGATCAATCGCAGGACGGCGAGAGTAAAAGATGACGTGATCCTTCACCATCCCCACCAGGCAGCCCCCATGGCAGCGGCGGTGGCGGCGGCGGACCAACAAAATCACGCAACTCTCGCAAAGATCCGCAGGATCAGAAGCCCTATGACACGCGTACCCACCTAAACGAGATTGCCAAGTCTCAAACAGCCTTCTTCCTCGGCCCAAAGTGCTTTGGACAACGGATCCGTGATGAGCCCATCCCACATGGGTTCAAAATCGAGAAAAATATCCGCCAGTACAATGGAGTCGACAGGCCTCTAACTTGGCTACAAGACTACTTCAATGCAGTGCAGTTCGCCGAGGGATCACCCAACGTTGTTGTCCGTTATCTGCCCCTGATGCTATCCGGCACAACGCGGCAGTGGATCAATGACTTGGTAGAAAATTCCATCCAAACCTGGTTTGATATGCAAACTGCGTTCACCAAAAACTTCGCGGGTACTTACAAGAGACCCCATAATATTGGTGACCTCCAAAGGTGCCGACGGGCTGACGACGAGACCTCCCGAACTTTCCTTGCACGATGGCTAGATATGAAGAACTCCTGTGAGGGAGTTACCGACGAATCCACCATCCTCGCGTTCATCGACAGTTTGGAGAGAGGCCAGCTGCTCCGCCATCGCCTATTGCAGGAAAGGAACAAAGGGAAACTAACCCTAAATTCCATGATCACAATTGCAAGCAACTACGCGGCCACCGACGATGACGCCCGCGAATCTCTGAAGGCTTCCGCCATCTAGAATACTGGAAAGCGGAACAATAGCAATAAATGGAAGAATCCGCCAGAAGAGCAGCAAACTCCGGATATGGTGGCCACAACCTTCGCCGATAAGGGTCAAAGCAACCAGCGCGGCAGAGGACGCGGTACTAGCAGTGGCCAGCCGTGGAGCTCTACAGCTCACGCTTCGGCGCCATCCGCCCCCGTGTCCTATGACGAGTACCGCGATATGCCATGCTTCGCCCATCGAGACGCTTCAGGGAAGTGCAATCACACCAACCGGAACTGTAAATTTGTCAACGACATCAAGGCGGATCAAGAAGCTGGCTACAAACGCAATCGGCGACAACGGCCTCATGGCAAAGGAAAAGCGGACAAGGATAAGGAGTCCAAGGAGGGCAGTGATATGGACGAAGACCCTGCACCCAAACCCGCCGAAAAGGCAGAGGGTGGAGCTGGCATGGGTAACCCATTCAAAAATACCAACAAAAAAGGAGCCTTTCAAACGTTCCTTGGACCCCCCCACGGCTAAGGCACAGCGAGCCGCTATGCGCTCCCTCAATGCCACCGTGCCAAAAGTTCGCCAGTACGTCTGATGGTCCAAAGTACCAGTGCACTGGAGTCGTGAAGATCACCTAGAGCACCTCCCGGATGGATATTACGCCATGGTAGTATGCCCTGTAATCCACGGCTACGAGTTTTCCAAGTGTCTAATGGATGGTGGCAGTAGCTTGAATATCATGTACGTGGCAACTTTGACAAAACTTGGCCTTACCAAGACCCAACTCTGCCATAGTGCCGTCACTTTTTATGGAGTGGTTCCTGGCCACCAAGCTAAGTCCCTCAGGTCCATCACCCTCAAGGTAGCCCTCGGTAGTGAAGAAAATTATCGAGAAGAGCCAATAACCTTTGAGGTGGTCCCGTTCAAAAGTACATACCACGTGATCTTTGGCCGCCCTGCCTTCCACAGTTTCCGTGCCAGGCCATGCTACATCTACAACCAGCTGAAGATGCTAGGACTGGATGGCATAATCACCATTTATGGCAGCTTCAAAAAGGCAAAGGAGTCCGAGGACGGAGAAGCCGCCTTCACGGAGGCAGTGTTCTTTGGCGAGGAGTTCAAGAAAATCCATGCCGCCACGGACCCTGCGGAGATGCCGGCATCCAAGCAAGAAGTTTTTGCCTCCCCGCCCACCTTCAAGCCTACAGTTGATACAAAGCAGGTGGAACTTGTCGCTGGCGATGCCGCCAAGACCACCTCGATTGGGACAAATCCGTCCCCCAAATAGGAAAGCGCGCTCATCGAGTTCCTCCATGAGAACCGGGACATCTTCGTATGGCAGCCATCTGACATGAAAAGTGTACCCAGGGAACTCGCCGAGCATGCCCTACAAATAATCCCTGGCTCTAAGCCAGTAAGACAAGCCATGAGACGCTTCGGAGATGAAAAACGCCGCGCAATAGCAAAGAAAATTTCCAAGCTACTGAAAGCAGGCTTCATCAAAGAAGTGATCCATACGAAGTGGGTGGCAAATCCTATGTTAGTTCCTAAGAAAAACACAAAGGTTCTACGCATGTGTGTAGATTACACTGGCCTGAACAAAGCGTGTCCAAAAGATCCTTTTCCCTTGCCTCGCATTGACCAAGTCATTGACTCGACGGCGGGATCGGAGCTACTATGTTTCTTAGATGCCTACTCAGGATACCACCAGATCAAGATGAAGGAGTCTGATTAGCTTGCTACGTCGTTCGTAACACCTTATGGCACATATTGCTATGTCACAATGCCGTTCGGTCTAAAAAATGCAGGAGCAACATATCAGCGCACCATGCAGAAGTGCCTAGCGGATCAAATCGGACGTAACATCAACGCATATGTGGACGACATCGCCGTTATGTCCAAAAAGCAAGATGGCCTTATAGTGGATTTGCAAGAGACCTTTGACAATCTAAGGAAGTACAACATGATGCTCAACCCCACGAAGTGCGTCTTCGGGGTACTAGCTGGACAACTTCTGGGATTCATGATCTCCCACCGCGGAATCGAGGTCAACCCGGAGAAGATTAAGGCAATCCTCGACATCTCCTGGCCTAATGACTTAAAGGACATACAGTGACTCACAGGCTGCATGGCAGCAGTGAGCAGCTTCATCAGTCGTCTTGGCGAGAAGGCTTTGCCACTCTACAAGCTGATGAAGAAATCAAACGAATTCGTCTGGACCGACGAGGCAGATGTTGCGCTTAAGGATTTGAAGAGTGTGCTATCCACTGCACCAGTCCTAGCAGCCCCCGAAGACCAAGAACCCATGTTATTATACATGGCGGCAACCAACAGGGTCGTCAGCATCATCATCGTGGTAGAATGTAAGGAAGAAGCACAAGAGTACGGCGTACAGCGACCAGTCTACTATGTCAGCGAGGTCCTGACGGAATCCAAGCAGCGCTACCCTCACTACCAAAAGTTAGCATATGGAGTTTTCCTAGCTTCTCGTAAGTTACGGCATTACTTCTATGACCATAAGATCACAGTGGTTAGCAAGGCTCCACTGAAGGACATCATCAACAACAGCGACGCAACAGGATGAGTTGCAAAGTGGGGCATTGAACTGGCCTCATTTGACATTGACTACAAGCCTCGCACCGCCATCAAGTCTCAGGCTTTTGCGGAATTTATGGTGGATTGGAAGGAAGCGCAGGAGACTACACCCATCCCAGAACCAGAGCATTGGGTGATGCACTTTGATGGTTCAAAGCTGCTACACGGCTCGGGGGCTGGAGTGACACTCAAATCTCCCAAAGGAGATGATCTCAGCTACGTTCTCCATATTCACTTCCCCACCACCAACAACATCGCGGAGTATGAAGCGCTACTGCACGGGCTACGCGTCACAAAGGAGATCGGCGTACAACACATTATGTGTTGTGGAGATTCTGACCTTGTCGCTCAGCAGGTGGCTGGCACATACAAAGCTTGGAACGAAGTTATGGCGGCTTACAGAGACGAGGTGGATGAGATGGCCAAAAGTTTCCTCGGCTATGATATAAAGCACGTACGACGAGAAGATAACATGGCGGCCGACACCTTGTCCAAGTTAGGATCTAGTCGCAAGGCAGTTCCGCCAGCCGTATTCCTCGAGCATCTGCACATACCATCAGTCAAGATGGTGGACCTAGAGAATCCGGAACTAGCAAGCTCCCCTGTTATGGCGGTTTTGCCCAGCAACCCGCCATGGGCAGAGCCTTACCTGGAGTATCTGACGAACAAGAAGCTACCCGAAGACGAAGTCCAAAAGAGACAAATCGAGCGTAGAGCAAAAGTGTACACCATCATAGATGGCCAGCTCTACTAGCGAAGCACCTCGGGAGTCTTCATGAAGTGCATATCCCAAGTGGACGGAATTGAAATACTAAGGGAGATCCATGAAGGCGAATGTGGGCATCATGCCGCCGCCAGATCCCTAGTAGCTAAGGCATTCCGCCATGGATTTTACTGGCCAACAGCCAAGGCAGATGCAGACCGTATCGTGGAGCTCTGCCAAGGTTGCCAGATGTACTCCAAGCAAACCCACATGCCCACCACAGCACTGCATACGATCCCTATAACCTGGCCTTTTGCGGTCTGGGGGCTGGACATGGTGGGTCCGCTAAAAACAGCACCTTCGGGATTTACGCACCTCCTGGTAGCGGTAGACAAATTCACGAAGTGGGTGGAAGCTAAGCCCATCAGAAAACTTGATGGCAAAACCATCCTAAAATTCATCAAGGACATTGTGGTCAGATTCGGCATCCCACATAGCATCATCACCGAAAATGGCACTAACTTGTCTTAGGGAGAAGTTGAAGAGTACTGCCATCACAATGGAATCCGCCTTGACCTGGCATCTGTGGCGCATCCACAGTCCAATGGCCAAGTTGAGCGGACCAACGGACTAATCATGTCAGGGATCAAGCCACGCCTAGAAGCACCGCTACATAGAGCAGCTGGAGCCTGGGCAGAAGAGTTGCCATCTGTGTTATGGAGTCTACGGACCACGCCAAATAGATCAACTGGCCTCACCCCTTTCTTCTTAGTCTATGGATCCGAGGCAATCTTGCCAAGTGATGTCTAGTACGATTCCCCGAGAGTCGAGGCCTACGAGGAGGAAGATGCAGAAACATCCAGACAACTATCCGTGGACCTGTTGGAAGAAGATCGAGACCTAGCAGCCCAGAGATCTGCCATCTACCAGCAGAATCTCCGCCGCTACCACAGTCGCCGAGTTCGCAAACGCTCGTTCAAAGAGGGGGACCTGGTGCTATGCCTCAAACAGCAGAGGTCCCACAAGCTATCCCCGCCTTGGGAAGGACCCTTCATCATCAGCAAAGCTCTACTGAATGGTTCCTACTACCTCGTTGATATTCGCGAGCTAGATAAGCGACCCAGTAAGAAGTGCAAACGAAGAGACCCTGACGATATCTACGATGAAATAGATCGTCCATGGAACATCGCACAGCTACGTCCTTTCTACACTTAGCACTTATCTAGCAATGTAATAGGCACCTCTATATGATCAATGAAATAAAGCATTTGGTTTACTCTTGATTTTTTCTGAGTCTTTTAACTCCTTTATTGTTCATTTAGATCGTATGGAACCTTTGCGCAATTGTGCTTTGCACTTGCGTCTTTTTAAATCCGCCATAACGGTCCACGTACCATATTTATGTTTTGATCTCCATCTGGTGTTCTTTGTGTGGATTCCTGAGTAGTGACTTTTTGACGATCTAAGCCGCCATCTGCTAAGGGTTTTGGATAGTTGCTATCAAGTATTGTCGCCCTAGCGGATTGTTCGTGCGAAGATTTCACCATCTCACGAAAAGTCTAGCACAAAGAGCCAGATGGCGGATCGCATAATCCTACGCGAGATTTTTTTCAAAGTGTTTTTTTTTAGCATGTCAAACAACTGCAAGTTGCATAAAAATAGGCCTGGCAGTTTTTTCGCACATAAAACCACTTAATAAAAACCGTGCCACAAGTTCAAAAGCATTCACTGATCTGCCACAAGCAGATCAGGCACAGTGCAGAGCATACACACATTTTAATAAGTTTAACTTACAGACCCACTCAGGGGCCGAATTGATGCAATTGTTTTTCTCCTGCCACATTGCAGGGTATAGCTTAAATGGCTGGCGGAACTCCAGAGGACACTTCATCACCGCCATCAGCGCCAGTAGTGGCTGCAGAGACCGACACCGAAGCTTGGCTCGGAGACCCCGGCAGATCGTATGCCTCGTAGTATACGTTCATCTGGGTGCCCAGGGCACACAGCTGATCATATCCCAGCACACTCTGCTGGATGGCAGCCTCGTCCACCGGCGCTCCGTCCTCGCCACTCTCTGGGATGCCGGAGGTGATCAAGTCCAGGTCTAGCTCGGGGTAGTGGGCCTTTGCCAAGGTTAAGGCAGTTCTGGCACCATCCCGAGCGGAAGACTGCTTCCAGTCTGCTACCAGCCCAGGCACGAGCAGTAGCTTCTTGGTGAGCCCTATGGTGGAAAGGCTAGCAGAGCCCGCTATCTGCAGACTCCTGCATGCCTGACGTCCAGCGTTGAGAAGGCCATCCAGCTCCTTTGCTGCGTCAGTGGCCATGCGTAAGCCTGCGGTGGAATCCACTTCGCCTTGATCCAGGGTCGCTACATAGCGGAAACAAACAAGGTGTCACATTTGGCATAACGTATTATTACAAACTACGCAGTATGGAGAGCCATTGATACCTAGCAAGGTCTTCTGGAAGTGATCGAGGAGCTCGTTAAAGCCATCTCGCCGATGTTCAAATTTGGCGGCGGCTTTGCGGAGATCCTCTATCTCCTTGTCCTTCTTCAGTTTCTGGCATTCCTAGTCCTTCAGCTGCTCTTTGAGGAGGGTATTCGAGGCCAATGATTTTTGGAGCTACTGCTGTAGCCCCTCCATCACAATAGCGTGGCCCTTTTCTACCCCCTCAAGTGTCGACTTAAGCTTGGAAGCATCTGCATGGTGGAAGTGTAAGCATAGTATTGATCGGGCAGCATAAAGGTACTTAAACTTGTCCAAGACAAAAGAAAATTACCGCTGTTCTCGAGCTGCTGCCGCAAGTCCGCCACAAGAGCGCTTTTTTCCGCCAGCTCCTTCTCTTGTGAGCTGACAACCTGGACCAAGTCCTCCACAACTTTCTTGTAATTCTGGCAAAACAATATGAAGTGTTAGTCACTCTTAGAGCTTTATGCCGGATAGCCATCCGCCATAACGCTCGGGGGCTATGATTTTTTAGTCACTCTTAGAGCTTTATGCCGGATAGATATCCGCCATAACGCTCGAGGGCTACTCACAATGATTTTTTAGTCATTCTTAGAGCTTTATGCCGGATAGATATTCGCCATAACACTCGGGGGCTACTCATACTGATTTTCTAGTCTTCTTAAGAGCTTTATGCCGGATAGTTATCCGCCATAATGCTCGGGGGCTACTCAGTGCAAAATTTAAGTTCTCTACAGAGCACCATGCAATATGACGACATTCGGAGGCTATACTATGCAAAAATTTAAAGTAGTTTCTCTTAGAGCTCCATAGCGGATCATCTATGAAAATCCGCCACGGCGCTCGGGGGCTACTGGGAGTACATACCTCTTTCACAATGCTGGTTCTCTGAACAAACGATGACATGGTGGTTGACACATGGTTACTGGCCTCCTCCTGCAAGTGGTCAAGACAGAAAAGAGCTTCTGCTTTCTTTTTCCACTTTGAGGCCTCCCCAGCTCCTGCGCCCATCTCGGCTGTTTTCCCGCAGAAGCTCACCTTCTTTGCGCTTTTAGCAGGATGGGTGGAGGGCCCAGCATCCTTTGCCGAGGCATCCTCCATCTTGCTAGCCCTTTGGGCAGAAGTGGAAGGTCCGGTTAGGCGGACAGGAGCATCAGGTGTACGTGGAACAGCGGCAAGGGATGGTTTGGTCCTTGGAGGCTTTTGGCCAGCAACTTTCCTTCTCCTATGCGCAAAGTCAATGTCACAGATCAGAACAAGTCAAGTTATAGATGGTATGAAATCAAAAAATGATATCTTCCTTACTTCTGCTCTAGCAGGTTGATAGTGGCGGAGTGCTCGGGCACGGTGTCCAAGTGGCCACGCGGAGCACGGGACGGATGGCGGGAGATAACTCTCTTGCCTAATCCTCATACACGCCCACCCACACCACGAACACCACGGGGTACAGTTGCCGAGGGCTCATCCGCCATAGTCTCCTCTTTCGCCATCCTCTGTCTTTTTAGAGATGAGGATGTTTCGTCCTCATCGTCGGTAAGCTCCTTCGTCCGGGGATAACGGACTAGACGGCTCAGCTCGGAAGGCGGAAGGGAGGAAAGCTGTAGAAAGATGCAAAGTTATTCAAAGATAAATAACGGTTATGGCGGAGCAGGAAGGCACTCACCTCTGGACAGTTGCCGTTCTCATACATGGGGATCTTTAGCCTCAATGGCTCATCTCGTCCCACCTTGATGATGTTGCGAATTCGGTTCTCGATCTCCTCGGCAGATAGTTCCTCCTTGGAATAGCGTTGAGGATCGTCAATCTCGCTATACTCGCACATCAGAGCTGGGCAACTTTGAAGAGGCTGAATCCGCCATGAGATCCAGCATTGGATGGTGTCAGCACCTATCAGTCCAGAAAACACAAGTTTTGAAATCCGTCGTGAGCATAGTTGGCTTTCGTCGTCCATGGTAAAATTGTCCATGACGCCCTAGCTATCCTGCTCCTCGGCGGAGCCATCAACAAAAGACCGCAGGCCGTACTTCCTTTCAGGAGGAACCTGGTCAGCCTGATAGAAGAAAGATCCCCGCCATCCCTTTGTAGAATCATGTGGGGTAATATAATGGTATGATTTCCCACTCCGAGGAACAAATGAGACCAATCCGCAATTGTGAGGATCTCCATTCGCATCCTGGTTGTGGCGGATGTTAAAATACAAGCGGAATAAGTCTCCACGTGGGTTGATACCCAGATATCCCTTGCATAGCGCGACGAATCCCACTATGACTGTGAAGCTATTTGGTGCGATATGGTGTAGCTGTAACCTGTAATGCCGGAGTACGCCCTTCAAGAAGTAGGATGGCGGAAGGTTGAAGCCTCGGTCGATGTGAGACTTCAGCATAACGATCTCTCCATCAGAAGGGGCTGGTATTGCTGCACCAGGATCAACCCGCCATCTGGAAATCTCCTTGGCTGCTATCCGTCCTTCCTGCTCCAATGAAGATAGAGTTCCCTCGTCTAGATTGCAGGGATCCCAGCTACCTCCCGAGGTCTCGGGTATGGCGGACTCTGTGTCAGATGACCGCGTTGAGCTTTCAGCAGCTTTAGACTTTGAGGCTTGATGAGGCGATTCTGGTTCCATGGCGGCTAGAGGGGTGGCGGAAATGACCTCCAAGATCTCGAGCGAAGAAGAGGAAGACGATGCCAGTTTGTGGCGGAAAAAGCCACCGGCGGCGAGGAAATCCTGCGGTGGCTCATCGGAGATGACGGAGCTCTCGTGCAGGTGCTGAGGAGAGAGAGAGCGAGGGGGTGAATGAGGTGTGACCGGCCGGGGGTGAGAGGCCGGGGTATATATAGGCCCCGGACCTCGAGATTCGTGCCCGCCATCACAACCGCTCATCCTGATCGCAGAAACCCTAATCCAGCGACACGTGTCTAGGGGTAAAAAAGTAACTTCAGTAAAATAGTGCATGCGCTGAGAATCTTGCCCTAGAAGGAAATACGTGCCGAAATTTATGGCGGATTTCTATGGTATGATCCAACGGATCCCGGAAATCTCGCTAAGTTCAAAACTACGTCGCTTGATGCGCTATTTACGGTGGATTTATAGATGGAGAAAACAGGAACATCAAGAACCGCCATCCAGACGTAGAACAGAAGATGAGCTATGGCGGATAGACTTCGCCAAAGACGAGGCATGGCGGATGGAGATGGCGATCTTGAAGTTCCCTGGGGGCTACTGTTGGGGATATACCAAATGGGTATACCAGCGACGTAGTCCTAAACCAGCAAGCCAGGGTGGCCCATCAGGGTGGTATGGCGGATTGCCTACCGAGCGGCCCAGTTGCTAGAGAGACCATGGCGCTACTAGACGCAGGAGCTTATGGCGGATCCGGAGACAGGCCCATGGCGGGTTGCCTTGTAGTACACGCATAGGACTTAGCCTAGGACTCCAAGTTGTATCCGCTCCGGTACCGTCATGTTGCCCACGCTAGGCGCCTTTATAAGCCGGCGTGGAGGAGCCCTTGAGGCACAGCTTAGACATACGGCCAATCGCATAGCGAAACAGCCAACCTCATCATTGTAACCGAGCACTTGTTGCCATATATTGAATTATGGCAGCACGTAGGGTCTCGCCACCATTGCAGGATCTGAAGCTGGGTAAACTCGTGCTACCACCGTCCCGGATCGCTCCGCCATGTTCACCCCCTTCCACAAACCGCCATACACCTACCCCTATGGCAGATCTGTTGACGAAACCATGACAGCTATTGTTGATGATGTCCTTCAGTGGAGCCTTGCTCACCACTGTGATCATATGGTCATAGAAGTAATGCCGTAACTTACGAGAAGCTAGGAAAAACTCCATATGCCAACTTTTGGTAGTGAGGGTAGCGCTGCTTGGATTCCATCAGGACCTTGCTGACATAGTAGACCGGTCGCTATACGTCATATTCCTGCGCTTCTTCCTTTCGTTCTACCATGATAACAATGCTGACAACCCTGTTGGTAGCCGCCATGTATAGTAACATGGGCTCCTGGTCTTCGGGAGCTGCTAGGACTGGTGCAGTGGATAGCACTCTCTTCAGATCCTTAAGCGCAACGTCTGCCTCGTTGGTCCAGACGAATTCGTCTGATTTCTTCATCAGCTTGTAGAGTGGCAAAGCCTTCTCGCCAAGACGACTGATGAATCTGCTCACTGCTGCCACGCAGCCTGTGAGTCGTTGTACATCCTTCAAGTCATTAGGCCAGGAGATGTCGAGGATTGCCTTGATCTTCTCCAGGTTAACCTCAATTCCATGGTGGGAGATGATGAATCCCAGGAGTTGTCCAGCTGGTACCCCGAAGACGCACTTCTTGGGGTTGAGCATCATGTTGTACTTCCTTAGATTGTTGAAGGTCTCTTGCAAATCCGCTATAAGGTCGTCCTGCTTCTTGGACATGATGGCGATGTCGTCCACATATGCGTGGATATTGCATCCGATTTGATCCGCCATGCACTTTTGCATGGTGCACTGGTACGTTGGTCCTGCGTTCTTTAGACCGAATGGCATTGTTACATAGAAATATGTGCCATAAGGTGTTACAAACAAGGTGGCGATCTGATCGGACTCCTTCATCTTGATCTGGTGGTAACCTGAGTAGGCATCTAAGAAACATTGCAGCTCCGATCCTGCCATCGAGTCAATGACTTGGTCAATGCGCGGCAAGGGAAAAGGGTCTTTGGGACACGCTTTGTTCAGGCCAGTGTAATCTACACACATGCGCAGAACCTTAGTGTTTTTCTTAGGAACTAACACGGGATTTGCCACCCACTTTGTATGGATCACTTCTTTGATAAATCCTGCTTTCAATAGCTTGGAAATTTCCTTTGCTATGGCGCGGCGCTTTTCATCTCCGAAGCGTCTCATTGCTTGTCTTACTGGCTTGGAGCCAAGAATTATTTGCAGGGCATGCTCGGCGAGTTCCTTGGGTACACCTGTCATGTCAGATGGCTGCCATGCGAAGATGTCCCGGTTCTCACGGAGGAACTCGATAAGCGCACTTTCCTATTTGGGGGACAGGCTTGTCCCTATTGAGGTGGTCTTGGCGGCATCACCAGCGACAAGTTCCACCTGCTTTGTATCAACTGTAGGCTTGAAGGTTGGCGGGGAGGCAGACACTTCTTGCTTGGCTGCCGGCATCTCCGTGGGGTCCATGGCGGCATGGATTTCCTTGAACTCCTCACCGAAGAACACTGCTTCCGCGAAGGCGGCTTCTCCGTCCTCGCACTCCTTGGCTTTTCTGAAACTGCCATAAACTGTGATGATTCCTTCAGGCCCTGGCATTTTCAGCTGGTTGTAGATGTAGCACGGCCTGGCGTGAAAGTTGTGGAAGGCGGGGCGGCCAAAGATCACGTGATATGTACTCTTGAAAGGGACCACCTCAAAAGTTATGGGCTCTTCACGGTAGTTATTTTTGTCGCCGAAGGCAACCCTGAGGGTGATGGACCCGAGGGACTTTGCTTGGCGGCCAGGGACCACTCCATAGAAAGTGATAGCACTATGGCGGAGTTGGGTCTTGGTAAGGCCTAGCTTTGTCAGTGTTTCCACATACATGATGTTCAGGCTACTTCCGCCATCCATCAGGCACTTGGAGAACTCGTAGCCCTGGATCAGGGGATTAACCACCATGGCGTAGTATCCATCCGGGATGTGCTCTGGGTGATCGTCGCGGCTCCATTGCACCGGCATCTCGGACCATCGGACGTACTGGCGGACTTTAGACATGGTGGCATTTAAGGAGCGCATGCCGGCTCTCTGTGCCTTTGCCGTAGGAGGTCCAAGGAAGGTGTGGAATGCTCCCTTCTTAGTGCTCTTGAACGGGTTGCCCATGACAGTTCCACTCTCTGCCTTTTCGGCGGGTTTTGGCGCAGGGTCTTCATCCATGTCACTGCTATCCTTGGACTCATTTTCCTTGTCTGCTTTCCCTTTGCCACGAGGCCGTTGTCGCCAGGTGCGTTTGTAGCCAGCTTCTTGGTCCGCCTTGAGGTCGTTGACAAATTTGCAGTTCTGGTTGGTGTGGTTGCACTTTCCTGAAGCGTCCCAATGGGCGAAGCATGGCATGTCGCGGTATTCATTGTAGGACACAGGTGCAGCCGGCGCCGTAGCGGAAGCTAGAGAGCTTCGCGGCTGGCCGCTGCTAGAACCTCGTCCCCGGCCGCGTTGGCTGCTCTGTCCTTTATCGGAGAAGGTTGTGGCCACCATATCCGGCGTTTGCTGCTCTTCTGGCGGATTCTTTCGTTTGTTGCTGCTATTTCGCTTTCCGGTGTTCTAGATGGCGGAAGCCTTCAAAGATTCATGTGCGTCGTCGGCGGCGGCCGCGTAGTTGCTTGCGATGGTGATCATGGAATTTAGGGTTAGTTTCCCTTTGTTCCTTTCTTGTAACAGGCGATGGCGGAGTAGCTGGCCTCTCTCCAAACTGTCAATGAATGCGAGGATTGCGGATTCATCGGTAACCCCTTCACAGGAGTTCTTCATATCCAGCCAACGTGCAAGGAAAGTTCAGGAGGTCTCGTCTTCTGCTCGCCGACACCTTTGGAGGTCACCTATATTGTGAGGTCTCTTGTAGGTACCCTCGAAGTTTTCAGTGAACGCAGTCTGCATGTCAAACCAGGTTTGGATGGAATTTTCTGCCAAGTCGTTGATCCACTGCCGCGCTGTGCCGGAAAGCATCAGGGGCAGATAGCGGACAGCAACATTGGGTGATCCCCCTGCGAACTGCACTGCGTTGAAGTAGTCTTGCATCCAAGTTAAGGGCCTGTCAACACCGTTGTACTGGCGGATGTTTTTCTCGATTTTGAACCCATGTGGGATGGGCTCATCACGAATCCGTTGTCCAAAGCACTTCGGGCCGAGGAAGAAGGCTGTTTGAGACTTGGCAATCTCGTTTAGGTGGGTTCACGCATCATATGGCTTCTTGTCCTGCGGATCTTTCTGAGAGGCGCGTGACCTGGCTGGGCTGCCACCACCACCGCCGCCGCCGCCATGGGGGCTGCTTGGTGGGAATGGTGAAGGGTCACGCCTTTTACTCTCGATGTCCTGCGATGGATCTCTGCAACTACGACGGCTTCCCTCTTCTCTTCGTGGAGCTGGGTCATCGTCATGGCGGCGGGAGCCCTGTCCTTTGTCATCGCCGCGGCGTGAAGAGCGATGTTTATCCGTGTCACCATTGCGATGCGCGCCGTCATCATGGCGAGATGGTTCCCTATGCCTGGATCCGCCATCCCGACTGGTTTCACATCGTGGCGGCTCGTTTCTCCAGCCAGCGTCATGACTCCTTCCTTGCTTGCCATCATTGTCGCGTATGACAATTCCTCCCTGTGGGATTTGGAACGTCTTGTACTTTGGTGGCGGCATGTTGGACTTATGGCGAGGTTGGGCCTTGTCTTGGTATCCATAAGCAGGGTAGTTCTTGTGAGGCGGCGATGGATTTCTTTGATGGCCCTTGCCATGTGGCTTGTCATCGAAGGATATTGGGATGGCATCTGCCCGGTTGTGAGCTTCTCTTCTTTGGACTTCTGAGGATCCGGTGTGAGATTCGTTATCAGGGCATGTACCATAATTGCCATTACCTCGAGCTTTGGAAGCAGTACTGGACCTGCATAGCGCAGGGTCAGATTCAAGCCGTCGTGATGACGTAGCTTTCTCCTGTTGCACCAATGCTTTGGTCATCAGTTTTACCGCCGTCTCTAGGGCTGTTGGGCTATTATTATGCTCCAATAGCTCCTTTGCAGCCACGATGTTCTCTACGGGCGTAGCCCTGACTTCATCGCGGTTCTTGTCCACATATGGCGGATTCTTGATATACATCCTGGCCAGAGTTTCTGCGGTTGGCACGGTGAACTCAAGGTTTCGTGCCAGCTGTGGGTCACCTCCCTCGTTCATTTGGTTCTGGATGAGAGTAATGTACTTCTCCTCCATGTTCCTTGCGCGCTTCAGCGTGTCTTGAGCTTTAGCAATGTCGCCATCTAACTTTTCGCCCATCTTCTCGACTCGCTTTGCTTCTTTGAGGATTGCTCGCCTTTTCTTCTCAAGATCGTTCACAATCTCTGACATAGTCAGGGGTGATTGGATCTGCTAGAGTTCCATAGATGACCTTGTCCAGCGGGGTCGTGAAGTCTTCTGGGTGATGCACCACGGGGATGGCAGGTTGCAGAGGCCTGGGGCCACCCTGGATCTCGGGATGTTGCTCCATGGCGGGATCGGCGGCTGGTGGCAGGTTACCCTGCTCTTTGTCGGCATCTCCATCATGGGCTGCCTGAGATGGCGGATCACCGGTTGTCTGCCCAGCGTCATCTCCTTTGTTGGTCATGAACACCTGCTTGGCGGCTGTGTTCTCCTCTTCAAGTGCTTGCTGAGCTAATTCCGCCTAGATCTTTCTCATGGCGGCATCATAGTGATCAGAATCATATCCTTTGCTATCCCAGTCATTCGACTCACCACTTTCGTTAAGTGCCTCTATGATGGATTCACCTGGGCTGTCATCTCCATTGGAGGCAGATCCCGAAGTGGTTCCTGCGAAAGCAACAAGGCAATACCGCGGTGCCTCTAACGCCAGATTGCTCATGGCGTATTCATAGTGGTCTACCACCACTTCCTCTATCTCTAGGGCGAGCTGGGTGGGATTGTTTTTTAGATCCGATCTAGATAACTTGGAAAGTTCCAGATCAGATGATTCCTCCTCCGTATCTGGCTCGAAAGCGGTCCGTTTGGCGGTTTCAGCCATACCAATCCGCCGGAAATTGGTTTTCGTAGCGGGGGTAAGGTCCATTTCTCCGATGAAGATGTGGATGTCTCCAACCGGAACGACGGTAAATCGGGTAGGGTCTTCTCTAGCCGGCACCAAGAGGTTATCCGCTGGGACGATGGGGAAGCCAGAATCATAGTGGACATGCCTGATGGCGACGGTGTCGCCGATGCCTGCGAAGGCGGATCCCGCCTAGATCCGCGCTCCTGACACGTTATGCCCCATGGTGGGCACCAACTGTCATGGGTTTGTCAACAGATCTGCCATAGGGGTAGGTGTATGGCGGTTTGTGGAAGGGGGTGAACACGGCAGAGCGATTCGGGACGGTGGTAGCACGAGTTTACCCAGCTTCAGATCCCGCAACGGTGGCGAGACCCTACGTGCTGCTATAATTCACTATATGGCAACAAGTGCTCGGTTACAATGATGAGGTTGGCTGTTTCGCTATGCGATTGGCCGTATGTCTAAGCTGTGTCTCAAGGGCTTCTCCACGCCAGCTTATAAAGGCGCCTGGCGTGGGCTACATGATGGTACTGGAGCAGATACAACTTGGAGTCCTAGACTAAGTCCTATGCGTGTACTACAAGGCAACCCGCCATGGGCCTGTCTGCGGATCCGCCATGAGCTCCTGTGTCCAATACCGCCATGGTTTCTCCAGCAACTGGGCCGCCCGGTAGGCAATCCGCCATACCACCCTGATGGGCCACCCTGGCTTGCTGGTTTAGGACTACGTCTCTGGTATACCGATTTGGTATATCCCGAACAGCTAATTTTGTATTTCTAGTCAAAAATTTCACGGCTGATCACAGTTTTACTTATTAGTGGTATATCAAAAATTCCCATGACAAAATATTCTACCGAAAGTTTGGTAGTACTACTATATAATATGCGTATGAATTTTAAATTGAGTTTACATCATGAATCAATTCCATCCGTTGGTATTCCAAATCTAATAGGTGAGATCACTAGGATTCAGGGTGAACAATACACACCGCAAATGCCTCCAAGTTGTGTTCTCGAAACATCGATTCTAGTCCATGTTGTTAAGATCTGCATCTAAGGTTTATACATACTTACTCCATCTGGATCCGTTTAACAGTCACACAGACAATTTATGAACAACTTTGACCATTAATTTTGGTTAACAAAATAGGCATATATAGTATTTCACAAAAACTACACCTCTTGAGAAGAAATTTCCAATGGTATATTTTTTGCGTCATATAATATACGGTTTTGTTCAGCAAAATTAACGGTCAAGATTTTTTAAGTTTTTTTAAAACTAAGTAAGTTCCTGATCCATAGGGAGTAGTAAAGGCGCATGTGCCACTACTCTCCTACTTACCCATCGATTAGTCTACTCGGTGTCCTCGATGTAGCTGCGCCTTGACTGCAAAAAACCCCCTCATCCTATCTTCCTCACCAGAAACCTCCATGGTATTCTCATTGTGCTCCATTCCCCACTCCAAAAAACCCCAATCGTGAAATCTGTCCTCATCTACCCACAATCCATCGTGGCGTGTGATGGCGGAGATCAAGGACTACTAGTACGGCGACTGGAGCAAGATCAATGATGACCTCTTCTATCAAATCACTAAGTGTCTGGACATTACCAGCGCCGCTCGGCTTGCCGCATGCTCCAAGGAGCTGTGCCACCCCGTCGCGGGTCTGCACCATTGGGGTGGACCATGCTTGCTGGTGCCTGATCCTTCCCGTTCGCACTATGATGACAATATGGTAGGCAACACGGTGTACGACATCGTTCCTCTCAACCATCCTCGGCTCACCGCCGTCATGCCGTTCATGTACAAGGGAGACTGGTTTAACATGAATGGTGAATGGATCGCCATCATTGACGAGAACAAGAAGTGGTTCCTCATGAATTTCTACACTTGCCAAAAAAACAACATTCCACTGCCCGGTATGTCCATCTCTAAGCAGGGTGATTTAAGATTGTGGGTCATACCTCATGTAGAAGACCAGATGCCTAATACGTGCTGCACGCATATGTTGATGAAGCTTGTAATCAGTGAAGTGCCCACAAAAGTTGGACAATACGCAAATTACAAGCTCATCGCATTGGTCAAAACTACAGTCGCCTACCTAGAAGGCAATAGCCAAGAATGGAGATTTCTGCACTATTCCTACCTCAATGACTCTATAGAGTTCAGCGATGCCATCGAACATGGGGGCATCATTTATGCGGTGGACGAGTCAGAGGGCCGCACGTACTGCTGGGATCCCAGAAACCATGGTAAAAATTCAATCCATATGTGTTAGGCATTTTTAATTTTACTTCCATGATGAGGCATTGTGACTGAATTAGCTAACTATGTACCATGTCTTTGTTTCTCTTTTCATATGACTGAATGATTGCATAATTTAAATATCTGAACATGAATGAAGCAGTGTTAGGGATGAATAAAAATTAAATCAATATGTGTTGTTAGGCATTTTAATTTCATTTCCAAGATGATGCATTGTAACTGAATTAGCCAACTATGTACATGTCTTTATTTCTCTTTTCATATGATTGACAGAATTTGAATATCTGAACATGAATGAAGCAGTGTTAGGAATGAATAAAAATTTAATCCATATTTGTTTGGCATTTTAATTTCACTTCCATGATGAGGCATCGTATCTGAATTAGCTAGCTATGTACTATGTCTTTAATTCTCTTTTCATATGACTGAATAATCATATAATTTATATATCTGAACATGAATGAAGTAGTGTTAGTGACGAGGGTTAACTTGACAAATGTCCAATATGAAGGACTTAGGATCGGGGGAGTAGGGCGTCGGATGAACTTGAAAGTAAAATCAGTCAAACAAGGTGTGTATCGAAGGTAAACGTAGGTGTCAACTTGGCTTGCTTTCAATCTGTCCCTTACCGTCCTCTCCTGGACCCTATATATAGGTGGCCAGGTTTCAAGGATCGGGAGGGGTCTGACATAGATTACAATATCGATATACGACATGAACTCGTATCTCGACAAGTATTACACTTGGGCCTAGCTTAATGGGCCTCAGGGGTACTCAACTGACGGGCTCTATTATCTATACCCTTGTCAGTAGCCAACGAGATTCTACCGGAATTGTAGATTCAGGTTGAATCTCAAATCTTCAAATCTTCGACTTGGTCAATCTTTCGACTTCTTATTCTTCCTGTATTCAAATATAAACAACTTTCATTATATTTATTTCGCAAGGGGTTTTGATGAACAAGCCTGACAACTCTGACGGATCAAGAGGTCAGTTAACTGCCGGAACAGATACTTGTCACCTACTTCAAATTCAATCCCCTTGGACTTGAATCCGGGAAACTGGTCAAACCTATTCTTTTGCCGCATTTAGGACTTACAAAGAATAAGTCCCAGTGGTTCTTAGGGTACCCAGTGCGTTCACCAGGATTTTCTTCGTGTCGTAGACACGGATAATTACTAGCAGAGCGCATCCATGTGCGTATAACAGGCCACACAGGACGGATCCTGGGGTCTTACCTTCATGATATGTTTCAATCATCTCATTCGAATTTTGTCGTGATGACGCAACTCGAGAATCATACGTCGCAGCGTTGTTTGACTGTTTTAGTTCTGAAAATCTTCGGGTTGTTCAACCTTGATTAATATAAACTCCCTCCCGATGGGAGTAATAATGATGTCCATGTCTTTTGTCGCCTTCTTTGCTCTCTTTATGCATGTAAAAATATCGTCGGGTGCGCGGCCAGCGCTCCCGATGGGAGTAGCCCCCGAGGCTAGAGTCGAAAACTTGTTTCGAGTATAGGCTCAAATAAATTGTCCCTTCTTTAATCATCAGATAATACCTTTATTTGCTAATATCGTCAGGTGCGCGCCCAGCGCTCCCGATGGTAGTAGCCCCGAGGCTATAGTCGAATATTTTTGGGCGCTGACCGTTGCCCGTGGGTAGCACGGTAATTTTACAGTTTTCCTGCCCGTTAGTGGGCTGCCATTTCTGCTTCTTGTGCCACGTCTCAGCCCACGTTCCTTCATCAGGAAGCATTATAAGGGGGAGAGTGGGGTTTTTACTATTTACCAGTTCCTTGCTTCTTCCGCTGCCACCATTGCTGCAATCCTTGTGCGCTTCTGAGCTCCTGTGTAGCCCCCGCGCGTAACTTTCGTAGATGCGTGTCAAGAGCCTTGCCCACAAGAATCAGATGGGGAAGAAGAAGACCACCAACTCATCGACCAGCTGGGTGCCATCGGAATTTTCGCAATTCGATCTCACCAAGGCCCAGAAGGAGGGTCTCATCGCCGAAGGGGACCAGGTCATCTTTCCCAGCACCGAGTGGATCCCTAAGCCCCCGAGCGGCTATCGGGTGATGTTCCTCGCCTTCCTCTTGCATGTCCTATCTCTTCCTTCCCATGAGTTTCTCCGCGGGCTTCTCTTTGTTTACGGTGTGCAGCTTCACCAGTTCACACCAAACTCGATTTTACACATTGCTTGCTTTGTGATACATCCATTTTGCATCACTATTTTGTATCATAATTTACTGTTATTCATTGATATATTTCACATTTAGAGATGATACTTATGGTGTTTCCTCTGTTTTTACATGTTTGATGATCATTGGAGGATTTGCTGCCGGAGTTAGGATTCTGCTGGAAAAAGGACCATCAAGACACCATATTTCGGAAGATTAGGAAATTCTAGAAAAATACCAGGAAATTATATTTTACCAGAAGACCGAAGAAGCCAGAAGGAGAAGATGAGAGGAGCAACAGGGCGGGCTCACCACCAGGGGCGCGGGCCCACCCCTGGCCATGCCGGCCTATGGTGAGGCCACCCTGGCCCACTTCTGCCATCGCCCCTTCCCGTATTTCATCATCCCCGAAAACCCAAGTCAAGGGGGGGCTCAGAGATAGACACCGCCGCCTCTGTGGGGCGGAAAACACCAGAGAGAGAAAAGCTCTCCGGCAGGTAGGAATCTTCCAGGGAAATTCCTTCCCGGAGAAGGGAGATCGTCACCATCGTCATCACCATCACACCGGACTTCATCGGGATTATCATCATCATCTCCATCACCAGCACCTTCATCTCCACCATCACCACGCCATCTCGCTGTAACATCTTGAGTTGAATCTTGTTAAATTTTTAGGGGAAACTTTCCCGGTGTTGATTACTCTTGCGGTTGATGCTACTGAGTGGAACCGTTGAACTAAGGTTTATGTTTTAATTGTTATTTACCATTATTTCACCTCTGATCATGATCCATATGATGTCTTGTGAGTAGATTGTTTAGTTCTTGAGGACATGGGAGAAGTCAAGATGTTAGTAGTGGATTATTGTTAAGTAATATTTAGTGGTTTGATATTTATTTGTTGTGGTGCTATTTCACTAGTGGTGTCATGTGAACGTCGACTACATGATACTTCACCATTTATGGGCCTAGTGAGATGCATTGTATATTTGGCTACTAATTGTGGGATTGCTGGAGTGACAGAAACCTAAACCTCCGTTAGGAAAACATTACACCAGGGAGCGTAGGATCTTAGAGTTTAAGGCTGTGGTTAGATTTATCTTAATTACTTTGTTGTATTTGCGGATGCTTGCAAGGGGTATAATCACAAGTGTGTATTTATCCTAGTAGGGGTAGTGCGCTAGCACAGGTTCACCCCCATAACACTTATCAAACCAATAAAGATTATTTAGCGGCATGAAGCGAAAGCTCTTGACAAAAACTCCCGTGTGTCCTGGAGAACGTTTGGTCATCATAAGTTACACAACCGGCTTGTCCTTTGCTCTAGAAAGGATTGGGCCACTTGCTACAATTATTATTACTGTCTTTTATTTACTCATACTTTATTTATTTGCATTACCAAATACCCCTGAAAACCCATTTGCTAGTATTTACAGTGAATCCTTGATCAAAACCACTTGTCAACACCTTCTGCTCCTCGTTGGGTTCGACACTCTTATTTATTGAAAGTACTACGATACACCCCCTATACTTGTGGGTCATCAAGACTATTTTCTGGTGCCATTGCCGGGGAGTGAAGCGCTATTGAAGAGTGGAATTGGTAAAGGTAACCATCGCTGTGAGTATTGTTTTTATTTCTGTCTTTTATTTTTATTTTATTTCGCTATGGAGAGTTCTCCATTTGGGTTCCTATTCGGGAAAACTACTACCACTATTGCGGATGTGGATGAACCACAACCACCTCCTACTCAATTAGATCCTTTTAAAATACCTATGAAAATTGTTGAACGTGTTATGGATAACTACTATTCAGGAGATGGAACTGTCCATCCGGGTGATCACTTACTCTTTATACATGAATTATGAGAGTTGTTCAAGTGTATAGGTATTTCACCGAGCCAGGTCAAGAGGAAGCTATTCTCTTTATCACTAAAAGGCAGAGCTGAGGAGTGGTATCGACTGCTGAAAGATGGTCCATCTATTGCTTGGGAGGAAATTGTACCCCTCTTTTATTCCAAGTTTTATCCTCCAAGTGAAATTCATAAAGATCGTAATCGAATATATAACTTTTGGTCTCATGATGGAGAAAGTATTGTCCAAGCGTGGGGGAGATTGAAGTTACTAATGCTCAAATGTCCCATTCATGAGCTCCCCAGTAATATTGTTATTGATAACCTTTATGCGAGGCTTACTCTTCATGAGAAGGAATTTTTGGATGCTTCCTATTTTGCATCATTTACCCATATCAAAGAGGATGCTAAGTGGAATCTTCTTGACCGTATTCAAGAAAATGCTGAAGGATGGGAAAACGACAAAGGTAGGAAGTCAGGTATAAATTATGATTATGAATGCATTAAAGCTTTTATGGGAACCGATGACTTTCATAATGTTAGCAGTGCTTATGGTCTTGACTCTCAAATACTAGCTAACTGTTTTAAGGCCTTTGCCTCTTATCTTGATGTTCCAAAGAAAGATTGGAACAAATATCATGCGCCTTATAAAGATTCTATTAGTCATATTCCTGCTACAGCTACTGAAGTCTGTACTGTTGATAGCATTTTGCCTGAACCTGATTTCGAGAAGACGCGTTTCCCTGCTAAGGTAAAGGAGCATTCTACTTTGGTAAGTGTGCTTAGTAAAAGTACTAAGAAAGCTGCAGAACCTGATGAGCAAATTATTATTAAGTCTCCTATAGCTATAGTGAAGGACATTGTTACTAAAGATGTGGGAGATGAACATATTGTGTTTTGTGAAGATGCTACTAACATTGTTTCACATCCTAATAGGCGTAGGAAAACAAGTGTTCCTGTTATTTCTGTCAGGATTGGAGATCATTGCTATTATGGTTTATGTGACATTGGTGCCAGTTCAAGCGCCATTCCTTTATGGCTCTACAGAGAAATCATGCATGAGATTGGCCCTTGTGAATTAGAAGAGATTGATGTGGTTATTCAGCTTGCTAACAGAGAGACTATCTGGCCTCTTGGTATTGTTCGAGATGTGGAAGTTTTATGCGGTAAGACTAAATATCCTACTGATTTTCTTGTACTGGGTAAGGAGGCTAGTAAAACTTGTCCTATTATTTTTGGTAGACCCTTTTTGAATACCTGTGGCGCTGTGATAGACTGTAAGAAGGAGAAAAATTTACTAAGTTTAATGGAGAATCTTATGAGTTTAATTTTTCTAAGTTTGCTAAAACTCCTTTTGAAAGTGAATTGCCTGAAGAAAGTTTTCGAGTTGAACAGCTTGCCTCTATTGCTCTTGCTCCTAACAATGCTTTGCAGCAATTTATGGAGGACCATGAAAGTGATGTTTTCAGGAAGGAAAGAGAAGAGATTGATGATATTTTTCTTCGTCAACAACCGTGGAGGATCTTGGTACCACTTTGCCACCTAAAGAAAATCCTGTTTTTGAATTAAAGCCTTTACCTGATGCTTATATAGATGATAAGAAAATATATCCTATTATTATCAGTTCTAAGCTTTCAGGAAAGGAAGAAGAAAGGTTATTGGAGATATTGAGGAAACATCGAGGAGCTATGGGATATACTCTTGATGATTTCAAAGGGATTTCTCCCACCTTATGTCAGCATGCTATTAACATGGAGGAAGACGCAAAGCCAGTTGTTGAACATCAACGCCGCTTAATTCCCAAGATGAAGGAAGTGGTAAGAAATGAGGTATTGAAGCTCCTTGATGCTGGTATTATTTATCCTATTGCTGATAGTAGATGGGTTAGTCCTGTTCATTGTGTTCCTAAGAAAGGAGGTATCACTGTTGTGCCTCATGAGAATAACGAGCTTATTCCTCAAAGGGTAGTAGTTGGTTATAGGATGTGCATTGATTTTAGAAAGGCAAACAAAGTTACTAAGAAAGATCACTATCCTTTACCATTTATAGATCAGATGTTAGAGAGGTTATCTAAGAAAACTCATTTTTGTTTTCTTGATGGTTATTCTGGTTTCTCTCAGATTGCTGTTAGAAAGGAAGATCAAGAGAAAACTACTTTTACTTGCCCTTATGGAACTTATGCTTATAGACGTATGCCGTTTGGTTTGTGCAATGCTCCTTCTACTTTTCAAAGATGCATGTCTGCTATTTTTCATGGTTTTTGTGAAGAAATTGTGGAGGTTTTCATGGACGATTTCTCTGTCTATGGAACTTCTTTTGATAATTGTTTGCACAATCTTGATAAAGTTTTGCAGAGATGTGAAGAAACTAACCTTGTTATTAATTGGGAGAAATGACACTTTATGGTGAATGAAGGAATTGTTCTTGGACATAAAATTTCTGAAAGAGGTATTGAAGTTGACAGAGCGAAAGTTCAAGCAATCGAGAAAATGCCCTGTCCTAGAGATGTTAAAGGTATTCGTAGTATTCTTGGTCATGCTGGTTTCTATAGGAGGCTTATTAAAGATTTCTCTAAGATTTCAAAGCCTCTTACTAATCTTCTTCAAAAATATGTGCCATTTGTCTTTGATGATGATTGTAAGGAAGCTTTTGAAACTCTTAAGAAGGCTTTAACTACTGCTCCTATTGTTCAACCACCTGATTAGAATTTACCCTTTGAAATTATGTGTGAAGCTAGTGATTTTGTTGTTGGTGCTGTTCTTGGACAGTGCGTAGATAATAAGTTAAATGTTATTCATTATGCTAGTAAGACTCTTGATGCTGCTCAGAAGAATTATGCTACTACTGAGAAGGAGTTTCTTGCTGTTGTTTTTGCATGTGATAAGTTTAGACCTTACATTGTTGATTCTAAAGTTACTATTCATACTAATCACACTGCTATTAGATATCTTATGTCGAAGAAGGATGCTAAGCCTAGGCTTATTAGATGGGTGTTGCTTTTCCAAGAGTTTGATCTGCATATTGTAGATAGGAAAGGTGCTGAAAATCCTGTTGCTGACACTTTGTCTAGATTGGAAAATATTTCTTTTGATCCTATTCCTGTTAATGATAGTTCTCCAAATGAACAGTTGGCTTCAATAAATGTAACTTCACGAGACCTTCCTTGGTATGCTGATTATGCTAACTTTATTGTTTCCAAGTATTTGCCTCCAACTTTTACAGCTCAGCAAAGAAGAAAATTCTTCTATGATTTGAGGCATTATTTTTGGGATGACCCACACTTATATAAAGAAGGAGTTGATGGTATTATGCGAAGATGTGTTCCAGAATATGAGCAACAAGAAATATTAAGAAAGTGCCATGGCAGTGCTTATGGAGGACATCATGCTGGAGATAGAACTGCACAAAAGGTTCTACAATCAGGTTTTTATTGGCCAACCCTTTTTAAAGATGCTAGAAGGTATGTTTTATCTTGTGATGAATGTCAAAGAGTTGGTAATATTTCTAGACGTAATGAAATGCCTATGAGTTACACTCTTGTTATTGAACCATTTGACTGTTGGGGATTTGACTTTATGGGTCCTTTTCCTCCTTCAAAAGGGTATACTCATATACTTGTTGCTGTTGATTCTATTACCAAGTGGGTAGAAGCCATACCTACAAAGAGTGCCGATGGAGAGACCTCGTTAAAAATGCTTAATGACGTTATTTTTCCTAGGTTTGGTGTGCCTAGATATCTTATGACTGACGGAGGTTCTCATTTTATTCATGGCGGTTTTAGAAAAACTCTTGCTAGATATGACGTTAATCGTAGAATTGCTTCTGCTTATCATCCCCAAACTAGTGGGCAGGTAGAGCTTTCAAATAGAGAGATCAAGTCTATTTTGCAGAAGACTGTCAATAGATCTAGGAAAAACTGGGCTAGCAAGTTAAACGATGCTTTATGGGCTTATAGAACTGCTTATAAGAATCCCATGGGCATGTCTCCTTACAAAATGGTTTACGAAAAAGCGTGTCACTTGCCCTTATAGTTAGAACACAAAGCTTTTTGGGCAGTGAAAGAGCTTAATAGAGATTTTAAACTCACCGGTAAGAAAAGGTTGCTCGATTTGAGTTCCCTAGATGAGTGGAGAAACGAAGTTTACGAGAATGCCAGACTTGTCAAAGAGAAAGTCAAACAATGGCATGATAAGAGAATTCTTAAGAGAGAGTTTCATGTTGGTGAGAAAGTTTTATTGTATAGGTCCCGTCTCAGATTTTTTGCAGGAAAATTACTCTCAAAATGGGAAGGACCTTATGTTATTGTGGAAGTGTACTGCTCAGGTGCAATAAAGATTACGTCATTAAAAGATGACACTACACAAGTGGTGAATGGTCAAAGACTCAAACATTATATTGCTGGAGATTCTTATAATGAAGATGTTGATGTTATTCAAACGATTTCTCTGGAAGAATTCATCCAGGACAATATGCAGGAACCTGTAGAGTTTGTTTTCGAATAGGTAACAGTTCCAGTCAGAAAAGGTTCGCGTAAAACTTTTCCATTAACATTTTGTTGTTTTTATTAAATATATGAAAAATCACGAGACGAAAATGGGCAGGAGACAGAGTTCAGTGGCTCCTCACCACCAGGGGGTGCGGGCCCACTCCAGGCCACGCCGCCCTGTGGTGAGAGCACCCCGGAGCTCATTTCCATCCTGGTTTCCTCCTGTGATTTCGTATTGATGTTTAATTTCCATCTATATAACCCCCCGGGATACCCGAGGTCTGTATATCATGTCTTCGTAGTGTTTTCATTTCGAGCTGTTTCTGCCATGAGTTGTTCTCAGTTCTAGGCGGATCTTGGCTCCTTCAAGCGACAACAAGGGCAAAAGGCCTAGGGAAGAGGACCACCAAGACCTTCAGCTGAAGGAAGAAGTTGAAAGTGAGGGCGAGGAAGAAGAGATGGAAGAAGACCAAAGTTCCTGCCCGAGCACCATGATCGCAAGCATTGGGGTGGCAACAAGTCATGACAAGTTCAAGAAGAGTGCCCGTACAAGAACCGGAGGGGGTGTGCCACGCCACATCTTAGCTCCACGGACATCTCCGTCAGGCAACAACCCTTTCCATACTCTAATACATGAACATCAGATTCAAAAGGTGCCTAGATCACGATTGCCCTCAGGTTGGGATATAGATCATTCTAACAGTGCAGGGAAAGGAAGTTCCAAGTGTGAAGAAGGATGGGGAAATAATTCCAAGAGCTAGGATTCTTTGGCTGACAGGTTCATGAGCCGTATTGAGCACAATTCAGAGATGATTCGTAACCTCAGTCACAAGATCGATGACTTGAAAGATTTGATTGAGAAGCTTATTAAAGACTCACCACCACCGCTGAAGGAGTAATTCGTCATGGTATAGGCATCCCCTTAGCTTGTTCCAAGCTTGGGGGAGTGCCGCGGTATCACATCATCATATTTTGCTAATTTACTTTTCAAGTAGAGTCATATCATGAATAGAGAAGTTATCTTATAGAATAGTTTGCAGTGTGGAAGTATCCTCCTTAGTTGATTATCTATGTATCCCTTGGTGTGAGTTGCGGTAATGAAATATTAATGAGAAGTTTTATCGTTTACTTTCTGCACACTTTATTTTAGCTTGCAATCTCTCTTATACGAATAGTCTTGTTGATTAGTATTGGTATCGCTTTGGGAGCATGAGTAAATTTAGTTGGTTTTGGCAAACTTAGCTTGGTCAGTAGCAACATTACCTTGAGTTTTGAGTAGAAAAAGAAGAAAGAAGTGCTAGTAGATATATCATCTCAGCTTTCCTTCATGTTTGGCTCATAAGCAATGGTATTCTTAAGTTAAAATCGTTGTACTTTCAAGGAAGTTTGCATGATTGTTCCTATTATATGTATGTTTGTTTCATGCAACTCTTATGCTTGCTACCCAGCCTTGCTAGCCAAAAACCTGCACTGAGAGGGAATACTTCTCATGCATCCAATTCCCAAAAACCAAGTTACTTCCAAAGAGTCCACTATAAATTCCTATGCATGGTATTTCAAAGCCATTCCAAGTAAATTTTCATGTGCTACCTTTCAAAACCTTCAAATACTTCTCATTTTGTGCCACTGTTTTTAGCTCATGAGGACATAGTGGTTGGGTTTGTTATCTTCCATACTAAATTGTGTACCCCTCGACTAGGCAGCTTCATCTGCTCGTCATTAATTTTGCAAGGGAGCTGGTCAGACCATTGTAATCTAAACAAGAAAAGAAAAAGTGCACTCCTCCATGGTATGTGAAAGTTGGTGGGCACCCGATGGAATCGGTTAGCCATGGTTTGAGAAAGGAAAAGGTGGGGAGGAGTGCTAAGCTATAAAAGAGCACAATTGTGCCAACTAATCAAACATCTCAGAACCACTCTCACTTGTTTAGTATGAAAGATATCAAGAACTCCGCTGCTAGTCGTTGACAAAAGCAACCACCTCTCAAAACAACTTTTACCTCTGTTTTACAAATGAAAAGCTCTAGCACATGTTTAATCCCTGCTTCCCTCTGCAAAGGGCCTATCTTTTACTTTTATGTTGAGTCAACCTATTTCCCTCTATCTCAAGCAAGCATTTGAGTTGTTATGTTTCATTCATCCATATGTTGATTTGTTCAATCATGTTTACTATCTTCCTTTATTTAGTATAATGCTTTTAGCTGAAGGAATATATATTTGAAAGCTTTCCATGATTACAAAGAGTTTGTCTTGTTGAGCATATAGTTTTTGCTATATTAGCTCTATTTTAAAAGGCTCCGTTCAAAAATAAGTATAGTTTGTTCATTGTTCTCTAACCAAGAACTAAGGTTTGCCATCACCAATTATAGTTTACCTTGTGCATCCTTATATGTGATTCCCTTTTACTTATTGCAAGTCTATATCATATAAAGGGAAGTTGCAGTCTATTATACTTTATGCTTTGGTAAATATGATGCTTCTTGTCCGTATTTTGATTATCGACACTTCACTCCATAAACCTGTGGTCATGTTTACCGAGTTCAGTTTTCGCTTGGGGACAAGCGAGGTCTAAGCTTAGGGGGGTTGATACATCCATTTTGCATCACTATTTTGTATCATAATTTACTGTTATTCATTGATATATTTCACATTTAGAGATGATACTTATGTTGTTTCCTCTGTTTTTACATGTTTGATGATCATTGGAGGATTTGCTGCCGGAGTCAGGATTCTGCTAGAAAAAGGACCGTCAAGACACCATATTTTGGAAGATCAGGAAATTCCAGAAAAATACCAGGAAATTATATTTTACCAGAATCCAGAAGAAGCCAGAAGGAGAAGACGAGAGGAGAAATAGGGCGGGCTCACCACCAGGGGGCGCGGGCCCACCCATGGCCACGCCGGCCTGTGGTGAGGCCACCCTGGCCCACTTCTACCATCGCCCCTTCGCGTATTTCATCATCCCCAAAAACTTAAGTCAAGGGGGGGGCTCAGAGATAGACACCGCCGCCTCTGCCGGGTGGAAAACACCAGAGAGAGAAAAGCTCTCCGGCAGGCAGGAATCTGCCAGGGAAATTCCTTCCCGGAGAGGGGAGATCGTCTCCATCGTCATCACCATCGCACCGGACTTCATCGGGATCATCATCGTCATCATCTCCATCACCAGCACCTTCATCTCCACCATCACCACACCATCTCGCTGTAACATCTTGAGTTGAATCTTGTTAAATTCTTAGGGGAAACTTTCCCGGTGTTGATTACTCTTGTGGTTGATGCTATTGAGTGGAACCGTTGAACTAAGGTTTATGTTCAGATTGTTATTTACAATTATTTCACCTCTGATCATGATCCATATGATGTCTTGTGAGTAGTTCGTTTAGTTCTTGAGGACATGGGAGAAGTCAAGATGTTAGTAGTGGATTATTGTTAAGTAATATTTAGTGGTTTGATATTTATTTGTTGTGGTGCTATTTCACTAGTGGTGTCATGTGAACGTCGACTACATGATACTTCACCATTTATGGGCCTAGTGAGATGCATTGTGTATTTGGCTACTAATTATGGGGTTGCTGGAGTGATAGAAACCTAAACCTCCGTTAGGTTACACCAGGGAGCGTAGGATCTTAGAGTTTAAGGTTGTGGTTAGATTTATCTTAATTACTTTCTTGTATTTGCGGATGCTTGCAAGGGGTATAATCACAAGTGTGTATTTATCCTAGTAAGGGTAGTGCTCTAGCACAGTTTCACCCCCATAACACTTATCAAACCAATAAAGATTATTTAGCGACATGAAGCAAAATCTCTTGACAAAAACTCCCATGTGTCCTCGAGAACATTTGGTCATCATAAGTTACACAATCGGCTTGTCCTTTGCTCTAGAAAGGATTGGGCTACTTGCTGCAATTATTATTACTGTCTTTTATTTACTCGTACTTTATTTATTTGCATTACCAAATACCCCTGAAAACCCGTTAGCTAGTATTTACAGTGAATCCTTGATCAAAACCACTTGTCAACACCTTCGGCTCCTCGTTGGGTTCGACACTCTTATTTATCGAAAGTACTACGATACACCCCCTATACTTGTGGGTCATCACTTTGTCACTCTTTGCGAGTCTTTCTTGGGGATCAAACCCCATTGGATTCTCTGGAAATTTCTCTTCCGCCTCCGCCCTAGTGTTGCTTTGTCAAAGAAGCCTGAGCTGGGTGGGGCTATTGTTTCTGCCCGCACTGAGGTTCATTAATTGGAATTTACCATGGCTGCCTGAGTGCAAGGTTGGAAAAAGAAGTGGTTTTACATCAAAGACCAGAAAAACTATTCTTCTGACCAATACGGCATTGCCCCTTTTGATGCCAACCAAGATCTCAAGAAGTTATCATCGTGGGATTCGCCTCCCATGAAAGCTGAGATGGAAGATATCAAGCCACTACTAACCCGCATTCAGGCTCTGAAGGGTGCAAGTGGAGGTGCGCTATCAGGGACTCAGCTTATGTCATTCTTTCTGCAACGACGAATTCAGCCTCTTTGACATCGTGTTTCCAAACTTTGGTCATACTCTGGCTTAGAAGATTCTTCTCGAGTGTCTGAAGAGGATGTAGATAAGAAGGATCTTGACAAGCGAGTGAGAGCTCTGACTACTCTCACAAAGGATCACAAAATTCCAGCTTTAACCGATGATTTCTTCAACTCCGAGCATCCCTTGCCTGCGGTATGTGCTTCTTCATTCGCCACCTTTTTATTTATTCGCCTTCTTTTCCTTTGTTATTACTTATCTGACTATTTTGCGAATTGCTTTTGTGCAGGGCCATCAGTTCTTTGTTTCTCGTCCTCCTCTTCTTGAGGGAGGACCTATTCAGGCTGATCCTGTTTCTGCTGCATCCGAAGCCCCCAAGGCCGAGGAAAGCCAGGATGAAGATGATGCCGAAGATTCACTGGAGGGAACTAGCTCGACTACATCGCCTCCTCCTGCTCATTCAGAAGATCCTAGCCTCGATAGGAAGAGGAAGCATGTCGAGGAGCTTGCTTCTTTGAGTACTTCTGCTTCCAAAGCTGCTGTCGGGGAGCCCTTGGCTCCCAATGAAGATATTGAAATTTTTGACCTCCTGGACTCGTAAGTTTTCGCTGACTCAAAATTTTATCTTTTACTTGCTTCCTTTATTTCGACTTACGCGAAGTCTTTGCTTTTTATTCCTTTTGCAGTGACAACGAGAACCTGAAAGGGGAAACTGTCACTGCTCCCATTATTGGTACTCCTGCTTCCAATGAACCGCCTTCTCAAGAGGCCGGTGCGGTGGTGAAGTCGCCAGAGGCCCCTATTAAGAAGGGTAACCCTCGTGCCTCTAAGCGTCTGAAGAAGGCGGCTGTGATTAGCACTTCCCTTGATACCCATTGACCGGTGACTTCTGCTGACGATGTGAGTACTTCTCCTGATGAGGATATTGGCACGCCAGGACAACCTACGATATGTGATAATTAAGTCTAAGGCTGTGTCATTAATTTACATATCTGCTCATGTTATTTCGTAGCCAGGTCACGTTGTGGGCCACTTAGGTTTTATTTTTGGACCCTCAGTGTACAGGAGTATGTCCTGTCCGTTTTAGGTGATCTGCTCATGTGCTCCGAGACTGCATTCCGATGATCGTTTGTGTCTCAATCAGGTTTGTTGGTTGGTGGCACCGAAGACTAAAAGGTGCCAAGAGCAAGTCAAGCTTGCCGAGAGGGAGGATGTGGTGTGGCAGGCTGGCAAGGCTTGAAGATGGACAGTGGCGATATTGCAGATTTGACGCCACGTTTTACGAGAAGACCCTCCGGCGTTGAGGACAACGCCTTTCCAAGAAGGGGAGGATGATGAGGATATTGGCACGCCAGGACAACCTACGATATGTGATAATTAAGTCTAAGGCTGTGTCATTAATTTACATATCTGCTCATGTTATTTCGTAGCCAGGTCACATTGTGGGCCACTTAGGTTTTATTTTATGTTTTGGGTTTGGGCCTGTCCAAGCCCAATACCCAAAACATAAAATAAAACCTAAGTGGCCCACAACGTGACCTGGCTACAAAATAACATGAGCAGATATGTAAATTAATGACACAGCCTTAGACTTAATTATCACATATTGTAGGTTGTCCTGGCGTGCCAATATCCTCATCATCTCCTTACGACTTGTTCTTTTACTTGTTTGGATTTTTCTTCTCATGTTTTCCTTTTATAGATTTTGATGAAGAAGTTCGTCTCTTTGGGCACTGAATGTGTCGAGTTCTTGAAGGCTGCTCGAGCTTCCTAGGGTAAGCTTCTTTACTATGTTATGTCTTCAGCCTGTCTCGCTTGTTTTTCCCTGATTCTTTACTTGACTTTCTTTTCCCTTTTCCATGCTGCAGATGCTTTGGCGACGGCCAATGCTCGCATTGCGTCCCTTGAAGCTGAACTCGAAGCTTTCCAAAAAGCCTGGGATGTTGCCACTGCTGCCAAGACCGCTGTTGAGAGGTCTGCTAAAGCAGAAGCAACCAAGGCAAAGAAAGTGGAGAAGGCACTTGCTGACGCTGATCAGGGGCGCATTCAGAGAGAGCAAGCCATAACTAAGCATCTGAACCAAGTTTCGGCTCTTGCTGGTGGTAAGTATCTTTCTGCTCTTTTTATTGTCTGCTTGCTTATCTTGCTGATGGTTGCTTATCATCCTTTTTGTTTCTGCTTGCAGAGAAAATTGGAGTATCTTTGGCGCCATTGCAGCCGGTTGATAAAGATCCTCTCATGGCAGCGGTGAATTTGCTTGAGTTGCACTGGATATCTGTCCAGGAAGTCCTCAAGCTGACTTGCCGCGTGCTGACGCGGATTTTTGTCGGGTTGTGGCCGAAGAAGAAAGCCGATATGCCCGCTGTTGATCTCAAGAAGCTTGCCGCCATCTTCGACACCGCTAAAGATCCTATCTTGTCAATGAAGAGCCGCTCGATGAAGCGAGGCGCCGAAGGGGCTATTGCCCTTGCCTATTCGCACGGCGAGGAGGTTGATTGGGAGAAGGTTAGCTCTTCTCGCGGTCGACCTCTTTCGGAGCTGCTAGGTTTCTTTGAGAAGGCAAATAAATACGCGCTAGGCATCGTGTCGATTATCACTCCTTCGGTGGCTTCTTCGACTTCCATGCTAGCTTCTTCGACTCCTACAACAAGCGTGTCGATGCCTTCACCGAGCACTGGTGCTACCTCTTCCGCACCTACTTCTGCCACAGAGCCTGCTGCTGAGGTGGCATAGATTTAGCATTCTCTTGTAGTCTTCTTTTCTTTTTGGTGTAGTGAACTTATTCAGGTGTTGCCCAAGAACCAGTCAGGGAACTTGTACTCTTTTGTAAATAGTTTTCCTTTATGAAATGTCGTGCTTGATTGAGTTTCTGAGTTGTTTCTTCGTGTCCTTCTTTATTTCTTCCAGCGTGATTGCGCTGGTGGATCGACGAATCTTGGTTGTGGGTCGCCTCCTTTCGACGTGTCTCATGTTGCGACTCCTCCTGCTCCTCATTCCTTTTACCGCTGCACTGAGTACCTGTCGAGGATTTCGGACCTCGAAGGTCGTTTGTCTTTGCTGAAGCGTCAATCGAAGACTGCTATGAACCAGGCCAGTAAATCTTATGGTCTGATGAAGCATGTATACATTCTTGAGGATAAGGTGTCGGGTTTGGTTGCCCGAGTTATGCATCTAGAAGAGTGTGACTCTTTTCTTGTTGATTTCATCGAGTCAGCTTGTGAACAACTGAAGTGTAAGTTTCTTGCGGGCCATCTCAAAAAATTTGCTGCTATTTTTGCCTTCCATCTTCTGACGAATTTGCACCTTCCAGGTACTTGCTTACATCCTATTGATGAGAACCGTCGAGTTGCCGAGCGAATCGTGGCTTTGAAGAAAGTATAGACATGTGCTTCTTCTTTGTGGGCGGACCCGCGGCGCCGCAGTGCTGTTGTTCTCCTTCAAGATCGCGCTCAGCACATTGGAGAGGCTGTTGATGGTTGCCAACGAGCTCTGACGACCATGTACTCCATTATGCTTCCCCGTAATCCTTTGCCAGGAGGCTTTAAGCAGCTAATCGATGTTTTCAGATCGAGCCAGCGGATTCATCGGCTAATAGAGCTTAACTTAGTGGCTAGAGCCAATTTTGATCTTGGATGGATATAGAAGTGGCATCCAAGGCTAAATTATAGTTCTATGTCGCTGAGCTATCCTTCAGGCGGTGTGAGGCTGCAGGTTCATATGGATGCTACGCTTCAACCGACTAGGAGGATTATAGCTAGGTTGCTTCAAGAGGATGCCGGGTTTTTCTGCGAGCATCATTACTTGAATCCTCTTAGAGTAGATAATTCGGATCAACCAATGTTGTAATGCTTTTATTGTATACATACGTCTTGTGTAAAACATGAGAGTTTTCACTTCTAGGTCTTTTGCCAGAAGTTTTTTGTTCTCTGAATGTTTGTGTTTGGTGTGTTTGCCACAACTTTGTTTGAGATATTGAAGACACGTAAACTCGAGTAGGAGGAACTTTTGTCTTTATTTATGCTTATGATGTAAGATACATGGGGTTTTCCAAGAGATCCAGCCAATGACCCGTGTTCTGGATCTAGAGGGCATTGCCCTAGGATAGCTCATGGATTTTAGAGCCTTATTTTCCTACTCTATTTTTTGGCGTACTTGTTGCCTATGTCACCGGAGTCGTCTCTTCTTCTCCTGTAGTTTTGTCTTGGTCTGACGATCGTACCCGTGGTTTCTTCACCTCTGGTTCTGCTGGGTGCCCTTCGAGTTGTTGTGTGATTCCTATAGTCGCGCTTTTTGCCTTGTCTTTGGGTTCTCCGTAGCTTGCCATCATGCCGAAATTTTGGGCCATCTTGTGAAATTCCTTGTCGCATAGATCCGAGAGTTCGAAGCTTCCCTTTACTATGATAATTCCGTTGGGTCCTGGCATTTTGAGTACCAGGTATGTATAGTGAGGCGCTGCCATGAATCGTGAAAACGCGGGTCGCCCGAGGATCGCGTGCTATTGTGATGGCCAGTCCATGACTTCAAAGTCGAGCTTCTCTCTTCTGTAGTTTTGTCGATTCCCGAAGAAGACATTGAGTGCTATTCGACCTAGTGGATAGTTAGCACTTCCTGGGACGATTCTGTGGAAGGAACAGTCAGTTGGTTTCAGGAACTCTAATGAAATGTGCATTGCTCATAGAATCTTTGCATATATGAGATTTATTCCGCTTCCTGCATACATGAATACTCTGTCGACGTCATATGTCCCAATTTGGGCTTTGAGTACCAGAGGCGCGTTTCCTGGCCGAGGTACTGTTATAGGGTGATCATCCCTGCTGAATTCTATGGGTTGCTCCGACCAATGTAGATATTCCGTTGTTGCTGGAGGCGAAGTTACTGCTAGTTAACTTGGCGAGTTATGCTCTTTTCTTCTTTGTTCGACTTTGGCACTTGCTGTATCATTGCTGTTATATGCCCTTTAGATGGAACATATCCTCCGTCATTGGCGTGTCCCTGGTTCGGCTACTGACAAGGGTGTAGATAATAGAGCCCGTCAGTTGAGTACCCCTGAGGCCCGTTAGACTAGGCCCAATTGTAATACTAGTCGAAATACGAGTTCATATCGTATGTCGATATTGTAATCTGTATCGGATCCCTCCCGATCCTCGAGACCTGGCCATCTATATATAGGGGCCAGGAGGGGATGGTGAGGGACAGATTGAAAGCAAGCCAGGTTCTACACCCATGTTTACTTTCGATACACACCTTGTTTGACTGACTTTACCTTCGAGTTCATCCGACGCGCTATCTCCCTGATCCTAAGTCCTTCATATAGGACATTTGTCGAGTTAACCCTCGTCAGCTGGTCTTGACCTTGATGAGCTCCATTTTTTCATTGTTGACTTGCAGGCACATTGTTTGTGTTCCCTTCGTATCCTTGCCTCTTTGCTTCGGCTTGTTTATTCAGTGCTGCCTCCTGGAGTTTCAAGAACATCGTGCAATCTTTCATTGCGTGTCTGGATACTCGTTTTCCATCAACGAATGCGGAATGTATGTGGCATGGTCCGTTTAGCATATCCTTTGGTGATGGGTTGTACTCTCTGGGTTCTTTTGTCTGAAATTTTTTGCTGCTCCCGTAGTCTTCTTTTCCGTAGCTACGGTATCCCGAGCTTCTGCGGTCATTCCCTTGGTAATTATTGTCTTTGTACCCTGCGGCTACTTGGCTATGGGAGCCGTAGTTGTCGTAATTGCGGGATCTCCTCCTTTGGCTACCGTATCTATTTCCTCTGTCGTCCTCAGGTGACTATGTTCGTTTGTTGTTGCACGCATCTTCACCATCTGCAAATCTATTTGCTATATCTATTAAATCTGATACTATCTTCGGCTTGATTCTGACCATCTCTTCGACTAGGTCTCCTCGTCGCAACCCGAGCGTGAAAGCGTGTATTGCTCTTTCGTCTGATACTTCGACTGCTGAATTTTTGATAATGCTCCATCTTTGAATATATGCCCTTAGTGTCTCATTGCGTTGCTGCACGCAGGCTTTGACTTCTTCTATCAATGCTGGCCGCTTGTATGTCGACTTGAAGTTGCTTGTGAACAGCTTTGTGAGTTCCTCCCAGCTTCCAATTGTTTGTTTTTCTAACTTGCTCAACCATGACCTTGCTACGCCGGTGAGGTGTAATTGCAAACTTTGCATTGTTGTTTCCTTGGTTCCTCCCAATATTTTTACTGCTTGTAGATAATCCAAAAGCCATGATTGTGGCTCCTGAGATCCATCATATTTTTGCTGATCATGGGGTAGTTTGAAACCCTTGGGTACTAGCGTGGTGCGAACCCTATGAGTAAAGCACGATGCCCCCATCTCCTTTTCATCATCTTTGTAGTCGTATGCTTTGGTGGGAGTTCTGGATCTTTGGGTTCCTCCGTGCTTTGGACTTTTGTGTCGTCTTGGTGATGGTGTTCTAGATCGTCGACTACCGCTTCTGTGTTGAGGACTATTGTGACGGTGTGGCGATCTTGGTTTATGTGTTCCTTTGTTAAGGTATGCCTCTTCTTCTTTTGCTGATAATTTGTTACCTACCATCTTCAATCCTTGTAGTGTTGCCTGGTGCATATGTTCCCTTGGGTCTCCTGGATTTGGTCGTGTTGTGTGTAGGTATGCTTGAGCTGCCACCAGTGCTACTTCAGGTGTCTTTGGTATAATGTTCCCTTGCTCGTCGACCGATAGGAAAGACGAGTCGAGGTTTTTGGAGAGGCTTTGCCTTTCTGAGTACTCGATGTTTTCGAACCTTGATCCATGTCGACTATGCCTTCTGCTATTTATGTATGACACATTGCTACGTGCTTTGTGATAAGCTTCGCTTGCTACAATGGCTGAGTCTCTTCTCTTCTGTATTTCGATCCTCTCTTTTGCTAGTTGCTTCGACTGCTGTCTTAAGGCGTAGTGATACCCCAAAAGCATATTCTTGCTGGCGTTTGTTGGTATTGGCGTGCCGTGCTCCACGACTATTTTGATTATTCTCCACTCGTTGACTGATAGTCAAACTTTCTCCCTAGTTGCAAGGGAGTCTGCAGTTTCTCCTTCTGCTAGGTAATTTGCCCCTCTGTTTACGTTTGCTGGGTTGAGTACTGGATTGTTGTTTTCGTCGAGCTCTTCTGAGTTATCTCCTATAATGGCGGGTACTTGGTACCGATTGTCGAGCTTACTATTGAAGCTTGAGAAGATTGAACTGTCATCTTCATGAAGCTCTAATCCTGTCTTCTAGGTGTCTATTGATTTGTCTGAAGTATCGTCATCGCAGATCATGAGGTCTTCAAGCTGCACTTCTAAGTCAAAATTCTCCATGGTTTTGTCGCCTTCTGTGATTTTTCCCTCTTCTGTTTCTGTTTCTACAAAGCTGGCCGGCAAGTTTACCTCGCTGGAGGAGCCTTCCGATGATTCCGACATTGCTACTATCTTGGACTCGCTTGCTGATGGACCCAGTCTCGCCGGATTTGAAAGGCAAATCAAACCTAAAGATCCGACGCGAAAGTTTAGACTCCCGATCGTCAGGTCCATATCTTGATCCATGCTCTCGAATATTTGCATGAAATTTGACTCGTTAGGTTGAAAATCGACCGTTCTGAAGGGTATCTAGATTTCGTCGACTTCCGGATTGCTGTTGGCTAAAGGTGAAAAGCCGTCAAATTCATGATTCCAACGCCCAGAGTCCCCACGGTGGGTGCCAATTGATGACGGTTAACTCGACAAATGTCCAATATGAAGGACTTAGGATCAGGGGAGTAAGGCGTCGGATGAACTCAAAGGTAAAATCAGTCAAACAAGGTGTGTATCGAAAGTAAACGTAGGTGTCAACTTGGCTTGCTTTCAATCTGTCCCTTACCGTCCTCTCCTGGCCCCTATATATAGGTGGCCAGGTCTCAAGAATCGGGAGGGGTCCGACACAGATTACAATATCGACATACGACATGAACTCGTATCTCGACTAGTATTACACTTGGGCCTAGCTTAATGGGCCTTAGGGGTACTCAACTGACGGGCTCTATTATCTATACCATTGTCAGTTAGGGACTGAATAAAATGCAGTAACACCTTTTTCTCTCCTAGTTCATTGTAGCAGGTCACCGTTGCCTGCCCTTAGTGATCCCATCACCACTAGGTAAATTTTCTATGTGGTGTGATGTGTCGGAGGGCAGATATTACTTGGTGTCGATCAGCTGATGGTGCACGCTTGATGATCACCTTTGAATGTGTCTGCTGCTATGGTTTCAGAGATCCTCTTGACATTCCACACGATAAAAATGGGCTTTCCCTGTGCAAGTATCCTGCCTCTGAATTTCTCCTTTTTGAGAAGGATCCAAGCTCGGTTGGACCAGGTGTCTTCCTCTAGAGGCGAGTTCGCAGCCTCGGCACACACTCTCTGTTCCTGGGTCTCAATTATCTGACGAACTAGAAGATATGCAATGGCGAGACACCTAACGACACCCTGAATCCATTGTTGAGGGTAAACTGTGTGTATGGATCATCCTATAGTTTTAGTTCACGTGGTTTCCATGCGTTACCGCTAGAACGTGCAGCCAGCGCAAGATGAACCTTTGGCAGTCATTAGCCTTCAACCAGTTTGGTGGTATACTCCCCGATAGGCGGCGATGTGGTTCAAGCCTAGCTTAGGTAATATTCGCATGTTGATTGATTCCTAGTCCGACCCATCTACGTTGTATCTTTTTCTTTGAAGTGTGATCCATGGATCTTTGAAGTGCAGATACATTTTATGTACTGCACAGGAACATGTTATGTAGTACGAAGACTTCATTGTCTAGATGAAACAGTTTTTTTGGCGAATTAGATGAAATAGTTTATGTTAATGCTTTTCTACTTCGTGTTGCCTTCCACATTCATAAACCAAGTATCGCTATTTATTTGTAATAGCGTCACTTCATTTGTGTTTGGTAGTAACATTTTTCTTCTTCTTTAGTACATCCCCGTGGGTCTGTACTTATGCAGGCTGGCGGGAGCCCACTAGTGGCCCAGGATGCTGAATGTGAAACTTGGGTATTGATATAGTGCTCCTCACTCTAAAAAAACTACAAGTAGAAGTACTTTTTTTAGGAAACAGTCAACTCTAGTTTCCACTGATATGTACATCCATAGTACTCACCCCACTTGTAAGTGACATAGGGATCGTAGTCGCCTAGTGTAGGTTTCATTCCTTTCGACTTCCGAGACATGCGACATTTATCCTCCCTCTCTCACGCCCATACCCACAAATTAAACACTCTCTCTCTTCCTTTCTCTCCCCATATCTCCTAGTAGTCTAGTACTACCTCCATCGGCCAACACCACTGGGGCATCACCTCCCTCTGCTACGGTGGCGGCGCGGCAACCTTATCTACAGCAGTGGCGCATCTCTCATACTCCGCTGCGGCATTGTGCGGTGTGTTCATAAATGATCCCCCTCCTCCTCCCAAACCCATGACAAATGACAGATGGTGCGGTGAAATATTCATTGTTGGTTGCCTAGCATTGTTTGGCGCATAGTAGTTTGATCTCATCTACATATATACCCATTTGTGTAGACTAGGATTACACATGCAAGCTATTTTTGGGGCTAGATCTAGTGTGAACAGTAAGAATATGTTCAGAATGGGTATTGATCGATCCACGCCCGATGAAGATCTGTGAGGCTGGCACCATCAGATCACTAAGGCCGACTTTCGCTTCTACGTAGCTACCAGAATAATTTGGAATGGTCTACAGGCCGACTATGATTTTTTTTGTTAGCTTGGTCGATATGTACTTGTCGTTGATGATTGACGAACTGTGCATCACTTTGATGCTAGACCTTGCCAGCAATACGATGCCAATGCTGATAGTGTTCTATTCAAATATGGGTTCGTATAAGTTTGGCCTCTGCTATTTAATTAATCCAGAGCGTTTTCATGAACCTGCAGATATTTGGTAATACTAGATTCAGAACCTTAAATGTTCAGATTGTGTGTTCAATAAGAACATTCTCCACTTGACTTTGTTAGATGTCTTTGATTAGGTATTTTGCAGTTACATACCGTCAATACCTACAGACATTAATTATCTTATCGAGGACATTTTGTTTGCAGTGTTCAGGCAAGAAGCTAAAGCTAGCTTGGAGAGAGCTCATCACCAAAGAAGGTTTGGCACGCCCATGAGGAGAACACCGCTGACAGCTTCTGCAAGTTGCTATTACTCCCGGCCGGGTCAGATGTGCATCCCATCCCCAGCGGCTTTGTGCACTGCTTTGAAGGCGAGTGTCCAGAGAAGATCAAGCTGAAGGTCTCCAGTGGTTGCATCTAGGATGTCGACCTAAACATGAAAAATGGGAAAATTGTCATGGACAGAGGATGGTCAGAGTTTTTCAAAGCACATGACTTGAAGGTAGGATACTTCCTTGTATTCAAGAAGCTTGACAACAGATCCCTCAAGGTGCTCATTTTTTATCACAATTACTGCGAGAGCGGTATCAGGTGTGCAGGTTATCACCATCACTTACAATTGGTCTGTAGAGAAGTGGTCTATATAATATAATCACTCATATTTTGGTTGACATGATGATACTCATATATATATATATAGTAGCACTATTTAGAAACCCCTCTTAACAAATTCCTAAATAGCTTATTTAGGAACCCCCGGTTAATTGCCTATACCAATAAAAACCATCTTACATGCAAACCGAACCGACCACCCGAGTCCCCGACCCGCGAGTAAATCCCATGACCCACCTACCCTCATCCCTGACCCCAACTACTCTCCCGATTCCCCAACCTACTTCGCAGGCCGGCGGTGCCCTTCTCCACCCTTGGCAGTGTGGGGGCGGGTCAGCCTGTAATTGGGCATGTCCACGGACATCCACCAGCTGACCATCTGTGTCCGTATGTGTAATACGGGACATCCACTAATACCCAATTTAAAATGCATGATTAAAATGGTGCCCGCTAATAGCCGTTTAAAACCTGCCATGTGCATGCAGATCTGTATGGGACTAGTAGGAAGAAAGCACTCGACGCATCCCTTGTGTGGCCACAGAAAAAGGAGGCGAGCCCCACCCCTGGTCCCACCACGTGTCATCAGCTTTATCTTCCCATCTTCCCCATAGCGACCAAAAGGCCATGGGGAGACAGAGCTCGCCGGTCCCGACAAGCTACTCCTCCGCCTGCCTACTTTCTTTCCTGAACCATCAGCCGTCTAGCTTCTCTGCGCGTTCGTCCTGCCGCCGGTCACCTCAAAATCTCGCGCCTTGGCGAGGCCTAGATCCCATCTCGCAGCCAGACGAGATCGGCCGGGCTTGCCTGGGTACCTCCGGGAGAAGGAGACATATTGGGCTCAGTGCCGTCCAAGGGGCGATGGAGGACGCCAACAACGCGCCCCCCTGCTCGACCTGTGGGATTTGCCCATCATCCATGGCTTGAGAAGCCGCCTCAGGCATCACTCGCCGCGCTGGTGTGCTTTTGCGTGGACCTCGCCCGATGGTTGGAGAAGGGTAATGGAGTGAGCGAAAAGACTAATCAGCAGCGATTAGGGTTCCCTCGGTGAGGGCGTCCGTCGCCATCGCCATGGATGGAAGTCTTGGAGCGGTGGCGGTAGCGGGCGGGCCGTGAAATTCTATCAGTTTTTTGCTCGCGTCCGTGGGTGTCCAGTTAAGCTAATTTAGTTGGACGGGCAGGTGGCGCCATGGGCAGCCCATGCCCAATTACAGGCCTAATTCTGAGACAGTCAAGTCCAGGTATTCTGCTACTCACGATGCAAAAAATGCATCTCTTTTGTTCTTCGCTGCAGACTGCCTGGACCACCCGTCCTTCACGAAAATCCACTTCGAACACAGCCGGAGTCCATCAGACACCTCTTTTATCTGATTACTTTTTTTGCTCATCTGAACTATTTTTTGTGTTAGTATGAACTATTTCTGATGTTTACCAACTAAACATGAAGGAGGTTCATTTGCATATTTTTGTGCTCGTATGAAAAATTTTAACAGAAGGAGGTTCATTTGCATATTTTTGGGAGTTTATTTATCTCATGACCCGTTTGAAAGTTCACTTGGCCTTATCTAAAAGTTCACTTGACGCATCATATGGAAGTTCATTTTCCCATTGAAAAGGAAAGTTCACTAAACCACTAAAAAAGTAGTTTATAGTCCGTTAAAAAGTTCACATGCGCATACTCCAAAGTTCACTAGAACCTATCCGGTAGTTCATTGCCCCTGTCAAAACAGAAGTGCACTTTCCCATAAAAAATAGAAGTTCACTAGAACACTAAAATGGTCAGTTTGCAGTCCATTTGGAAGTTCACTTGTAGTCGGACGGAAGTTCACTTGCCTCTATAGAGAAGTTCAGAAGGGTTCCTGAATAGTTATTCAGGAACCGGTTCCTAAATAGCAGAGCTATATATATATATAGAAACGCTATTCAGCACCCAGGGTGCAGAATAGTTATTCTGTACCCAACGTAATTTTATGTTATTATAAATAATAATTTTATGTTTGTATACTAATAGTTATGTTTGTATTGACTCATAACAAAAAAATTGACATAAAAATATAGTGTATGAGTTATTACCATGTAAAATAACACAAAAATACGTATTTTATGTCATATTTTTTTACGACATGTAAATAATTTTTTATGTCATTTTTATTTTTTCTTATGTTCTGCTCGACTTCTGAAGTAAGTCAAAATTTACGTGACGTAAAAATCATCTACGGTTGCAAAGATAGGGGGTGGGTGTAGAATAAGCTATTCTACCCCCAGGGTGTCAAATAGCGTGACTTACATATATATATATATATATATAGGGCGAGACTATTTTGTAACTGATGATAGAATAATATTCTGTACATCTAGGACACTATATACGGTGGTTAGGAAACAAAAAGGCCAACGATACCCCCTCATCCTCAACCTCACCCGATTTTCCCCTCCGCTCGAAGAATTCCACAGCCGGCTGGGCCTAGGTCCCGCGTCGTCGCCGGACCGGCCTCCCCGCCGCCGGAATGGCTACCCCTGCCGTAGGACGTTCTACCGCTCCCTCGCTGGACTGCTCCAGTGCCGCCGCAGGATGGTCTCGCAGAGCCCCCACCAGCCGTCCCGCGCCGGCAGGAAGGGCCTACCGCGCCGCTGCAGCCTCGCTGCGCCCCCACCAGACGCCCCCACGCCGCCGAACGGGCCTCCCAGGCCGCCGCTGGATGGACCTCTGCGCAGCTGCAGGACGGCCTACCTGCGCGCCCACCAGCCGCCCCCGCACCGGCAGGACGGGCCTCCCACGCCGCCGCGAGACGGTCTCCCTGCGCCCCCACTAGACACCCCCGTGCCGGCAGGACGGACCTCCCAGGCCGCCACTGGATAGGTCTCCCGCGCCGCTGCTAGAGGGGTCCGGTACCTTTCATCCCTGTCCCCATCGACCCGCACCACCTCTGGCTTCTGTCCTCTTTTGCTTGCTCTCCCCGTTGACTCTCACTACTCTGGCAACAGTGCCTCAACGACTTCCCCTGGATTCTGACGATGCAGCCGCTGGGAGGCTCCCGCATGCCCTGTGCTCACGCTGAGAAGTACATGATGCAGCGAACGGAAGAACCAAGACCTGAGCTCGAATCAATTTCACTGTTGTTGGACTACTTCATCCATGAGCTTTCCTACAGGAACAACTTTGAGTTTGTTCAAGCTGTTCTGAAATTGTTTCTAAAGATACATGGCGAGACAATACGGCGTCACTTGACACTTCAGGATAAAGTGAAGAAACTTCTAGATGTCCAGAGCTTAGTTTGGCAGAAGATTGACAAAATGTTCCAGAGTGCAAGGTGCATGGTCACATTTCTCAGCAACTCGCAGTTTTAGTTGAAGGATCAAACTTCTTAAACCAATGCACACTTGGGAGTTTGCATCGCTGTTCTACCATTCTACGTGCTGTACTTACCTTTTATCGACATGGTAAAAGTTGCAAGGCATGTATAGGTCCTGGTGTTAACAGCGATAACCACTGATAGTGCTCCTGATGATGTAACAGTTTTGTAGATCTGTTGATGTATTCTTCTGTAACATACTGATGTATCAATGCCATTCCACGAAAAATATTTAGTAATGTTACAGTTGCTATTTAGGAAAAAATCCCTTCAATGTTTATTCAACCTATTATTAAAAAAGGAAGAATGCTGGTTTGCGGCGACCTTGCGTCCGTGATATGGTGATGCTTTTTTTACTGTTGAATGGGCTTTTTTATGTGCAAACTAAGAGCAACGATTATTGATTTGTTTATTCTGGTAAGTCCATAAAATGAAATATTACCAGTGAGGATCAAAGAATTTTTTTGGGAAGTACACACTTCGTCTTTGAGAACTACATAATGCTAATTTGGGAAGAAAATATTTATAAACAGTCCTATGAAAAAAATCCAAAAAAGTTAATCGCGGGAACTGCAATATGGTAGTGTTCGGAAGTACACAACTTTGTTTATATAATGTACTTAAGTATATCTTTTATGAAAAATATAGAACTTCTATTCAAGGAAATACATGCACTGACTACACGAAGTATACACAATAACGGCGAAGAAGTATAAAACCGTGATGACAAGAAGTATAAAACCGTGACGACAGAAAGTACAGCGTTTGACTTTTGGGAAGTGCAGTGTCCCAGCGAGACTACACACGGTCCCTCGTAAATATGTATAAAAAATAAATTTCTTAACAGGAAGTACAATATTGCGATAACTAGAAGTACAAGACAACAAGAAAAGGAAGTACGGATACTCAGTTTAGAGGGGTATACGGTCCCTCGTAAATTTTGCATAAAAAATAAATCATGATAAAAAATACAATATGATAACGGGGAGAAGTCCAATATTGTGACAGAGGGAAGTATAACATGGTAACGGAGGGAAGTACAATATTGTGACGGTGGAACCGAAATGACACCCTATAATAAATTACCATTGTTTTACAGAAAATTTCTTGAAACACCGTCGAGAAGTACAAACACACATAACAAGGAAGTACGAGATACATATTCTGGGAAGTATGAAAACTCTATTTTTTTAGGACGGACATATATCATGCAAATCATACGTTTAATCTCCGATTGCCTCTACGGTAGGCACGAATCATTTATATGGCCGAAAAACTTTAATTTTATTACTTTTTGCTTCCCATGACAAATCAAATAGTACATATTCCTTTATTGAGAAGTGCGGAACTTCTGTTCCAAGAAGTACACGCAGACAGTACGGGAAGTATACTCGATGATGACAGGAAGTATGGAGCCTCAACTTTGGGAAGTACATGTGATGATGATGGGAAGTACACGTCTTTGGTTGTCCTATGAATTAGAAAAAACAAATAAAATATATGCATTGATGTGAGAGGGAAGTACATGTGATGACAATGGGAAGTGCTAGAGAAATTATAAAATCATCTACAGTGAAGTACAGAACTATGTGAGAGGAAAGTATATGCATTGATGTCGGGAAGTATAAAATGGTTTGAGCAATCTTTATCTTGAAGAAATCCTAGTTAGAAACCAAATTCTGGGAAGTACACACGATGATGACCATAAGTGCAAATGTTTAGTTTTTAGAAGTGCAACTTTCATGAGAAGTGCTAGAAAAATGATAAAGTCATCTAGAGGGAAGTACAAAACCATTCGAGTCAGAAGTATATGTAATGATGACGGGAAGTATAAATGTTCAGTTTCTAAAAGTTTAACTTTCACGTCAAGTGCTAGAAAAACAATAATATTATGTGGAGGGAAGTACAAAGAGAGTCTGGGAAGTAAAAAATGTTCAGTATTGGAAGTACACACGGTGACGATGAGAAGTACAAATGTTTAGTTTTGGAAGTGCATATTCCACGTAAATGTGCTAGAAACATTATGAAATCATTTGGAGGGAAGTACATAAGTATGTATAAGAGAAAGAAGTACATGTATTGACAATGGAAAATACTGAAGTTAAATTTTGGAAGTGTAGTAGTTTGCAAGAAAAATAATGGCATCATCTACGAAAATGAAAGAAATACAACAATGAAAAATAGGAAGTGTAAGGTTTCAATTAAGGAAGTACAGATATTAAATTTTGAGGAGTACCACAACCCAATGATTTATATTTTTTATATTTTTGCTCAGATAAGCATTGCCTTTATTGTTAGAACATAACAAAAAATCACACAATTCGTAAATCGAATGGAAGGTCAAATGATTGTTTAAATATGCATAAAACGGGCTGACCAAACTTTGACCACATAAACCTTACTTAGGATGTGTTTTTAAGATTGTAACTGAAGCGCGTTGTTGTGTTGAGCATTTTAAGTGGTCGTGGACACAACACGGACACCGTATGAGAAAGTTGTATCTATTTTTCTAAATAGTTTTTGAAGCTACGACAGAAGTACACACGTTTGTAAAAAAAAGTACCGATACGTGTCAAAGGAAGTACGGCTACTCTATTTTTTTTGGGATGGAAATCTATTATGCAAATCTCATTGTTTTGAGCACGTATCGCCTCAATCAATGACACATATGATTTCTATGGTAGAGTATAACTCTAACTTCATTATCTATTGCATTCCACAAGGAATCAAGAATTTTAGCTTGTTAATTTCATGTCACCATCTTGCAAAACAATGCAAATATATAAACTTAAAATTTCATAAATTATTCTCAAACCTTAAGAAATTGAGGAAAATGATCTTAACAAAAAAGTTGCTCCTTGTTGACACATTTCGAAAAATATATCACTTGTATCATTTGCATATACCATATGATAATACCGGTAAAAATTGTTCGAAGCCAATCACTACAAATAACGAGCTCTAATTTCAAATCTGCTCCCAAATCATAAGAAATTTGCGAAAACACTATGAACAAAAAAGTTACGCCTACTCTATAGCTTTCCAATGCCATATTACTTGCATTATTCTGACAAACGGTTGGAAAACTCTGCTCAAATTACTGTCCGTCATTTTTGAGTAGATCTCAAATATCGTATTTTCAAAATTACTCGAAAACCGTATAGAATTTGAAAAAACTTGCAGAGATACAAAAGTTCCACATTTTCAGTAGCTTTCCAACGGTATATCATTTGCACCATTCTGATCAGCGGTTTGGAAACTAAGTCGAAAATACGTTTTATACGTGTTTATGAAGATTTCCGATTTTTGAAATTAAATTTAAATGGTTAATAATTTGAAATAAGTTAGAATACAAAAAAGTTGCGGATTTTCATTAGCTTTCCAATGATATATTATTTGCACAATTCTAATAATTTTTTTTTGAAATTAGAAGAAAAACAACGACATAGATACATGAGCAGTTCAAAGTTCGCGAACAAGCAGTACAGTGTAGTTATACGAAGCAGTACGAACGTGTCTCCTGAGCAGTACGGAATATGTACAAAATATTATTTTGTCATCGATGACAGAATAGTCTCCATGTATATATATATATATATATATATGACCGGTTCGTAAATTCACTTGCCTCTACAGAGAAGTTATTTTGACCAAGAACTGTAGGTCATATGTCTAGTTATATTATTATTATGCGCTTATGTTGGCCGTATTGTGATGAACAGACACTATTTCTTGGTTTGTTGAAGTCAAAATGTAATGAAAAACATATGTTCAAAAACACTTGCAAGGCGCAAACAGGAAGCCCCATAGAGCTTTCTTTCAGCAGCAGCTATATATTACAGGGTAGTACATGTTGTATATGAGTACCTTCTGTAGCTTTTCTCTCTGGGATGAAGATACCTTTTTTCTAATAGCAAAAAAATGAAGCCTACCCCACAAAGCGGTCCTCACTGGGCCAAATTTATTGAGGGCTCAGCTCGCCATAGCAGCCCGAGTAGGCGGGATCGCAAAGGTGGCCCAGGTGATAAGTTTTTTTCAAAAATGAGATACATGCTGACATCAGGGACCCACCCGTAAGAAGTGTCCCTCAGCTTTATCATATTTCACGGGCGGGTTTGAAAAAAATGTCAAGTCTGCAGCAATCACGGGTAACAAAATAAATTCAACTTAATAGAGCACACATTTCTTTTTCAGATAGTCTGACATCCGAGACCCACCCGTCAGAGGCGTCTGACACATTATTCAGAGATTTTGACATCTGGGACCGACCAGTCAGTAGCGTCCCACAATTTTATCAAGTCAAATTTCACGGGCAGGTTCAAAAATAACAGCCTAGTAGCCAGGATTCACGGGGAACAAAAATAAAATTCAGATAGCACACATATTATTCAAAGATTCTGACATCTCGGACCCACCCATCAACAACGTCCTCAACCTTATCAAGTTCGAATTTTAGGGGCGGGTTTGAAAATAAAATCCAGTAGCCACCAGATAGCACGCGTCTATTATTCAGAGAGTCCAACATCGGGGACCCACCTATCAGCAATGTCCTCGACCTTTAGAAATTCAAATTTCATGGGCGGGTTCGAAAAGAACAGCCAAGTAGCCAACAATGATGCTGAAGAAAATAACTCAACGTAGCACACGTTTCTTGTTCAGAGAGTCTGACATTGAGGACCCACCCAGTAGCAGCGCCATGAACATTATCAACATATATAGCACAGTTTTTTGTTGTTCATAAAGGCTGACATCATGGACCCACCCGACTGTAGCGACTATGAACAATATCTAAATATATATATATATAGCACAGGTTTGTTGTTCATAGAGGCTGACATCGAGGACCCACCCGATATCAGCATCCATGAACATTATGAACATAGCAGAGATTATTTGTTCAGAGAGGCTCACATTGAGGTCCCACCAAACTACAGCATCCATGAACATTATCAAAGCGAGCGATTTTGAAAAATAAAATCAAGTAGCCAGCAATCGTGTGGAACAGATAATCGAATGGAGAGGCTGACATCGGGGACCCACGGTCCAGATCATATATTGTTCCATCGAGCAACGTGAGCTAGGTCGCGTGAACAAAAAACAAGTTTGGTAGAGACACTGACATCACGGCCCCATAGCCTGAATAGGTCGGCCAGGGTCCAAAATCGGAAGCAAAATCTAAAAATCGACATCTACCATGCGACGGACGATCATCTACCAAGATTTTCCCTAATCTGTGGTAGTAGAGGGCCTTAGAAACGAGAAAAAAGAAAGTTTTTGAATCTACCACAAAACCTACCAAAATGGTGGTAGAAGGAGGGGTCTTCAGCAATGACCGAAAGTGTCAGTCGTGGTAGATGGACACTTTTCTTCTATCGCCTTGGTCGCCACCTCACACGGCTACCCAAGGACTTGCAGGTACTATTACCATTTTGCCATTGCCAACCTGCTGCAGAACGTGTGGGATAAGGAGACCGCGAGGGACATGCTCGAGAGCGCGTGCAAGGTGGACCACGTCGAGCTCTGCTCCCTCACGCGGGACAACACTGCGACGCTGTTTGCCTAGGTCAAGACCTAGAACCCGGACCTTCTCCCCAAGGTCAAGCAGCACACAATCCATAGTTGTGTAGCCGCTGGCCGCAACGAGATTGTCCTGGAGGGCACGCCGGCGGAGGAAGGGAAGGATGTGCAGACTTTTTGAGTTGTCATTCATCTGATGATGGTCCTTGACTTCACCTTGCTATCTGACGAGGAGCGTCACCATGGGGTGAGCGGGCCTTGGCGCTTCAATTTCAGCGTTGTCATTGCTGCTACTTGATACGTCTCAAACGTATCTATAATTTTTTATGCTCCATGCTTCTTTTTACACCATTTGCCTTGTGTTTCGTTACACTTCGTGGCGTTTTTATGCGATTTCCAGAACTAACCTACTAACAAGATGCCATAGTGCCAGTTCCCTGTTTTCTGCTATTTTTGTGTTTCGGAAAATCTACACAGGAAATATTCTCGGAATTGGACGAAACAAGTTCCAAAAGTCTTATTTTTCCTAGACGAAGGACGACGACCAAACGGGAGCCGGAGAGGGGCCAGGGGCTGCCCACACAACAGGGGGGCGCGGCCCAGCCCCTAGTCGCGCCCACCTATTGTGTGACCACCTTGGTCGCCTCCTGACGACGCCCCTTTGCCTATAAGTAGCCTCAGGACGGAAAACCCTAGGGGAATCGACGAAATTTCCAGAAGAGTTCCGCAGCTCCGCCGCCACCGCCGATGAATTTCAGGGGACAAAAGTCTCTGTTCCGGCACCTTGCTGGGATGGGGAAGTGCCCCCGGAGCCATCTCCATCGGTCTGCATCGCCGTCTCCACCGTCTCCATCGACCTCACCGCCATCTCCATCAACCTTGTTGTCTCCTATGATGAGGAGGGAGTAGTTCTCCCCTGGGGCTGAGGGCTCTACCGATAGCTATGTGGTTCACCTCTCTCTCCCATGATGTGATCTTTATGTGATCGTGAGCTTTGTATCTAGTTGAATTGGTAGATGCTATTATTCAGATATTATGCTACTCCCGTGCTTTATATTTGTAAACTCCGGAGATACCTTGTATCATGGTGTGAAGGTGACAGTGTGCGCATCATGTGTGTCTTTTTGGTTAATGTCTCTATGAATTGTTCGTGTTTGTTGGAACCATCTAGTGCGTTCACGGTGACAGTGTGGGACAATCTAGTTTGGGTACATACGGACTTTGAGGAGTGCTTCGTAGCCCTACGCATGATTAGTGTTCGTTTTCCATTGGAGAATTGTTTAGAGTTGCATATTGATGATAGTATCTATTGGTTCAATTATGTTATATTTCTTGAGAGTGTGTCCACTAGTGAAAGTATGATCCCTAGGCCTTGTTTCCAAGCATTGCACACCGTTTCCTTTCAGTTTTGTTACATGTTTGCTTGCAGCGATATTTATTTCAGATTACATTTGCTACTTATAATCATTACTACTACTTCTATTTCACTATCTCTTCGCCGAACTAGTGCACCTACACATCTGACAAGTGTATTGGGTGTGTTGGGGACATAAGAGATTTTCTGTATCGTAATTGCAGGGTTGCTTGAGAGGGATAGCTTTGACCTCCTCGTCCCTGAGTTCGATAAACCTTGGGTGATCCACTTAAGGGAAACTTGCTGTTGTTCTACAAACCTCTGCACTTGGAGGCCCAACACTGTCTACAAGAACAGACGTGTGCGTAGACATCACTACTGACGGCTCAGAGGAGTCTAGGACAAGGTCGGCTAGTGATCGTCTTGGTCCCTCCAACCACCATCGCGACGACAACGATCGTGGGGGCGAGGACAGGGGTCAACATGATGGCGACCGTCGTGGTGAGCAGCAAAGCTGAAGCCGCCGTCCGGATAGAGGTCGGGAACGCGTGGAGGGGTCTCGGAGGGAGCAAGGCCATGGGTACCGCCGTCATGGCAGCCATGCCAGCCGCTCACCTAACCATCATAGGCATGCCAAAGTGCTGGAGATGGGGAGCTTGCACAGGTGCTCCAAAAGCCAACCGCCCATGCGAGCGGTGGACGCTCCAACTCGCTCACAATTCGCCACCAGCCAGTGCTCTATTGGTGTTTCCACCGGTGTTGGAGCAGCTGGCAAAAGGAGAGTCACAGCCCCAAAGGAGGAGCAAGTCGAGGACGCTGTCAGGGCAGATGGCCATGGGCGCGGTGCAGTCGCTGCCACAGGAGCTCGTGCGTTCGGTGAGCCAGGGCGGTCTAATGCAAGTTGGAAGCCCCATACAGCTAGGATCTGCACTTTAGGGTCGTGATTTCCAGGGCGGAGGTTGCTACTCGTTCTGTCCATCAGTACAGATCCATGACACCCCCTTGGCCTAGCAGATGCACCGACATCTTCGTTCATTCCTTGGGTCAATTTGCAGACCGTCGGGTAATCGCTGCGTGATACGTCTCCAACGTATCCATAATTTTTGATGCTCCATGCTTGTTTTTACACCATTTGCCTAATGTTTCGTTACACTTCGTGGCACTTTTATGCATTTTTCAGAACTAACCTATTAACAAGTCGCCACAGTGTCAGTTCCCTGTTTTCTGCTGTTTTTGTGTTTCAGAAAAGTTACACAGGAAATATTCTCGGAATTGGACGAAACCAAAGCCAGTCATCTAGATATTTCACGGAGCTTCCAGAGAACTGAAGAGGAGATGGAGTGGGGCCATGAGGGGCCCTCACACCAGGGCGGCGCGGCCTGGCCCCTGGCCGCGCCCCCTATGTGTGAGGCCGCCTCGGTCCACTTCTAACGATGCCCCTTCGCCTATAAAGACCCCCCGACGGGAAAAACCTAAGGACCCGATCAATTTTCCCGAAACACGTCGCGATCCGCCGTCGTCGTCGACCCAAGATCGGGAGGGTCCAGAAGCTCTTCCCGGCACCCTGCCGGAGAGGGGAATCGCCACCGAAGGTCTTCTTCATCACCATGCTTGCCTCCGAAGCGATGAGTGAGTAGTCTACCTTGGACTATGGGTCCATAGCAGTAGCTAAATGGTTGTCCTCTCCACCATGTGCTTCATGTTTAGATCTCATGAGCTGCCCTACATGATTGAGATCACCGTTATGTAATTCTACATGTTTGGTCTGTTGGGATCCGATGAATATTGGTGTTATGATTGAGTTGCTATACTGAAATATATCTTATGTTATCTCTATGTTGTTTATGATCTTGCATGCTCTCCGTTGTTAGTAGCTATCTTGGCCGAGTAGTTGCTAGTGACTCCAAGAGGGGGTATTTATGCTCGATAGTCGGTTCATGCCTCTATTTAATCTGGGGGAGTGACAGAAACCTCTAAGGTTGTAGATGTGCTGTTGCTACTAGGGAGAAAACAACATTCATATGCTTGAGGGCATATGCTTTGTTTACATTACACACTTTGCTTAATGCAATTATCTGTTGTTCGCAACTTAATACTCATGGGGTGTTCGGATGATATCCCCGTGAGTGGATTATTAGTCATAGATGCAGTTGGATGGCGGTCTATGTATTTTGTTGTAATGCCCAGAGTAAATCGCATAGTGATCTTCTTGACATATCACGTTATCTTTATTCTATCAATTGCCCAACTATAATTTGTTTACCCAGCATGTGTTATTTATCTTATGGAGAGACACCACTAGTGAACTGTGGACCCCGGTCCTATTTCCATCATATTGCTATCACCTGTTTACTTTACTTGCACTGTTTACTTTACTCGCATACTTCTACTGTTTTCCACTCGATACGCTCATACCCTTTGTTTTAAGCAAACCGGTGAGATTGACAACCTCATCGCAAGTTGGGAACAAGGTACTTGGTTGTGTGTGTGTGCAGGTTCCACGTTGCTGCTCGCAAAGCAAAGCTTGGACGAGGCGCCATATAAATTGTCTGGAGCTGTCACGAAGCTTGCAAGCATCACCTTCAGTCGTATTGGCTTTTTCTTCTTCGTATCGATAAACCTTGGTTTCTAACTGAGGGAAAAGCTTGCTGTTGTGCTCATCATACCTTCCGCTTGGGGGTTCCCCAACTACCTGGCGATAATCATCATCATCAACTACACGCCAGCCATCAATCCCTTTTCTAGCGCCGTTGCCGGGGAAGAAAAAGAAGACCTCTACAAGGGGAGTTTTTTGCACGCACATCCTTTACTTTGTTTTATTGTTTTGCTTTACTTTATTTATTTTTACTTGCATCGTTTTATCAAAAAGCAAAAAAAAATTAGAATCCTTAGTAGTTGTTTTTACTTGTCTACTTTTAGTTTCGCTAAAATGAGTAATCCTGAAGTAGAAGTTTGTAGTTTTAAGCAACAAGGGGAGAAAGTTTAAAAGATGCTTGGTACCGTATTAACAATGCTCATCGTAGGTGTAGAAAAAAGCACTCTACCACAATCCTCCTTAGAAATTTTTATGTTGGTATATCTAGTTGGAACAGGTATGTTCTTGATACTCTTACAGGAGGTAATTTTCTGGGTACTCCCGCGGGAGAAGCATGCACTATAATTGAAAGTATAGTAGGAATACCACCTATTCATGTTGTTAAAACTGAGATCACCTTAGAGGAGGTTTTAGAAAAGCTCAGCTCTTTATAGAAAAGTTTGCCAAGTATCCTAGAAAATGCTAGCCGAGTTAATGAATCAATAGAAAATATTGGTAAGAGAATCATCGTTTTAGAGGCTAGCACTACTCTTGATAATCAAAACTTAAGGATTGGTAAACTAGAGGAGTCTATGGAAACTCTTAGTTTAATCTTCTCTTCTCTTAAATTTAAGAAAGAGAAAGTATTTGTTGGAAAAGAGCAAAAATTTATGTATATTCCCAAGGTTTCTGCGCCTAAACCTCAACACGTTCTTAAAATTGGTAAGACTTTTAGTTCAACTAAGAGTGACTTGCAGGTTGAATCATCTTTGGGAACTTCCAAAGTGCCTACTGAGGTAAGTGATGCTTCATCACTTGATATTACTTGATTCGCAATTTTCTGCGCCTAGCTCAAAGGCGTTAAAGAAAAGCACTCTTGGGAGATAACCCAATGTTTTCTTTTCAGTACTTTTTATTTTATTTGAGTCTTGGAAGTCATTACTACTGTAATGACCTCTCCTTATCATTTTTATTTTATTGTTGTGCCAAGAGAAGCCTCTAATTTGAGTGAGGTAAAGATTTGGGGATGTTGCTGTCCTGAAACTGTTTTCGGTGCTGCACCTTAAAAATTCGTGAAAATTCTATGTATATATTTTGGACCTGCGATTTCTTGTCCATATGACCCAGGTTATATCCAAACTTTCATTAGTTGAACACTTTTTGATTTGAGCAACAGAAAACCCCTTAAAAATTCGACCTTTGTCAGCTGTTCTGTTTTGACAGATTTCTGCCAATATTTGTGTTTGCCGCTTTATCGCTTTCTTTTTTAGTTCTTTTGATCACGGAACTTTTGGGGAAGTTGCTACAGTAGTATATACTTTATATGTGATGGTTTTGGGTTGAAACCTGAAGCAAAAGAGGTTGATTTTATGTTATGTTACACTAATATTGCTAATAGATTTGTGTTTAGTTTTATATGAAGGAAGTTTTTCAAGTGTAGGGATTGGAGAATGATGAGATGAGTTGAAGAATGGACAAAAGCTCAATCTTGGGGATGCCCATGCATCACCCCAAGAAATATCCAAGAAGTACAAGTGTCAAAGCTTGGGGATGCCCCCGAGGCACCCCTTCTTCATCGGCAAAAATCAGGTCACCTTTCAAGACACTATATTTTTATTGCTTCATGCACTATGCGTTTTTCTTGGAGCGTCAGTTGTTTTTAGTTTTCATTATTAGTTTAGTTTGTTTGCTGCAATAAATGGTTGGAGCCCAACAAATTTCTTTTGGGGAAGTCGCCTTGCTTTCCATTTGCCAAGAACGCTCTAGTTTTCACTCTTATAAAAAACCGAGTGTTTTTCTTTTTCTGCTACTGCTTTTGGTTTTCATTTTTGCCTTGATTTGTGTTCAGATCTTCTTATATTTATTTATCAAGGTGTATTTTTGCCTCTGGACCATGTTGGTTTTCCTCAAAAGAGTTGGATTAAAAAAGTTCGAATGGTGTTGGAAAAGAGAAAAAGCTTTATGCAAAAAAGTGGTACAAGAAGGAGCTTGTGTAGACTGCGGCTTAGGCTTTTTCATGTCATGCTTGATATCTTTTTGATAGTATGCTTAGTGATTTTTGCTGTAGCATGACTTGTCTCAAATAACTGAGATTGCTTAATGAGCCTTTGAAAAAATCATGCGTTGTTTTAATCGTTTGGAAGCATTATTTTGGTTTTCTCCTTGATGCTTTATTTGGGTTGACTTGGCGCATGCTCACACATGTTAGACTCTTACAAAGTTGCCAATAGCCTCTATGATCATTTAGTTTTTGACTTTTGATGCCATCTTATGCTTCTTTTAATGTCGCTTTGTCACTTTGCATGATTATGGCCATTATTGCTCGCTTAGTTGGTCGCTCCCAGTCTTTTGCTAGCCCTCGCCTTGTACTGAGTATGAGCTCTACTCGTGCATCCAACTCCTAAAAACCAAGTTTTCCAAAGTGTCCACCATACATACCTATTAGCAATTTGCTATTCCAAGTAAATTTGACTTGCTTTTATTTTCTCTTCAATTAAACTCTTACTAGTGTTATGCGAAAATTGGTCAGTAAAGCTCTCACGAACCGGAAGGAACACTTTACTTTTTCTTGTTATTAAAAATTTGACATTGCGGTCTCTTATGTTGAGTTGTTATGCTTGCAAGTTGTAAGTTGGAGACTAGCCCAGCTATGCCGTCATGGGCAAGCTTTCAACATTGTACTTCTTATTTGAGTTGATATCGTGATCTTTTGTTTATGGATGCCCGCGGTGTGAAATGAATTGGGAATCTTGCGGGGATCATGGAGTTTGTATATGTGTTAGGGAAACGCCTAGGCCGCCAATCTAAGCCATGCATAATTCATGGTGGAAATTTGCAGCATACCCATAGTGGACATTCGACGACGCATCTCAAAATAAAAAGCTAAATAAATGGTAAATAAAAGAGATGTCGAGGTGTTCATTGTCTGTTTGTCCTGTCATTTTGATGTGGGCTTGTTCCATGTCATCGGGCACGGAGGTACCCCGTTAGCGGTTCTCGATGATACGCATATACTTACAATGACAAGAGCCTTGCCTGGGACGCTAAGTAAAGTAGCATGAGGTTTGGGTACTCGTATTCACGGGACACGAGGTTTTCAACTTATGATTTGTCAAGCATATGCATCATAATTGTTCTCGCATTAACTTTAACCATTCAAGATGCTTATGATGGGGGCAATGAGAGCTCAAAGCCGGTAAGTACCATAATTTTTGAAGGTTATAAAACTTGCAATCACTGCTTCCCTCCGCGAAGGGCCTTTCTTTTACTTTTATGTTGAGTCACCACCTTCTATCCTTATGCACCATTAAGAGAGCATAGTTGTCATTTTTAGTATAATGTGCATTGTCCCAAAGTTTTCATTGATTGATTCACATTGTTGGTTTCACTTGTTCTCAAATTATTTGTATCTAGTCGCCCTCTTAAACTTGAAGGTGTCCAATGCATTTATGTTTTACTCTCTATGAAGGACAAGCTGAAAACCATTTGTATGTTTTTCCTTATGATTTGAACACACGTTTGACTTTCATTGTTTCATTTTCATGATCTTTTGTTTGTGTTCTTTTTCATGGTATAACATGGTTGCTAAGTTCTTATTGTCAAGATTATATCTTTCATGCCCATGTTTCAAGTTCTTATGATCCCAGCTCACAATGCTTACATAGTTGATCAAGATTGTGTAGGTGCATGTCACCTCAAAAATTATTTCTTTTGTTATCACTTACCTACTCGAGGACGAGCAGGAGTTAAGCTTGGGGATGCTGATATGTCTCCAACGTATCCATAATTTTTGATGCTCCATGCTTGTTTTTACACCATTTGCCTAATGTTTCGTTACACTTCATGGCACTTTTATGCATTTTCTAGAACTAACCTATTAACAAGTCGTCGCAGTGCCAGTTCCCTGTTTTCTGCTGTTTTTGTGTTTCAGAAAAGTTACACAGGAAATATTCTCGGAATTGGACAAAACCAAAGCCAGTCTTCCAGATATTTCACGGAGCTTCCAGAGAACTGAAGAGGAGATGGAGTGGGGCCATGAGGGGCCCTCACACCAGGGCGGCGCGGCCTGGCCCCTGGCCGCGCCCCCTATGTGTGAGGCCGCCTCGGTCCACTTCTGACGATGCCCCTTCGCCTATAAAGACCCCTCGATGGGAAAAACCTAAGGACCCGATCAATTTTCCAGAAACACATCGCGATCCACCGCCGTCGTCGACCCAAGATCGGGAGGGTCCAGAAGCTCTTCCCGGCACCCTGCCGGAGAGGGGAATCACCACTGGAGGTTTTCTTCATCGCCATGCTTGCCTCCGGAGTGATGAGTGAGTACTCTACCTTGGACTATGGGTCCATAGCAGTAGCTAGATGGTTGTCCTCTCCACCATGTGCTTCATGTTTAGATCTCATGAGCTGTCCACCATGATTGAGATCACCGTTATGTAATTCTACATGTTTGGTTTGTTGGGATCCGATGAATATTGGTGTTATGATTGAGTTGCTATACTGAAATATATCTTATGTTATCTCTATGTTGTTTATGATCTTGCATGCTCTCCGTTGTTAGTAGCTATCTTGGTCGAGTTGTTGCTAGTGACTCCAAGAGGGGGTATTTATGCTCGATAGTGGGTTCATGCCTCTATTTAATCTGGGGGAGTGACAGAAACCTGTAAGGTTGTAGATGTGCTGCTGCTACTAGGGAGAAAACAATATTCATATGCTCGAGGGCATATGCTTTGTTTACATTACACACTTTGCTTAATGCAATTATCTGTTGTTCGCAACTTAATACTCATGGGATGTTCGGATGATATCCCCGTGAGTGGATTATTAGTCATAGATGTAGTTGGATGGCGGTCTATGTATTTTGTTGTAATGCCCAGAGTAAATCGCATAGTGATCTTCTTGACATATCACGTTATCTTTATTCTATCAATTGCCCAACTGTAATTTGTTTACCCAACATGTGTTATTTATCTTATGGAGAGACACCACTAGTGAACTGTGGACCCTGGTCCTATTTCCATCATATTGCTATCACCTGTTTACTTTACTCGCACTGTTTACTTTACTCGCATACTTCTACTGTTTTCCACTCGATACGCTCATACCCTTTGTTTCAAGCAAACCGGTGAGATTGACAACCTCATCGCAAGTTGGGAACAAAGTACTTGGTTGTGTGTGTGCAGGTTCCATGTTGCTGCTCGCAAAGCAAAGCTTGGATGAGGCGCCATATAAATTGTCCGGAGCTGTCGTGAAGCTTGCAAGCATCACCTTCAGTCGTATTGGCTTTTTCTTCTTCGTATCGATAAACCTTGGTTTCTAACTGAGGGAAAAGCTTGCTGCTGTGCTCATCATACCTTCCGCTTGGGGTTCCCCAACTACCTAGCGATAATCATCATCATCAACTACACGCCAGCCATCACTGCGCCACAAGACTGTTGGTCAGCGAACATTGTCCAGCTTGCCACTCTGGACCTAGTGTCGCCATGCTTCACCACCCGCCTGACAGCTACCTGGTGTTGCGTCCCTTGCCTTGCATCAGGCATGCTAGCCGGGAGCTTGGAGAGCGCCTGTTTGGGCCTAGATGCTTTTGAAGGAATTAGGCCCTTGAGGAAAATAATAAAAGGTTTATTTGCATATTCCAAAGAGTTCATAATAAGTTTAATACTTTTCTATAATTGTGTCATTCCGGAGTCACCGATACATGTGTGGTATTAAACAACCAAGAGTCCCTAGTAGAACCTCTATACTAGCTCACTGGCCAACTGATGATCAGTCTCCGGATCATGTGACAAATACGTCACTTGACAAATGAGGATCATGCCATTTTGTAAATGCCATGATGGACATATCCAACATTATTATGTAACATGATCGTGTCAGGATGTTCATGTTACAATAATAAGAAATGTTCTAAACTATTCCTTAGACCGTGAGGTCACAACATAATCACTACATCTGGAGGCTGCTTTGATTGCATCAACCGTCATCGCGTAACTAGGTGACTGAAAAGATATCTCTTGAGTATGCCAAAGGAGTAGGTTTAGGCGTGTGCATCAAGAGCGGGATTTGCTATCCTCATGATAGAAGATACCCTGGGCCCACTCGATGAGATTCATCCAATGTGCAACATGTGACTAGGTCACGGGGATGGAATATCATGGGAATGAGTAAACAACAATGTCGTTAGCGAGATTGAACTATGTATGGAGATACTGATGATCAAGTCTCGGATATTGCAAGTATCGCAGAAGCAAAGGGAATAGGGAATCAATGTTTGCGGTAACGACAAAGTTCCTTCATGGAAATACACAGGGATCATCACAGAAGTCCAGATCTGATTGATGATAATTTACCGGAGAGGAGTCTCGATAATGTCTGGAGTATTCCTGAACTGTAGGGTAACACAAATTAAGGGTGTGATGACATTAAGATGTTTCTGGAATTGTCAAACTGTTGACACGAGGAAACCGGAAAACTTCCGCGAAGATCCAAAAGTCGTTCGGAGGGTTCTGGAAGGAGTTTCGGAGCTACGAGGAATTAAATAAAGAAGTAATTAATATTAATTAATGAATTAATATTAATAAAACATTAATTAATTATATATGCATCCCACCTAAATTGGGCCCTCCCTGGAAGGAGAGCCCATTAGGGGGCCGGCCAGGCCTCCTAGATGGACCCTAAGTGGTCCATGCGCATGGGCCAAAGGGCCAAGGGCCCAACCGGCCAGCCCTAGGGTTTTCGGGGAAGGTGAGCATGCCCTAGGCTGCTCCCTCCCATGCTAGCCACCAGCCCTAGAAGGTTCCTTGGTGGGCGTAAGGTCTCCCCCATCCCACTATATAAACCCTCCCCCCCATAGAGGAGAATTTGACACAAGTGGATTGAGGGAGTTCCTAGAAGAGCTCTCCTCTCTTCTCCCCTATGCACCACCTCTCTTCCTCTCTTCTCCCTGGCGCAGCTCCCACGTTTGGAGTCGTGCCACTGAGTTAGAGGATACTTCACATACCGGACACCATCGGGCTGCCGGACTTCCAGTCCAAACACATCTTCTTCCGCTACTCTGCTGGACTGGATCCAGAAGGAGTCATTGTGAGCCATACGTGTGCGAGTACTATGGGGTACTGTATGTGTGGCACTATGTCGTTTCGCCGGTGCCATCGCACTAGCACCATGGCGCCAAAGCGCCGAGGTGTTGTGGCATCGAGTTCTTCACGACCTTGAGGTCGGCTACGTCGGCTTCATCATCAACACATGTGCGGAGGCGTAATCCCCGCGATCGGTCTACGAGGGTATGTGTCCGAGTCTCTGTTAAACATTACAGTATTACTAGATAGATAGATCTGTGCAATTTGGGGTTCCGTAGGGAATAATTTTTCTATTATCTGCACCAAATCCCAACAGTGGTATCAGAGCCGATCTATGCGTAGTATGCTTTTACAATAAGAACACATAGAAATATGTGGGCATTGATTACTTTATTGTTACCCTCTTTCATGTATTCGTTTATATCTCTGGCATAGCTGGATTGAAGCAGCCCGGGGACGACATTACGCGTTTCATGCGAGACTAGTTCCACGACTGACATACGGCTTGCATCGTATAAAAGTGGCTAGTCGGGTGCCTGTTTCTCCAACTATAGTGGATATGGTGTCTACAACGGAGGGCCCTTAACAAGGACTCAAAGCAACAATCTGTTAATCAACATTGTGGTTTCTTGTTCATAGGTAAGAATCGGTTCTTGTGTGAAAGCCCTAGAAACCACGTAAAACATGCAAAAGAAAAGTAGAATCATCTAACTTGGTTTTGCAGTGGGGGCATGTGATGTGATATGGTCAACACGGTAAGTTGCATCATAGTAACCGGAGGCTTCACGATGATGGTGTCGTGGACTTGGCGCCACACCGGTGCAAGGATGGAGATCATGCCGGAGGGCTTGATGGAGATCAAGCACGTCGATGAAGAACCATATCATATCACGCATTATTTACATTAGATGTTATTGTGTGAATCTTATTCGTGCTAGTATTTAGATACACAAAGGTAGCATAGCATAAGATAATCCCTAATAAAATACCAAATGTGTTCTCCCTTAGTGAAGCAATCACCATAAAGTTCTTAGTTATGAAGCCGGCCATGACGATCGGGGGCAAGCATATCAAAGTTCACATAAGGTGTAGGTACAAGGCATGTATGTGTCGCGCATACACTAAGGTTATTTTGGCAAGCCTAGTATGTGCAGACATAGCCTCAGAACACAAGATCAAAATATCAAGCATGGGTCACATAGATGGTGTGACTGACATAAGTTATGTCTACCTTTGAAATTATATCGCTGGCCGTGACGATCGGGGGCGGTGTAGTGGATGGGGACTGTGTAATCACTAGAACATGTTAGGGATGTTGTTCTAAGTGGGAGCTCATAGGATCTGTGCTCATATTATGAACTTAGTTTTAATACCTTAGCAAATTTGTGTAGATGAATAGTCCACTTCCATCTTAGTCCTTTTATGCATAAAGAAAACTTAAAATTGGCGGGTCAAAGTTTATCGTGTATACCAATGCATTGGGATTGTCCTAAATAGTAATGAATTATCTCCATGTGATAAAATAACTATTTTGGAGACGCGGCAGGGATTTAGTGATCAAAAATGATAATAGTGATTATCGTGATCACAGTGATAATTCTATAAGAGTCTATTGCACCGTGCTTCATACCATGAAGTCCAAATCATGGGAGCGTTCTTCAAACACAAATTCATGTTTGATGGTTGTTGAACTTGAAGCGCTCTTGGCATTGCATGCCAGAATTATGAAGTGTGGGTCAATGGACAAGTTCCTTTCAATTGAGTTGGAAGAGAACATCTGCTTAAGAGTCATACGACAACCATGATAGGATTCATGGGTGCCTCACCGACTAAGTCTACTAGATGACAAATGAATTTGTGATAGACGAGGTGTCGTGTTAACTTCCTCCCATCTACAAAGACATTGTCATATTCTATTCCATGCAAAGGGAATCATTCACTTTCCGTGGATTATGGACTCAATATGAGGACTATGAAAGCAGAACCAATAGCAGGGAAAACTGACAAACCCAAAAAAATGTATATTTGATATACGAGTTATAAATGTTTCATGTTAAACACTTATAGCAGATTTTGTATATTTGACACCAGTTCCCGTTTATTTGAAAACATGACCTTCTGCGTAAGAATTGCATAAAGGATCTTATGGCGCATGACAACGGCAATCAAGATGTTGATGGCCATGAACACCGTACCTCCAGATTTATTATCAGGATTGGTGATAGAATAAATTTTGTAATCAATAATGGTTGAGGACCTTATTTGTGTGTCTTGTGTTTCACGAGACAAAGTTATGGTCACATTATGATTATGAATTCATTATTCTTGTTTATGCTTGATAATTGTTTGATGAGCATTTACAAACAATAAACATAAATTATCCAGGCAAAATAATGACTTCATATTTAAATGACACTACCATTTGAAAGTCATACTTTATGATTAAGTATATGTGAAATTCATATTGATGAAATGTATTGTTGCTAGATATTTGATCTTCATACAATACGAATCATGTTTTGTTTGACAAAATGACTCAAACTCCGTGATATGGAGAGTACGCCTAATTGGTGAGATCATACAAATGATTTCAACATAGGGAAAAGGATTGTATTTTAAATTGCTACGTATTATACATGTCAATGTATAGTATTCATACATGTAGTGGATATCATTATTTTGTATTCTTCATAAAAAATCCAAAGTGAATGTTTGATTTCATGGGGTTTTGAATTCATTTGATGTATTCAAAATGTTTTTGAAATGACGAAGGAATTATAATTAAGTCCTTATGATTTTCATCAAAGCGATAAGATTATAAGTTGTGATTTTGGTGTAAGAGTTTGTAAGAAGTCTTTCTAACAAATAAACACCTAGAACACTTCAATATGTTGATGTGTGTTATAAATCAAAATCATAATTTCTTGGATATTATGTGATGCCAAATTATCTCCTATAGTGTTAGATTTATTTTTAAGAGTCGTTCATTAAAATAGCGAACACTCATTTTAATAAATAGAAAGCCATAATACTATATGAGTTATAGCACAATTCATAAAAATTTTGAGTTATACATGATAATTCAAATTTGATATGAATAAATCTTTGCAGTGTGTCTTATGTGTAATATGGACATGTCTTCCATATTGCAAAGTTTTGGTACACTCTAGAGAAAGAGTATTCTCCGTGAGGGTGTTAAAAAGAAGAAAATAAAGGACTAAAATAAAGTTATTGACTTTATCATGATAATGTCATAATAGCGCAACGGAATATGTTTTGGAGCAAAGGTCTACATTAGAAAGAGAAAATTCATGATGAAGATCATGTTATTTTCAATTGAGGTCCTTTATTGAAGAAAATATGATTCATAAATAATTTTGTGCCTGTTCGCAAAATATATTTATGTTTTACTTGTCATGTTATTGGAACAAGACATACCTACGAACTATGAAGAAAAGATGGCAGACCTATATGCGAGACATGACTTGGAGTCATGAAATCCTATTAAGTAAAATTGTTACTTAATTTGAAGTTACATTTAAGATTGAAAAGTAAATTTACTTGGTCTTATTAAGTAATGTGTTACTTAAATCTTCTCGAATAATGCAAGATTATAAGGAAGAAATGAAACTTCTAAAGAAGGACATAAAAGCTCAATTTGTCAAAAAAAGTGTCTTTCTGACAAATTCAATGAGTTGACTACAACTTGTAGCGATGCTCAAAGTCTTTTAGGTAATTAAATCCAATAGGTTTTCAAAATATCGAGAATACCTATAATTTACATTAAACTGAGTGGGAGCTAAATAAAATAGTTTCTCATCATTATATGTAAGAGACATATTTCTGAGTGGGAGCTATGAAAGCTTTCTCAAACTTATATGTGACAGACATATTTTTGAGTAGGAGCTTGACAAACATTCTTATATGTAGATGACATATTATGAATGGACTAGTTGGTATTAACGAATATTAATAAATACAATTAATAGATAAACGAAAACATTGATATCTATTGAGATAGATTGACATGTTAAATAAACATTAAGTTGGAATGTTTTCTTAGTCAAAATTCTGAACAAGTACAGAATGGAACAAAGTCAGAGATGAAGCTCTTGATGACTGAATGGCTAAGGGAAACATTGAGTTAGAACTCAATACAATAATAATGGTTGATAGATGTGCCACATTGTGAACGTGATCTAAACCGTATTATATATACAACATAATGTGACCCAAGTTCTTGGATAGAAGAACACGTTCTGGAATGATTTGAGAATCATTGAACAAAGGATAAGTTAAGGAACAAGTTCTGAAATGATTTGAATCATTGAACAAAAGTTTGTCCTTGAGGTTCTTGGTAGAACTAAGGACATATTTCTAAAGAAAGTAGGCTTTTCCGCAGGTGCAAGTTTACCGGGTTTAGAAATTTGTAGAATTAAAGGCTTAGATAAATGGAAGTGTGGTTAGACATCAAAGTTGCATTTTGCACCTCTGATTGAATCTACATAAATTAACAAGTTAGAGGCTACTTGAAAGTGGCAAGTATAATGTTATGGCTTAGAAAGTTTGCCTTATAGTTGAGTGTGTTACTGGTATGGCAACAAGATAAAGTTCCTTTTGACTGATCTAATGCCATTACTAGAATACAAAGTCTCACTCTTCTGCCAAAAACATATATACACTTTAATGACATCATTCGATGAATAGAATAATGTCAAACTGGTTGACAAGTTGAAAAGTATATAAAAGGTCTAAGTTCTACAAATCGTTGAAACACTCTCTCATGAGAAAGCATATGAATGATATGATATCATGATTGAATGCAGCTATATTATTTGTACTCTAGTGCAAGTGGGAGACTGAAGAAAATTATGCCCTAGAGGAATAAAAAGGGTTTATTTGCATATTCCAAAGAGTTCATAATAAGTTTAATACTGTGCTAGAACTGTGTCAGTCCGGAGACACTGATACACGTGTGGTATTAAACAACCAAGAGTCCCTAGTAGAACCTCTATACTAGCTCATTGGCCAACTGATGATCAGTCTCCGGATCATGTGACAAATACGTCACTTGACAAATGAGGTTCATGCCATTGTGTAAATGCCATGATGGACATACCCAACATTATTATGTAACACGATCATCTCACGATGTTCATGTTACAATAATAAGAAATGTTATAACCTATTCCTTAGACCGTGAGGTCACAACATAATCACTACATCTAGAGGCTGCTTTGATTGCATCAACCGTCATCACGTAATTGGGTGACTAAAAAGATGTCTCTTGGGTATGCCAAAGGGGTAGGTTGAGGTGTGTGCATTGATACGTTGCAAACGTATCTATAATTTTTGATGCTCCAAGCTTGTTTTACACCAATTGCTATATGTTTTGTCTACACTTTGTAGCACTTTTATGATTTATTTGGACTAACCTACTAATAGTTGCAAAAGTGCACAATATTCTTGTTTTACACTTTGATGTGTAGGAATTACCAAGAATATAAGTGGAAACCTTGTTGGAGTCAAATTGGGACTTTCTAGAAATCTGTGCCAGAACTCTTTTCGAAGATGGTCACGTTACAGGTTTAAAACAGCGTCAAACGGAAAACTCTTAAATTACAAAGTTGTAGGGAATTTCACGGCGAACGTTATGGATATAAAATTCACCTGATTCCGAGTCCGTACGGCCGAGATAAGCCCGCTCTATTGCGGCCCAAGATGGGGAGACAGGAATCTGAGAGACTACATAAAGGGAGGAACCCTAACTCGTGGGAGACACCTCCACCCACAAATTTGCAGCCACCAGAGCCATGTTTTCGCCTCCCCCATGGATCCCATCTCCATGAGGGAGGGCTCCCATGAAGCCATGAAGAAAGGGGGCTAAGGGGCGGCGCTCCCCATGATGTCGGCGGCGGGGGAGTCCCCCGCGCCGCCGTTGCTGTCTGTGCCCCTCGCTGCTCATCTCCGCCACCTTCACTGCTATCTCCATCACCAACTCCTCCTATTATGTAGTGGTTCATCCTCTCACACACCTCTGTACTGTCCTATGTAAACATGGTGTTTGATGCTATAATATTTATCCTATGATCTATGTCATGTTTGCATAGTTTATTTGTTCTTAGATTGATTTGTTGAATGTCTTTGGTTCATTAGAGTTATATGTTGATATGGTACTATCCTTTGGTGTCCATTATATTTATGCGCACATGGATTAAACATCTTAGGGTTAGTAGTATGTGCAAAAGGAAGGGGGTAGTTCTGCCGGAGTGACATAAACCTGAGGACGCAAACCGAAACGTTGCACGTATGGGAGTAAGAGGACCATTAATTTAAGGCTATGGTTGGGGAAACCTTAATGCGTTGTTATTATTTGCGGATGCTTGCTAACAATTCAATCATATAGTACTTGTATTTCCAAGTAGTGAAGTGCTTGTATATTTAGCATCTCCCACATAGAAAACTGCATCGAAGACAATGAACCCGATTTATTCGCTAATTGAACTTGGACAAAGCCACCACTATTACCACCACTTTTCCACACTCATGGTACTGTTAGTTTATGGTTACTTAGTATATTTTATTGCTGCCGCACTAACAATTACTTTCTTGTATTTATTATCTTGCAAAGTTATCTCTCATACCTGTATTGTTGCTCTAGTTTTATTTCCTAGATAATGCAAACGTTTAGTGTGCGTAGAGTTGTATCATTGGTTGATAGAACTTGAGAGAAAATTTATCCTACCTTTAGCTCCTCGTTGGGTTCAATACTCTTACTTATCGAAAAGGCTACACACAATCCCCTATACTTGTGGGATATCAAGACCTTTTCTAGCACCGTTGCTGGGGAGCAATAGCGTGTGGGTGAATATTCTTGTGTGCACTTGTTTGCTTGATCTCTAAATAGTTTTTACTTTCAATTTTAAGTTGTTCTCTATCTTATATGAATAGGCAATGCGAATTACAAAAAAAATTAGTTGTACTTGTTACCTAAAAACATTTTCAAAAAGGAAAGTGATTGGAAAGATGAGTAATGGTTAAGTGGGGGTCGACCTTGAACACTTGTGTTCATGCCTATGAAACCGAAACAAATCTTTCCATGGAAGCTTTTCAGTTAAAAACTTGTATATATTGTACATATTCCTCTGTACCATAAAATTAAAGTGATAATTGTAGTTCCTAGTTACTTGGAAGTTGATAGTTTTGCTTTGCTGTCCAAAAACAGATTTTCTGTGCTTCACTGTATAAAATGTTTAAAATCACCAGAACGTGATATTGACCTGAAATTTCTTGAGTGCAAAGTAATGTTTATTATCTTACTTTCATTAGACTAACTTTTTCTGATTTGAGTTACGTAGCTGTCTCAAAAAAAATCGATTTTCACTAACTGTTCTGTTTAGACAGACTGTGCTTCACTATAAAAAATCGTGAAAAATCTCAGAATAGTGTTTTGATCTGAAATTTTTTGTGCATAAACCTGAGATTATGATCTGTCTTTCTTTAGTTTGGAGTTTTTAGATTTGAGCTACCTAACTATCTCGTTGAGTGTCATCCTTACAGACTGTTCAGTTTTGGCAGATTATCATGCTTATTTAGTAGTGTGCTTATACTCAATGTTTATAATCTTTATTTGATCGATAAATGTTATAAATTGGTTAGTATATAGTAGGTAATCTCAAATTAAACTTGTAAAAGCTTGAACATGAGTGGATTTTACTTAATGAGTACTAACCCTACTAATGAGTTTTGTGAAGTTTTATGTGGATGTAGCATATAAGTTCTAATCAATATGGTAATGTGAGATGAACAAGAAGACACAAGAGCTCAAGCTTGGGGATGTTTAGGTGCATCCCAAGAACATGTCCAAGAAGATACAATCATCTAAGCTTGGGGATGCCCGAGTCATCCCCCTATTCATCAACTAACATGAGGTTGTCTCCTTCATACTCTATATTACGCATCCACATGATATGTATTTGTTAACTTGTATTATAATTGCTTCTATATGTCTTGGTTTTATCTTCTTTAATTTTATTAGGCTCTTTATTTTGTTTTTATTGCTTCTTTACTTTCACTTATAAATTGAAAATAACAAAAATAGTTCCTTTTGTTTTGCTTCTTTGTTTGGTTCTCTATTTTGCGCCTAGCTCAAAGGCGTTAAAGAAAAGCACTCTTGGGAGATAACCCATGTTTTCTTTTATTACTTTTTCTTTTATTTGAGTCTTGGAAGTTATTACTACTGTAATGACCTCTCCTTATCATTTTTATTTCGTTGTTGTGCCAAGAAGAACGTCTAATTTGAGGGAGGTAAGATTTGGGGAAGTTGCTGTCCTGAAACAGATTTTGGTGATGCATCGTAAAAATTCCCAGTATATCTTTTTGACCTGCGATTTCTTGTGAATATGCCCCAGGTTACATCCAAACTTTCATTAGTTTTACACTTTTTGATTTCAGCAACAGAAGGTCCTCGAAAAAATCGACCTTTTTCAGATGTTCTGTTTTGACAGATTTCTGCCACTATTTGTGTTTGCCTCTCGATTGCTTTCTTTTTGAGTTCTTTTGATCACGGAGCTTTTGAGGAAGTTGCTACAGTAGTATATACTTTATATGTGGTGGTTTTGAGTTGAAACCTGAAGCAAAAAGGGTTGATTCATTGTTATGCTTACACTAATGTTGCTAATAGAATTGTGTTTAGTTTTGTATGAAGGAAGTTTTCAAGTGTAGGGATTGGAGAATGATGAGATGAGTTGAAGAATGGACAAAAGCTCAAGCTTGGGGATGCCCACGCACCCCAAGAAATATCCAAGAGGTACAAGCATCAAAGCTTGGGAATGCCCCCCGAGGCACCCCTTCTTCATCGGCAAAAATCAGGTCACCTTTCAACATACTATATTTTTATTGCTTCATGCATTATGCGTTTTTCTTGGAGCGTCAGTTGTTTTTAGTTTTCAGTTTTGTTTAGTTTTGTTTACTGCAATAAATGGTTGGACCCCAACAAATTCCTTTTGAAGAAGTTGCCTTGCTTTTCATTTGCAAAGAACATTCAGTTTTTCACTCTTATCGTTTCAACGAGTGCTCTCTTTTTCTAGAATTGCGTTTAGCTTTCATTTTTTGCCTTGATTTTTGTTCAGATCTTGTTATATCATTGCATCAAGGTGTATTTTGACCTCTGGTCCATGTTGGTTTTCATCAAAAGAGTTGTTTCAAAAAAGTTCGAATGGTGTTGGAAAAGAGAAAAAGCTTTATGCAAAAAAGTGGTACAAGAAGGAGCTTGTGTAGACTGCGGCCTAGGCTTTTGCATGTCGTGCTTGATGTCTTTTTGATAGTATGCTTAGTGGTTTTGCTGTAGCATGACTTGTCTCAAATGATTGAGATTGCTTAATGAGCCTTTGAAAAAATCATGTGTTGTTTTAATTATTTGGAAGCATTATTTTGGTTTTCTCTTTGATGCTTTATTTGGGTTGACTTGGCGCATGCTCACACATGTTAGACTCATACAAAGTCACTATAAGCCTCTATGATCATTTAGTTTTTGACTTTTGATGCCATCTTATGCTTCTTTTAATGTCGCTTTGTCGCTTTGCATGATTATGGCCGTTATTGCTCTCTTAGTTGGTCGCTCCCAGTCTTTTGCTAACCCTCATTTTGTACTGAGTATGAGCTCTACTCGTGCATCCAACTTTTAAAAACCAACTTTGCCAAAGTGTCCACCATACATACCTATTAGCAATTTGCTATTCCAAAGTACATTTGACTTGTTTTTATCTATCCTTCAAATTAAACTCTTTTTGGTGTTATGTGAAAATTGGTCAGTAAAGCTCTCACAAACCTGATGGCACACTTTACTTTTCTCGTTCTTAAAAATTTGACATTGTGGCTCTCTTATGTTGAGTTGTTATGCTTGCAAGTTGTAAGTTGGAAATTAGCCCAGCCATGCCGTCATGGGGCAAGTTTTCAACATTGCACTTCTTATTTGAGTTGATATCGTGATCTTTTGTTTATGGGTACTCGCGATGTGAAATAATTTAGGAATCTTGCGGGATCATGGAGTTTGTATATGTGTTAGAGAAACACTTGGGCCGCTAATCTAAGCCATGCATAATTCATGGTGGAAATTTATAGCATGCCCATAGTGAACATTCGACGATGCATCTCACAATAAAAAGCTATACCAATGGTAAATAAAAGAGATGCCGAGGTGTTCATTGTCTATTTGTCCTGTCATTTTGACGTGGGCTTGTTCCATGTCATCGGGCACAGAGGTACCCCGTTGGTGATTCTCAATGATACGTGTATACTTACAATGACAAGAGCTTGCTTGGGACTCTAAGTCGAGTAGCATGAGGTTTGGGTATTCGTACTTCACGGGACACGAGGTTTTCAACTTATGATTTGTCAAACATATGCATCATAAGTGTATCCGTATTAACTTTAACCATTCAAGATGCCTATGATGGGGGCAATGAGAGCTCAAAGCTAGTAAGTACCATAATTTTTGAAGGTTTATAAAACTTGCAATCACTACTTCCCTCCGCGAAGGGCCTTTCTTTTACTTTTATGTTGAGTCACCACCTTCTATCTTTATGCACCGTCTAAGAGAGCATAGTTGTCATTCTGAGTATAATGTGCATTGTCCCAAAGTTTTTATTGATTGATTCATGATGTTGGTTTCACTTGTTCTTAAATTATTTGTATCTAGTCGCCCTCTTAAACTTGAAGGTGTCCTATGCATTTATGTTTTGCTCTCTCATGAAGGACAAGCTGAAAACAATTTGTATGTTTTTCCATATGATTTGAACACACGTTTGACTTTCATTGTTTTATTTTTATGATCTTTCATTTGTGTTCTTTTTCATATTATAACATGGTTGCTAAGTTTCTTCTATCAAGATTATGTCTTTCATGCCCATGTTTTAAGTTCTTTGATCCCAGCACTCAATGCTTTACTTAGATGATCAAGATTGTGATGGTGCATGTCACCTCAAAAATTATTCTTTTGTTATCAGTTACCTACTCGAGGACGAGCAGGAGTTAAGCTTGGGGATGTTGATACGTTGCAAACGTATCTATAATTTTTGATGCTCCATGCTTGTTTTACACCAATTGCTATATGTTTTGTCTACAATTTGTAGCACTTTTATGATTTATTTGGACTAACCTACTAATAGTTGCAAAAGTGCACAATATTCTTGTTTTACACTTTGATGTGTAGGAATTACCAAGAATACAAGTGGAAACCTTGTTGGAGTCAAATTGGGACTTTCCAGAAATCTGTGCCAGAACTCTTTTCGAAGATGGTCTTGTTACGGGTTTAATACGGTGTCAAACGGAAAACTCTTCAATTACAAAGTTGTAGGGAATTTCACGGGAGCTCCTATACTCCACCCTGATCGGTGCGAACCCCGCGCCGCACACCCCGATGGTTACAGGGCCCGGCCCATTAGACTGTTTCCGCGCGTTTTTTTTCCGGGACGTTCACGCCCTGGCTAGTCGTGGGCTTGGCCCATTTCGCGTTCGTCCGCTTTTTTGCTTTTTCTTCGCTGTTTGTTTTTTCGCTGTTTCTTTTTCACATTTCCTATTTTGATTGTTTTTTAAAATTTCTAAATCGGAATAAATTGAAAATCGGATCAAAATTCAAATTAGAACAAATTTCAAAGTCGCAACAAATTTTAAATCGGGAAATTTTTTAAATCGGAATAATTTTCAAATTGAAACAAATTTAAAATTGAAACAATTTTCAAATTAGAACAAGTTTCTAGTTAAAACAAATTTCAAAATTAAAACAAATTTCAAGTTGGAACAAATTTCAAAATTTGAACGAAAATTGGATTTGAACAAATTTCAAAATTTATGAAATTTCCAATATTTGAACAAAAATCGAAATTTGAATGAATTTAAAAATTTGAACGAAAATCAAAAATTTTGAACGAATTTCAAAATTTGAACAAATATCAAAAATTTTAAAAAATTCATAATTTGAATGCATTTCAAAATTTGAACAAAAAAATCAGATCTGAACATTTTAAAAAATGTTGCAAAAGAAAAAGAAAAAATAAGCTGAAAAGAAAAAGGGAAAAAGAAAACAGAGAAAAGAAAAAAGGAAAAACAACAAAAAAGAAAAAAAGAATAAATAATGAAAAAAATAGCCGACCAGGTCGGCGCTAATGGGCCGGCCCACACCGCGCGCGGGGGTGTGTGGCGCGGTGCAAATCGCCGACCTGATTGGAGCATAGGAATCACCGAATTTCACGGCGAACATTCTTGACATAAAACTCACCTGATTCCGAGTCCGGACGGCCGAGATAAGCCCGCTCCATTGCGGCCCAAGATGGGGAGACGGGAATCCGAGAGACTATATAAAGGGAGGAACCCTAGCTCGTGGGAGACACCTCCACCCACGAATTTGCAGCCACCAGAGCCACATTTTCGCCTCCCCCATGGATCCCATCTCTGTGGAGGAGGGCTCCCATGAAGCCATGAAGGAAGGGGGCTAAGGGGCGGCGCTCCCCATGATGCCGGCGGCGGGGAAGTCCCCCGCGCCGCCGCCGCCGCCGCCATCGCCGTCCGCGCCCCTCGCTGCTCATCTCCGCCTTCTTCACCGCTATCTCCATCACCAACTCCTCCTATTATGCAGTGGTTCATCCTCTCACACACCTCTGTACCGTCCTATGTAAACATGGTGTTTGATGCTATAATATTTATCCTATGATCTATGTCATGTTTGCATAGTTTATTTGTTCTTAGATTGATTTGTTGAATATCTTTGGTTCATTAGAGTTATATGTTGATATGGTACTGTCCTTTGGTGTCCATTATATTTATGTGCGCATGGATTAAACATCTTAGGGTTAGTAGTATGTGCAAAAAGAAGGGGGTAGTTCTGCCGGAGTGACAGAAACCTAAGGACGCAAACCGGAACGTTGCACGTATGGGAGTAAGAGGACCATTAACTTAAGGCTATGGTTGGGGAAACCTTAATGCATTGTTAGTATTTGCGGATGCTTGCTAACAATTCAATCATATAGTACTTGTATTTCCAAGTAGTGAAGTGCTTGTATATTTAGCCTCTCCCACATAGAAAACTGCATCGAAGACAATGAACCCGATTTATTCGCTAATTGAACTTGGACAAAGCCACCACTATTACCACCACTTTTCTACACTCATGGTACTGTTAGTTTATGGTTACTTAGTATATTTTATTGCTGCAGCACTAACAATTACTTTCTTGTATTTATTATCTTGCAAAGTTATCTCTCATAGATAATGCAAACGTTTAGTATGTGTAGAGTTATATCATTGGTTGATAGAACTTGAGAGAATATTTATCCTACCTTTAGCTCCTCGTTGGGTTCGACACTCTTACTTATCAAAAAGGCTACACACGATCCCCTATACTTGTGGGATATCATGCATCAAGAGCGGGATTTGCTCATCCGCGTGACAGAAGATACTATGGGCCCACTCGGTGAGATTCATCCAATGTTGCAACATGTGACTAGGTCACGGGATGGAATATCACTGGAACAAGTAAATAGCAATGTTGGTAACAAGATTGAACTAGGTATGGAGATACCGACGATCAAGTCTCGGATATTGCAAGTATCACAGAAGCAAAGGGAATAGGGCATCAACGTTTGCGGTAACGACAAAATTCCTTCGTGTGAATACACAGGGATCATCATGGATGTCCAGATCCGATTGATGATAATTTACCGGAGAGGAGTCCGAGTAATTTTTGGAGTATTTCCGAACCGTAGGGTAACTCAAATTAAGGGTGCAATGACATTAAGATATTTCTGGAATTATCAAAGAGTTGACAGGAGGAAACCCGAAAAGTTCCACGAAGATCCAAAAGTTGTTCGGAAGATTCCGGAAGGAGTTTCAGAGCTACAGGGAATTACATAAAGAAGTAATTAATAATAATTAATGAATTAATATTAATAAAATATTATTTAATTAATTATATATGCAGCCCACCTAAATTGGGCCCTCCTTGGAAGGAGAACCAATTAGGGGGCCAGCCAGGCCTCCCAGATGGACCCTAAGGGGTCCATGCGCATGAGGCAAAAGGGCCAAGGGCCCCAACCGGCCAGCTCTAGGGTTTTGGGGAAGAGGAGCATGCCCTAGGTTGCTCCCTCCCACCCTAGCCGTGGGCCCTAGGAGGTTCCTTGGTGGGGTGTAAGGTCTTCCTCCATCCCACTATGTAAACCCCCCATAGAGAGCTTGACACAAGTGGATTGAGGGAGTTCCTAGAATAGCTCTCCTCTCCCCTATGCGCCACCTCTCTTCCTCTCTTGTCTCTGGCTCAGCTCCCACGTTTGGAGTCGTGCCAGCGAGTTAGAGGATACTCCACATATCGGACGTCGTTAGGCTGCCGGACTTCCAGTCCAACCACTTCTTCTTCCGCTGCTCTGCTAGACTGGATCCGGAAGGATTCATGGTGAGCCGTACGTGTGCGAGTATTATGGGGTACTGCACGTGTGACACTATGTCGTTGCGCCGGTGCCATCGCACTGGCGTCGTGGCGCCAAGGCACCGAGGCATTGTGGCGTCGAGTTCTTCATGACCTTAAGGTCGGCTACGTCGGCTTCATCATCAATGCCTATGCGGGGGTGTAATCCTGGCAATCGGTCTATGAGGGTACGTGTCCGATTCTCTGTTAATCATTACAATATTACTAAATAGATAGATCTAGGCAATTCAGGGTTCTGTAGGGAATAAATTTTTTGTTATTTGCACCAAACCCCAACAGCTTTGAACAGGACCAGACTAACATCTTCACCCCTGAGAAGACTGTGTACGAGATCCCCGTCGGATACGTTACGCCTCTTTTGGACTCAGCAGGATGACAGCTGCAAGACATCTTCGCCACTCTGCTACTGCAGGCGAGGTCCGAGTCAGCTTGTGATGACCTGGATGATGCAGCACTACTGGAGATCATGAGGCAGGACAGTGCTCTCCACGCTCTCAGGGCCACCAATCTTTGTGGCCCAGTGATGGTGGAAGATGTGACAAGTCAAGTGTCCGAGCTAGAGCTGCAGCCCAAAGCATCCCTCATGACCAAGCTCATCTGCAAGATTAACAGTTCCATTCTTGGGCTTCCTATCAATGGATGGCAAAAGAATAGACCAGGCGCTGACTGCAAGGGGATCACAATGTCGGTGTCATCCATGAGAAGCGACCGGCCAGCCACCAAGGAGAACTCCATGAAGACGTGTCGTCATGCGCAAGCAGCCACATGCAAGCGGCTTGGTCTCATTCAGCGTGAGGAAGATTTGAATGAGGAGGTGCTGCAGCAATGCTTTGCTTTGTTTGTGAAGTTATTAGAAGACAACCAGGTCTGGCGCGTGTCTCATTTCCCCCATGTGACTCTCTCTCCTTGCTACAGTAGCTGAGTGCATCTCTCCCAGATCCGGGCTGATCTGAGGCCGACCTCGCCGGTGTCGCCGGTCTAGGAAGGCGGAGGAGAGGCGCCGGTGTCCTAGTAGCTTTTAGGTTCTTTCCTACAGGTAGCCTGGGCCTTTTGCCTGGATGGGGATCTCCAGATCGGTCCAGCCAGATCTGGATCCTAGGGTTCTTCTACCTCCTCCTTTGGCTCTGGCAGTCGGAGCAAGGCGTGGCGGAGATGACCGCCCCATCTCCAAATAATTCGGCTGTGTGCTGCCTCTGCATTCTGGCTGAGCCTTTTCCTCACCTTCTTCCTCCGGTCGTGGCGGCGAGGAGAGGAAGGGTTGGGTTCTAGCTGGTTTCAGAGCGGGAGGTGGCGGGGATGTTGCCTCTCTAGCGAGTGTGCGCGTCGCTAAGAGGTGGCCTCTGCTGGTGCTCTTTTCTGCTAGTGCTCATTCGGCCTGCCGTGGTGGCGAGGGGACGGGGGCAGTGGTGCAGCGTTGGGAGGCCTGCTCCCTCTTCTTCAAGCGCATCCTGTGCTACTACTCATGGAGCTTCCGTGGAGTTCCTCCTCACCTAGCCCGTCGTGGAGATGTGGAGGTGAGGTGGGGTGATGTAGCTTCCCCGGGTGCTAGTGGAGGTTCGTGGAAGCCTCTGGAGATTCGGCTTCTCTTGGCATTTCCCGTGCAGCGGTCTTCTGGCGCTACAATCCAAGGCCATGGGGTTGGTCGCGCCGTGGTCGCGCCGTGCTCGATGACGACATGATCGTGAGCTTCTTATTCCTCTGCGAGAGGATCTTCTGCAGAGTTGCAGCGGCATCAAAGTCCCCCACCCAACCAAGTGGTTTCATCCCCGGCTAGGATTGGGGTGGCATCGCCGTGGCTCAGCAAGCCGCTGGCGTGTTCTCTGGACCTGATTGCTTGTTCGAGGTCCTTTTTGGGGTGTTTTCTGTAAAAGTTAAGGGCCAGTCTTTAATTTCCTTTTTCCTTATGGGCCTCTCTATTAAACTATCACCACCGCTGGAATGAATCTCCAAGGGCTAGCAGAACTCGCCGATGTGTCCGGAAGGCCAAGCTGCGTGCTGCCTGATTCCGAGTTGCTTTGCATGTTGTAGGAGCTCCCGCACTCGGACTAAGTGCATGTAGCTGTCAAGAGTCGATCCGTTCCAATGATTGGTGCTTGTCAATGCTTTTTAGGAGTGAGGGTTGCTGTCCTTGTCATTACCTATAGAAGGCATGGCAGCGGCCCGGTGTGTGTGTCCTTGTCTGTTCTAGTAGTTGCTTCATGAGACAGCGATCCTGCCTTTACCAGTAGCCGGCAGATCTGTTGTTCTTTGAAGGACCGTCGTCGAGTCAAAACGTGTACGTCTGTTTATTCAAGCTTTTTGTTTGTATTTAGTTACGTCGACCTTGTGTACCATGCCGCCACGCCTTAAACTGTTGAACTGGAATGTGAGGGGGCAGAATGACCGAGCCCGTCGTACTATTGTCCGTGACTTGGTGGCGACCACGGGCTGCTCGATCATCTGCATTGAGGAGTCTAAACTCCAAGTCTTGACTGGTTTATATAAACTTGAAATTGCTGGGCCTTGTTTCAAGGGGTTTGTGGGAGCTGCCTGCTGATGGCACGAGAGGTGGTGTGCTTCTTTTTTGGAAGCTGGACCTTCTCACCGCTCAATCAATGACCATTCGCAACCATTCAATCACAGTAGCTTTTGAGGACCTTGCTTCAAACCTGAGTTGGACCCTAACTATGGTTTATGGGCCAAGCAACGACTAGCGCAAGCTATAATTCTTGAGCGAGCTGTCTACCATTCATGGGGAGGTGCAAGGCCCATGGATGATAACTGGAGATTTCAACCTAATTCTGCACGACCATGAAGAGAACAAGCCAAGGGTGAACATAACTTGGATGACGCGTTTCAAATCAGCGCTAGATTTGAGTTTTCTTCGTGAGATCAAGCTGATCGGCAGGCGATTTACATGGAGTAACGAACAACAAGATCTCACTATGTCTCATCTAGACCGGACGTTTTGCAATGTGGAGTGGGACGAGGCCTTCCCGGCAGCGAAGTTGCTGCCTCAAGCCTCTTCGATGTCTGATCACTTCCCACTTTTGCTAGTTCAGGACCTAATTTTCATATTTGCCCATGCTTACCACAAGATTCCCCCTGGTGGAACTTATAGGAGAGTTTCCACCTCTAAGTCTGCTGGAACCGAACCATAGATATAGGTGGAAGGTCACACCGGGTACTTAGAAATTTCATCTCTCAACCAACATCACACATACATACACATGTTAGGTCCACATGCATGTTTTGGGTGGGTTCCGGACCCACGAAGCCTGGTCTACGATGAAACCCTAGCCTGCTGCCCACGCGCGGTCTACTCCCTAGATTTCTCCGGACGACGGGAAGCCGGGGGGCTAGTGTGCTCCCTTGACTTTGGTTAGGACATAGGAACATGTGAAGCAAATGTTTGCCCATGCTTACCATAATATTCTCCCCGGTGAAACCGACACGGGAGTTTCTATCTCTAAGTCTGCTGGACCTCCTAGTTACCGGTTTGAGAGCTTCTGGCCATTACTTCATGGATTTTCTGAGGTCGTCGCTCAATTCTGGAGCATGCCTTGTGGCTTAACTAATCCTTTTGCCATTCTAGACCTAAAGCTCAAAAGATTAGGCACACACATGTCGAGTTGGGCCAAAATTATGTAGGAGATATCAAGAAACAAATGATGGTGGGGCAGGAGATTATGCTGCGTCTTGATTCGGCCCAAGAAACTAGGGCCCTTTTGATAGCAGACAGAGTTGCAGTGCTCCCCGAAAGCGAGGGCGGTGGGCCTAGCAGTCATTAATCGAATCAAAATCAAGCAAAGAGCTAGAATCAAGTGGCTACAACTAGGTGACGCGAACACAAAGTATTTTCACTTAAGGGTAGCGCACAGAAAAAAAAAGAACAGAATTCACTCACTGCAAACTAATGTAGGCTTGGCAATGACGCCTTCTGAGCTTGAAGATGTCGTAAACTCTTTCTTCACCGCAATTGTAGGAACGGATGTGCCTCCTACTCACCAATTCAATTGGGAGGAGCTCGACCTTCCGGCTCCGGGTCTCTCGGAGCTTGAGGTGCCTTTCACCTTGGAAGAGGTAAAGGCGGCGGTGTTTGACATGCCAACGGATAAAGCGCCCAGGCCTGATGGATTCTCCGGTGTCTTCTTCCGCACGTCCTGGGACATAATTAAGGGAGATATGATGCTTGCTGTAAACAAGTTCCATTCGCTCGACGACCGTGCCTTTGGAAGTCTGAATACAGCGCATTACGTCCTACTTCTGAAGATTGATCAGCCCATGCATTGTGGGAAATCGGCCTATCAGCCTAATTGACGCCTTCGCCAAATTAGTATCCAAAATCCTTGCTTCAAGGCAACAACCACGGCTCGATGAGCTAGTTTCGCCTTGCCAGAGTGCCTTCACTGCTAGACGTAACATCCAAGATAACTACTTATACGTGCAAAGCTTAGCAAAGCTTTTGAAACTAGACTTAGCAAAAGCATTTGACACTGTCTCTTGGGCCTATCTCCTCAATATGATGCGAGCCAGGGGTTTCCCGCGTAGATGGCAGGATTGGATGGCGATTCTCTTTGGATCTGCCACGTCGAGACCAATCATCAATGGGGTCACCGGGAGGCCTATTGTCCATAGACGAGGTCTACGTCAGGGGGATTCCATGTCGCCTTTCCTCTTCGTCCTTGTAATGGAGCCGCTACACAAGCTCCTCGATCTAGCAACCGACGCCGGAATCCTATCTAGGATTCGCGGCAAAAAGTGCACTTTCCGAGCATCTCTTTAAGCGGATGACGTAGCCTTGTTCATCAACCCAATGGCTCCCGACATAGCCGGTGTTCAAGAGATTCTGCAGGCCTTCGGCATGGCGACGGGCTTACAAACAAATTTTGATAAATGTTCTGCAACCCCTAGCCGGTGTGAGCACATTCAGCTGTCAGAAATTCTAACTCCAATCAACATCAAAATTGCAGAATTTCCTTGCCAATACCTAGGGATGCCATTGTCAATAAAGAGGCAGACGAAGGCGGAATGGCAATTCCTTTTGGACAAAGTCGATAGATACTTGGCGACATGGAAAGCTAGACTGAGAGCAAGGTGGGAAGGCTGCAGCTGCTAAACTCGGTTCTTACGTCTCTTGCTGTCTATTTGATGACTATACCATGAGATGCCGGCTTGGGTCCGAAAAGAATTCGACCGCCGTAGGCGGGCATGGCTATGGGCGGGCGAGAGTTCATGCATCGGAGGGAAAAGCAGGGTGAGCTGGAAGAAAGTTTGCAGGCCAAGAGCATTGGGGGGCTAGGAGTTCACTGCATTACTTTGTTTGGAAGAGCATTGCGTTTAAGATGGTTATGGCAGCGGTGGAAATCTCCGCAAAAGCCATGGACGCACTTAGAGCTTCCTTGCAACAAGCTCAACAGGGAGCTGTTCAACGCGGCCACTAAGATCGTCATCGGGGACGGGAGAACGACGCTTTTTTGGTCTGACCTTGGCTTGCGGACCAATTCCCCGTTGATATCGCGCCGGATGATAAATGGATCAAAGATCTAAAGGCCAAGCTTGACGTGCAGCATGAGCCGCAACTAACTCTGTTTGCCCAATTGATTGATGGAGTTCAGCTAAATGAAACAAAACATGACATTTTTTGGCGTTTTGGGAAGCAGTATGACTACTCGACTAAGTCATCTTACATGACGAACATCTTGGCCGCGTTGCCAACAGATTTCCAGGGCGCTATTTGGAAGGGATGGGCGCCGGCCAAATGCAAGTTTTTCATTTGGACTATGCTTCTTGATAGTGTGCTGACGGCATATAAACTGCTATTAAGACAATGGGAGAACGGCTATTTCTACCTGCTTTGTCACAGGAACTTGGAAACTGCTCACCACCTCTTCACAGAATGTCCTTTTACTAGGCAAGTTCGGGCTAAGTTGGACTTGATTTTTCAAGGAGCAATCGTTCAATCCTGTGCACTGGGAGGGGCATGACAGCACCGTGGGCAGTTTGTATAGGAGTGTTAGGAAGGCTACCGTTCCTGAAAACAAGAAATCAACACCGACAGTCACAAAACTTATCTGCTGGGAGTTGTGGAAGGAAAGAGTGTAACATCCCAAGTTATTGTGTCAAATTTTGGAATTAAAAAAATTATTTTATTTGTGTTGGTTGAAATTTCACAAGGATTTAAAACTTTTTGAGTTTATTTAAAAACTATATTAGAAAAACTATTTCAAACTCTCTACTATCCCTCAAAAGATTTCTTTTGAGAATAGGATTTCAAATACTATTTTGTATTTATTCAAAGCTATGCAAGCCTATCTGCAAAGAAAATATTTACAAAATGTTTTATATTAAATAAAGTCGCATTGCCAAAAGTATGTTTGAAAATAAATTTCAAATACTATTTTTTGTAAAGTTTATTCTCAAAATTTTAAAGGATTATTTTCAAACCCTAATCTTACTTTGCATTATGTAAATAAAGCCCCATGGGCCAATTCATAAAGTTTTCATGCAAATAAGATTTATCTTTGAAAAGTGTTTTCTTACTGTCTTAAAATGTTGTGTTGAATTTTAGGAAAATTTACAAATTGGTTTGAATCAATTTGGAACCAATTTGAAAAAGTTATGAATGAAATAAGTTTTCAGAAAAAGAAAAGAGAGGAAACATAAAAAAAGGAGAAAGAAGGCCCTGCGGAGCCGCTTCGGCCCAGCCCTGCTTGAGGCCCACAGCCCATCTAACCCAATCCTGAACAGGTACCCCTCTCCATCTCTCTCGCTGGCTGACAGGGGGGCCCCACGTGTCAGGCCACGACTCCTTCTTCTTCCTCTGTCCGAATTTCACGCCCGTGACCACCGCACCTCCCTGATTTGATTTCGAGCGATTTAAGGCACCAAACTTCGCACCGAGACCTCCCTATAAAAGCCCTCGCTCTCCTCCCCATTTCCCCTCTCTTCCCCCCCCCCCTCCCCGATTGTGCCACCAGGCCGATGTATTTACTCACCAGAGTCCGCACATCTGCCGCCGAGTTTTGGTGATTCCGGCAAAACAAGGTGATCCCGCCGTCCTCCCTTGGTACCCCTAGACTCCCAGTTATCTAGCGCACATGTACATGTATCCCATTCTCCCTATCTTGCAGTGTTTGAACCACACCGATGATGCCCGAAGCTTGCCAGCACTCGTTGCCTCTCCAGTCGTCTCCTATCGCCGCTGCAGGGACGGAGACGCGAAGGAGAAGACACCCGAGGACTCACCGCAATGCCCCGCCCCTCGTCGACAACTTCTCTGTCACTGGGGATCACCGGAGCGCCATCCATTCCCGAGTCGCCGCCGGCGTGGTCAACCATCTCCGGTGACCTAAACGTAACCTCAGGTGAGGGGTCAGATCCTAACCGTGAGATCTGGATCCGACGACTCTTTTTTATTTTTTTTAACCGAATCGGTACGTCCACATGGCAGCCTAGTCAACGCACAGTCATTGGCCTAGTCAGCATATCCAGCCAATCAGGGCCTGCCACTTGTTAGACACGTCTGAAAATGTTTCTGTTAATTTGAAAATAGACAGAAAATGTACCAAACTTAGAAAATTCATATCTTTAGTTCTACAGATCCAAAAATAGCAAATAATATGTCTCTGGATTCCTAAAAATATGTAGAACACAATGGTGTAATAAAATTTTACTTTATAACTATTTTAGAGTATTCAAATTTGAATATGTGAGTTTCAGTATTTTTGATATAATTCAAATTCCAGAAATCCATTTCAATTGATTCCTTTTGCAAATGAATCATATTGATGTCCTCTATCCAGTAAAATCACTGCCAAAGATATTTGAACTATTTTAAAATCATTCAAATTCAAACTTGTGAATTTGAGTATATTTAACTTAGTTCAAATTCTATAAGTCCTATTCAATTGATTCCTTTTGTATATGGAAGATATTGAAAATCTATATCCATTATCACCATTGCCCAAAATATTTGAACCTCTTTGCAAATATTTAAATACAAATATGAGAATTTGAGTATTATCATTATAGAATTAATTCTAGAATTCTTTTCAATATGATTTGTTCTACAAAAGTAAATCATATGATCATACCTATAAGTCCAAACCATTTTGACGTATTATCATGCCATCTTATTCTTGTTGACTTAGTACATATTCTTCAAATTCAAATTGAGTATTTGAGTAATGATGTACTATATTCTATTTATTGCTACCCTTTGGCTCTTGTAGTGTTGAGATACATTACACCATGGCTCATATGTCTAGAACCATTCAAATCCATTATCATCTTTGAACCACCATCTCATCCAAAACTAGTTTGAATCCTTCAAAGAAGAATTTAAACATTGTCATGGCCATATCTAGTTCAAGTTAATCCTTTGGACCAAGAGAATCTTGTGGCCATGCACACACCATTATTCTCAATATCATTCATACCTATCCAATCTCATGTCCACTTAATCCTACTGTGTTTAAATTGAACTATTCAATTTACAAATGAGTTAATCGAGTAATTCAATGTTTCACAAATCCATACCCATTGCCTAAGTGTAATATATACTATTCATGAGTAATTGTTGTCATACTTATTCTATAGTATTGTTGTTGCACTATTTGATACTTATGTGATTCAATTCACTTGAGCCTTTTCAAATTCTATTTATGCTTTTGTAAATCATAAAGATTCGTCATTTATATCTTGAATAGTCCACTCCTTCAAACCATTCTGACCTTGCCATCCAACGCTCAACTCTATATCATGCCATATCTCTCTTATCACAATATCTTAATAAATCTAAAATGTTAAACCAACACTTTTCAATTGTTTGTCATGTTTGATTATGTTTGGGTTGTATGGTGTGTTTATGTTGTGTTATTTCTATGTTATAGCTTGTATGGAGAGCTACATTCTTAGTTGAGAGAAGCGAAAAGATCGTGATCTTCAAAAGGCAAGTGACACACATTCTTCTACCTACTTTTACTACTACATTAGTGTTTTTAGTAGTATGCATGATAGGTGGAATACCAATTGTTTTACAAAGTGCTTAGATCCTAGTAGTCTGTACCATCCTCAAACTCCACTTGTTAGGATGCTAAAATACTCTGAATACTGATGCCATGCTATGTTCACTTTGTAAAAGTGTTTTGAGAATCAAATTAAGAACTTCAACTAAAATGAATCACCTGGGTGGATTGGTTTGTTGATGGAGGTGCAGTTGAGTGTCTCCTAGGGCCTCATGCCTCGTAGAGGGTGAGGTGAACCTTAGGAGTACATTTGTGGAATGCCACCCAGGATTAAATAGATTACCATGTCTTTTGTGCTTTAGAGTACTTCCAGTGCAGCCTTATGACATTATGGGCTCTATCTTGACCAACTAGGATGTGGGAGTTCAACTTGTGAGCAAGACTTCAGGTGGTAGCAGAATTGTAGGTGGGAAAGGGTCTTGCTAGTATGGTTGCTCTCTCCTTCTGAAAGGTCTTGTCTCATTCTCTATGGGTAGAATGAGTCTTAAGGTGAAAGTGCACAACCCCTGCAGGGTGTCAATCTAATCGATTAGCCGTGTCCCCGGTTATGGACAATTTGAGTCTCTAGACATGGAATGTATGAAAGAATTTCATCACCATTTCTGAATGATTTAAAATTTGACTAGAAACCCTTAGGAAGGAGCTCAGAGCCATGCACTCCGAGGGGTGGTGGTTTCTGTTGTTCTGACTTTGTTGAGTTTTGCCCAGAGCTACACGCCTAGCTAGTATGTAGTGCATTGGGGTTATTTCGACCCTTAAAAATATAAAATTTTGAAAGAAAGTTTTGAGATGGAAAAATGTAGGATAAAGTTGGCTTTATACAAATTAGCCCAAGAGATCCACCAGACAAATATCATGTAGTATAGTTCTTTCACAACAGCCACCAAATATGTGTCATTTGCCAGTAGTTGTTGTACTGGCCCCTTTTATTGGGGCTGCATAATCAAATAACCAGGTTATTTGGTTGAGGAACAAATAGTAGGATCTCAAGTCTACATTCCAACATGTCTGCCTGTGGCACGTGATCAAGATGGAGGCTCATTGCCACTTTGTTATTTTGTTGTGAATTTGTAAGATTTGAACCATATGTAACTGGATCTATGTTGTAATAATTGATACTATTGCAATGATTACTACATTTTGTATTTGTGGTGCTATCAGTGATCCAGGGAATAGCACTTAACACAAGAGTTCTGCCTTTTTCAAAAGGTAGGGCACTACAGAATGGTATCAGAGCATAGTGTTGCCTGTAGGATCGAGACCCTAGGTTTGGAATAGACTGGGAAGCCCCTAAGATTTTGTTTTCTTCTTTTAAAATAAAATAAAATGTCATTCTGGCTTTCTAAATGAAATCTATCTCATCTTGCTTCCATATGTATATAAAAAAGTTTGCACATTAAACTTCTTGTATTTTCTCCCACATCATTTTCAAAGGTTTTCCTTTTACTTTAGATGACCCAACTCTGGAAACCATCAACAAGGGATATAAGATCACAATGTGCCAGAATAATGAGACTTCTACTTCATATGTTACTCTTTGAACCCAACATGAAGAACTACATTGAAGGCTAACGAAGAACTTGGATAAAGCTGAAATGAAGACTGCACAACACCAACGATGCATTGAGGAAGTGGAAATGAGAACATGGAACGATGAAGACAGTAATAGAAAAGACCACCAGCAATTCTAGTTTATAGAACCAACAATATTGTAATAATCTAATGATCATACCAAATTGGGGTATGACCATACTAGATTGTTAGTGTTTGAACTAGCTTGCTTGATGTGATGAATGTTTGTTAAATGTTGCTTGCAAGATGAATTGTCTTGATCTGCTGTGTTTGGGTAGGAATCTTCTTTAGATCCCTTCTATATATTCTCATATATGCCAAGCCCTAAACCTGTCCTAAACCCAAACAGATGCATCCTCAATGTCAGAACAATCACAACAACCCTCAGATGGAGATAGAAAAGCAACAAATGGTAGAGGTACATATCAAAATGATGCGAGTATTGACCCAAGATATGGTCAACCGTGATAGCAAAGAGTTACCTCCAGAAATGCAACAAGTACTAGATAATAATTCTCGAATAGTACAAATGATGTCTCAGATTTTGGCTAGTGCTAGTGACAACCTGCCACAAAGTGATCAAGGTGGCAAGGAATCAAGAGATGGTGCTGAGATAACACTTCAAGCCTGCAAGATCTATGGAGAAATAGGACACATGTTTAAAGGATGTCGTGAACAGTGCCCTTACTATGATACGAGCCACCCAATTGGAGAATGTCCCATGACCCAGGTTACTTGTTTCCTATGGGATGGAATCAATCATGTTCCCATTGAATGCAAGTTTTACCCCACTGTGAAACAAATGAATCAACAAGCCGAAGATGGATTGTACCAATTGCAAGGAAAGACCCCTGAAGATAGAAGATCCAAGATGAAGGTGGAAAAGAAAGTCATGGAAATAGCACACAGCCTTACCACCAAGTGTTGTTCTTCATGTGAAGAAGAAGGACATTTATCTAGAAACTGCTCGAGGAAACAAGATAGGTTTCCCACAGTTATAGTGGAATATGAAGAAATGGAAGTAAGAGGTCTCCTAGCCTTAGAGAGACCCAAAAATAAGAAGAACGATAGCAAGGTGCTATGCTTCAATTGCAAGGAGCTTGGACATTATGTGAAGAAATGTCCGGAAGAGAACAACAAAGCAAACAGACCAGGTGGCATGAAAAAGGGACCTCAGCCCGGTCACTTGTTACAAGTGCAAACAAAAGGGACACTATGCAGATAAATGCGCAGAGAAAAGTACTTCAAGACTTTAGTGAACAGGGATAACTGAAGGATGCCGCAAATACAAGGAGAAGACACAACAAGGTGTAGCCAACTTGGATGAAATTGTATACAGCTACTACTTGTAATAAATGTTGAAAGGACATGTAAGAGCAATGACCAAATTTATTGAATGGAATTTTATTTTCCCTATGAAATGGCAAACCAAAGGATCTTCAAACTAAGAGCTAATGACATACGAGATTTTATGCCAACCTCTAGCTAAGGAACGATAGATTTGTCTTCAAAATTAAAAAAATGGGATTTGGAACATTGGTTCACCAAAAGGTTGTTGTCAAAACTAGTGAGGTTGACCAAGAGTTAGAATACGAGATGTACCAAACCAAATACAAGGTAATGATTGGGTGCGACATGGATTGGCCCCCATGACGACTACTCATATTTTTCGCTCTTGTTATGAGGAATGGTTAATCTAGAGAGAACTACCAACAAGAGAGACGACGTTGTTCAGCCTAAACCTTAGGAGGATAGCATATTATACCCTTATAACAAGCCAGTGTGGCTAAAATGTAGGAGTATGGTGAGAATGAACCACAAGCTTACCGTTGAAGAAGACTTGCGATGAAAGGAGTCCTACCAACCTTGAGAGCTCTGTTTGACCCCAAAAGTGCTCACAAAGGAAGTCACCATAAGATGTAGGATCTCCAAGGATGTTGACTAAGATATTGAAATGAAGACAGGAGATCACCTTAACTTGGTCTTATGATTGACCCAAAGAGTGACCCTTCAGTGTCCAAAGTAGTTCAACAAACTACCTTGTTGGATGGAAGCCCTACAATGGAGCAAAGTTATACTCAAGCAACCCTGGAGGGAGATTTGATGCCCAAGTTTGTGAATAGACACCCACCTATTGGAAATGAAGATAGAAGCTAACTATAGATTCAAAAGATGACCCAGTGCCAAGTCAAACCCAAGGTGTGCCCCCGTCTGAACCCAAAAACCTAGACTATCTACAAAAGTTTCTTTTAAGGGTGGTAGCCCACCTAGATATCCCAAACCCATCTTTCTTTCTAGCCTCTTTGAATCTCGAGGACGAGATTCCTTTTAAGGGTGCTCGTCTGGAACATCCCAAGTTTTTGTGTCAAATTTTGGATTAAAAAAATTATTTTTTTTATGTTGGTTGAAATTTCACAAGGATTTAAAACTGTTTGAGTTTATTTAAAAACTTTATTAGAAAAACTATTTCAAACTCTCTACTATCCCTCAAAAGACTTCTTTTGAGAATAGGATTTCAAATACTATTTTGTATTTATTCAAACCTATGCAAGCTTATCTGCAAAGAAAATATTTACAAAATGTTTTATATTAAATAATGTTGCATTGCCAAAAGTATGTTTAAAAATAAATTTCAAATAGTATTTTTTTGTAAAGTTCATTCTCAAAAAATTTAAAGGATTATTTTCAAGGGATTTCTATTTTCGTGCCCTCGGGTCCTTAGTTGTGCTCAGTTTTCCCCAGCCACTTAACTTTTCCTCAGTTTTCCCCTCCCTCTAGTTTGAAACCCCTCGCAGACGCTCAGACGGGATGGTTGCCATCTGGTCAGAGGCCTTGACCGTTATCGATGATGGCTAGGGAGCCGTGGTGGTTGCGAATTGACCGATGCTTTTGAATGGTGCTGACGGGTAGGGTCAGGAGACACGTCGGAGCAGCCATCCATCTATCGCTGACATATGGGCTGTTTTATTTCCTGATTGTATACGCGGTGCTGCCAATGACAAATGGGGCCGCTCTATAGGGCTGCCGCAGCCAATGACCAGTGGGGTTGTGTATTTTTCAGGAAAAGACATATATTGCCGCTCTGTGGGGCTGCCGCAGCCAATGACCAGTGGGGTCGTCTATTTATTTAGAGAAAATCATATATTGCTGCTCTGTGGGGCCTCCGCAGCCAATGACCGCTGGGGTCGTCTATTTATTTAGAGAAAATCATATAGAGCCACTCTGTGGGGCCGCCACAGCCAATGACTGCTGGGGTCGCCCTTAGTGAAAAGGCATATATCCCTGCTTTTAGTTAGAGAGAAGCAACAAGTTCGCTAATTAATTTTTCTTAAGCTAGACCCAGCAGGTGACTATTTTCGCAGCTTAATCTAAAGTGAATCTTATGCTAAACATGGCTGGAACCTAGTGTTATGTATCTCATTAGTCATCGGAGAACCGATGGCAGCTCGTTCCCCACCCTCGGACGGAGCAGCCATTGCTGGTGCCTCATCGCACCACCGGCTCTGTTCCCCGGCAGCGTCGGACGGACTGCGGCGCTGCACGTCAACCACGGCTCCAGCACTTGTTCGTCCGCATGCATTGTACCCACCGTAGGAAAGTCCGCCGCAAGCAGATCCGCCGCCCACGACGACCGGGATTTGTTTCGCGCACCAATTGGTAGTATAGCTTGGTAAGACCTCTGCTTATGTCTCCCCCGCCCCCTAATCGATTCGGTTCCCATAATTTATTGGAATTTGCAGGTGCGAAATAGTCCTCAATGTTTGGTCATAGCGGGTACACCGGCGAGGGTGGGGATTCGATCATGTCGTGGCCATGTTCTACTTCTCCTACCTCGTCGGAAGTGCAGGTATCTAGCTTCTGCTCTCTGTACTACCGTTGAATTTGAAGTGCCGCCATGGCCTGTTGGAGTGATTTCAGTTGTTCTTTTTTCCATTATTGTTACAGTTTGCCAGGCAAGCCGATGATCCATGGTACATTGCATACCAAGATGAATCAACCCAGTGGTGTAGCCAGAGGATGGATTTGGAGGAGAAGGTGGCCAGTATAGGTGATGAATTGGCCCATAAAAACCTGATGATATTCGAGCTGAAGCGTACTGTGGAGGAAGAAAAGAAGAATTCAGAGCTTATTCGCAAGGAGAAGTTGATACTTGAGACAGATCTTGCCGTATTTGATCAAGTGGTAGAAAATCTAGAATATGAACTTCAAGTGATGGAAGAGGCGAAAAGTAGATTCATCTGGGCAGTTTTATTAGGTGTCATCCCTGTCCTTGTAGTTATGTGGTTGTGGTAGATGATTTAGATAGTATAGAATTGTTATTCAGTAGATGGCTCTAACCACTGTATTTTGCTGTGGCTCTAACCACTGTATTTTGGCGTACAATTTCCTAGTTGTGCTAAGTAATGCGCGCGATAATTTTAGCATGCATGAACATCTTATAAAAGTGAAGGGATCCCAAAAGTGAAAGCATGTACCAGCCTCTCGGATCAAATACATATCAATCTTCCCAATCAAGTTGGGATAGAATTCAAATCATACATACAGATGTACATGGACACATCGAGAAAGTGGAGAAGCTTTTTTGAGATGGAGGTAGTAGTTCGAACAATTTTATCCCAATTTGAAATTGAAAAATACAAATTTATCATAATTTATCCCAATTTGCGGCGTCGAACACGGCCGCGCAGCGATGGGCTAGAAGGGCCAGGACGACGGGCGGCTGAGGGGTGGTCATCTGCACCATCCACAAACTCGGACATGGAGGAGGGCTGGATCTGCGGCTTTGCAACCATTCTTGGCACCGCCGTCGTCTTGGTGTACTTCATCAGCGACGGATCTGAGGAGGGCTGGATCGGCAGCTTCGCAACCACTCTTGGCACCGCCGCCATCTTGGTGTCCTTCATCAGCAACGGATCTGAGGAGGGTTGTGACGCCCCAAAATTGGCACCTTGCGAATTATAGCAATCACGCCACAATTCGCACGATGTCGCCTTGGAAACGCACCACCAAGCAAAATGTGCACAAACAATATACACATTATGCGGGTGGAATCAAGGTAGTAACATTACACCAGTTCACGGTGGAACCCACAAAAGAATATATAATAACCACGAAGACTCCACGAGTCAAGATCCAAATATACCTACAAAGATCCAAATCATACATAAAGCAAAATAGTATCCGAGTACGGACAAGAATACAAATGGGCCTAAGAGGCCTGAAGATAAACGATGGCATCCATAACCCTGCCCAGGCCAAGCCGGAAGGGTAACGTCGTCGCTTCCATGTACCTTTCTTCCAACCTGCTCTGGCGAGAAATCCAAGACGAGCAGCAATAAGTACGAAGTACTTAGCAAGACTTCAAGACGTATAAAGCGTAGTCAATAAGTCGCCTTTGTACGTGAGGTACGCAGACAAGCTCGAGAGACTCAAAAAGACGTAAGTTGTATGGTGGGGTTAAGCGGCAGCAAGCAAGCACTAAAGAACCTATAGAGACACTCTACAACTTCCATCTAATTAGAATAAGATAAGAGAGCGCATAAAGTAAAGAACTAGAATACTACAACAAACATAACCCAGCCGATGAATCACCTCGTTGTGCCCACACGAAGAAGCAATATCAAAGGCACTCACACGGTTGACAATTTTATAACAATTTAATATTATAGTAGAACTATTTACTACGCCACTTATTATCATTAATTAGGTGCAAGTTGTTCTATGATCGAGTAGAACGGCTCCAAGTCGTCCATAACCGCGAACATGGCTTTTCGAAAAGATTTACCCTGCAGGGGTGCACCAATGTACCCATACACGCTCGATCAATCCAACCTAGACAAGGGCAGGATATCACGACAAGACCGTTGCTAGTTCTACGAGAGAGGTTAGGGGGCCACCCTACTAAGCTACCCGTAACGAAGTCGGACGAGCTCCGAAGACGGACTCAGAAGTTTGCGAGAACGGAGAAGTCTGGCAGAGAGCCCATCCGAGAGGTCCACCAGCTTCACAGAAAAACGTACCGCGAGCAAATAAACCTGCCAACCATCCGAGGTGACACAACCACACCTTTTCGAGGGGGCTTAGAACCTTAAGCACCATCACTGGTAACTCAAACCAAATGCGGATCCAAATGTAAATACGATGTTGTGGCCCCCAGTAAACTAACTCGAGAAAAAGTAGTAAGTCAAGGAAGACCCCATGGAATCTTCCACGAGTGGTTAGCGCGCTCAGCTTAGAACAGTTCATGCAAACTCGGGGTCCTAGGGGACACAAGTGAGCCATCGTAAAACGGGCAAAATGACTCACTGATGCCTCTACTTTAACAAGTGTAGTTGTAACATAATTAAATCAAGTTTATCTCCAACATCTAATATCCAACTTATTTCCAATTCATATCCATCTCATAACCATAAAGTAAAGCATGTGATAACTTCCCCAACAACCCGATAAGATAAAACAACTTGAAACAACCTAAGCATGCATACGACTCGCAAAGCCAACTCAAAGAACAAGCAAAAGGCAATAGGCGGGAGGTGGCGAGTATATAGTTTTGCTTTGGGGAAACAGGTAGATAGGATATGTGACTCGAGCAAAGCATCGGAAAGGCTAGCATAAAGCATAAGGCATAAAGCATAAACAAAAATAGGTGATAAGTACCCTATAGGTAGGTAAGGGGTGGGAAAGCTTGCCTGGCAAGATTGTCGAAGAACACCCAAAGAACTTGTCGTTGCTCACAACATCACAAAGCGTCCTATCCGAGAAGAAGCAAATTGCTACAACAAACAACGGATGCAACACTTACTACTACGGTAAAAGAATCGACATGATCATATGCAAACATGCATGACATGGCAATTATGATGTAATGCAACTTATTCAAAATTAAGCGGAATTGGAATCCCGTCACACACATATGGTTCAAGTTGTTTTACTACACGACAATTTAAATGTTAATTATCATGGCAAAGACAAAACATAGGTGAGCTACTCAAAATTAAATGAAGTGAGGTAACCATATTTGGTAATACCCAAATACTCCATATGTTATGTATTAGATGATATGCAAACTACCACATCATTATATGATACGAGATGCAAATAGGCAAATGGATTTCATATTCAGATTCTATGTATTTTTCTGATAAATTTTCATATAAAATATGTTTTATTTCGAATTACGGTTTGGAAGATATAAATTTTGCAAAGTTCGATCATTTTCTGAAAAACAGAGGACGGGCTGGAACTTTTCTCACCGGAAGAAGCTAGAAAGAGCGACTGACACGTGGGGCCAGGTAGCTGACTGGACCGCTGACTTGGCGCCGGTGGCTCAGACGTGGCTGCTGGGTGCTGACTGGTGGGACCTTCCGGTCAGCGGAAGAAAAGAATAAAAAGGTGCGAGGCTGTGCCTCCGATGGGATTCGAACTAGGGATCTCCGGATCAGATACAAGGGAACAGACCACTGTGCTACTACAATGAATCTGAAAGTTATCGGAAGTCATTAATTAAATTAGTTCGATGATGGAATTTGACCTGACGGAACTGATGGACGCGCGGTGTTGCAGAGCTGCAGCCCGGGACGTACGAGGCAAACTTGACGGTGCATGGTCGGAAGGAGGCAAGCGGAGGCGAGTAGGACTGTTGGCACGTACTTGGAGGCCAACGGGCTGGCGATCGGCAGGCGAGCTTGGCAGCGTCGGTGGGGAGGTGGGCACGGTGAGGCACAGGTGCGCGCGCACCACAGCAGCAGAGCTCGCGGATGAGATGCCAGGTCGAGGGTGGAGCATCGGACGCAGCGCAGAACCGAAAGCTAGGGAGAGGACGCCGGCAGAACGCGTCTCATGCTCGCGGAAGGAGAAGTGAGTGGCGGCGGGGAAGAAGAGGTTGTAGATGTCACTGTGGGATCACCGGGGCTCGTTTTCGGTAATGAGGATGAAGAGGGAGGCAAGGTGGTTCAGATGGCGCTCTCAGACAGTGAAGGGGACGACCGGAGCAGCGTCCTCACTTGGGTGCAAGAGGCGATGGCCTCGGTTGTGCTGGGAGATGAAGAAAACAGAGGGCGGCGGCATGAGGGAGAAAGCTAGGGTTAGCAGAGGGAGTAGGTGGCTGGTTTTGTAGAGGGAGCAAGTGGCCGAGGATCGACGTCCCATCGACCAGGTGGTGTACGTGGAGGTCTGGGATGCGTGCCGTACAGCTCGAAGAAGAAGGCAAGGAAGGAAGATGGGCTTCGGTGGACTAGAGCTAGAGTTGGGCTTAGAAAGGAGGCTACGGCTGGGCTACTCTCCCTCTCCCTCCCTCAAAACATTTTTTTAATTAATTCCGAATTTAGAAGAAGGAAAGGAGATAGGGAAACGCTTAGAAAGATTTCAAAGCAAGTTTCAAACATTTTTTCAAAAACATGATTTATTACCTCCAAAACAATTTTAAAGGTTTGCAACTCTTTTATTTTATGTTTACTTCAATATAAGAAAAGGAGAAGGGGATTTTCTTTACAAAATCATACGAGAAAAATAAAATAAGTTTTTATTCCAAACAATTTTAGATTTGACAAAACATGCAAGATGACAATGCATGATGATGCACAAAAATAAAATAACAATCAAATCTAAAAAGGGGATTTTTCTGGGCCGTTACAATCGACACCACCAACAAGGGATCTTGCCCCGAGATCCACGCTCATGTAGGGGAAAGAGTTAGTTAAACTATCGAATCTTCTTGTAGCGTGTTGATCTTGTCGACACCACCAACAAGAGGTTCCTTCTCGACACCACCAACAATGGATTCTTGCTCACATCAACGATGATGAACTTCCAAAGAGCGGACCTATTAGGTTGAAAGGAAGAGACCGTCCACCCATGTAGGATCCTAAAAATCAAAGAAGTAGGTAAGACAGAGGACTCAAAACTCGCAAAGGTAAGAGGAGAGAAGCACATAGGTAAGGAGTAAAATGCAGACCTACTTAGAACTATCCAACGCATTTTTAGCAAAATAGTTTTGACACTATACTCAACAATGACCATTGGCAAGGTTATCCTACAGGTAGAGAGGACCCATGGGTATCGACAAAACCTGGGCTCTGATACCACTTGTGATGCCCCAAAATTGGCACCTTGCGAATTATAGCAATCACGCCACAATTCACACGATGTCGCCTTGGAAACGCACCACCAAGCAAAATGTGCACAAACAACATACACATTATGCGGGTGGAATCAAGGTAGTAACATTACACAAGTTCACGATGGAACCCACAAAAGAATATATAATAACCACGAAGACTCCACGAGTCAAGATCCAAATATACCTACAAAGATCCAAATCATACATAAAGAAAAATAGTATCCGAGTACGGATGACGAAGGAATGACAAACAGGCCCTCAATATTTGCCTACCTGGTTTTCGGCCCAGGGTAGGTTGTTGTCAGAGGAGCTGCAAGGCCCGTAAGGACGATGATTGGATGCGGCCCAGGAGCTATATTTGGCGTGCAAGCAAGGATTCGAGGAGTCCAATTTGTATTAGTCTTCGGTTAGGGCTTATTCGAGACGGATCCGATCTGTACTTTTCTTGAGGGACAATCGTGAGACCCAGCCTTCGCATATAAAAGGCTGGGAGGGAGGTCCCGAAATGGTAAATACTCTTTCACCGCCACACGCCGGAGTGCTCAACTCTCAGAGCTCTCTACTTTGGCTAGATCCAATCTATGCCCCCATTGTAACATCGCCATTATAGCCACCATATCAATAAAAGTCAGACAAGCAGGACGTAGGTCATTACCCTTCCAAGGGGGCCGAACCTGGGTAAAACCTCGTGTTTCCCTGTTTTTGTCTGATCGCCGTCGAGTTCGCCAGGTCCCACCATGCGTTCCCTAGATCAAAAGCCCTCGAACATGGGCATTGCCGGGGTAGAACCTCATCAATGGACAAGAATACAAATGGGCCTAAGAGGCCTGAAGATAAACGATGGCGTCCATAACCCTGCCCAGGCCAAGCCGGAAGGGTAACCTTGCTAACGTCGTCTCTTCCATGTACCTTTCTTCCAACCTGCTCCGGTGAGAAATCCGAGACGAGCGGCAATAAGTACGAAGTACTTAGCAAGACTTCAAAACATATAAAGCGTAGTCAACAAGTCGCCTTTGTACGTGAGGTACGCAGACAAGCTCAAGAGACTCAAAAAGACGTCAGCTATATGGTGGGGTTAAGCGGCAGCAAGCAAGCACTAAAGAACCTATAGAGACACTCTACAACTTCCGTCTAATCAGAATAAGATAAGAGAGTGCATAAAGTAAAGAACTAGAATACTACAACAAACATAACCCAGCCGATGAATCACCTCGTTGTGCCCACACGAAGAAGCAATATCAAAGGCACTCACACGGTTGACAATTTTATAACAATTTAATATGGTAGTAGAACTATTTACTACGCCACTTATTATCATTAATTAGGTGCAAGTTGTTCTATGATCAAGTAGAACGGCTCCAAGTCATCCATAACCGCAGACATGGCTTTCGAAAAGATTTACCCTGCAGGGGTGCACCAATGTACCCATACACGCTCGATCAATCCAACCTAGACAAGGGCAGGATATCACGACAAGACCATTGCTAGTTCTACGAGAGAGGTTAGGGGGGCCACCCTACTAAGCTACCTATAACGAAGTCAGCCGAGCTCCGAAGACAGACTCAGAAGTTTGCGAGAACAGAGAAGTCTGGCAGAGAGCCCATCCGAGAGGTCTGCCAGCTTCACAGAAAAACGTACCATGAGCAAATAAACCTGCCAACCATCCGAGGCGACACAACCACACCTTTTCGAGGGGGCTTAGAACCTTAAGCACCATCACTGGTAACTCAAACCAAATGTGGATCCAAATGTAAATACGATGTTGTGGCCCCCGGTAAACTAACTCGAGAAAAAGTAGTAAGTCAAGGGAGACCCCATGGAATCTTCCGCGAGTGGTTAGCACGCTCAGCTTAGAACAGTTCATGCGAACTCGGGGTCCTAGGGGACACAAGTGAGCCGTCGTAAAACGGGCAAAATGACTCACCGATGCCTCTACTTTAACAAGTGTAGTTGTAACATAATTAAATCAAGTTTATCTCCAACATCTAATATCCAACTTATTTCCAATTCATATCCATCTCATAACCATAAAGTAAAGCATGTGATAACTTCCCCAACAACCCGATAAGATAAAACAACTTGGAACAACCTACGCATGCATACGACTCGCAATGCCAACTCAAAGAACAAGCAAAAGGTAATAGGCGGGAGGTGGCGAGTATATAGTTTTGCTTTGGGGAAACAGGTGGATAGGATACGTGACTCGAGCAAAGCATCGGAAAGGCTAGCATAAAGCATAAGGCATAAAGCATAAACAAAAATAGGTGATAAGTACCCTATAGGTAGGTAAGGGGTGGGAAAGCTTGCCTGGCAAGATTGTCGAAGAACACCCAAAGAACTTGTCGTTGCTCACAACATCACAAAGCGTCCTATCCGAGAAGAAGCAAATTGCTACAACAAACAACGGATGCAACACTTACTACTACGGTAAAAGAATCGACATGATCATATGCAAACATGCATGACATGGCAATTATGATGTAATGCAACTTATTCAAAATTAAGCGGAATTGGAATCCCGTCACACACATATGGTTCAAGTTGTTTTACTACACGACAATTTAAATGTTAATTATCATGGCAAAGACAAAACATAGGTGAGCTACTCAAAATTAAATGAAGTGAGGTAACCATATTTGGTAATACCCAAATACTCCATATGTTATGTATTAGATGATATGCAAACTACCACATCATTATATGATGTGAGATGCAAACAGGCAAATGGATTTCATATTCAGATTCTATGTATTTTTCTGATAAATTTTCATATAAAATACATTTTATTTCAAATTACGGTTTGGAAGATATGAATTTCGCAAAGTTCGATCATTTTCTGAAAAACAGAGGACGGGCTGGAACTTTTCTCACCGGAAGAAGCTAGAAAGAGCGACTGACGCGCGGGGCCAGGTAGCTGACTGGACCACTGACTTCGCGCCGGTGGCTCGGACGTGGCTGCTGGGTGCTGACTGGTGGGACCTTCCTGTCTGCGGAAGAAAAGAATAAAAAGGTGCGAGGCTGTGCCTCAGATGGGATTCGAACTAGGGATCTCCGGATTAGATACAAGGGAACAGACCACTGTGCTACTACAACAAATCTGAAAGTTATCGGAAGTCATTAATTAAATTAGTTCGATGACAGAATTTGACCTGACGGAACTGATGGACGCGCGGTGTTGCAGAGCTGCAGCCCGGGACGTACGAGGCAAACTTGACGGTGCACGGTCGGAAGGAGGCAAGCGGAGGCGACTAGGACTGTTGGCGTGTATTTGGAGGCCGACGGGCTGGCAATCGGCAGGCAAGCCTGGCAGCGTCGGTGGGGAGGAGGGCACGGTGAGGCGCAGGTGCGCGCGCACCACAGCAGCAGAGCTCGCGGACGAGATGCCAGGTCGAGGGCGGAGCGTCGGACGCGGCGCAGAACCGAAAGCTAGGGAGAGGACGCCGGCAGAACGCGTCTCATGCTCACAGGAGAAACGAGCAGAGACACTGCTCGCGGAAGGAGAAGTGAGTGGCGGCGGGGAAGAAGAGGTCATAGATGTCGTTGTGGGATCACCGGGGCTCATTTTCGGTAACGAGGATGAAGAGGGAGGCAAGGTGGTTCAGATGGCACTCTCGGACGGTGAAGGGGACGACCGGAGTGGCGTCCTCACTTGGGTGCAAGAGGCGATGGCCTCGGTTGTGCTGGGAGATGAAGAAAATAGAGGGCGGCGGTGCAAGGGAGAAAGCTAGGGTTAGCAGAGGGAGTAGGTGGCTGGTTTTGTAGAGGGAGCAGGTGGCTGAGGATCGACGTCCCATCAACCAGGTGGTGTACGTGGAGGTCTGGGATGCGTGCCGTACAGCTCAAAGAAGAAGGCAACGAAGGAAGATGGGCTTCGGTGGACTAGAGCTGGAGTTGGGCTTAGAAAGGAGGCTACGGCTGGGCTACTCTCCCTCTCCCTCCCTCAAAACATTTTTTTAATTAATTCCGAATTTAGAAGAAGGAAATGAGATAGGGAAACGCTTAGAAAGATTTCAAAGCAAGTTTCAAACATTTTTTCAAAAACATGATTTATTACCACCAAAACAATTTCAAAGGTTTGTAACTCTTTTATTTTATGTTTACTTCAATATAAGAAAAGGAGAAGGGGATTTTCTTTACAAAATCATATGAGCAAAATAAAATAAGTTTTTATTCCAAACAATTTTAGATTTGACAAAACATGCAAGATGACAATGCATGATGATGCACAAAAATAAAATAACAATCAAATCTAAAAAGGGGATTTTTCTGGGCCGTTACAAGGGCAACGGAAGTGAGACATCGGCAGGCTCCGACATTGAAGGCTGGATCTGCGCCGTCGCAGCGATGTTGTAGGTAATGGCTTCAATGATCTTGGCATCGATGACCACTATCGGCACGACCACTGTCTTGGTGTCCTTCATCAGCCACGGATCTAAGGAGGGCAACGGAAGTGAGACATCGGCAGGCTACGACATTGAAGGCTGGATCTGCACCGTCGCAGCGATGTTGTAGGCGATGACTTCAATGATCTTGGCAACGATGACCACTGTCGGCACGGCCGCCGTCTTGGTTTTTTCATCATCAACAGATCTGAGAAGAGAAACGAAAGTGAGACAAAGAGAGACATTTTAACTATTTCTGAGGGTTAGATCCTCACCAGCACTCTTAGATCCACGCCGCCGCACGGTTAGATCCACGCCACCGCACGGTTAGATCCGCGCCGCCGCACGCACGGTTAGATCCGCGCCGCCGCACACACGGTTAGATCCGCGCCGCCGCACGCACGGTTAGATCCGTGCCGCCGCACGCTGCAGTTCCGCGCGGCTGCACACACAGTTAGATCTACGCCGCCGCACGCGCGCTGCAGTTCTGCGCGGCCGTACGCACGGTTAGATCCGCGCCGCCGCGACTGCCAGAGTAAGAGAGGAAATAGGAGAGAGGAAGATGCGACTGGAATATGCGACTGCCAGGGTTGGTAGGTATGTGCTCTGCTCTTCTCTCCGTATGCATCCATCGAGGTAGAGAGAGATATACAGGCCGTCCGATCATAAATGATCCAACGGTGCAAGCGTACGTTGAGCTATCAACCAACCAAGATTTGTGTGACATACATCTCGACCAATCAGAGATCAGCCAGTGAGTACAAGTGAGGAAAACTGAGTAGAACTAAGAGGGGGAAAGTGAGGAAATGTTTATCGGAAGGGCAAAACTGAGTAGGACTGAGTAAAACAAGTGGACCCGGAGGGGGAAAACTGAGTAAAACTAAGTAAAACAGGGGCACCCAAATAATAAAGGGAGTAAGGAAAATTGAAGCTTTTGGCATAAAAATTGTTAGATTGTGTTATTTGAACAATATAGTATATTTTGGCTGATGTGATATTGTTTGCAATTCAAAGATACACAAGTGTGACGAATTTGGACTCATTTGGATAAAGTTTGTAAGCATAGTGGGTATTTGGGAGGTGTGTTGAGTAGAAAGCCCTGCATCTTCATAGCTAGTAGCTCATGGACTAGGAAGTAGTTTTGGGAAAGGGAAACTTCATATCTCTATATTTCCTTTTCCATTATTATTTCTCTAGGTTGTAGGTAACATAACAAGACTCCATGGGAAGGTTCCACCATGTTTAGAATTATTTTGAATTATTTTGAATTATTTTGAATTAAACTAAACCCAAAACTATATTTTTTGAGTTTAGTCACTTAGAAAATGATAAATGTGGCTTAAGTGATGAACTTATTCGAGGTGCATGACCATAGAAAACTTGCAAATAACACATACATTATTGTGATTATTCAACATACAAACTTGGGAACGTCACACTAGTTCGAATTCAATACAAAGGGATCCCCAATACAAATTGTTCATACAAATTCAAATTAATTGTTCAAAATAAAATATTTCTCTTGCTCCTGGTGTGACTCGCTGGGTCCACCACCTTACTCCGGGTAACCCTATCAGGGATATTACTGGTGTCTACCTTCCTTTTGCCATCTTTCTTGTTCTTCTTCTTCTCTTCGGGTTGTGCCAAGACTGAGACAACCATATCATACTAAGCTTATACTCTTTCTTCTAATGCATTTTCTTCCCTTGCTTCTACAATCTGCTCTTGATCCATCGGTTTACCCAGCGCTTGATCAATTGCTCCAGTCAGCTGTCTATGCATTGCTTCAACGGCCTCTTGATCCATCTGTTCCCTCTGCTCTCGATCCATCGGTTCAAGCAGCTCTTGATTCATCTGTTCAATCTACTCTTGATTCATTGGTTCAAGTAGCTCTCGATCCATCGGTTCAAGCAGCTCTCAATCCATCTGTTCAAGCAGCTCTCGATCCATCGGTTCAAGCAGCTCTCGATCCATCGGTTCAAGCAGCTCTCGATCCATCGGTTCAAGCAGCTCTTGATCCATCGGTTCAAGCAGCTCTCGATTCATTGCTTCAATCTCCTCATGTTGAATTGATGCTTCATTCTTCTCTGCATTTGCTGCTCCCGCCTGATCTTCCATTCCAAAAGCTGGGTCAACTGGATTTTTACAAAGCCTAGCAATGTGTCTAGGGGTTCCACAACGTTTGCACTTACGTCGTTGAATCGGTGCACCACCCTCTACACTAGCTCTGATCCTATTCTTCCTCGGCCTACCTGCCAGTCTAGTCAAAACTGGAGAGTACAGTTTGAAGCCTGGATCGACTTTCATCCATTGGTCTTTTCCCAACAAGGTAGGAACATTCATAGCATATGCAGCCCTAAATTTGGCAACAGAGAAATACTCTGACACATACTGATCAACTTCACCTTCTGCACCCGCTATAAACACTCATGAAAAACAATGCATGTATACAGGGTATCCCACGGATCTTCCATCGCCTACAATGGCATGTCCTATCAACCAAACTTACTAGATACCTCCACTGCCTATTTTTACTGTCAGTGTAGGTTACCTCAGCCTCCATTCCTTTTCTGATGCATTTCATCTTCAATTGTTTTGCCCTGGCATGCAAAGACTTAATCAAAGATGGGAGCATGAGATGGCCAACATATTTTGTGGCTGCAATTCTTTGACGCAAATCGATCTTTATCATGATCATCTGCCTAATTTTATCAAATATTTGCCACAGCATAAGCCCTTTCAATGACTTGACCTTTGCATTGAAACTTTCTGCAAGGTTACTTGTTACATAGTCTACCTTGGAAATTTCATTGAATTGGCTTCTTGACCACACCCTACTATGATGTTCATCCAAGTACTCCTTCACCCCAGGTTTTTGTTTATACAACATATCCAAATGAAACAGATGCTTCCTAATGATGCATGTGTATGCAGCTGGCCATAGGTTGTCAGTATAAACTTTACCCTTGAATTTCTTTGTAAAATTATGTACCAAGTGTCGCATACATTCCCTATGCTCTACTCCAGGGAATACTGCTTCTACTGCACTCTCCAAACCTTTGCAAGCATCTGTGTGGATAGTAAGTCCTAGTGGATGACCTATAAGGTCGCGCAAATTCTGCAGAAACCAAGTATAACTTTCCTCTGACTCAACCTCCAAAACTCCATAAGCAACAGGGAACATCCAATTGTGTCCATCAACTGTAGTAGCAACAACTAGCTGTCCTTTAAACCTGCCATGAAGAGCTGTTGCATCCACGGCCAAATAAGGCATGCAACCGTCCAGAAAGCCTTTCCAGCAAGCTTTGAAACAAACAAAAGCCCTTCTAAAACATTCCTTCTGCATTATCCTCCCGCTTTTCAATTTGTAGGGAACTGTATGCTTGTCTATCGCTACAACACTGCCTGGACTAGCCATCTCCACTTCAGCTTTGAAAGTGTAAAGCAACTGAAAGCTTTCATTCCATGGACCATTGATCCTATCAAGAGCCATTTCCTTTGCATAGAACATCCTCATGTAAGGTATTTTTATATTAAACTTATCAGATATCAATTTTATGAGTGTTGTTGGACCAAGTGATGGAGTTTCTCTTAGCCAATCTATGATTGCATCTGCCAACCACCTAGTCTTCGCTAACTTTGATTTCTCCTCTGGCGCTCCGGCTCGAGGTGGACAAGTATGGTCGATTGAGTTCTTCTTTATCTGAAACATAATTATAAGGGATGTCAGTTACAGTTAACAAATTTTACACCGTGATCTAAAATACACAACTGGTTGGCGTAGTACCTGAACCACGGTGCTTTTGAGCATTGTGGATGCATGCAGCCTCCACCTACACCTCTTGTATGGGCACTTAACTGTGAACCTACCTCGCTCACTTTTAATAGCCTTATAATCATTCTTGGTGAGAATGCAATATGTAGTAATTGCATTACGGCAGTCCATCATCATTTGAAATACGGTGCCTTCTGCAAGCTGAGGGTCCTCCCTGTTCCACTCAATTGTTGTCAAGTCATCACCTTCGTAATCGGCTAAAACGAGGCTGTCATTGTTCTCATCCTTCTCTTCATCATCAGTGTCATAAAATCTGGCACCTTGTGCAATATCTTCCATGTATTGATCCTCCATAGCCTGCTTACTGCATCGATCTACCAATTCAGGAAACATCAACTCATCCTCATCATCTTGAGGAGACAAATCCTCAATCTCTGCATCGTCCTCCACATCGACCGCAGGAACGATCTGGCTACCACTAGCACTGGGGACAGATGGTGCTGCTATGGACCTAAAAGGAGGGGGGCGGCGCACACGATTAGCAGAGGGAGCAACACTAGAGAGACATGATGCCCGACCACCTGATGATGCCCCAACACCAGATGATGCCTGGACCCTGTCCACATGGATACGAATTTTATCGACACGGCAAGAATCATTTAAAGCAAAAAGAATTCCCAGATCATCGTCAGAAATTAGTGGAACATATCTTCCCTCCGAGCTGTTGAAATATTGGAAATCAACTGAATCGCCAGCGCCCCAGGGGTACTGAGCACAGATGTTATCTTTTAAATCCCTCAACAAGATGGTAGCTGCAACCACCGCTGGGATGTAAAATCCGCTCACATTGCATTCAAAATCACGCAAAAAGCTAGTATCCAGCCTAACCACCAGCCGAAAAGCCAGCGCTGGATCAATCCTATTCGAAAAGCAACGCAGTTAGTTGAGCAACAATGATTCGCGCTCAAAAACTGCCTACTGTTAATTCACATAGGCTGACGATGCTTACCTAGATGGAATCCATGCGTTAGATCCCTCCGATTCCCAATCTTCTCCGCCGTTGATGGGCATAATCGGCACACCAGACGGATGTACAAACTCTACCGCAATAGGGGTAGATCTAGTGGAGGCGGAGCCCTCTCTGCCTCCCGGGGGTGGTGGTGGGGGCGGGGGCGGCTCGGGGGCGGACGACGCCATAAGATAGGAGGACAGGATGGCGTGGCGGCGGAGGGGTGGTGTGTGAGCTCTTACAGTCTCGGGCGGAGGGGAAAGCTTTGGATGAGTGACAGACCGCCAGTCCGACGTGTCTCATTGGGTCAACAGTCAACACCATTCAAAAGCAACGGTCCATTCACAACCACCGCGGCTCCCTAGCCGTCACCGGTAACGGTCAAGGCCTCTGACCAGACGGCAACCCTCCCGTCCGAGCGTCTGCGAGGGGTTTCAAACTAGAGGGAGGGAAAAACTGAGGAAAAGTTAAGCGGCTGGGGAAAATTGAGTACAACTAACGAACCAGGGGCATGAAAATAGAAATCCCTATTTTCAAACCCTAATCTTACTTTGCATTATGCAAATAAAGCCCCATGTTTTCATGAAAATAAGGTTTATCTTTGAAAAGTGTTTTCTTACTGTCTTAAAATGTTGTGTTGAATTTTAGGAAAATTTACCAATTGGTTTGAATCAATTTGGAACCAATTTGTAAAAGTTATGAAGGAAATAAGTTTTAGAAAAAGAAAAGAAAGGAAAAATAAAAAAGGAGAAAGAAGGCCCTGGGGAGCCGCTTCGGCCCAGCCCCGCTTGAGGCACACGGCTCATCTAACCCAATCCCGAATAGGTACCCCTCTCCATCTCTCTCGCTGACTGACAGGTGGGCCCCGCGTGTCAGGCCACGACTCCTTCCTTTGGCCAAATTTTACGCCCGTGACCACCACACCTCCCCGATTTGATTTTGAGCGATTTAAGGCACCAAACTACACACCGAGACCTCCCTATAAAAGCCCTTGCTCTCCTCCCCATTTCCCCTCTCTTCCCCCCCCCCCGATTGTGCTACCAGGCCGATGTATTTACTCGCCGGAGTCCGCACATCTGCCGCTGAGTTTTGGTGATTCCAGTGAAACAAGGTGATCCCGCCGTCCTCCCTTGGTACCCCTAGACTCACTGTTATCTGGCGCACATGTACATGTATCCCATTCTGCCTATCTTGCAGTGTTTGAACCACACTGATACGTCTCAAACATATCTATAATTTTTTATGCTCCATGCTTGTTTATACACCATTTGCTTTGTGTTTTGTTACACTTTCGTGGTGTTTTTATGCATTTTCCGGAACTAACCTACTAACGAGATGCCACAGTGCCAGTTCCCTGTTTTCTGCTATTTTTGTGTTTCAGAAAAGCTATACAGGAAATATTCTCGGAATTGGACGAAACAGAAGTCGAACCTCCTATTTTTCCAGACACGAGTCAAAGTCCAAGATGAGACGGAGGGGGGCCAGGGGCCGGCCACACCCTAGGGCGGCGCGGCCAAGCCCTAGCCCGCGCCACCAGGGGGTGAGCCGCCCTGGTCCACCTCCTGACGCCGCCCTTCTGCCTATATATTCCCCTCGACGGGAAAAACCTAAGGGCCTGATCAATTTTCCTCAAAACATACTGCAAGCCGCTGCCATCGTCGACGCGAGATCGGGAGGGTCCAGAAGCTCTTCCTGGCACCCTGCCAGAGAGGGGAATCACCGCCGGAGGCCTTCTTCATCACCATGGTCGCCTCCGGAGTGATGTGTGAGTAGTGTACCTTGGACTACGGGTCCATAGCAGTAGCTAGATGGTCGTCTTATCCACCATGTGCTTCATGTTTAGATCCTGTGAGCTTCCTATCATGATCAAGATCATCTTTGTGTAATTCTACATGTTGCATTTGATGGGATCCGGTGGATATTGATACTATGTCAAGTTGATGTGCTGAATATTATCTTTATGTTATCTCTATGTTGTTTATGATCTTGCATGCTCTCCATTGCTAGTAGATATCTTGGCCGAGTAGATGCTAGTGACTCCAAGAGGGGGTATTTATGCTCGATATTGGGTTCATGCCTCTAGTAATCTGGGGGAGTGATGGAAACCTCTAAGGTTGTAGATGTGCTATTGCCACTAGGGAGAAAACAACATTCTTCTGTCCAATAACATTTGCATTGTTTACATTATGCACTTTGTTTAATGTAGTTATCTGTTGCTTGCAACTTAATACCCAACGGTTGCTCGGATGACATCCGGTGGGTAGATTATTAGTCGTAGATGCAGTTGGATTACGGTCTATGTATTTTGTCGTAATGCCCAGAGTGAATCTCATAGTGATCCTCATGACATATGTATGCTAGCTTTATCCTATCAATTGCCCAACTGTAATTTGTTTACCCAGCATATTGTTATTTATCTTATGGAGAGACACCACTAGTGAACTGTGGACCCCGGTCCAATTCCTTTACTTTGCTATTACTGTTTTACATTTACTCGCTTTATTTACATTCTTGCAAACTATTACCTTTTACCACTCGATACGCTTAATCCTTTGTTCACAGCAAACCGGTGAGGTTGACAACCTCACTGTAAGTTGGGAAAAAGTACTTGGTTGTGTTGTGTGCAGGTTCCATGTTGCTGCTAGTGAAAAGCTACACACCGACAAGATTCTTGGCGCCATTGTCCGGAGTGTCGCAAAGCTAGCGGGCATCGACCTTTGGAAGTTTGGTTCTTTCTCCTACTGGTTCGATAAACCTTGGTTTCACAACTGAGGGAAAACTTCCTGCTGTGCTCATCATAACCTTGCTCTTGGGGTTTTCCAATAAGTTTTCTGGTGTCAACTACACACCAGCAAAACAGCAATCAAGCTTTTTTGGCGCTGTTGCCGGGGATTGATGAAGAAGAAGCTCCCACATCAACTACGCACCAGCAACAATTTTTCTGGCGCCGTTGCAGGGGAGAAAGAAGATTTCTGCAAGGGGATTGTCTCACTTCCAATCTTTTACTTTGTTATTGTTTTGCTTTACTTTATTTTTGCTTGCATCATTTTATCAAAAATACAAAAAAATAGTTCCTTTGATAGTTTGCATTCCGTTACTTTTACTTTTAGTTCATTATGTTGTTCCCTAAGTATGCTTTGGAGGACCTTACAATAGGTAATTGTTCTATAATTAGGAAAGGTAACATCGAGGAGTTCTTTAATCATATTAGTATGCATAAAGATGTTGAGGATAGATCTTTAGCTGAGCTTGCTCCTAATTATGAAGTTGCTGATACTTATTTAGTTCACATGTTGGAGGCTAGGTTTGTTAACCTTAATCCTTTTATGCAACAAATGTTTCTTAAGCTTCATGATATCGAAGACTCCGAAAAGAAAGATTTTATTTTGGAGACTTTACGTAGAGAATTTAGAGATGTTGTTATTGAAGCTAGGAAAGTTTTTGAGCGTTTTAATATGCCTGGCTCACGTGTAGAGGTTGTTGGTACAAACAAGGAAGAAATCAAAGTACCAATACCTTGCAAACTTGTAGGATTGCATGAAGCTTTGGAAAAGAATTTTGATTAAATTTATCCTAAAAATCTTTTTGATGAAAGGAGTGAACCAAAGAGTGTTCACAAGGGATCTTCAAAAACTCATGTGGATACAATACAATACCTTGTTGAAAAGACTTCTGCAATTGATCTTAATGCCTCACTTGATATTACTTGATTTCCACTTTCTGCGCCTAGCTCAAAGAAGTTAAAGAAAAGCACTCTTGGGAGATAACCCAATGTTTTTGTTTTTGTACTTTTTATTTTATTTGAGTCTTGGAAGTTATTACTACAGTAATAACCTCTCCTTATTATTTTTATTTCGTTTTTGTGCCAAGAAGAACCTCTAATTTGAGGGAGGTAAGATTGGGGAAGTTGCTGTCCTGAAACAGATTTCTGTGCTGCACCATAAAAAATCTTGAAACTTCTCAGAATATCTTTTTGATCTGCGATTTCTTGTGCATATGCCCCAGGTTATTTCCAAAGTTTCATTAGTTTTGCACTTTTCGATTTGAGCAACAGAAGGTCCTCGAAAAAATCGATATCTGTCAGCTGTTCTGTTTTTACAGATTCAGCCACTATTTGTGTTTGCCTCTAGATCGCTTTATTTTTGAGTTCTTTTGATCATGGAACTTTTGAGGAAGTTGCTACAGTAGCTTATGCTTTAATGGTTGGTATATTTCAGTTTGAAACTGAACCAAAAGGGTAGATTTATTATCATGCTTATACTAATGTTGCTAATAGAATTGTGTGAAGTTCTGTATGAAGGAAGTTTTCAAGTGTAGGGAATGGAGAGTGATGAGATGAGATAAAGTATGGACAAAAGCTCAAGCTTGGGGATGCCCATGTCACCCCAAGAAATATCCAAGAGGTACAAGCGTCAAAGCTTGGGGATGCCCCCGAGCCACCCCTTCTTCATCGGCAAAAATTAGGTCACCTTTCAGCACACTATATTTTTATTGCTTCATATTCTATGCTTTTTCTTGGAGCGTCTTTACTTTTGCTTTCAATTTTATTTTGTTTTGTTTGCTGCAATAAATGGTTGGACCCCAGAAAATTTCTTTTGGAGAAAACACACTCCGTTTTTCATTGCCAAGAACAATGTAGTTTTCACTTTTATCATTCAACGAGTGTTCTCTTTTTCTAGAACTTCGTTTAGCTTTTGTTTTTCGCCTTGATTTTTGTTCAGATCTTGTTATATCTTTGCATCAAGGTGTATTTAGACCACTGGTCTATGTTGGTTTTCATCAAAAGAGTTGTTTCAAAAAGGTTTGAATGGTGTTGGAAAAGAGAAAAAAGTTTCATGCCTATAGTGGTACATATGGGAGCTTGTTTAGACTGCGGCTTAGACTTTTGCATATCATGCTTGATGTCATTTTTATAGTATGCTTACTAGTTTTTTCTTTAGCATGACTTGTCTCAAATGACTGAGATTGATTAACGAGCCTTTGAAAAAATCATGTGTTGTTTTTATTATATGGGAGCATGTTATTGTGGTTTTCTGCTTTGATGCTTTATTTGGGTTGACTTGGCGCATGCTTATAACATGTTTGACTCTAACAAGTCGATGTATAGCCTCTATGATCATTTGGTTTTTGACTTGCGATACCACTTTATGCTTCGGTTAATGATGTTTTGTCGCTATGCATGATTATGGCCATTATTGCTCTCTTAGTTGGTCGCTCCCAGTCTTTTGCTAGCCTTCATTTTGTACTGAGTATGAGCTCTACTCGTGCATCCAAATCCCAAAAACCAAATTTTCCAATGTGTCCACTATAAATTCCTATGCATGGTATTTGCAAGCCATTCTAAGTAAATTTTTATGTGCTACCTTTCAAAAAAAACATTCAAAATACTCCTCATTGTGTGACACTATTTTCAGCTCATGGGGACGTAGTGGTCGGATTTGCTATCTTCCATATTGTTTTATTCAAAAAATAAAAAAAAAGGAAAAAAGAAAAGAAAAAAAGGCACTCTTCCATGGTATGTGAAAGTTGGTGGGCACCCGATGGAATCGGTTAGCCATGGTTTGTGAAAGGAAAAGTGGGGAGGAGTGCCAAGCTTTATAAAAGAGCACCAAAGTGCCAATCTCTCTCTCTCAAAAATTTGCTTTGTATGGAAGATAGTAAGAACTCCATTGCTAGTCATTGACAAAGACAACCACCTCTCAAAACCAATGTTTTTATCTCTTTGTTTTACAAATGAAAAGCTCTAGCACATGTTTAATCCCCGCTTCCCTCTGCGAAGGGACTTTCTTTTACTTTTATGTTGAGTCTCCACCTTCTATCTTTATGCACCGTCTAAGAGAGCATAGTTTTCATTCTGAGTTTAATGTGCATAGTCCCAAAGTTTATCATTCATTGATTTATGATTATGGTTTTGCTTATTCTTAAATTATTTGTATCTAGTTGCCCTCTTAAACTTGAAGGTGTCCTATGCATTTATGTTTTGCTATTCCATGAAGGACAAGCTGAAAACCACTTTGCTATGTTTTTCTATATGATTTGAACACAGACTTGACTTTCAATGTTTCATTACTCATGAACTTTCGTTTGTGTTACTTTTTATGTTATAACATGGTTGCTAAGTTTTATTGTCAAGATTATGTCTCTTATGCCCATGTTTTAAGTGCTTTGATCTCAGCACTCAATGCTTTACATCGTTGATCAAGATTGTGATGGTGCATGTCACCTCAAAAATTATTGTTTTGTTATCACTTACCTACTCGAGGACGAGCAGGAGTTAAGCTTGGGGATGCTTGATACGTCTCAAACATATCTATAATTTTTGATGCTCCATGCTTGTTTATACACCATTTGCTTTGTGTTTTGTTACACTTCGTGGCGTTTTTATGAATTTTCTAGAACTAACCTACTAACGAGATGCCACAGTGCCATTTCCCTGTTTTCTGCAGTTTTGTGTTTCAGAAAAGCTACAAAGGGAATATTCTCGGAATTGGACGAAACAAAAGCCAAACCTCCTATTTTTCTAGACATGAGTCAAAGTTCAAAGATGAGACGGAGGGGGGCCAGGGGCTGGCCAAGACCTGGTCCACGCCACCAGGGGGTGAGCCGCCCTGGTCCACCTCCTGACGTTGCCCTTCCGCCTATATATTCCCCTCGACGGGAAAAACCTAAGGGCCCAATCAATTTTCCTCAAAACATACTGCAAGCCATCGCCGTTGTTGACGCGAGATCGAGAGGGTCCAGAAGTTCTTCCCGGCACCCTACCGGAGAGGGGAATCACCGCCGGAGGCCATCTTCATCACCATGGTCGCCTCCGGAGTGATGTGTGAGTAGTCTACCTTGGACTACGGGTCCATAGCAGTAGCTAGATGGTCGTCTTCTCCACCATGTGCTTCATGTTTAGATCTTGTGAGCTGCCTATCATGATCAAGATCATCTTTGTGTAATTCTACATGTTGTGTTTGATGGGATCCGATGGATATTGATACTATGTCAAGTTGATGTGCTGAATATTATCTTTATGTTATCTCTATGTTGTTTATGATCTTGCATGCTCTCCGTTGCTAGTAGATATCTTGGCCGAGTAGATGCTAGTGACTCCAAGAGGGGGTATTCATGCTCGATAGTGGGTTCATGCCTCTAGTAATCTAGGGGGAGTGATAGAAACCTCTAAGGTTGTAGATGTGCTGTTGCCACTAGGGAGAAAACAACATTCTTGTTTCCAAGGACATTTGCATTGTTTACATTACGCACTTTGTTTAATGCAGTTATCTGTTGCTTGCAACTTAATACCCAACGATTGCTCGGATGACATCCGGCGGGTGGATTATTAGTCATAGATGCAGTTGGATTACGGTCTATGTATTTTGTCGTAATGCCCAGAGTGAATCTCATAGTGATCCTCATGACATATGTATGCTAGCTTTATCCTATCAATTGCCCAACTGTAATTTGTTTACCCAGCATGTTGTTATTTATCTTATGGAGAGATACAACTAGTGAACTGTGGACCCCGGTCCAATTCCTTTACATTGCTATTACCATTTTACATTTACTCGCTTTATTTACATTCTTGCAAACTATTACCTTTTACCACTCGATACGCTTAATCCTTTGTTCACAGCAAACCGGTGAGATTGACAACCTCACTGTAAGTTGGGACAAAGTACTTGGTTGTGTTGTGTGCAGGTTCCACGTTGCTGCTGGTGAAAAGCTACACGCCGACAAGTATCCTGGCGCATTGTCCAGAGTGTCGCAAAGCTAGCGGGCATCGACCTTCGAAAGTTTGGTTCTTTCTCCTACTGGTTCGATAAACCTTGGTTTCACAACTGAGGGAAAACTTGCTGTTGTGCTCATCATAACCTTGCTCTTGGGGTTTTTCAACAAGTTTTCTGCTGTCAAGTACACACCAGCGAAACAACAATCACACACCAATGACGCCCGAAGCTCGCCGGCGCTTGTTGCCTCTCCAGTCCTCTCCTATCACCGCTGCAGGGATGGAGACGCGAAGGAGAAGACACCCGAGGACTCATCGCAATGCCCCGCCCCTTGTCGACCACTTCTCTATCACTGGGGATCACCGAAGCGCCATCGTCGTCCATTCCCGAGTCACCGACAGCGTGGTTAACCATCTTCGGTGACCTAAACCTAACCTCAGGTGAGGGGTCAGATCCTTACCGTCAGATCTAGATCTAACGGCTTTGTTTTATTTTTTAAAACCGAATCAGTATGTCCACGTGGCAGCCCAGTTAGCACACACTCATCGGCTAAATCAGCATATCCAGCCAATCAGGGCCTGCCACTTGTTAGACACGTCTAAAAATGTTTCTGTTAATTTGAAAATAGACAGAAAATGTACCAAACTTAGAAAATTCATATCTTTAGTTCTACAGATCCAAAAATAGCAAATAATATGTCTCTGGATTCCTAAAAATATGTAGAACACAATGGTGTAATAAAATTTGACTTTCTAACTATTTCAGAGTATTCAAATTTGAATATGTGAGTTTGAGTATTTTTGATATAGTTCAAATTCTAGAAATCCATTTCAATTGATTCCTTTTGCAAATGAATCATATTGATGTCCTCTATCTAGTAAATCACTACCAAAGATATTTGAACTATTTTAAAATCATTCAAATTCAAACTTGTGAATTTGAGTATATTTAACTTATTTCAAATTCTATAAGTCCTATTCAATTGATTCCTTTTGTATATGGAAGATATTGAAAATATATATCCATTATCACCATTGCCCAAAATATTTGAACCTCTTTGCAAATATTTAAATTCAAATATGAGAATTTGAGTATTATCATTATAGAATTAATTCTAGAATTCTTTTCAATATGATTTCTTCTACAAAAGTAAATCATATGAACATACCTATAAGTCCAAACCATTTTGACGTATTATCATGCCATCTTATTCTTGTTGACTTAGTACATATTCTTCAAATTCAAATTGAGTATTTGAGTAATGATGTACTATATTCTATTTATTGCTACCCTTTGGCTCTTGTAGTGTTGAGATACATTAGATCATGGCTCATATGTCTAGAACCATTCAAATCCATTATCATCTTTGAACCACCATCTCATCCAAAACTAGTTTGAATCCTTCAAAGAAGAATTTAAACATTGTCATGGCCATATCTAGTTCAAGTTAATCCTTTGGACCAAGAGAATCTTGTGGCCATGCACACACCATTATTCTCAATATCATTCATACCTATCCAATCTCATGCCCACTTAATCCTACTTTGTTTAAATTGAACTATTCAATTTACAAATGAGTTAATCGAGTAATTCAATGTTTCACAAATCCATACCCATTGCCTAAGTGTAATATATACTATTTATGAGTAATTGTTGTCACACTTATTCAATAGTATTGTTGTTGCACTATTTGATACTTATGTGATTCAATTCACTTGAGCCATTTAAAATTCTATTTATGCTTTTGTAAATCATAAAGATTCGTCATTTATATCTTGAATAATCCACTCCTTTCAAACCATTCTGACCTTGCCATCCAACGCTCAACTCTATATCATGCCATATCTCTCTTATCACAATATCTTAATAAATCTAAAATGTTAAACCAACACTTTTCAATTGTTTGTCATGTTTGATTATGTTTGGGTTGTATGGTGTGTTTATGTTGTGTTATTTCTATGTTATAGCTTGTACAGAGAGCTACATTCTTAGTTGAGAGAAGCGAAAAGATCATGATCTTCAAAAGGCAAGTGACACACATTCTTCTACCTACTTTTACTACTGCATTAGTGTTTTCAGTAGTATGCATGATAGGTGGAATACCAATTGTTTTACAAAGTGCTTAGATCCTTGTAGTCTATAGCCATCCTCAAACCCCACTTGTTAGGATGCTAAAATACTCTGAATATTGATGCCATGCTATGTTCACTTTGTAAAAGTGTTTTGAGAATCAAATTAAGAACTTCAACTAAAATGAATCACCTGGGTGGATTGGTTTGTTGATGGAGGTGCATTTGAGTGTCTCCTAGGGCCTCACGCCTCGTAGAGGGTGAGGTGAACCTTAGGAGTACACTTGTGGAATGCCACCCAGGATTAAAGAGATTATCATGTCTTCTGTGCTTTAGAGTACTTCCAGTGCAGCCTTATGATATTATTGGCTCTGTCTTGACCAACTAGTATGTGGGAGTTCAACTTGTGAGGAAGACATGAGGTGGTAGCAGAATTGTAGGTGGGAACGGGTCTTGCTAGTATGGTTGCTCTCTCCTTCTGAAAGGTCTTGTCTCATTCTATATGGGTAGAATGAGTCTTAAGGTGAAAGTGCACAACCCCTGCAGGGTGTCAATCTAATCGATTAGCCATGTCCCCGGTTATGGACAATTTGAGTCTCTAGACATGGAATGTACAGAAGAATGTCGTCACCATTTCTGAATGATTTAAAATTTGACTAGAAACCCTTAGGAAGGAGCTCAGAGCCATGCACTCCGAGGGGTGGTGGTTTCTGTTGTTCCGACTTTGTTGAGTTTCGCCCAGAGCTACATGCCTAGCTAGTATGTAGTGCATGGGGGTTATTTCGACCCTTAAAAATATAAAATTTTGAAAGAAAGTTTTGAGATAGAAAAATGTAGGATAAAGTTGGCTTTATGCAAATTATCCCAAGAGATCCACCATCCAAATATCATGTAGTATAGTTCTTTCACAACAGCCACCAAATATGTGTCATTTGCCAGTACAAACGTTGTTGTACTGACCCCTTTTACTCAGGCTGCATATTCAAATGTGCAGGTTATTCGGTTGAGGAACGAATAATAGGATCTCGAGTTTACATTCCAACATATCTGCCTGTGGCACGTGATGAAGATGGAGGCTCATTTCCACTTTGTTATTCGTACTGTGGTGCTATGAATGATCTAGGGGATAGCACTTAACACATGAGTTTTGCCTTTTTTCAAAAGATAGGGTGCTACAAAGAAATAGAAGGATTTTTTGATAAAAAGGAGCTGTCAGTTTATGGACTGGTCCGGGTGATAACGGATGAGACGAGGATGTGGAGGCAGGCTGGGGCACAAATTTCCCTTGTAGATCAGTATGTAGGGACGCCTTTTGACCCAGGTTGAGTTGTCCAGGTTTTTTTTCTTTTAAAGGGAGTATCCTCTCTTATTTAGGGCCCCTTTGATGTAATCTGAATTTTTTCTAATGAATGATACATAGCAGCTCTCCTGCTATCATTCGAAAAATATCGTACCTATTGTCCAATGGTTTATCAAATGGATTAACTTACCAACAGAATCTGCCACCTGGGAAGATGCCACCTTCATACAAAAGGTATTTCCAGCATTGCATCCTTGAGGACAAGAAATGTGCTCATCACCGGGGAACACTGACAAACTAGCTTTCTCAGTTAGGCCTTGTTTACTTCTCCGGTATTTCCATCCCCAAAGAATGTGGGGATATGTGGGGATTTGGTGTTCACCCAATACTCTCAAATCCCCTCAAATACTCTTCCCCAAAAATACTCTACCATGATGGAGAGTTTTTAATCTAGCCAAAAATACACTAGAGTGGAGGGGATTTGTGGGGATATCTCGGGATTATCCCCTCAAAACCCGGACTAGTAAACAACCTATCGGGGAAATTCCGGGATACGAAATAATCCCCTCCCATCCCATCAAATACTCTAGAAGTAAACAAGGCCTTAAGCTAAACTTACCTCTTCGTGCTAACAAGATCTCCAGTCACTGTTGATAAGATGGACGATCAAGATGCACCATGGAGTCGTTGTTTGAACCTGCACGCTTTCCAATCACTCACTCGCTTGTCGCTATTAGTTGTTGGCCTTTATAGATTGGATCCAAGGCTCTTGTAATTTTTATCGCTTTTAGCTTTGGGTTAAACACTAGCCGTGTTTCAGCTGGCCCCACTTTCCTCTCTTTGTAATCTGAATCTTGTGTCAAGAAGGCGTATCTCAAAGTGAGTGACTCGATGATGAAGTCTAGTCTATAAACCCAACCGTCCATCATCTACAGCCGCGACGGCACCTTCTCACTACCGGGTGTGCCTCTATGGACCATAGTTAAAAAAATCAGGCTGGTGAGTGAACCGGTGAGGTGATTGGCTTACTGGTTCACTGGTCCAACCGGTAGCTCAGCGGGTTAAATAATTAAGATAATTTTGAAAAAAATTAGCAGCAAATCATATATTTTGTGTTTGCTTTTATAGTAGATCACAAACTAAGTGTAGTAAAGGTGGTATTAGACCTTATGCGGGGTATTTGGAGCAAGGTTTTAGGTTTTAGGATCATAATCTCGTAAAAACACATTATTTTTATGCAGTTTTTTGGTTTTTTATTAGTTGGACCAGTGACTCTTAAAAAACCGGTGAGGGCTTTGGTTTAGGTTTTTTTTGGTCGAATCACCAAACCGGATTGGTTTTTAAAACTATACTATGGATTACGATCACACGGACGCACATAGCGTGTTTGACTATGTGTCTCGGGTGAGTTGTTAGCATAGAACCGCGACATTTGAACTCAAATTCCGGAAAACCACGACTTTACGTTTCAATCGGATAAAACCGTGATATTTTTTGAAGTTGCTCGCAATATGCACTAATTTTGAATTGATCCCAAATTGATAGGAAAACTGATAGGTGGGACCCACTTGTAACCTGCCGGCCCGCGCCCTCCCCAAACCGCTCCCAGGACCACCGCTGGCCAACCTCTGCTGTCGGCTGGCCAGGCGCCGTCCCGCACCCTCCCAGAGATGCCCTGCACCCTACCCGCGCCGCCCCGAACCTGCTGTCCCACGCCCTCCCCGCACCGCCCCGAGTTTGCCATTCCAGCCTCTCGTCATCGCTGCATCACGCTTTGGCCTGGGGAGGCGGAGACAGCCTCCGTGCGTCGGTGGGACCCGCCCATCGCACGCGCCGGCGGCGTGCTCGGTGCTGGGGAGGCGGGCGGGCGGCGCACGTGGCTGGGGGAGTCGAGAGCTAGGCGACGGTGCTCGGGGCCTGCGAGCTCAGGTCGAGCCTCCTCCTCTCCCCAGGGCGGGCGCGGGCGAGCTCGGGCGGAGCCTGGCCGGCCGGCCGGCGGCAGAGGTTGGCCGGCGGCGGAAGGTGGCCGGCGGCGGCCCTAGGGGGCGGTGCGGGTGGTAGGTGGGAAGAATGGGATTTTGTATTTTTTATAGATACTTTTTTTCTGAACTGGAAAACAGATTACCATTAAGCACCAACAGAGACGTTAGCCACTAGATTTATTACATCAGGAGGAAAATCATGTAGCCAAAGGCTTTGGTTCCCATGATTCCATACACCACCCAACGCAGCCAGCATATGAGCTGGACTATTACATGCCCTTCGGCAATACTCGACACTGTAACCAGAAAACGTCATGCGCAGCACATACTTTGCTTGTCTGAATAGAGGACCAAGCCTGGACAGGTCATAGGAGCCGGTTTCTATCGCCAGCTTGAGATGAGTGCAGTCAGTGGAGAAAATTACACGCCCAATTCCCAGTTGCTCCGCTACAGGTATCACACTAACAAGAGCATGTAATTCAGTTTGCAGTGCCTCGGCAGCAGCGGGGATCCGGCCACAAGCAGCGAAGACAACATCACATGTATGATCACGGCCAATAGCACCCCAACCTCCGGTGTTTGAACTCTCCAGGAAGGAGCCATCAATATTGATTTTGATCACATCGACTGGAGGGGGAAGCCAACTTCTTGCAGTATGTGGGGGCACCCTTGATTTCTTCTCCATGATTTCTTCTCATTCACCAGTGTGGTGCAAAACCAAAAATCGAAATTCGTGAGCACCAAGTCGCCTTTCCAGATGGTTAACTCTGTTCCTTTCCCTCCCACCAGCACCAAGGAAGTGCGACAACCCTCAACTTGGTTACGGCCGGCAGCTTGAGCACCAGTTCTAGGAGTTCCAGCGGAGAAGGGCAAGCACAAAGTTGTGTTCTAACAGCCTCTAAATCAAGCTCCCGCCAGCATGCCTTGACTTCTTTGCACCGGAGGAAAATATGGCCCCCATCCTCAAAGAGACTACTATACACAACACACCTAGTATCAAGCTCTACTCCACGCCTGGCAATATTCATCCTGAGAGGATGGCTGTTGTGTCCAAACCTCCATAAGAAATGTTGCACTTTTGGAGGGCACTCAAGCTTCCAGATTTGTTTCCAAACCTTCTGTCTCCAGTCACTATTATCACTCGAGGAACCACCAGCAGAAGAGCCTCCGCCGCCGACCAACCTCTGCTACCCGCTGGCCAGGCGCCTTCCCGCACCCTCCCCGAGCCGCCCCGAACCTGCCGTCCCGCGCCCTCCCCGAACCGCCCCCAGGACCGCCGCCGGCCAACCTCTGTTGCTGGATGGCTGGCGCTGTCCCGCACCCTCGCAGAGCTGCCCCGCACCCTAATCGCGTCGCCCCGAACCTGCTGTCCCGTGCCCTCCCCGCACTGCCCCGCATCGCCCCAGTTTGCCGTTCCGGCCTCTCGTTGCCGCTGCATCGTGCTCCGGCCTCGGGAGGCGGAGGCGGCCTCCGTCGTCGGTGGGGACCCGCCCATCGCACGCGTTGGCGGCGTGCTCAGTGCTGGGGAGGCAGGCGAGCGGCGCACGTGGCTGGGGGAGTCGAGAGCTAGGCGATAGTGCTCGGGGCCGGCGAGCTCAGGTCAAGCCTCCTCCTCTCCCCAGGGCGGGCACGGGCGAGCTCGGGCGGAGCCTGGCCGGCCGGCCGGCGACGGAGGTTGGTCGGCGGCGGAAGGTGGCCGGCGGCGGCCCTAGGGGGTGGTGCGGGTGGTAGGTGGGAAGAATGGGATTTCTATTTTTTATAGATACTTTAATTGAGAGACCCTGACCATGCCACCAAATAATGCCACCTTAGCCCTTACAGGTGGGTCCCACCTATCAGTTTTCCTGTAAATTCAGGATCAATTCAAAATCAGTGCATATTGCTAGCAACTTTAAAAAATATCACAGTTTTATGCAATTGAAACGTAAAGTCGTGGTTTCTATAATTTGAGTTTAAATATAGCGGATCTATGCTAACAACTCATCTCGGGTTCTGTGAAGCCAAAATTGTCTTTTCTAGCTAGGTAAGAAAAGATAAATTTGATTCTCCCCGGAGAAAAACAGTTGGGGTAAGCTGGGCAGCGGCAGGAGGAGGCAGCCATGGCGCAAGCGGGGAAGCCGATCCTGTACAGCAAATGGTTCAGCTCCTGCTCCCACCGGGTCCGGATCGCCCTCAACCTCAAAGGTAGGTGTGCTAGCAACTAGCTCCGCTTCTTGATTCTACCGCCTGGGTCGCAGGATCACAAATTCTGAAGGATTATGGATGCTCGATTCTGAAGAACTTTTCTTGACTCCCCGATGGAGGCACACCCACCGCACGAGCATGCTCGTGATGTGGGTACGCACATTTAGCAACAAAAATCAAGTGAAAAAGATGTGATTCAGGGCATGTTTGGTTAATGCCCAACCTAGCCCTACAAAATGTTGGCAAGAATTGGCTTGCCAAAATTTTGGCTAAGGAATCCTCAGCCCACACTTGACCAAATATTTGGCAAGAATCTGTGAGAGAGATGAAGAGATACCCATTAACAGCCAAAATTTTGGCAACAAACCAAGCATAGACCAAAATACAATAGGCAACCAATTTTTTTGGCAGGGCTAATATGGGCAACAAATCAAACAGGCCCTCAGAGAAATTAGCACCGGAATTTTGGAGGACCAAAGTTTATAAGATTTTGTTTAGATATTAGTACCATATTGTTACTGTCTGTACTAATTTACATCGTCTTTAACTGTGTTCAAGGTGTGGATTTTGAGTACAGGGCGACCAACCCCATGACAGATCCAGGTACGCAGCAAATTCTCTGCTCTTTATTACAGCCGAAGTGTCTACAGTTTGTGATGGCAAATTAATGATAGCGGCTGTAAACATGGATCTACAGACTGACAGATGAGCTATCATCATTATTGTCATCATAATCATAATGTTTCCGGTGATTTCTTAAGGTGACCACTGCGCACCAACCGATAGATTTCTGTTCTTATTGATAGATTGTTTTGTAAAGTGGGATTACGTTGCTAGCTCCGCTACTGCAACCATGTGTGGAGAATGAAATAGATATTAATGTCTAGTCATGACAAGAATTATGGAATCAGAGGGAGTATCATTCACCATGGCAAAGAATATTTGCTTCAGTATGTGAGGCAAATTTGGTTGCTTGTAGACTTTCTTATGTGTTCGTGAAATTTTACGCATGATGAAACACATACGAAGCTTTTGAAATATTAATATTGGAGAAGTTATGGAACCATATAGAAGCATTACTCTGGCCTAAAAGAGGGACATGATAGGTGAGAGCAGTTTGGCTGTGTTAGTATGTTCTTAGGTTTACAAATGGAAGTTCGATACCTATTTTCTTAGATCCAAGTAGGTAGCTCTTTTATTCTGTTGTTACTATTTTTCTTTAGATGTTGCATTTTGTCACCATGCTCGAAAGCTTATGCTTCATGATGTTATTTCACAGTTTTTGATGCTTTGCAGATTATGTGAAAATCAATCCTGTTAAGTTTGTTCCAGCATTGGTAGATGGGGATTTGGTTGTTTCTGACTCTTTCGCAATCATACTGGTAAGCTCTAACTCTTCACCGCATCTGTTGAGCATATTGATTAACTCTGACAATGTGTCTGCAGTGATATATTAGGAATTAACGTATTTCCTTTATATTGAGCAGTATATGGAAGACAAGTATCCTCAGCATCCTCTCTTATCCCAAGATCTAAAAAACAAAGCTCTTAACTTGCAGGTACTTGTCTGCTTAAAGTTATATTGGCATCATAATGTAGTACTGTATTTGTTTACTCATTTATGGTCAAGGTTACTATTAGCACGAAACACTTTGAAGTGCTGAATCAAGTCCTAGATCTATATTGGATTAAACTTGTTATGATTTAACAATCTTACAGACAGGTGAAAACACCAACTAATGATACCTAAAACCTATCTTATCCAGGTTCTATTGTTGATTACTCGTTTTAATTTGGTGAATTAATTCGTAAAACATATTTGTTCCTCACTGCAGATTGCAAGCATAGTATGTTCAAGCATCCAGCCTCTTCAGAGCCACGCCGTCATAGTGCGTAAAGATAAAATCTTATATATTTTCAATGTTAAACTTTCAACTTACTTATAGTGCGATAATATTCACATAGGCTTAGTTTCTTACATGATATTTTGTAGGGTTTGTTTCTTGGCACAATGGACGCTGACGTGAGCCTTCAGATGGCCCAACACTATATTGACAAAGGCTTCAGAGGTGCAATTTCTGCCACTCTGCCAGTTTATCATATTGTTACCGTACTAGGATTGTATCATCCTTTCTGCGTCATGACATAGTAAAACCTACTATTTTCCTGTTCTTTTTCTGTCTCATGTATGTCATTATATATACAGTATTGTTTTTTTTTTAGCTTAAGGCAACTTTATTACTCAATAATAACTCTGTCTTTTACAATCACACGGAAGAGATTTTGTGCACATGGGCATCAGTGCTCCCTTCACTTTTGATTTTTTTTTAAATTTAAATTCTCACATTTTTATGTATTTTAAAATTATGACATTAAATATGTAAATAGATATGCACATGAGGACTGTAATCAAAAAAGTTGCGTTAACAAATACCTTATATTTTGTGAAATACAAAAGTGACAAATTTCTCACTGTAAATAGTAGTACACAAGTACATCATTTTATCAGTTTACTTTCAGAAAAATTGTCTTTTTTTATTTCTTAAAATATAAAGTATTTTTTAATGGGACTTTTTTGTGTACACTTCTCGTGTCTAAATCTATCTATATATTTAACCACATAATTTTTTAAGACACAAAAGTGTGAGATTTTGAAAAAATTTATAAAACCAAAAGTGATGGGAGCACTGGTGCTCATGTGCACAAAACATTTTCCGACAATCACAGGCTGTAAACCAGAAGACTCTCGCACCCTGCAAAGAACTGAAGCGAGCAAGCTCATGGGCGGCTCCATTTGCTTCTCGTGGACAATGCTGTATCGTTGCCATGCCAAGCATCATCAGAAGATGTCGGCAATCATCTACCACCACTGCACTACTACCTCTGTATTCTGAAGGATCAAGCACAACTTGCACTATTTCCATCGAGTCCGATTCGACGACTAGGGATCTGGCTCCAAACTGTTCAGCAAGTTTGAGCCCTGCCAGTAAAGCTGAAGCTTCCATCGCTGCTGCATCAATCGTATAATCAGTGAATTCACAGCTTGGTGCTATAAAATTCCCTCCCGCATCTCTGATGATTGCGCCAGTAGCTCCACGGCCCGAGTCTGCGTCGAAGGCCGCATCAACGTTCAGCTTATAAACCCCTGAAGCCGGTTTCTTCCATCCTTCCCTCCGGATCATATTACCCAAACCCTTGACCTTCACACTATTGGCTACAATACCAAAAAAATTTATGACAGCTCTCTCCGGTGTGGGTGATGGTTCCTTGTTCTTGACTTGCCTTCTCGACCACCAGATGTACCAACATGTATATACAGCATTGTTGTTGGTCTGAAGTATTAACTTATCTGTAATAATTTTGTTTCAGCGATTGAAAAACTTTTGGAAGGATGTGACAGTAAATATGCCACCGGAGATGAAGTCCAAATGGTTTGTTCTGCCAACATACACAGGCTTTATTATTTCAAACATGCTTCTTTTCCTACACTGTTATTTACAGTTCGTGTGAACTTTGTTAGTGTAACATCAGTTATGTTTTTAAACTGAATATCATTAACTAAGTATGTGTTACATATATTGCGGCCATTTTCAGGGAGATGTGTTTCTAGTACCCCAGATCCATGCTGGCGTGACACGCTTCTAAATCGATATGGTAAGCAAAGTTTCGTGATGTTACTTAAGAGAAATAACATGCAAATAAGCAATGTTCTTGCACTGATTATTTGGAAGCCATTGTTTATAAGCTTCTATTGATATTTTCTCTGGCAGTCAAAGTACCCTTTTTTGGCAAGGCTTCAAGAAACTTACAATGAACATCCTGCATTTCAATCCGCACTACCTCAAAATCAACCGGATGCACCTCCATCCCAGTAATCAGGACTTGGATCTATACGACCGATCTCCAATTGTCAGTAACAGTTTGTAATAGGTTTTTAGCGTTTTACCAAAATCATAGGTCCTACTTACACCCTACATGTAACTTCAAAGTTTGATGTTCAGTGTAAGAAAAGTAGTATAGACACTGAGACTACCCATGGATGAGCTTGACGCTGTTGTATAAGTGAATAAATGTTGATTGTGATATGTGTGTAAAATCTACTAAATAAGAGAAGAAAATAAAGAATCCCAGACAAACATGGCCTGGTTAATTGAAAAAGACATCATTTTGGCCTTACCTTCTCTTTTGTTCTTACCTTTGCCTCCTCTACAAATCTATAATCAATCATACACCTCTAGTCCAAGGTGACTTCACCTCCCAGACTTTCTGGGTATCATGTGGGCCCTACATATCTTATATGCAAGCTTGGGGAAGCATCTTCCACTGTTCTCTCTGCTCTGTTCACATGAGGAGAAGACCAACTTCTTCACCTACTCTTCATACTAATATACTTAAGCGTCTGCACATGCTGATGTATCTCGACCTACTTGTTGGGAAGAGGAGAGAGAGCTTGAAGGAATGGCGACGGCCAAACCCATCCTGTACGGCGCCTGGATCAGCTCCTGCTCTCACCGTGTCAGGATAGCTCTCAACCTCAAAGGTGAGTACGTCATGAGATTATGGAGCTTGGTCGGTTAGTCGATTCTTGATTATGCTATAACCCTTGCTTAGGACTAGTAAAGCTTTTGAGCTTCTCCATGTATATAGTCAGAGTTGACTGTTTTTATGCCAAATTATGAACATTCTTCAGTAAGAAGGACTCAAGATGGTAGCAGCTGTGTAGTTCTTGGTTTGGTGAATGTGAATGAGTATCATAAGCTAAATCTCATAGAGCCAGGAATGTTTTGTGTTCAAGTCTTTGAGCACCAGCTGTCCACTGGCAGTAGTGGGAGCATAATCCAGTGAATTTTCTTTATTTGATCTCCAACTGTCATCTCAGCTATTATGTTGGTTTAATAACCTCTGATGACATGTTTAAATAAGGGGTACATAATTCTTACTAGTTTAGAGATATTATGTCCGTCGGGATTAATACTGAGCAATTTAGATTTTAGAAACTTGGTGCAGACTTAAATGCTAAAAGTGTTAGTCTCTTGTAGCAAGCTATTAACTGATTTTATCTATGGTGCAGGTGTGGACTATGAGTACAAGGCAGTCAATCCTAGGACAGATACAGGTAATCAAATTACGGAGTATAAAATTTATATGCTAATTATAGTATCCATCTCATCACATAAATAGCCATCTAATTTCGGGGTATACAATTGATGAGAGCTAAAATAGAGGGTCATGGTCAGAGTAGATGCAGTGAGTGAAATATGATCCCATTGAGTTTCTGTTACATGTTTCCCCATGGTGCCTACTTATGTTATTACTAGCAGCTGCCTAGTCCCCAAACAGTAGCCTAGTATGGTAGATCGTATTTATGCACCATCTTCGATGATGAAAATCTAGATCGACGTTACAAATTCGATGCATGTTGTTCCCATCTATTCCCTGCATCATGCAGAAATCTACAGAAAACCACACCAGAGAATTGTCCCTACTATCACGTTTTCCCCGAACATGTCTTGAAACGTACATAATTTGTATACTGTTTTAGGGTGTTACTTGTCAAGCTTTTGATCTCATTTTGTCTGTACAAGTTATGGTGGTTATGTAGGTATGTGCATCCCTCTGCAACTACAGTTATGTTCTAGCTCCTCCTGTCCAAAATAAAATGATTGTCATAAATGGGGAACGAAGGACTACGTTTTATGTTCACATCTATTTGTTTTCGTTTTCAATTTCACAGTGCAACTTACCCTTATGAATTTCTTACTGTAGACTATGAAAAAATCAACCCTATCAAGTATATACCAGCATTGGTAGATGAGGACTTTGTTGTGTCTGATTCGCTTGCTATCATTTTGGTGAGTCACTGCTCTTGCTTCAGTGTATTATTTCTTCTCTCGAGAATGTTTCCTTCCTTCAACTTTGTAGTTAACAAGTCCTTTTGTTCTGCACTGAATAGTACCTGGAAGATAAATATCCTCAGCATCCGCTCTTACCGAAAGATCTCAAAAAGAAAGCTCTTGATCTTCAGGTATATGTCCAGCTAAAAATCTTGTATAATTCTACAGTTATATGTATATGTCTCTTAGATAAGATTCACGGCTTTGCTGTATTGAAATGATTCTTTGGGACAGTATTATTACTTTCATGCACGCTTTTATCGACAAATCCAAATAGCTAATTGTATTTTGTGCTTGTGCAGATTGCAAACATAGTTTGTTCAAGCATCCAACCTCTCCAAGGCTATGGTGTTATTGTAGGTTTTTGGATATTGTCTTTTGAATGATCATTTCAGTACCAGTTTGGTGGTGTATTGGCAATTTCATTTACATGACTATTTTGCAGGGACATGAGGGCAATTTGAGCCCTGATGAGAGCCTTCAGTTGGTTCAACGTTATATTGATAAGGGCTTCAGAGGTCTGATGTTTCGCAGCATATTGTCTTCACAGTTATAGACGTGCAGTTGTAGAAAAGAAAAGGGAATTCAGAAACTATTATTTCTTGTTCTAAGACCGGGTTTCCTTTTTCTTGATATTACACATAGATTTTTTTCGAAATGATATTGCACATAGATATGTTGGATTGTGCTGTTCTAACCCCATGAACCATACTTCCCGGAGAGATGGAGAACTATTAAAGTTACAAACTAAAGAAGCTGTCAATCTCATTTTTGCGTGGAAGAATTGTTGTTTAAATTTCCGAAGAGACCGACCAACGTGTCATCAAGTACCAGAACATTAGATTAGTAGGTTGCTTTATGTCGGCTGCTGGTAGTATTTTATTTTCTCGATTTTCTCATTTCAAACTTAGCTTGCTTTGATCTTATTATTCGTCGCAGCAATCGAAAAGCTTTTGGATGGCTGTGACAGTAAATATTCCATTGGAGATGAAGTCCATGTGGTTTGTGTTTCTAACCTACAATCATGATTCATGTTTGCTCCTTTAGTTTGATCATTAAACTTGATATTTGCTTCCAAGCTGGATTGTCAACACGATCATGCATAGCTTTCTTCACCAGATATTTTAGAAACTCATTCATCCCCGTTTTCTTAATTTGGCATGCCACCTTTATTACACATACAAGTACTACTAGGTGACCGCTGTGACGAACAGTCCGATACTTGCTTATTAAACTTGAAATATTCTGATTCCTGTACATTTTGTGGCTTTGGCAGGGAGATGTGTTCCTAGCACCACAGATCCATGCCGCCATTCATCGCTTCCAGATTGACATGGTACTCTCCTTCTCCCTGATATCATTCTTTTAAGGTTTTTTGGTTCTGCTAATTGCAAGGTGTGTTCTCTTCCTACTTATTCAGAAATCAAACAACAAGCTTTCCCTTTCTTGCAGACAAAGTACCCAATTTTGGCACGATTTCATGACGCGTATATGGAAATTCCGGCATTTCAAGCTGCACTGCCCCAAAACCAGCCAGATGCACCTTCAACCTAATAATTCTCGCTTCTCGCTAAAAAACCTAATAATGAAGATCTTGGGCTAGTTATGTCGACATGCGTGCAATTTCCACAATAGTGAGGATGGTAGTCATTGCTTCGTGCTGTCTGCAATGCAGTAACCTGTCATAAGTTATCAGAGTTGTCTTTGGGATGAACTCTGAAGATACTCATTTTGGCTGTCATAGAAGAAGAATGCTAAAATGAGCTATTATGTATGTGCGGAATTGTGGTTATGATGAAGATTAAGCCCATAGTGAGACATGATCTTTGTTACGGTTAAAGTGCCATTCGATTAGATAGAAAGAAAATTATGCTCTGGGATCTGAGCGGAGATCAGAAAATGAAAAAAAAAAAGGCCACGGCCAGAAGGAAACTGAAAAAACTACACTACACGGTCTCTGGGGTCATTCGCGCCCTCGGATTATGTTGAACATTGCAGCTACTCATGCTTTGAGAAGGCTTCATCTTTGTCCTCCTCCTTCTTGCGATCGAACGTCTTTGCGTCAAATGGCCCCCCATTTGTTAGAGCAACTCTAGCAAACTCCCCAAATCCGGTCAAACCTGCAAATTTTTGGAGTTTTGCAGTTTGGGTGAAAAAAGTGGCAAGAACAGACCCACGCCTTCTCCCTGATATCATTCTTTTAAGGTTTTTTGGTTCTGCTAATTGCAAGGTGTGTTCTCTTCCTACTTATTCAAAAATCAAACAACAAGCTTTCCCTTTCTTGCACACAAAGTACCCAATTTTGGCACGATTTCATGACGCGTACAAGCTACACTGCCCCAAAACCAGCCAGATGCACCTTCAACCTAATAATTCTCGCTTCTCGCTAAAAAACCTAATAATGAAGATCTTGGGCCAGTTATGTCGACATGCGCGCAATTTCCACAATAGTGAGGATGGTACTCATTGCTTCGTGCTGTCTGCAATGCAGTAACCTGTCATAAGTTACCAGAGTTGTCTTGGGATGAACTTTGAAGATACTCATTTTGGCTGTCATAGAAGAAGAATACTAAAAGGAGCTATTATGTATGTGCGGAATTGTGTTTATGATGAAGATTAAGCCCATAGTGAGACATGATCTTTGTTACGGTTAAAGTGCCATTCGATTGGATAGAAAGAAAATTATGCTCTGGGATCTGAGCGGAGATCGGAAAATGAAAAAAAAGGCCACGGCCAGAAGGAAACTGAAAAAACTACACTACACGGTCTCTGGGGTCATTCGCGCCCTCGGATTATGTTGAACATTGCAGCTTCTCATGCTTTGAGAAGGCTTCATCTTTGTCCTCCTCTTTCTTGCGATCTAACGTCTTTGCGTCAAATGGCCCCCCATTTGTTAGAGCAACTCTAGCAAACTCCCCAAATCCGGTCAAACCTGCAAATTTTTGGAGTTTTGCAGTTTGGGTGAAAAAAGTGGCAAGAACAGACCCCCTCCTTCTCCCTGATATCATTCTTTTAAGGTTTTTTGGTTCTGCTAATTGCAAGGTGTGTTCTCTTCCTACTTATTCAAAAATCAAACAACAAGCTTTCCCTTTCTTGCACACAAAGTACCCAATTTTGGCACGATTTCATGACGCGTACAAGCTACACTGCCCCAAAACCAGCCAGATGCACCTTCAACCTAATAATTCTCGCTTCTCGCTAAAAAACCTAATAATGAAGATCTTGGGCCAGTTATGTCGACATGCGCGCAATTTCCACAATAGTGAGGATGGTACTCATTGCTTCGTGCTGTCTGCAATGCAGTAACCTGTCATAAGTTACCAGAGTTGTCTTGGGATGAACTTTGAAGATACTCATTTTGGCTGTCATAGAAGAAGAATACTAAAAGGAGCTATTATGTATGTGCGGAATTGTGTTTATGATGAAGATTAAGCCCATAGTGAGACATGATCTTTGTTACGGTTAAAGTGCCATTCGATTGGATAGAAAGAAAATTATGCTCTGGGATCTGAGCGGAGATCGGAAAATGAAAAAAAAGGCCACGGCCAGAAGGAAACTGAAAAAACTACACTACACGGTCTCTGGGGTCATTCGCGCCCTCGGATTATGTTGAACATTGCAGCTTCTCATGCTTTGAGAAGGCTTCATCTTTGTCCTCCTCTTTCTTGCGATCTAACGTCTTTGCGTCAAATGGCCCCCCATTTGTTAGAGCAACTCTAGCAAACTCCCCAAATCCGGTCAAACCTGCAAATTTTTGGAGTTTTGCAGTTTGGGTGAAAAAAGTGGCAAGAACAGACCCCCTCCTTCTCCCTGATATCATTCTTTTAAGGTTTTTTGGTTCTGCTAATTGCAAGGTGTGTTCTTTTCCTACTTATTCAGAAATCAAACAACAAGTTTTCCCTTTCTTGCAGACAAAGTACCCAATTTTGGCACGATTTCATGACGCGTATATGGAAATTCCGGCATTTCAAGCTGCACTGCCCCAAAACCAGCCAGATGCACCTTCAACCTAACAATTCTCGCTTCTCGCTAAAAAACCTAATAATGAAGATCTTGGGCCAGTTATGTCGACATGCGTGCAATTTTCACAATAGTGAGGATGGTAGTCATTGCTTCGTGTTGTCTGCAATGCAGTAACCTGTCATAAGTTATCAGAGTTGTCTTGGGATGAACTCTGAAGATACTCATTTTGGATGTCATAGAAGAAAAAACCTAAAAGGAGCTATTATGTATGTGCGGAATTGTGGTTATGATGAAGATTAAGCCCATAGTGAGACATGATCTTTGTTACGGTTAAAGTGCCATTCGATTAGATAGAAAGAAAATTATGCTCTAGGATCTGAGCGGAGATCAGAAAATGAAAAAAAAAAGGCCACGGCCAGAAGGAAACTGAAAAAACTACACTACACGGTCTCTGGGGTCATTCGCGCCCTCGGATTATGTTGAACATTGCAGCATCTCATGCTTTGCGAAGGCTTCATCTTTGTCCTCCTCTTTCTTGCGATCGAACGTCTTTGCGTCAAATGGCCCCCCATTTGTTAGAGCAACTCTAGCAAACTCCCCAAATCCGGTCAAACCTGCAAATTTTTGGAGTTTTGCAGTTTGGGTGAAAAAAGTGGCAAGAACAGACCCCCTCCTTCTGATATCATTCTTTTAAGGTTTTTTGGTTCTGCTAATTGCAAGGTGTGTTCTCTTCCTACTTATTCAGAAATCAAACAACAAGCTTTCCCTTTCTTGCACACAAAGTACCCAATTTTGGCACGATTTCATGACGCGTATATGGAAATTCCGGCATTTCAAGCTGCACTGCCCCAAAACCAGCCAGATGCACCTTCAACCTAATAATTCTCGCTTCTCCCTTAAAAACCTAATAATGAAGATCTTGGGCCAGGTATGTCGACATGCGTGCAATTTCCACAATAGTGAGGATGGTAGTCATTGCTTCGTGTCGTCTGCAATGCAGTAACCTGTCATAAGTTATCAGAGTTGTCTTGGGATGAACTCTGAAGATACTCATTTTGGCTGTCATAGAAGAAGAATGCTAAAAGGAGCTATTATGTATGTGCGGAATTGTGGTTATGATGAAGATTAAGCCCATAGTGAGACATGATCTTTGTTACGGTTAAAGTGCCATTCGATTAGATAGAAAGAAAATTATGCTCTGGGATCTGAGCGGAGATCAAAAAATGAAAAAAAAAAAAAGGCCACGGCCAGAAGGAAACTGAAAAAACTACACTACACGGTATCTGGGGTCATTCGCGCCATCGGATTATGTTGAACATTGCAGCTTCTCATGCTTTGAGAAGGCTTCATCTTTGTCCTCCTCTTTCTTGCGATCGAACGTCTTTGCGTCAAATGGCCCCCCATTTGTTAGAGCAACTCTAGCAAACTCCCCAAATCCGATCAAACCTGCAAATTTTTGGAGTTTTGCAGTCTGGGTGAAAAAAGTGGCAAGAACAGACCCCACAAAAGTTGTCAAATCTGCAAATGTTTTGCAGGCCGACCTGCATCCGCGCCCGCGATCCCCATTAGTTCAGTTTCGGAGGAAACATTTGGGGGCACCTGCATCCCAGTCAACGCTCTCTGAGTCACCGTAGTTTCACCGGAGGATCGCCGGAGTTCGCCGTAATACCGCCAACTAGCAGTTATAACCTAAATTCCGACCGCTTTTTTGGTAAGGATGCTCGTTCCAGTCGAATTCCGATCGCATCGGAGACAAATTGTTACCAATTTGTAGCAAATTTAGACGAACTGACCGTCGGCCGGCGCGGGATTGTGAGGCGAGACCAGCGGCGGGAAGGGCCGGTGACGGGCGGGATGAAGCGCCGCGGCGGCTGGCGGCCCGGCCGGACTGCGGGCGAGGCCGGAGGCCAGACTGCGGGCGGCGCGGTCATGCGGCAGGCGGTGCGGTCAGGCGGCGCGGTCAGATGACGGGCGGCGCGGTCGGGCAGCAGGCGGTGCGGGCCGGCAGCCGGCGGCGCAGGCAAGAGCAGGCAGCAAGGGCGGCTGGAGTCTCGGCCGGCGGCAATGTATTTTGTCCAGCACGGACGTTGCAGGCGGTTGAAGACAGAGAAGGAAAAAAGAATATTCTTACCAGATACCTTTTTGCAGTTCGTATTGTTCTGTGGAGCATGTTTTCAACCCGCAAATAACCGATGGGTCGGACTGAACTCGTGAATGATATTTTAAATATAGGGGGTCTGCTAGAGTTGCTCTTACAGTGACATGGTTGAACAAATCAATATGGACAGAAAAACATTCTTACTTGCAGAGTCTTAAGATGACAAGAGAATTTTGCGAAGACGGTGCAGGTGATAAGGAAAGCATGTAGTTATCCTTATCCACGGCAGCGAAATGCTTGAACTTACTGCCTGTATATTTCTTTACCATTCTTTTGTTTGACAAGCAAAATGTATTTGACAGCTAAGTTACCATTCTTTTGTTTGACAAGCAAAATGCATTTGCCGGCTAAGTTAACATTCTTTTGCTTGACGAAAAGACAGCCAGATAGGTTAGTAAATACAGTGATCCGTAAGGGTGGGCAAATACAGCGTCGCAGTTTAACCGGTTTTGAGCTATCCAACTTTTATACTAATAGCTTGCAAAATCCATTTTAGTTTACTAGGAAACATGGCATGTCCGTGCGTTGCAACGGAAAAGAAAAATTCTTAAACAAACGTAAAATCATCTTCATTCAATTTTGCTCCTAAAATTTTGTTCCCTAACCAAGAGTTGAATCTTGCAAAAGAAAATCAGAAGCCTGCATGACATGACTTATGCTCATCATTTTTGTCTTAATATTTGTGTAATTTACAATTTTGACGATGATTGGACAACTTAGACGGTTGCCGTGAGATATTAATAAGTAAACGCTGTTTCGCATCTGGTCGACTTCATCGGTGTTGTTCAGAAAAGAGATTCTATGTACTCCATGCGCTAGTAAGGATCACATGCGCTATGAGGCGACTCCCATGGCGATGGAGGGCGACGCCCTGGGCGATGCCCCTGGCGGTTGTGCTCGCTCAACGACAGAGGGCATCCTACAGGCGCAGGGAGAAGGAGACGTTGCGCCTGGCGAGGGAGTCCGGTCCGGGCTCGCACGACCACAGAGGCCGTCTGTGGTGAGGCGCGTGACCCTGGCCAGGCTTCCGCTGAGGCGTTCGTCGCCAACACGTGCTCGCCGATCGTTGGGGATGGAAAATTCACATCGGGCCGGTTCTGGGTCTTGGCGGAGGATTCCTCCAATGAGGACGAGAAGGATCTGCTAAACCCGGAGAGTTCTACGCGAGAAAGGTACGTTTGCAATTCGATTTTGACTAATGAATCTTCATGTTCAATCCGACAAGCTAGGAGGGAACATAAACGGAGGATGCAACGATGGGCGGCCAAGGAGCTCGCCGTATCTCCCTCGGCGCACAAGGTCAAGCCTTCCTCGAAAAAGAACTCGCGTCCGTCTCCGGAGAAGAAGCTTCCGGTTCTTCTGCCTTCAACGTTCATCCTTGAAGGTTTTTGATGCAAAGGAATGGATCGCAGTAACCAAAAGAGAAAGGAAGAAGCAGGCTGCACGGCCGCAGCGGCGACTCCTGGCGCGGATTTGGCCGGAGTCCACCATGGTGTACGCTCGGAGAAGAAGCAATTCAAAAAATTCTATCACTAGCGTTAATTTCGGGCACAAGGCATGTAACCGCTGGTCGACGGTTTCTTTTGGTAACTCAAATCACAAGGATTTGGGTCCACCTCTGTTAAAAAATAAATTTAATGGTATTGGCACAAGGCCCATATCAAGTTTTATTCGTGGTGTCCTAGGTTTTCGATCAGAACGATCGTGTTCCATCACCAGAAACCGTCCGCAGCTTTCACGCCCCCCTCGACGTCTTCTCATGGTTGGGCGCGGGTCTAGGCCGCCTGGTCCGCCGTCGGCCGGCCAATTTCAGCAAGGAGGAGGACCTCCACGTCCACCTTCCCCTTGGGTGCAGCAGCAGCCATATGATGCTCCTCCGCCAAGGGGGGGCGGAGGCGGCTGGCAGGAGCCTTATGGTGGTCGTCGCGGTGGAGGAAGAGGACAATTTGGATACAATTAGGATTATCGAGGTGAAGGAAGTGGTTCCGGGAATTTTCAGGGATCGGAATTCGGCGGAAATTTTGGAACTTTCATCAGGGGTACTACGAAGGCAAATACAGGCAGGGGTATGGTTATGGCGGGAATCAAGGTTACCGCAAGCCGTACTACAACCGCAACATTGGTGGTAGAGGAGGGTATAATGGTCGGCCAAGCAGGTGGATAAATGGGGTCTTTGCGATCTTTGGGTCAGAGTGAGCGGCTGCCCGGATACCCTTTGTAGGGATTATCTTGCTTTGTTTGCCCTTGGGTCTCTTGTTGGCAAGGCAAAGGAGATTGATATGAAGTTTACAAGAGATCATGGCATTGTGAGAGCAAGAATTGATTGCACAAATCCCAAGGCTATACCACGTAGACTTGATTATTACTATGATGGTGAGGGGTTCGCGGTTTATTTTGAGGTGGAGACTTTGGATGGTACTGTGATACTGGCAGAGGAGTTTAATATGGATGATGGTGAGAATAAAGGCGGAGAAGATAAGCCAAATGCTGAAAAGCAAGGCTAGCCCGAGGAGGATGCTAATATTCCTCGCTCAGATGGGGCTGCAGCAGATGATGATAAATGTGTTAATATGCAGCAAGAGGGGGAAGGATAAACCTTCGGATAATATTGACTCTCTGCATCTCGGTATATTCTTCTTCCCTTTGAATTCTCCGACGAGATCTTTGAGTGTTTCTTCCACGAAGTGGTATTCCATGGTTAAAGAGGTAGAGGAGGAGGGGGCTAAATCTGCCCCTGGTAGGGTGACTACCCAGCGACAAGACGCACAGGGCACCCGAGCGATAGCTACTGCAGCGTGATGCGGCACGGTGTTAATAATGTAAAGCACCGTCCAGTTGGGAACCCCAAGAGGAAGGTATGATGAATATAGCAACAAGGTTTTCCCTCAGTAAGAAACCAAGGTTTATCGATCCGAAGGGGAAGAAGCGAAACGACTGAAGGTGATGCTTGCTAGCTTGTGACAGCTCCGAACAATTTATAAGGCGCCTCGTCCAGTGCTTTGCTTTGCCAGCTGCAACGCGGAACCTGCACACAACACAACCAAATACTTTGCTCCCAACTTACGATGAGGTTGTCAATCTCACCGGTTTGTTGTAAACAAAGGAATGAGCGTATCGACTGAAAAATAGTAATAGTATGCAAGTAAAGTAAACAGTGCGAGTAAAGTAAATAGGTGATAGCAATATAAAGGAAATAGGACCGGGGTCCACAGTTCACTGGTGGTGTCTCTCCATAAGATAAAATAACACATGCTGGGTAAATAAATTACAGTTGGGCAATTGATAGAATAAAGACAACGTGATATGTCAAGAGGATCACTATGAGATTTACTCTGGGCATTACAACAGGATACATAGACCGCCATTCAACTGCATCTATGACTAATAATCCACTTGTGGCGAATCAATCCGAGAACTCCACAAGTCTTAAGTTGCGAACAACAGATAACTGCATTAAGCAAAGTGTGTAATGTAAACAAAGCATATGCCCTCGAGCATATGAATGTTGTTTTCCCCCTAGTAGCAACAGCACATCTACAACCTTAGAGGTTTCTGTCACTCCCCCAGATTAAATAGAGGCATGAACCCACTATCGAGCATAAATACCCCCTCTTGGAGTCACTAGCAACTACTTGGCTAAGATAGCTACTAACAACGGAGAGCATGCAAGATCATAAACAACATAGAGATAACTTAAGATAAAATTCAGTACATCAACTCAATCATAACACCAATATTCATCAGATCCCAACAAACACAACATGTAGAATTACATAACGGTGATCTCGATCATGTAAGGCAGCTCACGAGATCTAAACATGAAGCACACGGTGGAGAAGACAACCATCTAGCTACTGCTATGGACCCATAGTCCAAGGTAGACTACTCACTCATCGCGCTAGAGGCAAGCATGGCGATGAAGAAGACCTCCGGTGGTGATTCCCCTCTCCGGCAGGGTGCCGGGAAGAGCTTCTGGACCCTCCCGATCTCGGGTCGACGATGGCGGTGGATCGCGATGTGTTTTTGGAAAAGTGATCAGGTGTTTAGGTTTTTCCCATCGGGGGGTCTTTATAGCTAGGCGAAGGGGCAGCGTCAGAGGTGGACCAGGGGGCCCACACCACAGGCCGGCGCGGGCCAAGGCCAGGCCGCGCCCCCTGGTGGTGTGGCTGCCCTCTGGCTCGGCTCTGTATCCTCTTCGGTGTTCTGGAAGCTCCTGTGAATATCTGGACTTCTGGCTTTTGTTTCGTCCAATTCCGAGAATATTACCTGTGTAACTTTTCTAAAACACAAAAACAGTAGAAAATAGGGAACTGGCACTGTGGCATCTCGTTAATAGATTAGTTTTGGAAAATGCATAAAAATGCCACGAAGTGTAACGAAACACTAAGCAAATGGTGTAAAAACAAGCATGGAGCATCAAAAATTATAGATACGTTAGAGACGTATCAGCATCCCCAAGCTTAACTCCTGCTCGTCCTCGAGTAGGTAAGTGATAACAAAAGAAATAATTTTTGAGGTGACATGCACCTACACAATCTTAATTATATATGTAAGCGTTGTGCGCAGGGATCAAAAGAACTTAAAACATGGGCATGAAAGATATAATCTTGATAGAAGAAACTTAGCAACCATGTTATAACATGAAAAAGAACACAAACAAAAGATCATGAAAATGAAACAATGAAAGTCAAACGTGTGTTCAAATCATATGGAAAAACATAGCAAATGGTTTTCAGCTTGTCCTTCATGAGAGAGCAAAACATAAATGCATAGGACACCTTCAAGCTTAAGAGGGCGACTAGATACAAGTAATTTTAGAACAAGTGAAACCAACATCATAAATCAATCAATGAAAACTTTGGGACAATGCATATTATACTCAGAATGACAACTATGCTCTCTTAGACGGTGCATAAAGATAGAAGGTGGTGACTCAACATAAAAGTAAAAGAAAGGCCCTTCACGGAGGGAAGCAGTGATTAAACATGTGCTGGAGCTTTTCATTTGTAAATAGAGATAAAACTTGGGTTTTGAGAGGTGGTTACTTTTGTCAATGACTAGCAATGGGGTCTTACTATCTTCCATAATAAACAAGTGAGAGCGGTTCCGAGTTCTTTAAAAATTTGGCACATTGGTGCTCTTTTATAAAGCTTTGGCACTCCTCCCCACCTTTTTTTCCTTTCTCAAACCATGGCTAATCGATTCCATCGGGTGCCCACCAACATTCACATACCATGGAGGAGTGCCTTTTTTTTCTTTTTTTAGAATTAGATTGCAATGGTCTGACCAGCTCTCATGCAAAATTAATGACGAGCAGATGAAGCTTCCTAGTCGAAGGGTACTTAATTTAATATGGAAGATAGCAATTCTGACCACTACATCCCCATGAGCTGAAAACAGTGGCACAAAATGAGAAGCAGTTGAAAGTTTTTTGAAAGGTAGCACATGAAAATTTACTTGGAATGGCTTACAAATACCATGCATAGGAGTTTATAGTGGACACAATGGCAAACTTGTTTTTAGGAGTTGGATGCACGAGTAGAGCTCATACTCAGTACAAAATGAGGACTAGCAAAAGACTGGGAGCGACCAACTAAGAGAGCAATAATGGCCATAATCATGCAAAGCGACAAAGCGACATTAAAAGAAGCATAAGATGGCATCAAAAGTCAAAAACTAAATGATCATAGAGGCAATGGCGACTTTGTATGAGTCTAACATGTGTGAGCATGTGCCAAGTCAACCCAAATAAAGCATCAAGGAGAAAACCAAAATAATGCTTCCAAATAATTAAAACAACGCATGATTTTTTCAAAGGCTCATTAAGCAATCTCAGTCATTTGAGACAAGTCATGCTACAGAAAAACCACTAAGCATGCTATCAAAAAGACATCAAGCACGACATGCAAAAGCCTAAGCCGCAGTCTACACAAGCTTCTTCTTGTACCACTTTTTTGCATAAAGCTTTTCCTCTTTTCCAACACCATTTGAACTTTTTATAAACAACTCTTTTGATGAAAACCAATATAGACCAGAGGCAAAAGTATACCTTGATGTAAAGATATAACAAGATCTGAACACAAATCAAGGCAAAAATCGAAAGCTAAATGCAGTTCTAGAAAAAGAGAACACTCATGGAAACGAATAGAGTGAAAAACGGAGTGTTCTTGGCAAATGAAAAGCAAGGCAACTTCTCCAAAAGGAATTTGCTGGGGTCCAACCATTTATTGCAGCAAACAAAACTAAACTAAACTGAAAACTAAAACAACTGACGCTCCAAGAAAAACGCATAATGCATGAAGCAATAAAAATATAGTGCGTTGAAAGGTGACCTGATTTTTGCCGATGAAGAAGGGGTGCCTCGGGGGCATCCCTAAGCTTTGACGCTTGTACTTCTTGGATATTTCTTGGGGTGACATGGGCATCCCCAAGCTTGAACTTTTGTCCATTCTTCAACTCATCTCATCATTCTCCAATCCCTACACTTGAAAACTTCCTTCATAGAAAACTAAACACAAATCTATTAGCAACATTAGTGTAAGCATAACATAGAATCAACCCCTTTTTGCTTCAGGTTTCAACTCAAAACCACCACATATAAAGTATATACTACTGTAGCAACTACCCCAAAAGTTTCGTGATCAAAAGAACTAAAAAAGAAAGCGATAAAGCGGCAAACACAAATATTGGCAGAAATCTGTCAAAACAAAACAGCTGACAAAGGTCGAATTTTTAGAGGGTTTTCTGTTGCTCAAATCAAAAAGTGTTCAACTAATGAAAGTTTGGATATAACCCGGGGCATATGCACAAGAAATCGCAGGTCCAAAAGATATACAGAGAATTTTCACGAATTTTTACGGTGCAGCACCGAAAACTGTTTCAGGACAGCAACATCCCCAAATCTTTCCTCGCTCAAATTAGAGGCTTCTCTTGGCACAAAAACGAAATAAAAATGATAAGGAGAGGACATTACAGTAGTAATAATTTCCAAGACTCCAATAAAAGAAAAAGAACTGAATGTAAAAACATTGGGTTATCTCCCAAGAGTGCTTTTCTTTAACGCCTTTGAGCTAGGCGCAGAAAATGCGAATCAAGTAATATCAAGTGAATTAAATGTTTCCTCAAGATCACCACTTACCACACTAGGCACTTTAGCGGTTCCCGAAGATGTTTCAACCTGCAAGTCACTCTTAGTTGAGCTAAAAGTTTTACCAATCTTAAAAACATGCTGCGGTTTAGGCACAGACACCTTGGGAACATACATAAATTTTTGCTCTTTTCCACCAAAAGCTTTCTCCTTCTTAAATTTAAGAGAAGAAAAAATTAAACTTAAAGTTTCCATGGACTCCTCTAGTTTCCCAATCCTAAGGTTTTGACTATCAAGAGTAGTGCTAGCTTCTAAAACGGTGATTCTCTTACCGATACTTTCTATCAATTCATTAACGCGGCTAGCATTATCAAGGATATTTGGCAAACTTTTTTCTAAAGAGCTGAGCTTTTCTAAAACTTCCTCCAAAGTGACCTCAGTTTTAACAACATGAATAGGTGGTACTCCCACTAAACTTTCAATTAAAGTGTATCCTTCAAGAGCGGGAGTACCCAGGAAATTACCTACTGCAAGAGTATCAAGAACGTACCTATACCAACTAGTTATACCAAGATAAAAATGATGGGTTCGTTGCATAGAAAACAAAAATTTTCCTACGCAAGAACACATAAACTAGCCAAGATACTCTACGAGGTGGTAGCAACGGAGACTAACCCTCGACGACCGTAAGCGGGGATTACGTTCCCGCACAAACGTTGATGATGGAGAGTCGATGTAGACGCACGTAGTCGACGTAGTTGTTCACTTGACGTAGTCGACTTAGTGGTTCACTTGACGATCACAAGATCGTGTACACGGCGCCACAAGTGGCAGCGCCCCCGTGCTCGGTCACACGTACAGCTCGAGGTCGACTCCTCCACGCCCTCGGTCCAGCGGGGCAGCGGAAGAAGGGATCCGCCGGACACTCCACCACACACTTCTCCAATTGTATGAACTACGAACTACAATTCCGGCAGAGCTTCGCTAAGCAGAGACGGAAATTGGGCAGCAACTATGCAAGGGAGGGGAGGATCAAGAAGTGTGTCACATGGAGGAGAGGGAGGGGTTTATATAGGGGAGGAGGGGCAGCCCCCAAGGGGTGGCCGGCCAAGGAGGTCCTCCTCCTCTTCATGGTGGTAACCCCCTCTTCATTCCCTTCATGGTGGTAACCCCCTCATCAATATGAGGTAACTCCCATTTTAATTTTGCATGACATTCATGCTAATTAAAATTCACACTTATTGATTTAATAAAACATTTTTATTTCTTTAATATTTGTTAATTCATTCAATTAACAAACATGAACAAATACACCCTTGAGTTATTTCGATATCCCGAAACAGTTTCGGTGCTTTTCTGAAACAACCCTTATGCTGTCCTGTAATTCGATCGGAGTATCGTATCCACTCAAAAACGACGGCGAACCTTAAGTGTATCACCCTACGGTTCGTGAATAACGTGGACATGATCGAGACTCCTCTCCGATCAATAATCAACAGCGGGATCTGGAAATCCATGATGACTCCCACTTACTCAACGATGAACTAGTGATCGTGTGAACCAGTAACGAATATAGTTAATTCCTTTTGTCTCGCGATATTATTACTTGTCCGAGATTCGATCATTTGGTATCAACCATACCTAGTTCGATCTTGTTCCCGACAAGTCTCTTTACTCGTTCCGTGATAATGCATTCCTGTGACCTAGTCACATGCTTGCAAGCGATTCCAATGCAATATCACCGAGAAGGGCCCAGAGAATATCTTTCCGTCATCCGGATGGACAAATCCCACTCTTGATCCATGAGCCTCAACTAATACTTTCAGAGTACCCAAATCAACCTTTATAATCACCCTATTACGGTGTGACGTTTGATATCATCAAAGTACCCTTCCGGTATCAGTGATTAACATGATCTCATGGTCTAAGGATTAGAACTACTTCGCATGAGTTTGATATAGCAATGAACTTGATGACTTGATCGTATTGCTATTCGTACTATGGGTGTGAGTGTTCATCACATCATTCTTCTAATGATATGACCCCGTTATTAACAACATCCAATGTTCATGATCAGGAAACCTTGATCATCAGTTAATCAACGAGCTAGTATAAAAGAGAGGCTTTACTAGGAACCCTTTTAGTTTATTAATCACACAAGTATTAATGTTTCCGATTAATACAATTCTAGCATGAAAAATAAACATCTATTATGAACACGGAATAATATAATAACAACTTTATTATTGCCTCTCGGGCATATTCCTTTCAGTCTCCCACTTGCACTAGAGTCAATAATCTAGATTACATAGTGATGAATCTAACACCCATTTAGTTCTGGTGCTGATCATGTTTTGCCTTGGGGAGAGCTTTAGTCAACGGGTCTGCCACATTCAGATCCGTGTGCACTTTGCAAATCTTTACATCACCATCCGCGACATGTTCACGGATGGAGTGAAATCGGCGCTTTACATGCTTGAATTTCTTGTGAGACTTTGGCTCCTGAGTATTGGCTATGGCACCATTGTTGTCACAATAGATAACCATTGGATCCAATGCACTCGGAACCACACCCAGTTCGGATATGAACTCCTTCATCCAAACTGCTTCTTCTGCCGCTTCTGAAGCAGCAATGTATTCCGCCTCTGTAGTTGATCTCGCCACCACGCTTTGCTTGGAACTCTTCCAGCTTACCGCTCCTCCATTCATAACAAATACGTACCCGGATTGAGACTTAGAGTCATCCGGGTCAGTGTCGAAGCCAGCATCGATGTAACAACTTGCGACGAGCTCTTCTTCACCGCCATATACGAGAAACATATCCTTAGTCCTTCGTAAGTACTTAAAGATATTCTTGACCGCCGTCCAGTGTTCCAAACCTGGATCAGATTGGTACCTACTAGTCAAACTAATAGCATGTGCCACATCCGGTCTTGTACATAACATGGCATACATGATAGAGCCTTTGGCAGAGGCATAGGGAATCTTATTCATTTCTTCTCTATCTTCAGCTGTAGCCGGACCTTGAGTCTTACTCAATATCTTTCCTTGCAACATAGGTAAGAACCCTTTCTTACTATCTTCCATTCTAAACCTCTTTAGAATCTTGTCAAGGTATGTACTTTGTGATAGCCCAATTAAGCGTCTCGATCTATCTCTATAGATTTTGATGCCTAAAATATACGCCGCTTCACCAAGGTCTTTCATTGAAAACTTACTGTTTAAGTAATCTTTTACGCTCTTCAAAAGTTCCGTATCATTTCCAATCAGCAATATGTCATCCACATATAATATTAGAAATGCTACAGAGCTCCCACTCACTTTCTTGTAAATACAAGTTTCTCCATAAGTTTTGACAAATCCAAACCCTTTGATAACTTCGTCAAAACGGAGATTTCAACTTCGGGATGCTTGCTTCAGTCCATAAATGGATCGCTGAAGCTTGCATACCTTGTCAGCATCCTTAGGATCAACAAAACCCTTGGGTTGTACCATGTACAACTCGTCCTCAATGTTACCATTAAGGAACGCGGTTTTCACATCCATCTGCCAAATTTCGTAATCAAAAAATGCAGCAATTGCTAACATAATCCTAACAGACTTTAGCATCGCTACGGGTGAGGAGGTCTCATCGTAGTCAATTCCTTGAATTTGTCGGAAACCTTTTGCGACAAGTCGTGCTTTATAGACGGTCACATTACCATCAGCGTCTGTTTTCTTCTTAAAAATCCATTTATTCTCAACGGCCTTTCGGTCATTGGGAAGTTCCACCAAAGTCCATACTTGGTTTTCATACATGGATTCCATTTCGGATTTCATGGCTTCATGCCATTTGTTGGAATCTGGGCTCATCATCGCTTCATCATACGTCGCAGGGTCATCGTTCTCAACAATGGCATTTACGACAAGATCACCGTACCATTCAGGAGTGGTGCGTGTTCTTGTCGACCTACGAGGTTCGGTAGTATCCTCTTTTGGAGTTTCATGATCTTCATCATTAGCTCCCACTTCATTTGGTGAAGTCACCACCGGAATGGTTTTCGGCGCTGCGCCACTCGCCAATTCATGAAGAGGAGGTTCAATAACCTCATCGAGTTCTACCTTCCTACTATTCACACCTTTCGAGAGAAACTCCTTCTCCAAAAAGGATCCGTTCTTTGCAACAAACACTTTGCCTTCAGATCTGTGATAGAAGGTGTACCCAATTGTTTCTTTAGGGTATCCTATGAAGACGCATTTTTCCGCTTTGGGTTCGAGTTTATCAGGCCGAAGTTTTTTCACATAAACATCGCATCCCCAAACTTTTAGAAATAATAGCTTAGGTTTGTTTCGAAACCATAATTCATACGGTGTCATTTCAACGGATTTAGATGGAGCCCTATTTAAAGTGAAAGCGGCTGTTTCTAGCGCATAACCCCAAAAAGATAGTGGCAGATCGGTAAGAGACATCATAGACCGAACCATATCCAATAAGGTACGGTTACGACGTTCAGATACACCATTTCGTTGTGGCGTTCCAGCGGGAGTGAGTTGTGAAACTATTCCACATTCTCTCATATGTGCGCCAAACTCGTAACTAAGATATTCTCCTCCACGATCAGATCGTAGAAATTTAATCTTTCTGTTACGATGATTTTCTACTTCACTCTAAAATTCTTTGAACTTTTCAAACGTTTCAGACTTGTGTTTCATTAAGTAAATATACCCATATCTACTTAAATCATCAGTGAAAGTAACAAAATAACGATATCCACCACGCGCCGGCACACTCATAGGTCCACATACATCGTTATGTATGATTTCCAATAAGTATGTCGCCCGTTCCATTGAACCGGAAAACGGCGTTCTAGTCATCTTGCCCATAAGACATGGCTCGCATGTCTCAAATGATTCATAATCAAGTGATTCCAGAAGTCCATCCAAATGAAGCTTCTTCATGCGTTTAACACCAATATGACCTAAACGGCAATGCCACATGTATGCGGCCATATCATCATTTGACTTAATTCTTTTGGCATTCACATTATGAATATGTGTTTCATCACTATCAAGATTCAAAAGAAATAAACCTTTCTTCTCAGGTGCATGTCCATAAAAGATATTATTCATATAAATCGAACAACCATTGTTCTCAGACTGGAATGAATAATTGTCTCGCATTAAACAAGATCCGGATATAATGTTCATGCTCAACGCAGGCACCAAATAACATTTATTCAGGTTTAAAACTAATCCAGATGGTAAATGTAGAGGCGGCGTCCTGACGGCGATCACATCAACTTTTGATCCATTGCCGACGCACATCGTGACCTCATCCTTCGCAAGTTGTCGCTTATTCTTTAGCCCCTGTTTCGAGTTACATATGTGAGTAACCGAACCAGTATCAAATACCCAGGTGCTATTGCGACTACTAGTAAGGTACACATCAATAACATGTATATCATATATACCTTTGTTAATCTTCCCGTTCTTCTTATCCGCCAGATAATTTGGGCAGTTGCGCTTCCAGTGCCCCGTTTCCTTGCAGTAGAAGCACTCAGTTTCAGGTTTAGGACCAGCCTTGGGTTTCCTCTCAGAACCGGCAACAGATTTGCCGTCCTTCTTGTTTCTGCCCTTGGACTTATTATCCTTTCTACCTTTCTTGAAACTAGTGGTCTTATTGACCATCAACACTTAATGTTCCTTTTTTATCTCCACTTCTGCAGTCTTAAGCATTGAGAGAAGCTCGGGGAGAGACTTCCTCATGCCCTGCATGTTGTAGTTCATCACAAAGCCTTTGAAGCTAGGTGGGAGAGATTGGAGAACCCGATGTATTCCCAACTCATTGGGAATCGTTATTTCCAAAGAGATGAGCTTATCGGCGTACCCAGACATTTTGAGTACGTGCTCACTAACGGAGCTGTTCTCTTCCATCATGTAGCTAAAGAACTTTTCTGAAGCATCATAACTCTCTACGGCAGTATGGGAGTCGAAGATCAGTTTCAACTCTCCCATTGTATCATAAGCGTTGCTGTTCTCGAAACGTTTTCGCAGCTCCGGCTCAAGTCCATACAGTATGCCGCAATGAACTAAACTGTGGTCCTCCTTACGAGTCAGAAAAACATTTTTCTCTTCATCGGGAACATCTTCTGCAGGCGGGTTACCTAGCGGTGCCTCAAGCACATAGCCCTTTTGAGAGGCATTGAGGAGGATCCTCAAGTTAAGTGCCCAGTTGGTGAAGTTGCTACCGTTGGTGGCTAGTTTTTCTTTCTCCATGAACGCATTGAAAATTGGAGCAGATGGTGCCATGATCTACAAATTATTTGCAAAGTGAATTTAGACTAAGTTCATAATAGAATGAGTTCTGGTTAAATCAAATTCTATGTGAACTCCCACTTAAAATAACATCCCTCCTAGTTATCTCAAGTGATTACATGAACCAAATCCACTACACCGCAACCGATCATCACGTGCAACGGTGTAGTTTCAAAGGCGAACATCACCATGTTCATCATATCAACCATATGACTCATGCTTAACCTTTCGGTTCGTGTTCCGAGGCCATGTCTGTACATGCTAGGCTCGCCAAGTAGAACCATAACATTTGCGTGTGTAAAACTGTCTTACACCCGTCGTATGTGAACGTAGAGTCTATCACACCCGATCATCACGAGGTATCTCAAAATGACGAACTTTCTTGACGGTGCATGTTATGGGAGAACACATTTTTATCTTGATATTTATGTGAGAGGGATCATCTTATAATGCTACCGCGCGATCAAATCTAAGCATAATAAGATGCATAAAAGGATAAACATCACATGCATATATAATGTGATATGATATGGTCCTTCACGCATTCGATCTCCATCTTGTGCGTCATGGTATGATCTCCATCATTCCACCGGCGTAGCACCAAGGTCCATGGCGCGCCATCTTGGTTGTCTTCCTCCATTACAATATATCACTTGGATATATATATTTGGCACGCAGGCCATTTAAATGTAAAGACAACCATATGGCTCCTGCCGGTTGTTTATAACTTACAAAAAGGATCATCGCATACAATTTGTAACATAAACAATTTAACCATATCACATCACATGCCCTGCAAAAACAAGTTAGACGTTTCTAATTTGTCTTGCATATTTTACGTGGTTTAGGGCTTTCTAGGAAAAACCGTTCTTACCTACGAACATGAAACCACAACGGTGATAAAAATATTATTAACAACTATTTGTAAAATAGATCATAACTATAGTGGGAGAAACGTACACCCGCAAAGCCACATATGCCGAAGCATGTCAAGTGTGGGACAAGTCTCGTGAACGCGGTCACGTAAGGTTAGTCTCGGGCAGCTTCAATCCCACTATGCCACTATGATCCAAAATACAAAAGAAATTGCAATAACATGATCATCAACGTCCACATCCACATGTGTTCTAGCCGTGCATACCAACTACGCATAGATATGGCTCTGATACCACTGATGGGTTCGTTGCATAGAAAACAAAAAATTTCCTACACAAGAACACATAAACTAGCCAAGATACTCTACGAGGTGGTAGCAACGGAGACTAGCCCTCAACGACCGTAAGCGGGGATTACGTTCCTGCATAAACGTTGACGATGGAGAGTCGATATAGACGCACGTAGTTGATGTAGTTCTTCACTTGACGTAGTCGACGTAGTGGTTCACTTGACGATCACAAGATCGTGTACACGGCGTCACAAGTGGCAGCGCCCCCGTGCTCGGTCACACGTACAGCTCGACGTCGACTCCTCCACGCCCTCGGTCCAGCGGGGCAGCGAAAGAAGGGATCCGCCGGACACTCCACCACACACTTCTCCAATTGTATGAACTACGAACTACAATTCCGGCAGAGCTTCGCTAAGCAGAGACGGAAATTGGGCAGCAACTATGCAAGGGAGGGGAGGATCAAGAAGTGTGTCACATGGAGGAGAGGGAGGGGTTTATATAGGGGAGGAGGGGCAGCCCCCAAGGGGTGGCCGGCCAAGGAGGTCCTCCTCCTCTTCATGGTGGTAACCCCCTCTTCATTCCCTTCATGGTGGTAACCCCCTCATCAACATGAGGTAACTCCCATTTTAATTTTGCATGACATTCATGCTAATTAAAATTCACACTTATTGATTTAATAAAACATTTTTATTTCTTTAATATTTGTTAATTCATTCAATTAACAAACATTAACAAATACACCATTGAGTTATTTCGATATCCCGAAATAGTTTCGGTGCTTTTCTGAAACAACCCTTATGCTGTCCTGTAATTCGATCGGAGTATCGTATCCACTCAAAAACGACGGCGAACCTTAAGTGTGTCACCCTACGGTTCGTGAATAACGTGGACATGATCGAGACTCCTCTCCGATCAATAATCAACAACGGGATCTGGAAATCCATGATGACTCCCACTTACTCAACGATGAACTAGTGATCTTGTGAACCAGTAACGAATATAGTTAATTCCTTTTGTCTCGCGATATTATTACTTGTCCAAGATCCGATCATTTGGTATCAACCATACCTAGTTCGATCTCGTTCCCGACAAGTCTCTTTACTCGTTCCGTGATAATGCATTCCTGTGACCTAGTCACATGCTTGCAAGCGATTCCAATGCAATATCACCGAGAATGGCCCAGAGAATATCTTTCCGTCATCCGGATGGACAAATCCCACTCTTGATCCATGAGCCTCAACTAATACTTTCAGAGTACCCAAATCAACCTTTATAATCACCCTATTACGGTGTGACGTTTGATATCATCAAAGTACCCTTCCAGTATCAGTGATTAACATGATCTCATGGTCTAAGGATTAGAACTACTTCGCATGAGTTTGATATAGCAATGAACTTGATGACTTGATCGTATTGCTATTCGTACTATGGGTGTGAGTGTTCATCACATCATTCTTCTAATGATATGACCCCGTTATTAACAACATCCAATGTTCATGATCAGGAAACCTTGATCATCAGTTAATCAACGAGCTAGTATAAAAGAGAGGCTTTACTAGGAACCCTTTTAGTTTATTAATCACACAAGTATTAATGTTTCCGATTAATACAATTCTAGCATGAAAAATAAACATCTATTATGAACACGGAATAATATAATAACAACTTTATTATTGCCTCTCGGGCATATTCCTTTCAAAAAAATTCTAAGGAGGATCATGGTAGAATGCTTCTTTGTACACCTATGATGAGAATTGCTAATACGGTACCAAGCATCTTTCAAGCTTTCTCCCCCTTGTTGCTTAAAAGTACGAACTTCAACTTCAGGATTACTCATTTTAACAAGACTAAAAGCAAGTAAATAAAAGCAACTATAAAGGATACTAATTTTTTTGTGTTTTTGATAAAACAATGCAAGTAAAAATAAAGTAAAGCAAAACTTAAAACAAAGTAAAGGATGTGCGTGCGAAACTCCCCTTGGAGAAGTCTTCTTTTTTCTCCCCGGCAACGGCTCCAGAAAAGAGCTTGATGCGGCACGGTGTTGATAATGTAAAGCACCGTCCAGTTGGGAACCCCAAGAAGAAGGTATGATGAATATAGCAGCAAGGTTTTCCCTCAGTAAGAAACCAAGGTTTATCGATCCGAAGGGGAAGAAGCCAAATGACTGAAGGTGATGCTTGCTAGCTTGCGACAGCTCCGGACAATTTATAAGGCGCCTCGTCCAGTGCTTTGCTTTGCCAGCTACAACGCGGAACCTGCACACAACACAACCAAATACTTTGCTCCCAACTTACGATGAGGTTGTCAATCTCACCGGTTTGCTGTAAATAAAGGAATGAGCGTATCGAGTGGAAAATAGTAATAGTATGCGAGTAAAGTAAACAGTGCGAGTAAAGTAAATAGGTGATAGCAATATAAAGGAAATAGGACCGGGGTCCACAGTTCACTAGTGGTGTCTCTCCATAAGATAAAATAACACATGCTGGGTAAACAAATTACAGTTGGGCAATTGATAGAATAAAGACAACGTGATATGTCAAGAGGATCACTATGAGATTTACTCTGGGCATTACGGCAGGATACATAGATCGCCATCCAACTGCATCTATGACTAATAATCCACTTGTGGCGAATCAATCCGAGAACTCCAAGTATTAAGTTGCGAACAATAAATAACTGCATTAAGCAAAGCGTGAATGTAAACAAAGCATATGCCCTCGAGCATATGAATGTTGTTTTCCCCCTAGTAGCAACAACACATCTACAACCTTAGAGGTTTCTGTTACTCCCCCAGATTAAATAGAGGCATGAACCCACTATCGAGCATAAATACCCCCTCTTGGAGTCATTAGCAACTACTCGACCAAGATAGCTACTAACAACGGAGAGCATGCAAGATCATAAACAACATAGAGATAACTTAAGATAAAATTCAGTATATCAACTCAATCATAACACCAATATTCATCGGATCCCAACAAACACAACATATAGAATTACATAACGGTGATCTCGATCATGTAAGGCAGCTCACGAGATCTAAACATGAAGCACATGGTGGAGAAGAAAAACCATCTAGCTACTGCTATGGACCCATAGTCCAAGGTAGACTACTCACTCATCGCGTCGGAGGCAAGCATGGCGATGAAGAAGACCTCCGGTGGCGATTCTCCTCTCCGGCAGGGTGCCGGAAAGAGCTTCTGGACCCTCCCGATCTCGGGTCGATGACGGCGGTGGATCGCGATGTGTTTCTGGAAAAGTGATCGGGTGTTTAGGTTTTTCCCGTCGGGGGGTCTTTATAGGCGAAGGGGCAGCGTCAGAGGTGGACCAGGGGGCCCACACCACAGGCCGGCGCGGGCCAGGGCCAGGCCGCGCCCCCTGGTGGTGTGGCCGCCCTCTGGCTCGGCTCTGTCTCCTCTTTGGTGTTCTGGAAGCTCCTGTGAATATCTGGACTTCTGGCTTTTGTTTCGTCCAATTCCGAGAATATTACCTGTGTAACTTTTCTGAAACACAAAAATAGTAGAAAATAGGGAACTGGCACTGTGGCATCTCGTTAATAGGTTAGTTCCGGAAAATGCATAAAAATGCCACGAAGTGTAACGAAACACTAAGCAAATGGTGTAAAAACAAGCATGGAGCATCAAAAATTATAGATACGTTGGAGACGTATCACAGCGCAGGAAAAAACAGCGACTTCTCTGCCGCGGAAGCCTGCCGCGATAGAGATTTTGCCAAAAACGCTGCCGCAGCAGGGATCAGGTGCGGGTTTTGCTTGCTCGCCTAGGTCCATTGGTTCTACTGAAAATTTTGTTGCTTCGCCTCGCACACCGGATCGGAGCCCTATGGCTGCTAGTTTGCATGTGGCCTGTGGAAAGGTCAGTTTTCAGAGTATGGAGGCGTCATGTGCTAACCGGTGTGCTGCCGCTTATCCAAATGGTACAGGAGTTTTCTTGGGAGGCATATATTCAGAGAAGGATATCATATCATATGGGGGAATTTCTGAAAAGTCTCATCTGGGAGTCCGATCAAATAATCGGATTCGAGCCCAGCCTAATGCGGATTCTTCTATTATGGAGCGCGCACAGCAGCAAGCTTCTGCACGTGATCCATCATCCTTCTTAGGTACAAAGCATTTAAATAAGTTTTCTTTATCATCTATTTTGAATGATGAAGTAGTAGATAGGGCTGCTGTACTCGGGGTTTCGCTGGGTAAAACTAGTAGTCAGGTGATGCATTCTATTGACCTTCTAAAGGAAACGGATATTGCGGGCAGTCTTTTTATTTTAAAGCGGAATGAAGATAAAGAATTTTGTTTTATGGACGATAATGGTAGTCTAGCTCTTGATGAGGCAACAAAACTGAGCCAAGATTTAATTGAAGAAGAAACAATAGACGCGGAGATTCACAAGGAACTCTCAAACAAAGCTAAGATCAAAGCCAAATCAACTAGGAAGAAAACTAAAGAGGTAAAAACTACCGTGCCGCCGAAGTAAAAGGTTGGAAAATAATCATTAAAATGAAGGGCTGCTTTTGGAATGGAGATGGGTTTGGGGATTTAGCTAAACATTCTTTTATGAGTGAAACTATAAGAGATCATAAACTCGATTTTTTTGCGATCCTAGAGACGGGAAGATCTAATTTTTCAAGCCCTTTTTTGAAGCATCTTTCTGGAAGATTTGATTTTAGTTGGTACTGCCTGCCGCCACAAGGGAGGTCAGCTGGTATTTTAGTCGGAATAAATACATCAACTTTAAGAGTTAATAAAGTTTCTAATGGAGATTTTTTTGTGAAGTTTCATGTACGCTCAAAAAATGATGGTTTTGATTGGATTTTGGTCCCGGTTTATGGGGCTGCTCAGGATGAAAAGAAACCAGAGTTTCTATCCGAGCTTGTTCGTACTTGCGATAGTGAAAACTTGTCGCTGCTTAACAGGGGGGATTTCAATATTATGCATCGTAAAGAAGATAAAAATAATGATAATTTCAATTCACATTGGCCTTTCATGTTCAATGCTATTATTGAGAGTCTAGACCTTCGAGAAATAATTATGTCCAGAAGACAATACACATGGCTAGTCGCCGTGAGACTCCCACATTTGGGAAGCTTGATACAATTCTAGCCAGTGTTGAATGGGAGAACAAGTTTCCACTTGTGACGGTTAGAGCTCACGCGTACAGGTTCAGATCATACGCCGCTTCTCATTGACTCCGATGAACAAGCTCATTTAGGGAATAAGGCTTTGTTCTCTTTTGAATTATCGTGGTTCCGTCAAGATGGTTTCAACGATATGGTTAAAAGAGAATGGATGTCCACTCCAAGCGGAGGTAATCCAATGGAAACATGGCAGAATAAGATTAGACATTTACGAAGTTTCCTTCGTGGGTGGGCTAAAAATATGAGCAGCGCATATAAATTGGAAAAAGATCGATTAGTACACATTATTGACTACCTTGACTTGAAAGCCAAAAATACCCCGCTCTCGAAGGATGAGCGACTCAGTTTGAGAAAAGCAAATGATGAGTTAGCCAAATTAAGGAGGGACGAGGAAACTAAATGGGGACAGAGAGCAAAAGTAAAGCATGTTCAAGAGGGGGGCAATAATACAAAATATTTCCATCTTGTGGCTAATGGTAAACATAGAAAAAAGAAAATCTTTCAGTTGGAGCAAGATGAGGGTATAATAATAGGACAAGACAACTTGAAAACCTATATTTCTGAGTATTATAAGAATCTTTTTTGAGCGCCATCTCAAAATAATTTCTCCATGATAGAATCTAAAATAAATGACATACCTTCTGAAGAGGAAAACAATATTTTAACTGCTGACTTTTCAGAGAAAGAGGTTCACGATGCAATAATGCAAATGGAAAAAATAAGGTGCCGGGACCGGATGGTTTCCCGGCTGAATTTTACCGAAGATTTTGGGATATTATAAAGGGCGATTTGATGGGATTTTTTGCATCCTTCCAGAGGGGAGAGCTACCTTTGTTTCATCTTAATTTCGGAACAATCATTTTTCTGCCCAAAAAAGAGAATGCTATTCAAATACAACAATATCAACCAATTTGTCTGCTAAATGTAAGTTTCAAAATTTTCACAAAGGTGGGCACTAATAGAATTTTAGAGGTTGCGCATAAGGTTGTGAAACCAACTCAGACGGCTTTTATGCCAGGGAGACATTCTTGAGGGAGTAGTAGTACTTCATGAAACAATTCACGAACTACATAAGAAGAAATTAGATGGGGTGATTTTAAAAATTGGTTTCAAAAAAGTCGTATGACAAGGTAAAATGGGATTTCTTGCAACAAACATTAAGAATGAAGGGGTTTGATCCAAAGTGGTGCAAATGGATTCAAGAATTCATTAGTCGGGGTTGTGTAGTAATTAGAGTTAATGATGATATTGGGCACTACTTTCAAACTAGAAAAGGATTACGTCAAGGGCATCCCCTTTCTCCCATTCTTTTTAATATTGTTGCAGATATGCTTGCAATAATGATAAATAGGGCAAAAGAAGAAGGTCAGGTGAGCGGTCTTATTCCACATTTAGTGATGGGGGGTGTCAATCCTCCAATATGCGGATGATACAATTATCTTTCTAGAACATGATTTAGAAAAAGCTCTAAACATGAAACTAGTTTTATGCATCTTTGAGCAACTATCGGGATTAAAAATTAACTTTCATAACAGCAAAATTTATTGTTTTGGGAAAGCTAAGGAAGTTGATAATGATTATAAACAATTGTTTGGTGGCGAATCAGGAACTCTCCCTTTCAAGTATTTGGGGATTTCGATACATATTAGGAAACTAAAAAATGGGGAATGGAAACCGGTATAGGACAGGTTTGAGATAAAATTGAGTAGTTGGATTGGAAAGTTGTTGTCCTATGGGGATAGGCTCATTCTTATTATCTCGTTTCTTACAAGTCTTCCAATGTTCCTCTTGTCTTTCTTTGAAATTCCGGTTGGGGTGAGGAAGCGACTAGTTTTTTTTAGATCAAGATTTTTTTGGCAAAGCGATGGGCACAAAAGAAAATATATATTAACCAAATGGAACATTTTGTGCCGACCCAAAGATCAGGGAGGTTTAGGAATAGAAGTATTAGAAACAAAAAATAAATGCTTGCTCGCCAAATGGCTTTATAATCTTCAAAATGGGGAAGTAGTATGGCAAGAATTATTGAGAAACAAGTATCTCCATTCAAAATCTCTTTCCCAAGTGACTATGAAACCTTCAGATTCACCTTTCTGGAAGGGAATTATGAAGGTCAAAGAAGAGTTTTTTAGTAGGGGCTCTTTTTCTATGGGTAATGGAGAAGATACTAGATTTTGGGTGGATATTTGGCTAGGGAACAAGTCACTAGCTCATCAATATCCCTCTCTGTATAATAAAGGAGTGTCGGTAGCCAGTGTGCTGAACCAAAATCCCCTTAATATTACGTTTCGACGCACTTTAGATGACAATCTATGGAGGTTATGGCTGCAACTTGTGCAGCGTTTACTTCAAGTTCATTTAAATGACGAGAAAGACATGTTTGTGTGGGGTTTGACTTCTTCCGGTATCTTCTCTGTTAAGTCAATGTATCTATACCTTCTTGATGATGATACAAAATATCTAAAGAAGTATATTTGGAATATGAAGGTACCGCTTAAGATCAAACATAATAGTAAGCACTATTATTTAGAAAGTTCAGGAAGAACATTTATACACAAACATAATAGTCTTCTTACCAAACTTCACAGTGTGCAGCATCAGCAAACTATCATAAAGCGCACACACCAGCTTCTGCTAGTATATATGTAGGTCACATAAAACAAGGTTTCATGAAATACACACACACACAGAGATGGCGATTTCATCACATAAAACAAAGTTTGATCATACACACACACACACACACACACATATATATATATATATATATATATATATATATATATATATATCGACGCGAATTTGCTAGCCGGGTGGCTAGCTACCCACCCAAACGGTGTTAAATCTACCGTTAGTATCTTCCAACCTGGGCTGGCGTGGAGTTTTTTGGGCACATGCGGGGGTGCTAGTGGAAGGCAAACTTCAGTAGTTTTGTTTTCTTTCTATTCAAAAGAATAGCAGTTTTGTTTTCTTTGAGGGAGGAAACTTGAGCAGTTTTGTTTTCTTTCTATGGATGCAATCGTAATTTCTATAGTGACGAAAAGTATTACAGGATTAGAGTTGCCTCGCGTCTCCCTGTTACCGACCACGAAACTTTAGAATGGAAATCACAAATTATTTGGACTGTTTCGAATCTGAAAAGAAACGAGCTCCATTCCAGTTTTAGATCTGAGCAATAGTAGCACATCAGGATTTGAAGTCGCTCCACGCCTGCTTGTCCCCGACGACTAAACTTAGACAGAAATCATGAATTATTTCGACTGTTTCGAACGCAAAATTCATAGAACATGTAACCTAATCACCATCAAAACCACGGAGAAACAAATCTTGAACATTCATGTAACCCAAATTTCACTTGGTACTTACAACTAGTCAACTATAATCGAAAATTCACAAGATGATTTTCGGATCTGGGAACATGTCCCAAAGAATCGGACCTGGATTCACAATTTTTCAAAGAAAAAAATTCGAACTATGAAAGAAAAATTGGGAGACGGATCTGGAAGAAGTGGGGTTCAGAGATGGAGGGTGGTGTCGTCCTCGGAAGAAACCTGGAGGAGGCAGGCAGTAGGCAGCGTCGTGGGCGACCATGCGACCCAGCCCCATCACGTACGGGGTCCCCGCGTCCATCCTCCACAGGGAGACGACAGGGGCAGCGCTCATGGACCCCGCCTCGCCGGTGTAATCAAGTCCTGCAAGCTCGTTGTGCCGGACGAACGGGCGCATGGCGGCGCATGAGGTAGAGTCAAGGATGGGATGAGCCTGGGCGTTGATTGATGGAGCGCAGCCCTCCGGTGCGATACAGGTAGTGTGGGTCGCCGGCGGATGCGGGTAAGCATCGAAGAGGTGGACTGTGTGTAGCTGGGAAGCGAGGAGGCGCAGGATGCCACCGCCGGGCGGGAGTTGGGGCAGAGGATGGGAGGTGCACAGGTGGCTAGGTGGGGATCGTGGATGGAGGTGGGGTGGGGGACGATGGGAGTTTTGGAAATACCGTGTGCGCATTGTTGGACGAGATGGGGTAAAAAAACATGGTGACGGAGGGTGGTGATGGCGTTAGCGAGATATTTATCCCATGAGTGATCCAATGGTGTGAAATCGCCTATAGAGATCATTGGATGGTTGGATGGGGGTGCATAGCTAGCCGGGTGGCTATCCCAGTATTTCCCATATATATATATATATATATATATATATATATATATATATATATATATATATATAGCTGATATGGGGCACCTTGGTGCCCGGGCACCATGCTTCAAATACGTATATTTTGCTTACAATTATACATACCCAAGGGTATACATACCCAAGATACATATACCCAACTCATATATACCCAAAATATGCATACCCAAGATACATATACCCAGGATACACATACCCAATATATATATACCCGGAATACATATATATATGTACTTTTACATACCTTAGGTATATATTCCAAAAAAACAACATACCTAAGGTATACATACCTCATTTATGTCTACTAAGTATGTGCAAAGTCATATATACCTTGGGGTATGTACAAAACATCACATATTTTGTACGTATTGAGCATGGTGCCCGGGCACCAAGGTGCCCTGGTTATTTTACCTATATATATATATATATTATATACATGGAGACTATTCTATCATCAATAACAGAATAATATTATGTACATATTCTGTACTGCTCACGAGAGAGGTTTGTACTGCTTTGTATGACTACATTGTACTGCTTGTTCACGAACTTTGAACTGCTCGTGTATCTATGTAGTTGTTTTTTTTCTAATTTCAAAAAAAATTATTAGAATTGTGCAAATAATATATCATTGGAAAGCTAATGAAAATCTGCAACTTTTTTGTATTCTAACTTATTTCAAATTATCAACCGTTTAAATTTAATTTGAAAAATCGGAAATCTTCATAAATACATATAAAATGTATTTTGGACTTAGTTTCCAAACCGCTGATCGGAATGGTGCAAATAATATACCGTTGGAAAGCTACTGAAAATGCGCAACTTTTGTAACTCTGCAAGTTTTTTCAAATTCTAAATAGTTTTCGAGTAATTTTGAAAATACAATATTTCGGATCTACTCAAAAACGACGGACAGTAATTTGAGCACAGTTTTCGAACCATTTGTCGAAATAGTGCAAATAATATGGCGTTGGAAAGCTATGGAGTAGGCGCAACTTTTTTTGTTCACAGTGTTTTCGCAAATTTCTTATGGTTTAGGAGTAGATTTAAAATTACAGCTCGTTTTTTGTAGTGATTGGCTTCGAACGATTTTTACCGGTACTATCAAATGGTATATGCAAATGATACAAGTAATATATTGTTCGAAGGGTGTCAATAAGGAGCAACTTTTTTATCAAGATCATTTTCCTCAATTTCTTAAGGTTTGAGAATAATTTGTGAAATTTTAAGTTTACATATTTACATTGTTTGGAAGATGGTGACATGAAATTAACAAGCTAAAATTCTTGATTCCTTAAGGAATATAATAGATAATGAAATTAGAGTTATACTCTACCGTATAAATCATTTATGCCAATGATTAAGGCTATACATGCTCAAACAATGAGATTTGCATAATAGATTTCCGCCCCAAAAAAACAGAGTATTCGTACTTCCTTTGACACGTATCGGTACTTCTCGTTTGCAAGCATTTGTACTTCTATCATAGCTTCAAAAACTATTTAGAAAAATAGATGCAACTTTTTCATACGGTATCCATTTTGTATCCACTGCCACTTAAAATGCTCAACACAACGCGATTCGGTTACAACCTTAAAAAACACATCCTAAGTAAGGTTTTGTACGGTCAAAGTTTGGTCAACCCATTTTACGTATATTTAAACAATCATTTGACCTTCCATTCATTTTCCAAATTGTGTGATTTTTTGTTATGTTCTAAATATAAGGCAATGCCTATCTGAGCAAAATTATAAAAAATTAATATATGTACTTCCTTAATTGAAATCTTACACTTCCTATTTGTCATTGTTGTACTTTCTTCATTTTTGCGGATGATGCCATTATTTGTCTTGCAAATTATAGAAGACTTTGCACTTCCTAAAGTGAACATCTATACTTTCTGTTGTCAGGACATGTACTTCTTCCTCTCATACTTATATACTTCCATTTACATGATTTTATAATGTTTTCTAGCACTTTTACATGGAATATGTACTTCCAAAACTGAACATTTATACTTTCTAGAGTCTTTCTCTGTACTTCCCTCTACATATTTTTATCATTTTTCTAGCACTTCGTGTGAAAGCTGCACTTCCAAAACTGAACATTTTTATACTTCCCGATATTATTGCATATACTTCCCGCTTGCATAGTTTTGTACTTCCCTATATTATTGCATATACTTCCTAATATTATTTCATATACTTCCCGATTGCATAGTTTGGTACTTCCTTTTAGATAATTTTATCATTTTTCTAGCATTTCACGTGAAAGTTGCACTTCCGGAAACTAAATATTTGTACTTCTCATACAAATATTTTGTCATAGCTTCACTTCCAAAAACTGAACATTTATACTTCTCGTGGTCATCTTGTGTACTTCCTAGAGTTTATGTCCATACTTCCTCAATTTTTGTGGATAATTTTCTTATTTTTTTAAACCCTTCGATGGGACTTTGCACTTCCCAAAGTTGAACCCTGTACTTCACATCGTTACGGTTTTGTACTTTTTGTCGTCATTGTGTATACTTCATATAGTTACTGTGTGTACTTTATTGAATAGAAGTTCTACATTTCTTCAAAAAATATACTTGCGTACTTCTTATAAACGGAGTTGTGTACTTTCCAGCACTACCATGTTGTATATATTCCATCATGACTCATTTTTTATTCAAAATTACGAGGGGCCACATAATTCCCTTAACTGAGTATTTGTACTTTTTATTTTTACTGTTGTGTACTTCTGTTCATTATCATGGTGTACTTCCTATTATGAAAGTTATTTTTATACATATTTACGAGAGACCGTGTGTATTCTTCTAGACTAGATATCTCTACTTGCCAATCTTATAGTTGTATACTAGCCTAAACTTAACATCCGTACTTCCCAAAGTTTAACATTCGTACTTCTCGTAGACGCTGTCTGTACTTCCTATGGTCATCGTGCGTACTTCCCGATCAGGCTATTTGTGTATTTCCCGATCTTACCCAAGGCCTATGCTAGAAAAAATATAAAAATTTGAAAAAAATATAGGTTAGTGTACTTTTCAAAAAATTAACATGTGTACATACGAATGCGAAACTGAGACAAGACCTTGCACTTTCCGTTTGTTAATGGTTGTACTTCTTGCAATTTTTTGTGGATGATCCATTTTTTTGCGATTTATGGGAAACTGAACATTTATATTTCTGGCATTAATATGTGTACTTCCTACTCTCATATTTATGTAACATTTTGTGATACCAGAAACTAAATATTCATACTTTTGATCATTATCGTGTTTACTTCTCAGAGTCGTTGTCTATACTTCCTGAATTTTAGAGACAATTTATTATTTTTTGCAACACTTCGCGAGAACTCTATACTTCCCAAAGCCAAAACATTTGTACTTTTGGCCATCGCTATTTGTACTTCCAGATACTTAATTGTACTTTTCATACGGAAAGTTTTGTACTTCTTCTCGTCTCTATTTTATACTTCCCGGTGAAGGGTGAGCTTTTTTAAAAAACACCTAGACTTCGTGGTAGTCTATGTACTGTTGGAACCACAGCTCTGAAAAATAAAAATGTGTTATGTATACTGCTTTATGACCAAGGGGTGTACCTACCAGAATCACATACATGCAACAAAGATTTGATTAGATACGCAGTGTTAGAAAGGAGCTGAAAAAAATGAAACAAAGAGCTGGAACGGCACAGGCGCCCATGCCAATCGAAGTCGACGCCCGCAGCGCCAGTAGGGAACACGGCATGCCGTCAAGGGCTGGGTGCCCGAATAGGAAGGAGGAGGGACGATGGGGTTGGGGGTCGCCGGGAGCTGTCTAGGCATCGCTGGAGTTAGGGGCGATGGAGGAGTTCCTGGGACAGAGGCGGACGCATGGTGACCACCAGGTCTGGCCGATCTCGATGGCCAGCGACCACCAGAGCATTGGAAAGGGGAGACGCGGTGGATGCGGGGCTTGCTGCCGGGGTGGATGTGGATGCCCTTTAGGAGGCTTCTCGTCGACGGGGAACAGAGGTGGCGAGGGACACCTGCAGGCGGCGAAGTGGGCCTCCTTCAGGAGGCGAGGCGGGGCTCCTTCGGGCGGCGGGGCGTGGCTCCTTCGGGTGGCGGGGCGAGGACCCTTCAGGTGGATGCGAAGAGAACCCCCAGCGGCCGCGGCCGAGGTCGTCCGTCGGCGGCGCGAGGGGCCCTTCCGACGGCGGCGCAGGGAATCCTTCGGGCGGCGGCTCGGGAATCCTTCGGGCGGCGGAAAGTAGGAGCCAGGGCGGCGGCACTGTGGATGCCCTGGCCGGCCGCGCGGCCGCGCGGTGTAAGCCCTGCCGGCGGTGCAGAGGAGTGGGGCCTGGTTTTCTGGGCATGTGCGGGTGAATGGGGAAAGTGGCTGGTGTCTTTTTCCTCTCACCGGGCGAGTTTATTCGGGTTATTCTCATTGTATCGGTCCCGGTAGTCTAAGACATGTATAGAATATTATTCTATCATCAGTTGTAAAATAGTCTTACCTATATATATATATATATAGTTATTCTGCACCCGAGCCAGCGCACCTGCGTACGCACAAGTCGCTCCATCCACCGGCTCGCGCGCCACACGATGTAAGCATGCAATGTAAATTTATGTCAGCGAGCGGCCAAACCGCTGCCGCGCAACGTGCATCCTGGAGCGACCAGGTATGAGCCCGCAAACACTCAATCGTGTGACATAAAAAGTTTGCATGTGACATAAGAAAAGGTAGGACCACCGATAAAATTATCTCTGAAGCTAGAACCAATGGATGTGATTTTTTTAAGCGCACAGCCCCATTACACGGAGATGCATGTGATGTAAGAAACTTATATGCCCACCTTATTGAATTTAATGCAGCAAGTAAGTAGCTGCCCGACGACTATAATCGTACGTTCATGAGACACTGAAAAACATATTCCCAGTTGTGCAAATTGTCACGAACGTAAGGAACTACAAGCTGGCCAGAAACTGAGGCCAACACTGTACCAATAAAATCATACACGTAAAGAAAATCGACATGCTCTGGTAGTCAGGACGAATGGCAAATACATACAAAAATGATTTATTACATAGCAGGCTCGTAGTCAGGACGAATGGCAAATACGTAGGCTGGCAATGACATCAATTAGAGAGTAAAAGAAGAATAAGATCAGTCATAGACAATGGCAAGTTGGTAAATCTGAGTTTCAGTATGCTGAACAACTGAACCGAACTGGGGTGCATCAATTAAATTCGTCTTTGAAACTCCTCAGTATGGCTTCCATTTGAAAATACTCTATGCAGTACTTCCATATATATTTGCAAGGAACTATCTTGTGAAACCAATATAACACTGCTCAAAGATGCTTCACATGCTGAAGAGTGCACCTTTTGAATCAATCTGCAATAAGATGAACCTTAAATTATAGAGTTATATGCAAGAGATGAATCTGCAAAAAACAAATGTTGTCACTTTAATATTGACAGAGCATAAGAATGCTTTTGCCACGCCATCTTCCGTGCTCAAGTCTTGCTATCAAAGATGCATCCAGCCATCTAAAACTAGTGGAAGCTAGTGTGAGACAAATACCTATTGAAATAATAGCAAGAGACAATAAAAGAAAAGAAAGAAACAAAAGCAAGAACTGAAATAATTATGTGTTGAGCTTAAACCTAAACATATCACCAAGGAAAAGAAAGAACCTGCAAAAAGACTAATTAGCAGACAGAATACATGACATACTTCTTTATTTCCGGATATACCCATTTCCAAAGAGCAAACCACAACTGAAATTAAATTAGTGGCATCATAGGTGCTTTATAAGAACTGTATGTAGCATTTCCATAACCTTTTGGGACAAGCTTAGTCGTGAGACTAACCCAGGTGCAAGGTGCTCCCCCTTGGTATTCTGAACATCACTAAACGGTCCCATAAAATGGACAGAGAATTAGCATAACAATCAAGAGAACTCTAACATAATTTCCAACCGAAGAATATGCTTTGACAAAAAATGAATCATTGTAAAGTTAAGCTGCTTATAGCAGAGCAAAGACTTTTTGGCATTCACACCATGATGTTCAACAGATTTTGAAGCTAGTCAGATCCTACGCGTCAAAATTCAGGATATGCAATCAAGTAAGTGTACTCTACCCACCAAACATTTAACAAAGAAGAATTAACCAAATACAAAGTATATAAGAGGAAATGCATTCGTAGTTTTCTTGTTGGTATCTTTAGTTGTAGATGATTACGACACTACAGCTGTAAATCAGACCATGGAAACGGTGTTGCCTCGCGACTATGCATATCAAAGCCAAGGCGTAAAACTGAATCCTTGCGGGCAGTTTGAGGCCTTCTTGAGCTATTAAACAAGAAAACGAACTGATGCTATTTCGAAAATAAACACACATCTATGAAATAGGGAAAATCTGTATTCATAATGTTGGCAGATTCATGTGGGTTCAAACCAAGTTTATCGAAAACTACAACAGATATTATTTATCTGACTCCAATACAATTATTTTCAAACTTCTTAACATTATTTCCCTTTGAAGTGAAAGCATTGGCACGATGTTTCCAGAAAGGAAGTATAGTCCATCAAACAACAGAAAAGTAGTTCCATGATAGGTAACATAATAATTTGGAGCAGTGCCTTGAAAATCAATTTATGAAATTTTCCATTTCTTTTTGTTTAACATGCTTCAGTTCATATAAGAACTTATCCTTCTTGCTTGTTCTGGATAATGAAGAGACTAGTAAGAAACGAGCGGCCAGCGTACCTTAAGTCGAAGCCCGCAGGCGTTGTCGGCCGTGCTGAGGCTGCCCGCAGCTAAGCACGATGCCGATGCCGCCCACAGTCACCAGGTATTACGAAATTGCTCTTGACCTTCCTTGCACGCCAGACCTACACACATGAATTAGGTAAAAAATACGAATCAATTATCTTCTTTTACAGACGGAGACATAATAAACAGATTTGAAAGTACTACAGCAACAAAATTCCCTCTTTGAAGGGTTTGCAAATAAGATTACTGAACAAAATATGCTGAACTGAGCTTACCAACGTTTCATGTTATGTTATTACTCTGAAAAAAATTCCTTAAAATTGACTTTAAACCACATGCACTGCACACCTTAACTGAAAGTACATCACTGATATACCACCAATTCATACTCAGGCCATACCACCACCTTAATTATGAGCACACCTTAACTGAAAGTAACTACACAACATAGTATTACCCATTTGAATTGTGTGCCAACCTGCTAGCACATTTTGAAAGAAGTAGCCATGACTAGTTACTGCATATAATATGAACTAAGAAACACCACTTGCCTACCAAATTTGATGCAACTCCGTAGGGTAACGCCACAGCTGAGTCATTTGCACCTAGTTCAATCAACGATTCCATGCAATCGAAATGGCAATTCACATCTGCCATGTGAGCAGGTTTGTTGATGCATCTCACAACACCAGCATTGAAGAAAAATAGTATAAAATTTAATGCTAATTATTTCAAAAAGACAAGACAACAGTAGGTTGGCATTTAACAATACATCAATCCATTAAACTTCAGTCCAAATGAAGTACTAGGACTGCTGCCGTATCACAGGGTAGGACACCACAAAAGCACTACAAGATCTGATTTTTTGGTTTGTCTCCATATTGCAAGATCAAGTCTTTTAAACCAATCGCTGAAAGAGCAACGTAAGACCAGACTAAAAAGGCCGAATTCTCAATCTAATAATCATGACATGCCACTTGCAGATTACCGCTCTATTTGCACTGCCAGAAAAAATCAAGGCTAACTAAATGTATCCAACAAAAACGAAAGGAAACGTGGTGCTGGAGATCGGGAACTCACCTCCTATTAGCAGAAAGGATCCACCAAGTTGGAAGTGCTACCGCGGTCTGGAACGCCACCCGCCCGTTCCCTGCAAGAGGATACCTTAGCTTCCCGTCGGAAAATATTTCTACCGAGCTGAGGCTTGGGGGAGGAGTAACTGCCTCAACTAGGGGCGGCGGTGCAGATGAGCAGCCTGGCGGCGAGGGCGCCCAAGATGGTGGAGAGAAGGCACGGCGACGCCAGGCTGGCCATGGGATTAGGCCCGCAGCCACCGCCCGCAACGCTTCCGACCAGGATGCCGATGCTGCCTGCAGGGCCTTGCAACCACCACGGCGCCGCCGATCCAGCCGGTCAACGGCGCCGCCGATCCAGCCGGTCGACCACGGCGCCGCCACCGCCAATCCATCAAAAAACGATGACGGAGCTCAGGGCATCCAGATCCCGCAAAGCACATCGGCCGATCGCCGTCGGGCCGCTCCACCTCCACTCGCCGCAGCATCCAGTTCTGAACCGCCGCGCCGCGCCGCGCGTGGGCGCATGGTTGGTGAGCAGGGGAAAATGAGGTCTCACGGGGGCTAGTAGGAGCTCCACAGTCGACCCTAGTGGAGAAAATAAACCGTCGAGGTAAAAGAAAAAGAAAAATTATGGTGGGTCGTTGGTTGGTTGGGTGCTTCGAGCCACATCAAGGAAGTTCGATCGAACCAATTGGTAGTCCGGCTTACTGGGCCGACCCGGGTGCAGAATAAGATATTCTACCCTGGAAGTCTAATAGAGTTTCTATATCTCTCTCTACTAATAAAACAGGGATGCGATGGTACGTTGGTTGGTACGTCATGGCCATTTTGCAAATCACCCCCTGATGAAAAGATAAATCATACCGCAGTCCAAAAACGACAGGTTTGCATTGCAGCCCCTAAACCCTATCGACTTGACTCACCTCCATAGGATCCTCTTGACGGTAGAAGGCGGCGAGCCTTGGCAGTTCGCACTCGACGGAAAAGGCGGCCACGATTGGTATGTGGAGCGGCGGTGGCGTCTAGAGCGAGTCCAACGGGACAGGAGGCCGGCGCCATCCAGGTTCCATTCTACGCAGAAGAGGAGGGGAGTGGAGGTCGACAGACAGGTTGCCGTGGTGGAGTGGAGGAGGTCACGGGGATGGTGGCTGCCAAACCCACAGTGCGAGTGCGAGGAGGTCATGGGATGGCAGATGCCAACCCGCAGTCCCGCGAGGTCTCGCCTCCGGCGACCCACTATTGGTCTGCTGTGAGATGGATGTTGATACGTCTCCAACGTATCTATAATTTTTGATGCTGCATGCTTGTTTTTACACCATTTGCCTAATGTTTCGTTACACTTCGTGGCACTTTTATGCATTTTCCGAAACTAACCTATTAACAAGTTGCCACAGTGCAAGTTCCCTGTTTTCTGCTGTTTTTGTGTTTCAGAAGTGATAAACAGGAAATATTCTCGGAATTGGACGAAACAAGTTCCTGAAGTCTTATTTTACCCGGAAGCTTCCAGAGATCCGAAGAGGAGTAGGAAGGGGGCCACCAGGGCCCCACACGCCAGGGCGGCGCGGCCAGGGGCCTGGCCGCACGAGCCTGGCGTGAGGGCGCCTGGCCCCTCCTCTGACATCGCCCCTTCGCCTATAAAGACCCCCCGACGGAAAAAACCTAAGTACACGATCACTTTTCCAGAACACATCGCGATCCGCCGCCGCCATCGACCCGAAGATCGGGAGGATCCAGAAGCTCTTCCCGGCACCCTGCCGGATAGGGAAATCGCCATCGGAGGTCTTCTTCATCGCCATGCTTGCCTCCGGAGCAATGAGTGAGTAGTCTACCTTGGACTATGGGTCCATAGCAGTAGCTAGATGGTTGTCTCCTCCACCATGTGCTTCGTATTTAGATCTCATGAGCTGCCCTACATGATTGAGATCACCGTTATGTAATTCTACATGTTTGGTTTGTTGGGATCCGATGAATATTGGTGTTTATGATTAAGTTGATGTACTGAATATTATCTTTTGTTATCTCTATGTTGTTTATGATCTTGCATGCTCTCCGTTGTTAGTAGCTATCTTGGCCGAGTAGTTGCTAGTGACTCCAAGAGGGGGTATTTATGCTCGATAGTGGGTTCATGCCTCTATTTAACCTGGGGGAGTGACAGAAACCTCTAAGGTTGTAGATGTGCTGTTGCTACTAGGGAGAAAACAACATTCATATGCTCAAGGGCATATGCTTTGTTTACATTACACACTTTGCTTAATGCAATTATCTGTTGTTCGCAACTTAATACTTGTGGAGTTCTCGGATTGATTCGCCACAAGTGGATTATTAGTCATAGATGCAGTTGGATGGCGGTCTATGTATTTTGTTGTAATGCCCAGAGTAAATCTCATAGTGATCTTCTTGACATATCACGTTTATCTTTATTCTATCAATTGCCCAACTGTAATTTGTTTACCCAGCATATGTTATTTATCTTATGGAGAGACACCACTAGTGAACTGTGGACCCCGCTCCTATTTCCATCATATTGCTATCACCTGTTTACTTTACTCGCACTGTTTACTTTATTCGCATACTCTACTGTTTTCCACTCGATACGCTCATAACTTTTGTTTCAAGCAAACCGGTGAGATTGACAACCTCATCGCAAGTTGGGAACAAAGTACTTGGTTGTTTGTGTGCAGGTTCCGCGTTGCAGCTAGCAAGCAAAGCTTGGATGAGGCGTCATATATAAATTGTCCGAAGCTGTCGCAAACTAGCAAGCATCACCTTCAGTTGTTATTGTCTGCTTTTCTCCTGAACGATAAACCTTGATTTCTTAACTGAGGGAAAACAAGCTGCTATACTCATCATACCTTCCTCTTGGGGTTCCCAACAGGCTGGTTGATACGTCCAAAACGTATCTACTTTCCCGAACACTTTTGCTATTGTTTCTCCTCTAATTTGTGTGTTTTGAATACAACTAACACGGACTGACGCTGTTTTCAGCAGAATTGCTCTGGTGTCTGGTTTTTGTGCAGAAATCAACTTTCAGTAAAAATTCGGGAAAAATCATCAAAAATCCTATTTCACCAGAAGACCCACGGAGCCAGAAGACAGGAGGAAGAGGAGGCCTGAGGGCCCCTCACACACTGGTGGCGCGGCCCAGCCCTGGCCGCGCCACCCTGGCGTGAGAAGGCCCTAGCCATCCTCTCGGCCTCCCCTCTCGCCTACATATACCCTCGGACGACATAATATCGGGAAGACGGTGTTTTTCCCAGATAGACTTCCGCTGCGCCGCCGCCATCAGAAACCACGATTCGGAACCAGAAACTCCGTTCTGGCACCCTGCCGGGACGGGGATTCGGAGGAGATCTTCATCACCATCACCACCGACGCTCCTCCATCGACCATCCATGACTCCCCCATCCATGTGTGAGTAATTCCCCCGCTGTAGGTGAGGGGATGGTAGGGATTGGATGAGATTGTTCATGTAATTTGATATGAGATTGATAGGGCATAGTGCCTAGTATCTTTATTTAGTGCCTATGACATTGTTGCAACTTGTTGTGCTTAATGCTTGTCACTTTGGGCCCGAGTGCCATGATTTCAGATCTGAACATGTTATTATTTCTATGATGATACTTGTCGTTTATGGTCTTACCTACAAGTTGTATACACATATTGTTGTCCGGAACCCGAGGCCCCAAAGTGACAGAAATTGGGATAACCGGAGGGGATGGCTATGATGTGAGGATCACATGTGTTCACCGAGTGCTAATGCTTTGCTCCGGTACTCTATTAAAAGGAGTACCTTAATTACCAGTAATTTCCCTTGAGGCCCTGCTGCAACAGGCTGGTAGGACAAAAGATGTCGTGCAAATTTCTCCTTGCGAGCATGTACGACTATATACGGAACACATGCCTATGATTGTTTGTACTAGGATGCTTTATCATTATTTATCTGCAATGCCCATGTCTCATTGATTTCATGAATTATCTTATCCATGCAACGCTCGTAATCCATCCCTATGCCTACAGTATTTGTTCCTATTGTTTACTACTGTTACTATTACCGCTGCTATTTTACTACTGCTGTTACTGTTTCACTACTGTCACCACTATAAAACTGTTGCTACTGATAAACCATTGCGAGCAAGACTGTTTCCAGGTGCAGCTGAATTGACAACTCATCTGTTAAGGCTTACATATATTCTTTGGCTCCCCTTGTGTCGAATCAATAAATTTTGGTAATACTTCCCTCGAAGACTGTTGCGATCCCCTATACTTGTCGGTCATCAAGACTATTTTTTGGCGCCATTGCCGAGGAGCATAGCTTTATTTGTAAGTTCACTTGGTATTCATATTGTTCGCTGCAATCCTTTCATCATGGGTAAACCTCGTGATGGAAAAGTTCCTATATTGCCATCCACTACAAGAAGAGGTACGACTCTCAACACCTCTGTTGCTCTTGATTCGCCATCTGTTATGAGTAAGTTGCTTACACCACCACACCCACACGCTACTGCTACTACTTCTGCTGAGATTAAAAATGCCACTGATAATTTAGATGATGCTTCTACTGTGCTTGATGAGAGTGGTTCACTAGGTTCCTTTTTAGATGCTACTATTGCTAGAGCTAAGTTGGGAAACACCACTGTTACACCTATTAGTTCACCCCGAGTCTAGGGAATGTTCTACTGATGATTATGATGATGATGCTTATATTGAGCTTAATGATGATTTTATTGCTGAAGCACGTGCTGCTCGTAATGCTGGTAATGTTAAAGAACTTCTTGCAAGACGTTCTGTTAGATATAATTTGTCTCCCGATCCTAAGTTTGCTGCTTCTCCCATAAATATTAGAGACAAGGATTATGATTTCTCTATTGATTTATCTTACATATCTATTGTTGAGAAAACTCCTTTTTGTGGTACTAAAGATGAGAATGCTATGGGGCACATGAATGAGCTTTCTACTTTGAGTAATTTGTTTTCTGATGATATTAAGCTCCGCACTTACTTTGTTGCTAAGATTTTTCCTTTCTCATTGAAAGATGCAGCTAAAACTTGGTTTAATAGCTTGTCTCCTGGATCTCTTACTAGTCCTATTGCTTTGGTTAATGCTTTCTTTCAGAAATATTTTCCTGCTAGTGCTCAACATGCTGCTGTGCAGAAAATCTTTGATTTTGAACAGGGAAAAGGAGAGATATTGCCTGAATCTTGGACAAGGTTTTGTTCTTTAATTAGAGCTCTGCCTAAAGAACCATTGCCTAAAAACGAACTCCTTGATATATTTTATAATGGACTAACGGATGAATCTAAGTCATATTTGGATAGTTGTGCTGGTTGTGTTTTCAGGGAAAGAACTCCGGCTGATGCTGAAGAATTAATGGCTAAAATAAGTCGGAATCATGATGATTGGACTTTAGTTGAGCGAACACCACCACCAACTCCTGCCCCATCTATAGAGCCTACGCCGAAGAAGAGAGGGATTATTGAATTAAATGATGAAGTTATGAAGGAAGCTAAGAAATCTCTTAAGGAGAAAGGCATTAAGGCCGAAGATGTGAAGAATTTACCTCCTATAGAAGAATTATGTAAGCCAATCCCTCACTCATCTACCATTGAGGTACACTCTCTCCAACGCTTTGATGAAAGAGATATTCCTTATACGAAACCTCCTGATCAATGCTTAGATGAGTTTGATAATTTTATTGTTAAGCAAGAAAATTTTAATAGAATGGTGCATAACCATTTGTTGGAAAATTCTAGAGCTATTAACAAGTTGCAGGATATTGTGGAGAGAACCACCAATGATGTGAAGATACTTGCTAAACATTTTCAAATGGTTCAAACACAAATTGATCAGCTTACCAAGGTGCAAAAAGACTTGCTAGTTAATGCTACAAGAGAGAAGCAAGCATGTGAAATACGCACAAGAAGTGGTGCTGCTACTCAAGACCCATTATATCCTGAAGGACATCCTAAGAGGGTTGAGCAAGATTCTCAACGCACTTCAAGTGATGATATTCCTCCCAAGAAGAAGAAGAAGAAGCATGAAACAACCGCAGAATCCTCTGATACAGGTAAAGATCCTAACAGTGTTTCTATTTCTGATGCTGAAACTGAACCAAGAGATACTTCTGATAAAGAAGAAGTTGAAGAGGAACCGGAAAAGAGTGACAATAATGCAAAGTACACTAAAGAAGACTTCATTGCCAACAAGCATGGTAAAGAGAGGGAACCTTGGGTACAGAAGCCAATGCCTTTTCCTAGTAAGAAACACAAGTCCAAGGAAGAAGAACACTACAATAGGTTTTGTGAATGGATGAGACCTTTATTTCTGCAAATTCCTTTGACTGATGCTATTAGAATGCCTCCTTATGCAAAGTATATGAAAGATATTGTCACTAACAAAAGGAAAATTCCTAGTGAGGAAATTTCCACACTGCTTGCTAACTATTCTTTTGATGGTAAAGTTCCAGAGAAGCTTGGAGATCCAGGTATACCTACTATTCCTTGCTCCATTAAAAATAATTATGTTAGAACCGCTTTATGTGATTTGGGAGCTGGAGTTAGTGTAATGCCTTTTTCTCTTTATAAGAGACTTGATTTAGAAAAATTGGTATCAACTGATATATCTTTGCAGATGGCTGATAAGTCCACTACTATTCCTATTGGTATATGCGAAAATGTTCCTGTTCAAGTTGTTTAATATTAACTGATTTTGTTGTGTTGGAAATGCCTGAAGATAATAATATGTCTATTATTCTTGGGAGACCTTTTCTAAACACTACAGGAGCTGTTATTAATTGCAATCAAGGAAAAGTCACTTTTAATATTAATGACAAAGAGTATACGGTTTATTTTCCTAAGAAGATTGATAGGAAGAGTGCTCTAAATTCAATCAAGCATGTTGAGACCATCAAAGTTGGTCAAATTATTTGTTCAGAGCGAAAGCCCAAGGAAGAATATCAAATTGTTATGGTTGGGACGATACCTATCAAAGTGGAGGTAACATAAGCATTTAGTGAAGTGCAAAGTTTTGCCTCATACAAAGTTAGTTTGGTAACAAGACTTGATCAACCTTGTTAACAAAGTGATTTTATATGAACGAAACTTTGTTTTCACCGCATCTACTCCACCTTACTTGTATTTACTTTCATCAAAATGTTATTCCTTCAGTTTAGTTGTATGATTAAGAGTATCTCAGAGCTGCTGCATGCTTGGTTTTGATTTGCTTGAAATCTTTTCATCTTCGTTTTTCTGAATTTTTATCGATATGTCAATTTCTGAAAAATCCTCGAAAATAAAGTTTCTCGAAAAATTCCAGAAAATTCTTTATAAATTTTTATGTCAAAAATGGGGCAGAGAGACACCTGGGAGGCACCAGGTGGGGCAGCCACGCCACCTCACACATAGGTGGCGCGGCCCAGCCCTGGCCGCGCCACCCAGGTGTGAGAGGGCCCCACCTGCCCCCTCACTCATCTCTTCTTCCCCTGCTCTTTCTCTCTCCCGAAAAACACCGCCCCATTTGCTCAAGCTCGAGTTCTTGCTGTTCTTCACCTCGATTTTTCGATCTCCTTGCTCAGCCCAACATTTCTGCTGAAATTTGGATTATTTGCTCTCCGGTATGTGACTCCTCCACTTGTCCAAGTAGAATTTCTTTTGGTAAAGTGTTTCTTGAGTATTTTAGCATTGTAGGTGACAGTATAAATGAGTATGCATGCTTGGTCTATTGCTTAGAAAGGTTATTTTGATGCATGATAGCTCTCTAGTAACCCACTATAGTAGTTTCCTACACTTGCTTGTCTTTAAATCACTTTTTTTATGAGTTTGTTGAAAAAATTCAGAGAAGGGAGATGGACAACTTCACATATGGAGAAGTGTTTGAAAGTGATGCACCAAGGTCATCAAGGCCCTCAAGATCCACTGCTCAATATAGGATGTCTTATAATGAGGATCTCATGTCACCAAACCTTGAAGGGGACGATGGAGATGCACATCCATCCACCTTCCCTTGTATTAACTTTTTAAGTGATGCAGGGATTCTTGATGATTTCTTGCTCCTTATTAACAAGGTTGGGTTGACTGCTTACATGACAGATGAAAGAGACCAATATGCTATGCTTACAAAGATTTTCGTTGAAAGTTTTAAATTTATTAACGCTCATTTCAATCCTTCTGTTGCATTTAAGATTTATGACAAGTCTATCACCATGCCTTTGGGGAGGTTTTGTTCTATTTTAGGTATTCCCATGTTTGGAACGGCCAAGAGGATACAAAATCACCCCACTGATTTGTTGGAGCTTTACCGAGGAGTGACCAATGATGATGACCGCACCGCACAGCGTGGCAAGATAAGAAACATTCAGCTCCCAGCTATTAGATATTTCACTTACTATCTTGCAACTAGTGTACTTGGTAGAGAAAACACTAGCAATATCTCCAACTATCATTTAGCTTTTCTAGCTACCGCTCTTGATGTTAGTAAGAAGTATAACCTTGGTGCTATTATTGCTCATCGCCTAGCCGCTAGGGGACCTATTTATGGAGGTATTATTGCCGCGCGCATTGTTGCTGAGCTAGGACTTTCTATTCCTCATAATGATGTATTGTTGGCTCCACAAAGGCTTGATCTTGCTGCTATGAAACTCCATCATTTTGTTACTGCTAACTCTTGTGCAGGGAAATTAGTTTACAGGATGCTATTTATTGATGGAGAGGAAAGGGAAGTTCCCTTGCCTCAGCCTAACTTGTTCAGCATTCACATGAGGCCATGGTCGCACACGAAGGTGGAGTTGGACGATCAGCTTAGGTTGCTTGGTTTCAATATCCAACATGGTGCAGTGGTCCAGGAGGAAGAGGAGGAGCCGGCCTATCACTTCACCACGTACCACTCCGGGGCATCCTCGAGCTCATATCAGGACGATGGTGCTTCTTCGTCACACTACGGAGGCGCCACCTCATGGCCGAGTTGGCCGAGTTGGGATTGATCTCCACTTAGGCCAAAAGCCTAAGCTTGGGGGGGAGAGTTCAGTCTCTCGTTACTCCATTGGAGCTTGGTATTCACTTTATATTATTCAAGCCACACAAGTGAAGAGCAATGATGACGACATACGACAATCCGAGATGTGGTAAGAGGCTGGTATGAACTCTATTTGTTTTCATTTTTGTACATATACTCATCTATGTGGACATGCTTAGTCGGTTCATGTAAGGTATATATTATCAAATGGATGCTTTGTAGTTCTTGCTTTCATATGACTAGTTTCAATTTACTATTAGCATGTAGCATGTCATGTAGACGCTTGCATGCTTTGTTTTATTCATAATATGGTATGTTATTGTGGTATCCACCTCTGAAAGTTTCATTTGAATCGACTTGGCACATGCTCAAGCATGCATATGACTGAACAAAAAGTCAATTAAGCCTCGATGATCTAAATTGCCTCAGAGTTCTTGTATCATTTTTATGCCTATATTAATTTTGTTTTGTCGCAAGCATGATTATGACAGTTATTGCTCTCTCGATTGTCGCTTCCCAGTCTTTTGCTAGCCTTCACTTGTACTGAGTATGAGCTCTACTCGTGCATCCAATTACCAAACACCAAGTCTTCCAAAGAGTCCACTATAAATTCCTATGCATGGTATTTGCAAGCCATTCCAAGTAAATTTTCATGTGCTACCTTTCAAAACTTTCAACTACTTCTCATTTTGTGCCATTGTTTTTAGCTCATGGGGACGTAGTGGTCGGAATTGCTATCTTCCATATTAAATTAAGTACCCCTCGACTAGGCAGCTTCATCTGCTCGTCATTAATTTGCATGAGAGTTGGTCAGACCATTATAATCTTAATTCTAAAAGAAAGAAAAAATGCACTCCTCCAAAGGAATGAGAAAGTTGGTGGGCACCCGATGGAATCGGTTAGCCATGGTTTGAGAAAGGAAAAAGGCGGGGAGGAGTGCCAAAGCTTTATAAAAGAGCACCAATGTGCCAAATTTCAAAGAACTCGGAACCGCTCTCACTTGTTTATTTTGGAAGATAGTAAGTCCCCATTGCTAGTCGTTGACATAGAACAACCACCTCTCAAAGAAACTTTTATCTCTGTTTTACAAATGAAAAGCTCTAGCACATGTTAAATCACTGCTTCCCTCTGCAAAGGGCCATTCGTTTACTTTTATGTTGAGTCTTCATCTTCTAACTTTAAAGCACTTCTTGAGAGCATAGCTGTTATTCGTAGTGTAATGTGCTTGTCCCAGAACACGGTTAATTGTGGTATAACTTTGATGCTTGTATCTTTGATATCTTTAATTTCTAGTCTTCCCTTGAATTTCAGAGGTGCCTCAGCATTTATGTTTTGCTCTACAAATAAAGGCAAGCGGGATACCACTCTTTCATATCATTTATGCATATTACAATCTTGTAGCTTCTTATGTACATGTTACTTGTTATTAGTGCATTGGCACTCTTTCATAGTTTGCTTGACTATGAGGTGACATTAGTTGCATATTTCTTATTATGAATTGCCTGAGTACTTGATCACATAGTTAGTATATATACATCATATGAGCAAATGTGTTCGTGAAAGTTTCTTTTATCGCTCTCAGTTGTTAACTGAATTGCTTGAGGACAAGCAAATAGCTAAGCTTGGGGGGGGGGGGGGTTGATACGTCCAAAACGTATCTACTTTCCCGAACACTTTTGCTATTGTTTCTCCTCTAATTTGTGCGTTTTGAATACAACTAACACGGACTGACGCTGTTTTCAGCAGAATTGCTCTAGTGTCTGGTTTTTGTGCAGAAATCAACTTTCAGTAAAAATTCGGGAAAAATCATCAAAAATCCTATTTCACCAGAAGACCCACGGAGCCAGAAGACAGGAGGGAGAGGAGGCCTGAGGGCCTCTCACACACTGGTGGCGCGGCCCAGCCCTGGCCGCGCCACCCTGGCGTGAGAAGGCCCTAGCCATCCTCTCGGCCTCCCCTCTCGCCTACATATACCCTCGGACGACATAATATCGGGAAGACGGCGTTTTTCCCAGATAGACTTCCGCTGCGCCGCCGCCATCAGAAACCGCGATTCGGAACCAGAAACTCCGTTCTGGCACCCTGCCGGGACGGGGATTCGGAGGAGATCTTCATCACCATCACCACCGACGCTCCTCCATCGACCATCCATGACTCCCCCATCCATGTGTGAGTAATTCCCCCGCTGTAGGTGAGGGGATGGTAGGGATTGGATGAGATTGTTCATGTAATTTGATATGAGATTGATAGGGCATAGTGCCTAGTATCTTTATTTAGTGCCTATGACATTGTTGCAACTTGTTGTGCTTAATGCTTGTCACTTTGGGCCCGAGTGCCATGATTTCAGATCTGAACATGTTATTATTTCTATGATGATACTTGTCGTTTATGGTCTTACCTACAAGTTGTATACACATATTGTTGTCCGGAACCCGAGGCCCCAAAGTGACAGAAATTGGGATAACCGGAGGGGATGGCTATGATGTGAGGATCACATGTGTTCACCGAGTGCTAATGCTTTGCTCTGGTACTCTATTAAAAGGAGTACCTTAATTACCAGTAGTTTCCCTTGGAGCCCTGCTGCAACAGGCTGGTAGGACAAAATATGTCGTGCAAGTTTCTCCTTGCGAGCACGTACGACTATATACGGAACACATGCCTATGATTGTTTGTACTAGGATGCTTTATCATTATTTATCTGCAATGCCCATGTCTCATTGATTTCAAGAATTATCTTATCCATGCAACGCCCGTAATCCATCCCTATGCCTACAGTATTTGCTCCTATTGTTTACTACTGTTACTATTACCGCTGCTATTTTACTACTGCTGTTACTGTTTCACTACTGTCACCACTATAAAACTATTGCTACTGATAAACCATTGCGAGCAAGACTGTTTCCAGGTGCAGCTTAATTGACAACTCATCTGTTATGGCTTACATATATTCTTTGGCTCCCCTTGTGTCGAATCAATAAATTTGGGTAATACTTCCCTCGAAGAGTGTTGCGATCCCCTATACTTGTGGGTCATCACTGGTCATCACCACGCACAAGGACCTCTGATCTTCCACATCAACTTGGAGTATCAGATGTCCTGACGAAGGTACCGGATGAGTACTATGTAGATGCGCTTCAGTTCAGCGGCAAGGGAATTGATGCATGCGTGGGCACGCGGTACCGGCCGGAGGTCAGCAGTCAGTCAGCGTCCAGCGAGCATCAGAGAACAACCACCTACCTCGAGCCCCAACTCTATTTTCATGCCCAAGCAGTTTTCTTCCGTTCCCCAAACTCTTAGTTAGCACTGTGATAGGTGATACGTCTCAAACGTATCTATAATTTTTGATGCTCCATGCTTGTTTTACACCATTTGCCTATTGTTTCATTGCACTTAGTGGCATTTTTATACATTTTCCGGAACTAACCTATTAACGAAGTGCCACAGTGCCAGTTTCCTGTTTTCTGCTATTTTTGTGTTTCAGAAGTGATACACAGGAAATATTCTCGGAATTGGACGAAACAAGTTCCTGAAATCATATTTTACCCGGAAGCTTCCAGAGATCCGAAGGAGAGAAGGAGTAGGGCCACGTGGGCCCCACACACACAGGCGGCGGGCCAGGCCCCTGGCCGCGCCAGCCACGTGTGAGGGTGCGTGGGACCCCCTCTGACATCGCCCTTTCGCCTATAAGTACCCCCCGACGAGAAAAACCTAAGGCCCCGATCAGTTTTCCAGAATACATCGCGATCCGCCGTCACCGTCGACCCGAAGATCGGGAGGGTCCAGAAGCTCTTCCCGGCACCCTGCCGGAGAGGGGAATCGCCACCGGAGGTCTTCTTCATCGCCATGCTTGCCTCCGGAGCGATGAGTGAGTAGTCTACCTTGGACTATGGGTCCATAGCAGTAGCTAGATGGTTGTCTTCTCCACCATGTGCTTCATGTTTAGATCTCATGAGCTGCCCTACATGATTGAGATCACCGTTATGTAATTCTATGATGTTGGTTTGTTGGGATCCGATGAATATTGGTGTTTATGATTAAGTTGCTGTACTGAATTATATCTTTTGTTATCTCTATGTTGTTTATGATCTTGCATGCTCTCCGTTGTTAGTAGCTATCTTGGCCGAGTAGTTGCTAGTGACTCCAAGAGGGGGTATTTATGCTCGATAGTGGGTTCATGTCTCTATTTCACCTGGGGGAGTGACAGAAACCTCTAAGGTGGTAGATGTGCTGTTGCTACTAGGGAGAAAACAACATTCATATGCTCAAGGGCATATGCTTTGTTTACATTACACACTTTGCTTAATGCAATTATCTGTTGTTTGCAACTTAATACTTCTAGGGTGTTCGGATGATATCCCCGGGGGTGGATTATTAGTCATAGATGCAGTTGGATGGTGGTCTATGTATTTTGTTGTAATGCCCAGAGTGAATCTCATAGTGATCTTCTTGACATATCACGTTATCTTTATTCTATCAATTGCCCAACTGTAATTTGTTTACCCAGCATGTTATTTTATCTATGGAGAGACACCACTAGTGAACTGTGGACCCCGGTCCTATTTTAATCATATTGCAATCACCTGTTTACTTTTCCCGTACTGTTTACTTTACTAGCACATTACTACTGTTTTCCACTCGATACACTCATAACCTTTGTTTCAAGCAAACCGGTGAGATTGACAACCTCATCGCAAGTTGGGAACAAAGTATTTGTTTGTGTGTGTGCAGGTTCCACAAACACCTTCAGTCGTCATCGTCTCTCTTCTCCTGATCGATAAACCTTGGTTTCTTAACTGAGGGAAAACTAGCCGCTACACTCATCATACTTTCCTCTTGGGGTTCCCAACGGGCTGGTCATCACCACGCACAAGGACTTACTGCTCCCACGTCAACTAAACGCCACAGCTCTTTTCTGGCGCCATCACACGAGTAGCAGCTTCTTTTCTGGCGCCGTTGCCGGGGAAGAGAGAAGACTTCTGCGAGGGGAGTTCTTCGCACACACATTCTTTACTTTGTTATTTGTTTTGCTTTACTTTACTTTATTTTACCTGCACTGCTTTTTATATCAAAAACCCAAAAAAATTAGAATCCTTGGTAGTTGTTATTTCTTTACTTTAGTTTATCATGTTGTTCCCTGAGTTCGTTCTGGAGGACCTCTCAGTAGGTAGTGGTTCGATTATTGGCAAAAGTAACATTGAGGAGTTCTTTAATCACATTAGTATGCATAAGGAAGTTGAGGAAAAGTCTTTGGTTGAGTTAGCTCCTAGTTATGAAGTTGCTTCTGCTCATTTAGTTCACATGTTAGAAGCTAGGTTTGCTAGTCTCAATTCTTCTATGCAATACATGTTCCTTAAGCTTCATGAAATTGAGGATCCCGAAAAGAAAGCTTTTACCTTAGAAACCTTGCGCACAGAATTTAGAGATGTTGCAATTGAGGCTAGGAAAGTTTTTAAGAAGTTTAATAAGCTTGGCTCGCCTGTTAAGGTTGTTGGTACGCCTGATGATTTTAAAACACCAATACCTTATGAACTTATAGGAATTCATGATGCTTGGGAAAAGAATTCTAGTTGGATTTGCCCTGAAAATCTTTTCGATGAAAGTAGTGTGCCAAAGCGTGATCGTAAAGGAGTTTCAAAAACTCAGTTGAACACATTTTCCTTCATTGTTGAAAAGATCTCTGCTGTTGATCTTAATGCTTCATCACTTGATATTACTTGATTCGCAATTTTCTGCGCCTAGCTCAAAGGCGTTAAAGAAAAGCACTCTTGGGAGATAACCCAATGTTTACTTTTCAGTACGTTTTCTTTTATTTGAGTCTTGGAAGTCATTACTACTGTAATGACCGCTCCTTATCTTGTTTATTTCGTTTTTGTACCAAGAGAAGCCTCTAATTTGAGTGAGGTAAAGATTTGGGGATGTTGCTGTCCTGAAACTGTTTTCAGTGCTGCACCGTAAAAATTCGTGAAAATTCTCTGTATATCTTTTGGACCTGCGATTTCTTGTGCATATGCCCCAGGTTATATCCAAACTTTTCTTAGTTGAACACTTTTTGATTTGAGCAACAGAAAATCCCTCAAAAATTCGTCCATTATCAGCTGTTCAGTTTTGACAGATTTCTGCCAATATTTGTTTTTGCCACTCTATCGCTTTCTTTTGAGTTCTTTTTTATCATGGAACTCTTGTGGAAGTTGCTACAGTAGTATATACTTTATATGTGGTGGTTTTGGGTTGAAACCTGAAGCTAAAAGAGGTTGAATATATTTTATGCTTACACTAATGTTGCTAATAGAATTGTGTTTAGTTTTGTATGAAGGAAGTTTTCAAGTGTAGGGATTGGAGAATGATGAGATGAGTTGAAGAATGGACAAAAGCTCAAGCTTGGGGATGCCCATGCATTACCCCAAGAAATATCCAAGAAGTACAAGCGTCAAAGCTTGGGGATGCCCCCGAGGCACCCCTTCTTCATCGGCAAAAATCAGGTCACCTTTCAAAACACTATATTTTTATTGCTTCATGCACTATGTGTTTTTCTTGGAGCGTCAGTTGTTTTAGTTTTCTTAGTTGGTTTAGTTTGTTTGTTTGCTGCAATAAATGGTTGGACCCCAACAAATTTCCTTTGGAGGAGATGTACTCGTTTTCATTTGCAAAGAATGCTCTAGTTTTCACTCTTATTAAAAATCGAGCATTCTACTTTTTCTGCTACTGCTTTTGGTTTTCGTTTTTGCCTTGATATGCGTTCAGATCTTGTCATATCTTTTCATCAAGGTGTATTTTTGCCTCTGATCTTTATTGGTTTTCATCAAAAGAGGTGTTTATAAAAATTTCAAATGGTGTTGGAAAAGAGAAAAAGCTTTGTGCAAAATAGTGGTACAAGAAGGAGCTTGTGTAGACTGCGGCTTAGGCTTTTTCATGTCATGGTTGATGTCTTTTTGATAGTATGCTTAGTGGTTTTGCTGTAGCATGACTTGTCTCAAATAACTGAGATTGCTTAATAAGCCTTTGAAAAAAATCATGCGTTGTTTTTATTGTATGGAAGCATTATTTTGGTTTTCTCTTTGATGCTTTATTTGGGTTGACTTGGCGCATGCTCACACATGTTAGACTCTTACAAGTCGCCATTAGCCTTCATGATCATTTAGTTTTTGACTTTTGATGCCATCGTATGCTTCTTTTAATGTCGCTTTGTCGCTTTGCATGATTATGGCCATTACTGCTCTCTTAGTTGGTCGCTCCCAGTCTTTTGCTAGCCCTCACTTTGTACTGAGTATGAGCTCTACTCGTGCATCCAACTCCTAAAAGCCAAGTTTGCCATTGTGTCCACTATAAATTCCTATGCATGGTATTTGTAAGCCATTCCAAAGTAAAATTTTTGTGTGCTACCTTTCAAAAACCTTCAAAATACTTCTCGTTTTGTGACACTGTTTTCAGCTCATGGGGACGTAGTGGTCGGATTTGCTGTCTTCCATATTGTTTATTCCAAAAAGAAAAAAAAAAGAGAAAAAAAGGCACTCCTCCAAAGAATGTGAATGTTGGTGGGCACCCGATGGAATCGGTTAGCCATGGTATGTGAAAGGAAAGGTGGGGAGGAGTGCCAAGTTTTATAAAAAGAGCACGAAGTGCCAATCTCTCTCTCAAAAACTTGCTTTATTTTTTGTATGGAAGATAGTAAGAACCCCATTGCCAGTCGTTGACAAAGACAACCACCTCTCAAAATCAAGTTTTATCTCTCTGTTTTACAAATGAAAAGCTCTAGCACATGTTTAAATCACTGCTTCCCTCTGCGAAGGGCCTTTCTTTTACTTTTATGTTGAGTCACCACCTTCTTTCTTTATGCACCATTAAGAGAGCATAGTTGTCATTCTTAGTGTGATATGCATTGTCCCAAAGTTCATTGATTGACTCATATTGTTGGTTTCACTTGTTCTTAAATTATTTGTATCTAGTTGCCCTCTTAAACTTGAAGGTGTCCTATGCATTTATGTTTTGCTCTCTTTGAAGGACAAGCTGAAAACCATTTGTATGTTTTTCCTTATGATTAGAACACACGTTTGACTTTCATTGTTTCATTATCATGATCTTTCGTTTGTGTTCATTTGCATGTTTACAACATGGTTGCTAAGTTTCTTATTGTCATGATTATATCTTTCATGCCCATGTTTTAAGTTCTATTGATCCCAGCTCACCAATGCTTACATATATGATCAAGATTGTGTAGGTGCATGTCACCTCAAAAATTATTCTTTGTTATCACTTACCTACTCAAGGACGAGCAGGAGTTAAGCTTGGGGATGCTTGATACGTCTCAAACGTATCTATAATTTTTGATGCTCCATGCTTGTTTTACACCATTTGCCTATTGTTTCGTTACACTTAGTGGCATTTTTATACATTTTCCGGAACTAACCTATTAACGAAGTGCCACAGTGCCAGTTTCCTGTTTTCTGCTGTTTTTGTGTTTCAGAAGTGATACACAGGAAATATTCTCGGAATTGGACGAAACAAGTTCCTGAAGTCATATTTTACCCGGAAGCTTCCAGAGATCCGAAGGAGAGAAGGAGTAGGGCCATATGGGCCCCACACACAGGCGGCGGGCCAGGCCCCTGGCCGCGCCAGCCACGTGTGAGGGTGCGTGGGACCCCCTCTGACATCGCCCTTTCGCCTATAAGTACCCCCCGACGAGAAAAACCTAAGGCCCCGATCAGTTTTCCAGAATACATCGCGATCCGTCGTCACCGTCGACCCGAAGATTGGGAGGGTCCAGAAGCTCTTCCCGGCACCCTGCCGGAGAGGGGAATCGCCACCGGAGGTCTTCTTCATTGCCATGCTTGCCTCCGGAGCGATGAGTGAGTAGTCTACCTTGGACTATGGGTCCATAGCAGTAGCTAGATGGTTGTCTTCTCCACCATGTGCTTCATGTTTAGATCTCATGAGCTGCCCTACATGATTGAGATCACCGTTATGTAATTCTATGATGTTGGTTTGTTGGGATCCGATGAATATTGGTGTTTATGATTAAGTTGCTGTACTGAATTATATCTTTTGTTATCTCTATGTTGTTTATGATCTTGCATGCTCTCCGTTGTTAGTAGCTATCTTGGCCGAGTAGTTGCTAGTGACTCCAAGAGGGGGTATTTATGCTCGATAGTGGGTTCATGTCTCTATTTCACCTGGGGGAGTGACAGAAACCTCTAAGGTGGTAGATGTGCTGTTGCTACTAGGGAGAAAACAACATTCATATGCTCAAGGGCATATGCTTTGTTTACATTACACACTTTGCTTAATGCAATTATCTGTTATTTGCAACTTAATACTTCTAGGGTGTTCGGATGATATCCCTGGGGGTGGATTATTAGTCATAGATGCAGTTGGATGGCAGTCTATGTATTTTGTTGTAATGCCCAGAGTGAATCTCATAGTGATCTTTTTGACATATCACGTTATCTTTATTCTATCAATTGCCCAACTGTAATTTATTTACCCAGCATGTTATTTTATCTATGGAGAGACACCACTAGTGAACTGTGGACCCCGGTCCTATTTTAATCATATTGCAATCACCTGTTTACTTTTCCCGTACTGTTTACTTTACTAGCACATTACTACTGTTTTCCACTCGATACACTCATAACCTTTGTTTCAAGCAAACCGGTGAGATTGACAACATCATCGCAAGTTGGGAACAAAGTATTTGTTTGTGTGTGTGCAGGTTCCACAAACACCTTCAGTCGTCATCGTCTCTCTTCTCCTGATCGATAAACCTTGGTTTCTTAACTGAGGGAAAACTAGCCGCTACACTCATCATACTTTCCTCTTGGGGTTCCCAACGGGCTGGTCATCACCACGCACAAGGACTTACTGCTCCCACGTCAACTAAACGCCACAGCTCTTTTCTGGCGCCATCACACGAGTAGCAATAGGTAATGTATATTTGATGACCTTGTAACAGTTTGGAACAAAAAAAGTATTATTAATGACCAATATGTGGTAATATAGTGTGATTCAGAGCAGTTTATTTGTTAGCCTGGCCAGCCCATCGATTTCTCTGAAGCTCGGCCACTGGTTAACAACCTAAACATAGGATTTTGCCGCCTTGGTCGCCTGGATCTTGTGCATGCCATGCCGACGCACTCGACTCCAAGATCGAGCTGGAGGTTGCAGGTTCTGTTCCAGCACATGCAAAAGAGAGTGACTTGCTCTTTTCTGTGTTTCTTTTAGCTCGTTTTGATGCAGTCAATTGCCATTGGCAGGATCGTGAGCTCAAGGCCCAGGGGACATATGTGATTATTGTTGCTGATATGCTACCCTCTGTATAAATTCTTTGAACAATTCTTCAAGCCGGCCAAGATATCCAACCGTGGGTATGACAACTTCACTTTGCATCACATATCGGTGCAGATTTTTGAATCATTTGCTAAGCCTATTGTTAATGCTGCCCAATGCTTAGTCTTCAACTGGAAGCATTTTAGTAGTGTGAACTGGTGGAACAAATTCGGTAGAATTGGCACAACCCTTCAACATTATCACATTGACACTCAAGGATTTGGAATCAATGGCACAGTTTAAAGGGCTCAATCAAGCTATTCCTCAAACAATGGCATGGTAGATCGCAAGATAGCCGATTTGCAGCGGAACGACATCACATTCACATGTAATGACAATGGGCGGCAATGCCTAGCAGCTCTATCACAGATTCACGGTGGCTTCATATAGAAGCAAAAAACACACTGATAAGGTTGCAGCTCGCTCTAAACTTTAGATATTTTTGGTCAACTTCTTAAAATCTTTAATTATTAACCTAATTATTAAACTAATTTACGTTGCTCTCTATGCTATCAATTTTGGTTAATTGTTCGTTGTGCTATCAGCGTTGGTAAATCCTATTAAATAGTTATGTATTTCCATCATAGATTATACAATTATCAATTATAAATATACTTACAATTTTAAAATCTTAAGGAAACAAAAAATATTTTAAAATATGTTTTAGTCGCACAATTTGACCCGTAGCAACGCACGGGTTTTGTGCTAGTATATATATATATAGGAAAACTAGATGGTATCCCTAGGAGTATGTACTCCCACAACCAAACAACACCACGGACGTGCTGCCGGGTGACATACCCGCTTAGGATTTTCTAATTAATTTAATTATTAATTGCCCAATACTATTTCTCTCCATGGATCACGATGGGTTGTTCCGTGAAATAGGGATCTGAAGATGCGCATCGTCCGCAAGTATTAATACCAGTACGGGAGCTCATTCCGTGATGATGCTCACCAAAAAATCTCCGGCGACCCACGTTGCAAGGGTATGAAGCAGTATTTTTGTGCATGGCTGGTATGGAGCTCCCACATGGATGGATAAATGGATTCCGGTCATAATCTTTAGAGGAGGTGAGTTCTCTTGCGTTCATTAATCCATTGTTTATTGACTGATTTCATATCTTGCTAGGCTCACTTGTTACAGATTCGAATAGTCAGAAGTCGGATGGCTCGATGAAAGAGGAAGACGATCGGCATGCATGCTCCCAGCGGAACGAGCTCGACGAGATGCCATTAGGATGATGACCACAAAGATACGGATCGATGCGCTCATGATGACGGAGACGTGTGCCGATGACTCGAGGACAACGGCGACAGAGACGAGATCTGCGGTCGCTGGTGGCTTGACGACGACGGCGGTAGAGATGAGAAGTGGCCGGCGGCGGCTCGACAAAGTGAGATGCATGCGCTGCTGGCGGCTCGGCGAGGGTGACAAGTTGTATGCGGCTGACGGCAGCTCGACGACGCAGACAAGATGCGGCCGATTGCGGCTCGACAAGGCAGACGAGATTCGGCCGATTGCAGCTAGACGACACATGTGAGATGCGGCCGACGGTGACTTGACGGCGCAGACGAGATGTGGCCGGCCGGCGATGACGGACAAGGTCGAGCGGTGGCGGTGCGACATCAAGAAGACATGCTTAAATTAACAACTTCATGCATGGCCATTGATGCCTCTAGTTAGACTTTTCCTTGTCCGATCTACCAAGCTCGGCCGGCTGGAGCATGCTGTTAGTGTAAAGAACATGTATGTACGTACATAGCCATGGAGAATGCATATACCTGATTGATCCATGCGGATCTACCATATATGTATGTTAAACCTGGCTAGTAGTATATACGAATAATTAGCAGCTACATTTGCACCGTTGCAATTAGGTTGAGACGTATTTGTATAGAAGATAAAAGGTGGTTTTATACTTCAACTTTCAAATTGTTTTACCTCTTACGGTTGGAAGTATATACTACACCTTTTCTTGTAGACATACCCCTCTTTGTTGACATGCAGTATATACTACTTTGAAAAAAGGTATATACTCCTAAAAAAACAGAAAAGGTACATACTCTTAAAAGTACATACTGCACTTTTTAATAGACATACCCCTCTTTTTCTACATGCAGTATATACTACTTTGAAAAAAAGGTATATACTCCATGTGTGCTGTGTACATATATTTCTCTTTTTTGATGAACATACTTCATTGACAGAAAGGTATAAACTACTTTGAAAAAAGGTATATACTACTTTGAAAAATCTCTACTAATAATATTATAATCGGACTGGTCTATGTCCATAAAATACGCTTTCGTTCAACCAAAGTACGTTTTCGTCCGCTGCCGGCCTCCGAACTTCATAATCCGCTCGTACCGATTCGTGGTCTTTTCTTTTTCTTCTTTCAAACCGGTACATCGGAGCCACGCGTATGCTACCACCGCTCTGCTTCCGTCTGCACCTTCGGCCGAGCGGCAACGGGACAAAAGGAGACGCGGCTACCATTGCGCCAAGCCTTCAATCCCTCTGCCCCTCATGGTAGAGGTGCTAGGCAAACTCGGCGGAGCTCCTGGGCATCATGTTTAGGTTCGGGGAGCACTGCAGCAGCGGCACATTGACTCAAGAGAGCGAGGTAGGAGATGGAGGAGAGAGGTGAGCGCCACCGACGGATCCTTCCCCGCCGCCGGCCGCATCCCACCCGACCCGAGTTCCCCGCCTCCAGCCACATCCACCCCTCTCGCCCGCCCGCCTTAAATACTGCCGGCCGCCTCGATTCCTCGGCTATATCACCTCATAACCTACCTCTCCCAGATGCTAGAAGTGGAGAGACCATAACCGCGCGCAGTAAGAACAAGTGTCGTACAAGGACGCCGTTCCCGACCGTCACCTGGGTTGCGTCGGTGAGGAAGTCCGGCGAGCTGTGGGTAACGGTGGTCCTAGGGGGCGATGGTTGTGGAGGAATCGGGGAGGCGGCTGTCTACGACTCCGAGCACCCACGCGGGCGGCGAGCGGGGCCGGAGCAGGGCGACGCGGGCGCGGTCGTACAGAACGCGGCTGGACACGAAACGCATGCGGGAGCGGTCGTGCAGGTGCACAGACGCGCTCCAGGGGACGGTCGACCGGGCCGCACAATTACTGAAATTGATCAAGACGACGCAGTTTATGGAATAGATGCCCTTATTTTGGACAGGAAATCACTCAATATTTCCTGGAGCCAATGGCCGTGCGTACAGAAAAACCGGAAAGAAAGTAATGGAAATTTTATACTACCCAGATTGATGGCTGTAAATATGTCGGTGCCTAAGTATTCCATATTTGAGCCATGGCTTCCCGTTTTCTTCCTAGTGTACTACTAGTAAGCATGCACGTGCAACGCACGTTTCATAAATTTGCTAACGCATTTAACAATTAATAGCTATGTCAATTGCATGTGACTTTTCCATACGATATTGATGTATGTAATATATGCAGTTCGTATATCTTATTAATCATGAAGTCACTTTCTCAGAAGTGATCTTTACGTGATTAGAAACTTTACCTCTCTAATCGACCAAGCAGATACATTTTCCTACTGTATGTTCTTTTAGTGTATAATGTACTTATTACTTTATGCACTTGTAGGGAGACCTAAGTAGCTCAACAGATTACTCACTTGTGCATTATCTAGCTTTCAGTAAACTGAAGTCACCGATTGCAACTTTTAAGAACATCATACATCCATTTTTTTCTTGAAATTATAGATGCAATAGAGGAAATTAGTTGTATGGATGAAGTAACTAAGGGTTTATCTGTTACTAAACAGCAACAATTTTTCTTTGAATTGCAAATAGAATAAGTTGCAACAACGAATAATCCAAAAATTGATGATTATGCAGAGTATAACCAGCTCACATGGATAGAAACAGGTGCTGTCAGGCTGTGAATTTTAAAGCTTTCCATCCCCTTGGCATGAAACTTGATACATATTTATGCAATACCACAAACACGCTAGGTGCATCAAAATCTGAAGCTATTCTTATTGTCTACCTTATGACCAACAAAACAATTGTACCCAGCACTCTTCGATCAGTGATGTACTGAGCCGAGGGGGATGAATCACATCATTTAAGTGTAGGTGTCCCACTGGCCAGCGATGGTCCTAACCAACAGCCGCCTGTAAGTCACCATTGTTGTCTCACAGCGATCTAGCCTGCCGACAAACATCCGCCGATCATGCCTTGAGCTGTTCGGCATTAACGGCAACTTAAATGTAATTTCATAAAACTTATATGATCCTTAAATATGTTATTGCATAATTGACAGAGCGGTGAATCCATTGAATTGCTGGGTAATTTCCGTTGGTCTGAGAGACATGGTGTATCAAGTGAGTATAGAGTTTGCCGACTTATCATGAATGTAGGGAAATAATCTGGGACAACAGAATTGTGCAGCTAATCAACTTTATAGAACAACTAAAAAGATGAGCCTTATCCTAACAATAATAAAGAAAAAGGTTCATGAATTTCCCCTCAAATTCAAATGAAACTTAGCAGCCAATGCTTCCAGAAACAAGATGGTGATACAAAATTACAGTAAAATAAGATACCACATGGGGCACTTCAACGTATCCTAGAATAGTGCTCCCGACTGGCTGTATATAAACCTTTAAATACTCTAGTTATCATCTTATTGTCGAACCCTCAATTTCTGAATACCTCTATTCTATAGACAAGCCAAATACATAATTAGTTTCCTCAATATTGAGTTTGATACTTCAAAATACTCAGGACTAACCACCTGCAATAGGAGTGCACACTTGAATATATCAGACTGAAACATATCCACCTAAACATGTACAAAGATCAACTCCTATCATATATCAGCTTGTCAGTTCCAAGCTGAACTCAACACATATTGATGTAATGATTTAGAAACTTAGTTGTTCATGAAAAATGTCAGTTAATGCCGGACCTATTTTATTGCTGAAAGGATCAAAAGAAACATGGGCAAAGCACGGAGACATTCCATCAAACATGTGATAGGCAAACAAGAACACCAACACCTAGGTGGCATCAATGTGTCATTGGTGTGTTGTCTACGAGCAGAAGAAGCGCCAAATTCTGTCTGAAACACAAGTCAGTAGCTGTAGTGAATTGAGGGGCCCCGTACAGTGGCGATGGTGCTTGCTTATGTAGCGGCCAATGGATCTTGCCTGGGAGGTTGTTGGTGGCGTCAGGGCGAGCTCATCGATGGGGGCCTCAAGCAGCACCACCGGCGTCTTCCTTGAACAAATATCCGTCCAGCTCGGTGGCAATCTCGGCAAGGCCCTTCCCCCCGACCGTGCCACCTAAACGGGGCAGGGCGTCCACGCTTACTTCGGTAGCGTGGATGTGGTGGTGTATGTAGCACGGCCTGGGTGCGGGCGACGGCGTCTTAGGCCTTGTCGACGACGGTGGTGGGGGCATCATCTTCCCAGTCGGCGTGGATGATGTCGTGCGCACCATGGATATTGGACGGCAGGTGGAGGGGGCGGCATCCTCGACGGTCAACGGTCAGGGAGGCGGCGGCGGACTTGTAAATCGCGTTCTGGAACACGCGTTGCGGAGGAAGGCGGCATCCTCCACACTACATGGCAGGGCGGCGGCGGAGGCAGGCAGCCACGGTCGAGGTGGTGACGGGCGGCGGCGAAGATGTTGCTGGTGAGGGCGTCGTCCACGCAGGAGGGATCAGATCTCTGGCGACGTGGAGGTGGCATCCAGGCCTGGCTCAAGTGGTGCCCGTGCGGGGCGTTTTGCATGATTAGCGGGTGGGAATAATTACTGGGATCGTTAACCTGCCGTGGAAATTACGGGAGGGAGAACAAATCAATCTGAACCGTTTGTTATATACGTATAGACGGTTGAGATTTTATTTTCCTGCCAAGTTTGCTCTTTTATAAGTAGTGGAGATATACTCAAAATAAAAACAGGAATATAATTCTTTGATTGAAAGAAGCAGTATATACCCCTCGATGAGAAATGTGTATAAACTTTAGCTAAGAAAACTATATACCCCTAAATTTGGCGGCAGTATGTATATGCATATTTATTGCTACAGAGTATATATGTACTCCTTAAAATACTATACTACTCTACTTTGTACAATATACTACACGGAATAGTCACGTGAGTTCAAAGTTTGAAAAGAGGTTTCATGCACGTCCCGCTTAGCATCCAGGTTTGTTACGTATTGTAAGGGGATAAAGTAGTGTTTAAATTAAATAGTACGGCTGGTTTGTTGTAAGCCCGCGTAATCCTCAAACTTTCAACAGTTACCCGATCCATTAAGGATGTATATATATATATATATATATATATATATATATATATATATATATATATATATATATATATATATATAGAGAGAGAGGGTGAGACTATTTGCAACTGATGATAGAATATTATTCTATACATCTTAAGCCAATCTGGTAAAAAACAACTGAATGAAACCCACGCTCAGCAAGTCAGAAAAAAAAAAGTCAGAAAAAAAACACAACCTTATCCCCTACCTACCCGCTCGACCCAGAATTTTTGACGAATCAGACCAGAAAAAGACCACGTGCCGCCTGGGCCATTGCCGGCAAGGGCCTGCCGCCACTGCCATCACCGGCATGGCGCCTGGCTGGTGCCCTGCCGCCACTCCAATTTCCGGCATGGTGCCACGTCATGGTGAAGAATTCTGGCTGGTGCCCTGCCGCCACTCCAATTTCCGGCATGGTGCCACGTCATGGTGAAGAATTTGGTTTGTTGGTGCAGATTTTGGCAGGGTGTCGGCTCCCGGGGAGGCGGCATGGTGACCAGGCGCCATGCCGGCGATGGCAGTGGCGGCAGGCCCTTGCCGGCAATGCCGCGGCCACGTGTCGCCTGGCCAGGGGTGCCGCCACTGCCAGGTGGTCTTTTTTGTCAAACTTTTTCAGAAGTGGTTCTTTTTGACAATACACTGGCGCAGGTGGTCTGATTCGTCAAAAATTCGCACATTGACCCACGCACACATTCGTCCCCAAACATGGCGCACTGCCGCCTACCCCTACCCACCTGTGCCGCCGGCCCAGCCACTAGGGCGCCACCGGCTCCATGGACCGCATGCCGTCAGAAACGTCCCTCTCGCGCCCCGTTCCAATTCACTGCGAGCCGCCGGGCCCATCACCCGCCCTCTCCTGGCCATCTCAAGCTCCCGAGAGCCGCCGCCGGCGATCAGCAATAATTTGCAGGCATTCAGTAATTCCGTTAGCTGTATGCATACGAAAAGCAGCCTAGCAGAGAGAGAGAGTAAGAGAGGGGAAAGAGAGCAGTTAGAAAATGCGGGGCGGGGCATTGCGTGATGAATGCACGCGCACGAGCTCGTCAGGTTGAGGTCTCGAAGAGTCGTCAGGTTGAGCTCGTCAGCCTGCACGCATGCTACGCTCCTCGACTTTGCTGTGTACTTCCAAACGATGCCCATGGCCGCGCGCAAAAAGACCTGCCTCATTTGGCTCGCTCACTCGCCAGTGCATTGATGGTCTGACAAGCATCAGCATGCATCATTACGAGTTGTAAAGAAAATACACGGGCGATGGAAGGACGCCTGCGCACGTTTACTTGCAGACTCATGAACATAGGCGGGAGCTCAAGGAGCTTCAAGAAATGAAAGAGGCGCTAGAAGCTCAACAAAAAAATTAGATGTTAAGTTCCTAAAAATAAATTAGCAAAATTCATGGCCGGCAGTACACAATAGTCAATTAAAAAAAGAAGTATATTGGGAAAAACATGAGAGGGTGTTAAAAATATTAAAAAACATAGTCCAAAAAATGCAATTTTGGAATTTCGACTTAGTGTACTGCTTGGTACTGCCGTGAGTCGCATGTACGTGCGATGAAGCCTCGAATGTTTTTATGATATTTAAGATTCATTGCTTGTCGACGCTACTAGCTCGACGGCAACTCAACCTCATTACCTAAATATCTAGGCTACCACATCAACAAACAAAGAGACCAAGGGAAGTAAATATTCCTTTTATGAGAACTACAAAACTTTTGTTCCCGGAAGTAAACACAGAGACAATGGGAAGCATACATGATTTACGAATGTTCAACTTGGAAAGTACACACGGTGATGGCGGAAATTACACATAGTGTCGGCGGGAAGTACATATGTTCAACTTTGGGAAGTGCAGAGTCCCTGCGAAGGGTTGCAAAAATGATAAAATCATTCACAAAATTAATGAAGTACGACCAGTGACTCTAGGAAGTATACACGGTGACGACGAGAAGTACAAATATTCATTTTCCGAAGATGCAACTTTCACGTGAAGTGCTAGAAAAATAATAAAATTATATAAAAGGTAGTATAAAACTATGGGAACAAGAAGTATATGCAATAATATATGGAAGTACAAAACTATGCTAGCGGGAAGTATGTGCAATAATATAAGGAAGTACAAAATGTTCAATTTCAAAAGTACATCTTTCACGTGAAATGCTAGAAAAATGATAAATCATGTAGAGGAAAGTATAAATGTTCAGATTTGGAAGTGCATATTCCACATAAAAGTGCTAGAAACATAATAAAATCATCTAAAGGGAAGTACAAAAGTATGAGAGCAAGAACTACATGTATTCACAATAGGATGTACATATGTTCACTTTCAAAAGTACAAAAGTCTTCCATAATTTGTAAGACAAATAATGGCATCATCCGCAAAAATGGAAGAAAGTACAACAATGACAAATAGGAAGTGTAAGGTCTCAATTAAGGAAGTATACATATTAAATTTTGAGGAGTACAACAAAATGATTTTTTTTTTTTTTTGCTCAGATAGGCATTGCCTTTATTTTTAGAACATAACAAAAATCACATAATTCGAAAATTGAATGGAAGGCCAAATAAATATGCATAAAATGGGTTGACCGACTTTGACCGTATAAAACCTTACTTAGGATGTGTTTTTTTAAGGTTGTAACTGAAGTGCGTTGTTGTGTTGAGCATTTTAAGTAGTTGTGGACACAAAATGGACACCGTATGAGAAAGTTGCATCTATTTTTCTAAATAGTTTTTGAAGCTATGACAGAAGTACAAACACTTGTAAAACAGAAGTACCGATACTTGTCAAAGGAAGTATGAATACTCTATTTTTTCGGGGCGGAAATATATTATGCAAATCTCATTATTTTGAGCACGTATCGCCTCAATCATTGGCATAAATGATTTCTAAGGTGGAGTATAACTCTAATTTCATTATCTATTGCATTTCATAAGGAATCACGGATTTTAGCTTGTTAATTTCATGTCACCATCTTGCAAACAATACAAATATGTAAATTTAAAATTTCACAAATTATTCTCAAACCTTAAGAAATTGAGAAATATGATCTTGACAAAAAAGTTGCTCCTTATTGACACATTTCGAACAATATATCACTTGTATCATTTGCATATACCATTTGATAATACTGGTAAAAATCATTTAAAGCCAATCACTACAAACAACCAGCTGTAATTTCAAATCTGCTCCTAAAGCATAAGAAATTTACGAAAACACTGTGAACAAAAAAGTTGGGCCTACTCCATAGCTTTCCAATGCCATATTACTTGCATTATTCCGACAAACGGTTGAAAAACTCTGCTCAAATTACTGTCTGTCGTTCTTGAGTAGATCTGAAATATTATATTTTTAAAATTACTCGAAAACCGTACAGAATTTGAAAAAACTTGCAGAGATACAAAAGTTGCGTATTTTCAATAGCTTTCCAACGATATATCATTTGCACCATTCTAATTAGCGGTTTGGAAACTAACTCCAAAATACGTTTTATACGTGTTTATGAAGATTTCCGATTTTTGAAATTAAATTTAAACGGTTAGTAATTTGAAATAAGTTAGAATACAAAAAAGTTGCGGATTTTCATTAGATTTTTAATGATATATTATTTGCACAATTCTAATATTTTTTTTGAAATTAGGAGAAAAACAACTACATAGATATATGAGCAGTTCAAAGTTCGTGAACAAGCAGTACAGTGTAGTCATACAAAGCAGTACAAACATGTCTCGTGAGCAGTACATAATATGTACAGAATATTATTCTATCATTGATAATAGAATAGTCTCCATGTATATATATATATATATAGGTAAAATAACCAGGGCACCTTGGTGCCCGGGCATCATGCTCAATACGTACAAAATACGTGATGTTTTATATATACCCCAAGGTATGTATGACTTTGCACATACTTAGTAGACATAAATGAGGTATGTATACCTTAGGTATGTTATTTTTTTGGAATATATATATATATATATATATATATATATCAACGCGGATTTGCTACCACCGGTGGTAGCTATGCATGCATGCATAGTCCTTGGATTATGTGAGCATGGTATTCCTCCGCATGCGATATAGAGAGCAGGAGATGACGGTGATAACGGATGAAATTCCTCCGTTTGTTGCATGCACATGGTACTCTTGAATGGCTACCTAGTATGGCAACTGTGGATGGCTAGAGCATGTGGTGATTTTAGACATACCATGCCTAGTTGCCATGCGTAGTAGCCATGCACACTCTACTAACCAAGTAACCTGCAGAGTTGCCTTGTATGATTTCCTAACCGATCAAGGTGGTGATTTTAGGAATGCCACACCTAGTTGCCATGCACACTCTCCAAACACACTAACCACCTAGACATGCCATGTGATGTAGCCGTCTTGCCTAGCCATACATGTGGTTTTGGCGGGATTTTTTTGTTGGCGTGAATGTTATGGTCTTCCTTTTTCCTCCATTAAAATAAGTTCATAAATCCTATCGAGAGAAAAAAGACATTTATGAAATGAGCTCTACTTGATTAAGTAGCGGCGCTCTCAAAATCAACAAATCAATTAACCACTGATTTTTTTGGATCAAGGTGTTCATCCTAATGAGCTATGATATGAATCCGATTATGTATCAGGGAAATGCTAAATAGAAAAGGATACGGCAGCTATGAGTACACAATGTGAGTGGTGAGATGAGATGATTTGTTTGCATGGTTCCACGGTGTGGTGGCTTTGGATGGATTGGTTGAGTGGATGGTGTAGTAGGTGTGTGTGTGTGGTTAGTTGGGATGGATAATCCAATAGGTTGCATGGTGTGGTGTGTTGGTGTGGTGTGTTGAGGTGGTGTGTTGAGGTGGTGTGTTGAGGTGGTGAGAGATAGGAATATGCATGCAAACACCGTCGCTTCCGTCTGTTAACTCTTATGCTCCTGGTAGAAAATTACATGCTCCCTATAGAGAATCTAATGGTGGATGATGGGTGCATAGCTACCACCGGTGGTAGCAGGCTATTTTGCATATATATATATATATATATATATATATAGAGTGTGGATGTAATACAATAGCAAACTGTAGTGGCTGCAATCGGAACCCTTCTTTCACTTTGAGATCCGTACTATTTTTTAGAGTCAATTTAATTTCCACAGCTCGCATGGCACAAGTGGTAAAGGGGACCGGCTCCTTTTCACTGACTAGTTTCCGATTTGGGTAACCTATACTGGCCTACATGCAGCAGCTCAATCAGCTTTTCCCCGGGTTTCCTGTGGCATCGTTTAGCTTTACCAGTTGACAGTTGGTATTGTGGCTTGTCAGGCCGGAATCAGTTCGGTTCCAACCCATGCGAAGCTCTCTTCTTCTCTTTCTCTTTACCGTAACGGTATGTCTGATCAATACGCCATTACAGCTACCGATCTGATCGGTTCGAAGCTGACGCAATGGTCTCCTCTTCTCTCTCTTTGCCATAGATTCAATTCGCCATTATAACCGGGAACCATGCTGCAATTAATTGTGAAATTAATAGTTCGATTCATGGTCTGCCCCGAGATCAATATAGTCGAACAGATTGCTTGCAGGGCTCACCGTTCGTTCCAATGGAAAATTTTGAAGGATCTTCCTTCAGCCATGGCAACAACTCGATCTCCCTTGATGCCTCTGTTGGAGGGAATGACAGATCAACTAGCATGGGGGCTGTGCCGGTAACTTGCCATGATCTTTACTTAGCGACAGGTTCCGCCTTTCCTTACACTTGTCGGATTGTTTTCTTTTTTCAGATCAGTGCTAGTTTTGCTGCTGGCGTGTGATGCTTTTTGCGCCGCGACGGGTATGATGGCCTGTGAGAAGGAGGAGGACGGGAGGGCCGGGGAGGAGGCAGAAGATCATAGGCGCGTTGCGCGAGGCGTCATCGTAGTTCATTCCTGATCTCGATCTTCTTCCGACGCTGCCTTCTAGAACATGAGAGTGAGACTACTATGGTGCTTGTCAATGGCGATGTTCAGGGCTCGAACTTCACAAGGCGAAATCTACAAGGGTGGGAGACAGTAGTGCTTGACAGTGGTGAGTACTGGGGACGGAAGGTCAGGCAAACGAATTCTGGTCCTCGCCCTGGATGATGGCCAATACTCTTCAGTCAAACGAATTCTGGTCCACCCCCCTGGATGATGGCCAGTACTCTTCAGTCACGGGTGACCACTGTCAAAACCTGCTATTCATCACGGGTGACAACTGTCAACACATACTTTTGGCTAAAAAAGTATAGGTTCTTTTAGAGCAGGGCTAAAACATCTAGGCGTTTTGCTGGAATTAGATTCTGTGCTAAGCTGTTGCCATATATGAAAACTGTAGAACTCTGTAAAGCTAACAATGTTATTATTAGCTAATTCTGCTATTGGTAACTTTGTTATTGGTAATATTGTATTTTTAGATAGTTTCTTTTTTCTTCTACCATCAAATTTAACAAGCTGTTACCATACATCAGGTCGGAGAATCGTGTCCAGGGCTGGAATGGTGGCCTGTTGTCGGCAATACATGTGGTAGTGGTGGTGGGCGCATGCCATGCAAAACAGAGAAGCAAATTGCAGAATATGCAACGTAATGACAAGAAAACCAAGCAGAACTGATCGAACGACCTCCAAGATACTCTTCTAGGTTTCACAAAAAAAATTGGTGGAAAAGAAAGAGAAATACTACAAGCTGCGTAATATTACTACACAACGTCACGAGGCAGACTATGTGAGGAATGTCACAGAATTGTGTATACCTTCAAACATGTTCTTCCTACGGGCAAGATATTTGGAAACAGTTAAACAATTTCCTAAATATTGACTGAAACTAGAGAAAATCTTATCGTAAAGAGCCACACATGGACATAAAAGGTTCTTATATAAGTACCGGAAGGTTCCAACCACCCAAATCAAAAGTGCTATATCTATACACAAGGGCATCACCACTATATAAAATTGTATCATTCTATAAGTTTCTGTCTTCATCTAAATGTCAACTCAATGTTCTTTCTAAACACTCTATAAGTAATCCTTACTCCCACCCATGAACTACCAAAAGAATTATCCAATTCCGAGCTAATATTACATTCATGGTCGGTTACATGCAACTACATCAAGATCATATAAAAAGGAGCCACACATGTTAGGGAAAGGTGCGTGAGCAAAATGTGTAACGGTTCCAGATAGTGGTAACAAAGGTTCTAGTTCATTCTGTAAAAGGAGCCAGACATATTAGGGAAAGATGCATGAGCAAAAAGTGTTCTAGACGATGGAAAAAAGTTCTCAAGATATTTTCAATAATCATGTAGTCATTCATTTAAACGGTTAAAATGCAAATTCATTTGAAAAAGAACCCCAAATGCGTGCAAAAATCTGCGTCCAATTGTGATTCTTGATGTAGCTAGGAAAGTGATGGCCACGTATGCATATACTAGTTAAATATCACTAGAATTAATGGTTTTCATTTCAAAACAAACTAATAAGAAGTGTAGATTGTGGAAATCAAACCTCGAGACCAATACGGTCTCTGCTAATCTTGCTACTCTAAAGCTGAATCTAGCAGTTGTGGGAGATAAATATTAGCGCATACAACAAAAAATAAATGTTTGAAGTCGCCGTTACACTCTTTAATTGACTAGATCAGCCATATGTTGAACATCACAAGTAAATGAAGTGGCTATAGATTGATTACTTATGAACACATTTTTTTACTTACAAACTAGTAAGTGAATACTACCTATGACTATAGTAAACATATCTTGGAAATCAGTCAAGAAGAATCAGAGGACATGATATTCTTTTATTCAAATAGCCACCCCTCACATGTGTCATTTATTTTCGGATGTTCTATAGTCCCTTTCAAAAAGAGGAGACAAATCGAACACCCAAATGACCAAAGCATAATTAGGATGCACTAAAATGATCTAATCAATCATCTGCAAATTAAATAAAGAATCCTTCCTCCAATAATGTCCTTGTGAAAAAATTGCAAATAATAGTTTCAAATATTTTGTATAGTTAAAAAATCAAACTAATGACAACATCCATTATTAAAGCCCAAATATTCGAGGGAACTATAATTATGTAAGAATCTAATGTACCATCAGCAACATTGTAGTTTACCTAAAAATAAAATGCAGGAAGACAGGTAAATTGTGCAGAAATAAACTGGGAAAATTCACCTCTGGAGTTTTTTGGTATCCACGTATTCACGGACCAACTACACATTAGAGAACGTACTTGGTATTAATAAAAAATGGCAATTTGTTCAATAGTTGGGTGCAAAAAAGGAACTACAGATAGCTGGGCGTCACGGCTGCCTTGTTCCTCGTTAAGGGAACAACAGCGCCAGCATGCACCCGTCCAGTGCAGCGGCCCGTGGTTGCGCCGTCGAGGAAGCGGACGGGGGAGGGGGGACTGAGAGCAACTCTAGCAGACACCCCATCCGCGCGACCTGTAAATCGCAGATGGGGTCGGGATACGGGGGGGGGGGGGGGGGGGGGGTTTGCAGGTTGAAACATCTTCGCGTAGAACAGAAATCCCATCGCAAACCATAAATTTTAAAAAGATCATACGCGCCAGAAATTCTTGCAACATCTTCGCATGATCAACACAGTACATACATTCTCCGCCCGCATGTCTGCTACCAAAATTTGCTCCACACCGGAGACGACAGAGGCGGAGGTGGAGGCGGCATCCCACCCTAGCCTAGCTATCCTACATATCCGTTGGTGCCGGCGGTGTCGACGGCGGCCTAGAGCTTCCCCTTCGGCTTCCCGGCGGCTGCTCTCCTCGATCAGCTCGAGGATGCGGGGGAACGCCTCCTCGGCGACGTAGTCCTCGGGGCCTATCCTCGCCCCCGTTGGACGCGGCGGAGGAGTGGGCGCGTCGATCTCCATCGTCGCGCGGGACACGTGAGCCAAATATACTAAGAAAGGTGCGTCAGCAAAAGGTGCAACGGTTCTAGATGTGCCAACAAAGGTTCTAGTCAAGAACGGTCCACCAAAACGTCTACACAAGTGGACATAAATTGTGCGCGTGTAATTACCAAAAAAAAAAGGTCAAATGACGCTCCTAACGTAAGTACCAAAAGGTTCAAACCACCCAAATCAAAAGGTTCTACGCATGGACATAGAAGGTGCGTGTGTATGCATCTTAAGGTTCCAACCGACCAAATCAAAAGTGCCATATGTATACACATACAAGGGCATAACCATTATATAAAAATCATTTTCTGCACCGACTTTCCATCTTCATCTAAATGGCAGCTTGATCTTGAACCATATTATACATGAACACTTGATGAAATGGTGCCTTGTACAAAAAACATATCCAAGTCACCCATGAACAATCGATGGATCTAAGGATTCCATGTTATTTATGTTTTCATGCCCTAAAAATAACCCAAACCTTTACAAAACACTCGTGGATCTAAGGAAATAAATTATGTTTGATGCATTCAACTATAAATATTTCATTTTTAGTTTAGCTTCGACTATCTTTTTTCTTTTCTCATATTCTAATATTTATAAAAAGTTTAAAATGCGTATCCATTGCTAATAAAAGTATTCCATGTTATTATTTATGTTGTCATGCCCTAAAAATAACCCGAACCTTTCAGAAACACTACTGGCTCCTTTTCAATCTAAAACTAGAACTTTATTGACAAGCTTATGGAACCGTTTTACGCTAGCATAAATGCCATTTCTTTACGTGTTGTTTTTTTGTTTAGATTTCACATCTAATTTTATATTTTTCCATGTTTTATTATTTTAATATTAGGAATAAATACATATCCATTGCTAATAAAATAGATTCATTGTTATTATGTTTCAATATTTATAAAATGTTCAAAATACATATCAATAACTCCTCAATGCATAGTGGGATAAATTTTCTATCAATCTTTTAAACAGAAAAGGAAAAATAGCAACCAAACAGGCACCACCCCAAATGAACTTGGAAACTCAACCACCATGACTCTTCATCTGCACTATTTAACTATAATTTGCTCTTTAACCATATTTATTTTTAATACTAAGAATAAATACATATACATTGCTAATTAAAAGTATTCTTATGGTTGCTAGTCATGGGTTATATAGCCTAAAACCTAACGTGAACCTTCCCAAAACACTCGCGGCTCCTTTCAAATGTAAAACTAGAACTTAATTGTTAAGCATATGGAACCTTTCCGCTGACATAGTACAATTATATCCATGAATAGACGAACCTTTTCGGATACTACTCATGGATCTAAGAAAATAAATTATGTTTGATGCATTGAACTATAAATTTTTCATTTTCATTTTTAGTTTAGCTTCGACTATTATTTTTTCCTTTCTCATGTTTTAATATTTATAAATATTTCAAAATACATATCCATTGCTAAGAAAAGGATTCTATGTTATTTATGTTTTCATGCCCTAAAAATAACCCAAACCTTTACAAAACACTCGTGGATCTAAGGAAATAAATTCTGTTTGATGCATTCAACTATAAATATTTCATTTTTAGTTTAGCTTCGACTATTATTTTTTCTTTTCTCATGTTTTAATATTTATAAAAGGTTCAAAATACATATCCATTGCTAAGAAAAGTATTCCATGTTATTATTCATGTTGTCATGCCCTAAAAATAACCCGAACCTTTCCAAAACACTCTTGGCTCCTTTTCAATCTAAAACTAGAACTTTATTGACAAGCTTATGGAACCGTTTTACGCTAGCATAAATGCCATTTCTTTACGCCTTGTTTTTTTAGTTTAGATTTTACATCTAATTTTATCTTTTTCATGTTTTATTATTTTAATATTAAGAATAAATACATATCCATTTCTAATAAAACGGATTCATTGTTATTATGTTTCAGTATTTATAAAAAGTTAAAAATACATATCAATAACTCCTCAATGCCTAGTGGGATAAATTTTCTATCAATATTTTAAACAAAAAAGGAAAAATAGCAACCAAATAGGCACCACCCCAAATGAACTTGGAAACTCAACCACCATGACTCTTCATCTGCACTATTTATATTTAATAGGAGCGTCCCACAACTGGTTTCCTCACAAACAAGCATGAGAACACGGGGTTGAAACTTTTGTGCGGAGGTTCTTTCGTTAGCACAAAACTTAGCTCATTATGTATTTGTTGTTCAATATGTTGTTGCAACCGAAGCCAAAAAAACAATTGCACATGTACATCTGAGGACACATGCAATTCGTTCCACTCTGTGTCCAGAAGTAATGTATAATGTCTTAGACTAAAATAGCACCGAGAGTAAACTAAGAGATGATAGTCCAGACTCAGTAAAGTACTTATAGGATTTAAAACATTACCTACTATTGCATTATTGGTTAATACGAGTCAACAAAATAAATTATGTTGGATGCATTCCACTGTGATTTTTTTCATCTTTATTTTAGCTTCTACTGTTATTTTCAGTATTTATAAAAACTAGAAATACATATACATTGCTATGAAAGGATGCCATGTTACTGTTCATTGTTACATGCCTTAAAAATAAACCGGACGTTTCCAAAACTTGCATGGCTCCTTTCAAATATAAAACTAGAACTTTATGACAAGCTTATGGAACCGTTGTTCGATAACATGCAACCATTTCTGGACGTCTTTGTTTTTTAGTTTAGATTTTAACTTTAATTTCCTCGTTCTCCATGTTTTAGTGTTTTTAATACTAAGAATAAATACATATACATTGCTAATTAAAGGATTCTCATGGTTGATATTCATGGTTGTATGCCCTAAAACCTAATGCGGACTTTTCCAAAACACTCGTGGCTCCTTTCAAATGTAAAACTAGAACTTCATTGATAAACGGATGGAACCTTTTCGCTGACATAGAACCATTTTATCCATGAATAGTCACACCTTTTCGGCTTACTACTCGTTTGTCTAAGATGCTAGTATCTACATCTTAGGCCACATGCAGTTTGTTTCCTTGTGTATGCAGAAAATGTTGTATAATGGGTTAGACTATAATAGCACCAGGGTACTAAGAGATGATAGTCCAAACTCAGTAAAGTTCTTATAGTATTTAAAAAATTATCTGTTGTTTCATTATTTAGTATTTATGGAACCGTTTTACGCAAAACATACAACCATTTCTTTACGCCTTGTTTTTTAAGTTTTAGATTACAACTTTTTTTCCCTTTTTCCATGTTTTAGTTATTTCAATAGTAAGAACAAATACATATCCATTGCTAATTAAAGGATTCATGGTTTATATTCATGGTTATATACCCTAAACCCTAACACGAGCATTATAAAACCATTTTTTGAAATAATAACCTTGAGATCAGAAATTTGCCAGTACCAAAGATGTCAAGAAATCTTTTTTTTTTGTATTTTAAGCTTAGAACCAAAAAAATGTGATGGCAAGTTAGTAAAGTACAGATACATAAATATGTTAACCTCATCGATGCCCCCCGTTCTAGACCATCTGCTTATGTCTCTTGGGTTTAGAGCCACAATGCCGAGGCAACACTAGCCAAGGTTGACAATGTTTAAGTTTCGGTTGTACACGTCTGCAAAGAATTTTCAACCGTGTCGAAAGCGATGAGGTAGTTGTTGTTTGGATGCCAAACCCATTTTCCTCCAATTAGCATGCCCCGGTCACCGTATGATCATTGGTCATCGGATCCCACAACATCAATGGACGAGGATGTGCAGATCAAGCTACTCATAGATGTCTAGAATTCCAGAAACCTCGTTCATGCTGCTGCGAAAAAATAATGCAGTGGCTAAACTACTTAGTGTACGAAGAACATTTGCACGTCCAGTTTTCTTTTGGAATCACAAGCAAAAAAATGGGTTTCCCTTATACTTGATTAATTATTATGACAACTATTTTATTAACTAACATGAACGGAAAATTTGATCTTATTCATACAGGAAAACGAAGTACTAGCCTGTCTGTGCAAGTCTCCATTCATCGAAGGGTTCTGCCGTCGTTTGAGTAGTTCTGCCGTTCAAAACTGGAAACCAGAGTGTACAGCACAATAATGACTGACAAATGAGGTAAAAGAGAAACGGTAACACACAGTTTTTGCACACAGCTGTTAGCCTTTCGTGTTTCTGAGCCTGATCCTTTTGCCTGTGCGTCGTCAGGTTCAGAAACCACGCGGCTACCCCTCTGTGTTTGGTCTCAGTGTTTTAGGTCCATGCTCATACTAGAGGGGCCAGAGTGTATGGACCCGCGATACAAGCTATTTCTTTTAAAGTTTAATTTGGATTCTTTGAAATTTAAGTTGACAAATTAATAGGACAAAAATAATTTTTCTTTGGCATGAATGGAAGTATGAGAACAATGGCAACATGCCTTGGGCAGGTCTCCTCAATCCATTTACTCGCTATGTTCGCCGTACAAAAGCTTGGCATCGGCACACGGGGTGTGCATGGCATCATGCTTTCATTCAAAACATCGTCCATGATTTGTCTAGAAAGATTATATTTTTTTTTGGCTTTTGGTGAGTTTTAATATGCCACTAGAGATAAGTACTGATAGGTGTTCTCTTCATTCTTGACGAGGATTACAACGAGTTGTTTCCGCTAATACATACTGAACGGTGGATCTAAGGATTAAGTTGGAACGCTAAATTGCGGTTGGGATACAAGGGATAAATTTGAAAAGCAAGATCTACGACAAACCCCATGATTAAAGAGTGCCTCCCAAACATTTTCTTAAGACTCATATCAGCCTTCAAAAGAATCTAAAGGCTGCAATGGAGCATCCAACTACAGCTAATGCCGAGACGCCTTGCATGATCTTGGCGACAGTGTTTGCCTTGCGCTTCGATTCGACGTGTGCCATCCAGACACGGTCTGCCTTGGTCTTCTTCCTCCTGCTTTCTTCCTCTAGGCTCATGAATTTCTTCGTCTCTGAGACCATGAACCGGCAATACTGGAACACGTAGTTGTCAAGGAGGTCTTCCCATATCCAAACGAGGCATGCGTTAGCCTCTCCCTGCAACGTGATTTACAATCCTTACTAGTGACAACATAGCATCAAATTCAGAATGAGAGATATAGCAGAATTGACTGTTACGTACCTCCCAGTTGCAACACTTGTAGTACCACCTGTTCTTGTTCCGACCAGTCTTCATCTTTCTCCTCAATGATACTAAGTCGCAGTCACATACAAGCTCCGGCGCCCAAGTGCTGTGGTAGTGGTTCTCGCCGGCGGCAATGGCGTGACTGATTTGTACCTGCAACGGACAGAGGGATAAAATTAGGGTAACTAGGTTAGTAAACTGATGAACTTGGCTGTGCTGGGGACGATTGATGAGAGGCAAACAACAAGAAAGAATCCATAATTAACCCATGGAAGAGGAATCTGAATCACATACTCGGCCTTAATTCTGCCTAAGCTAGATTAGTGGGGAACGGCATGGGGGGAAATAGGAAGAACACGAACCCTCTCCGCCATGGAACCTTCTTCAATCATATCTTTCTCTTTCCGCCTTACCTACACTAGCGGGCAGCAAGGAAATAGGCGGCCGTGGTCTCTGGAATCGGTATAGCATGAGAAAACGCAATAACGGATCCATAGCCTGCATCGCTAAATGAACGGAAACCGGAAAGAGTGCCGCACCTTTGATCTTATTGGAACCGAAGCGAAATCAGTCACGAGCGGCTAGCGATACAGTCTACCATAGCTTTTCGCTGAGCACGGTGCAGAGAGGCCAACTAGGCCGGTGCAGGTGGGGGCCCAAGGCGGACCGAAGAGGAAATCTAAAACATCTCAAAAAAAGAAGGTAATGCAAAGATGGAAAGTTGGCTCAGCCCATAACTTGGAATCTCAAAGCACAACCAATGGGCCGGATTGGCGTGTCCGCGGAGTTGTTACGTAAGAAAGCTTTTCTCTCTCTCTCTCTCTATATATATATATGGAAAATAGCCAGCTATTCACATGGATAGCTGCGCATGCACATTCCACCATCCATTTATGATATAGAGAGCACAAGTTCCTTATGAAAGAGCATTTCCCGCCTAATTGATTTTGGCGTTTGTTAACAATACATTATCTATTAATGTGTGATTATGCTTTACAGGATTTTATTATGTTCTTGCACAAGATATTGGGTTTCCTATATTATACTTGATAATTAATATTGCCCAAAGGAAATTATTGAGGAAATGGTGAAAATCAGCTCTGGGAGAAGTTTCAAATGAAGTTGGGTCAGTTAGGCCGGCTTTAGCCGGTCCCCAGACCGGCTATAGCCGGACTGCCCGATTTCGGAAGGGGTCCTGCGCCTCTGGACTCAACCGGCTATTTCCGGCTGGGCCGGATATTTTAGGCCGGCTATAGCCGGTGTGAGGCCGGCTTTAGCCGGTGTGGCCGGCTTTAGCCGGACTTATCTCCGGCTATAGCCGGACTTACTGGCTGGCAACGGTCAGATATTTTGGGGGGGTATAAATACCCCCCTCTTCTTCTCCAACGGGCAGCTAGTGAAAATAGAAGAAGACCACCATTGTTGAGCTCTCAAATCATCTAGATCTCCTCCCTCAACCCACCAAAGCTCTTGATCTTTGGAGAATCAAAGGAGAAGACCATCATCTACATCCTCACCGAAGCGATTTGATTTCCCCTCTCATTTGCTTGAGGGCCCTTGTGTCTTGGGTTCCCTTGTGTCCCAAGACCTTGTTTGTGTATTTGATATATTGCTACTTGTTGTTTGACAGCATTGTGTTGTGCTTGGGAGCCTCCAATTCGGTTGTGGATGCGTGCCCCAAGATTGTAAAGGCCGGTTCCGCCTTGAGGAATCCCTTAGTGGAAAGTGAGCTAGGCCTTTGTGGCGGAAGCTTGCACCGGAGAATAGGGTGAGCCTTTGTGGCGTTGGTTAGGCCTTTGTGGCAACCACACCCCTCCAACATAGACGTACTTCCCCTAAAAAGGAAGGAACTACGGGAATTACATCCGTGTCTCCGCGTGCTCCACTCTCGGTTACCTCTATCCTTTATTGCCTTTATATATTGTATCTTGTTTAGCTTGCTAGTTGACATATAGGTAAATTCACCTTAGTTGCATATCTAGATAATTTACCTTTGTGTCAAGCCTAAATTGAAAAAGAACTAAAATTTGAGTAGCACCTATTCACCCCTCCCCTCTAGGTGCCCATACGATCCGTTCAATTGGTATCAGAGCCTCGGCTCTTTATTCGGGCTTAACCGCCTAAGAGTATGGACACCTCTCCGAGTGAGGGCTCGGGTCAAGTTTCCATGGGTGAGTTCAAATCTTTGGAATCATCCATGGCTTCCATGACATCTCAAGTAAATGAGTTGCGTGAAATGATAGCGCAACTCTTGCAAGCTAAAACTGCTAATGCTCCTCCACCTCCGGAAAAACCCGCTACTCCACAAGTGGAGAATGTGGTAGTTGATGTGGAGGGTACCGATAAAAATGGCGATGCTAAGTCTTCCACCAAGGACGACGGGAAAGGTGAATTCCCTCATTGGTATTCACCCGACCCGCCGGTTCCTCATCCCCATATTAACCATAGAAGAGACCCACCTAAACTTGATGCATTAAACTTTGGTCAATGGCAATATCAAATGATCTCTCATATGCACAGTTCTTGCATCGAGCTTTGGAGGATCGTTGAGGAAGGATTCAAGGCCGTGGATCCCCACAATATGACAAGAAGAGAGACGGTCGATAGCCAACTCAATGCTACCGCTCTTCACATGATTCAAGTCGCCGTGGGATCCAAGGACTTGCCTCACATCCAACACTTCTCCACCGCCAAAGAAGCTTGGCAAGGACTCTCCGATGTATTTGTTGGCAACGAGAGCATGAAGAAGACAAGATATATTGCCTTCTCAAATCAAGCGGAGGGTTTCTTCATGATCGATGGTGAGGATCATCAAGAAATGTATAGAAGACTCAAGGCTATTGCTACCACATTCAAGAACCTCGGTGCTCACCATATTGATGATGAGTGGATCAAGATGAAGTACATTCTTGCTCTCACTCCATATGAGCCCGCGGATATAAAGAGTGTTCAAGGAAAGCACAACTTCAATGAGATGACCTCCAATCAAGTGATGCAAGAGATTCAAGCCTACAAGGTTTCCGCACAAAATGCGGAAGATGCTCGTGCCCGTGCCATAGGAATGCAAAGAAGCTCTAATCTTGCATTGAAAGCAAGTGTGGTTGAGAAAGAGGTTCCTCTTCAAGCAAGTATTGAAGCAAGGCTAGAGATGTGTCCCGAGGACATAAGGCATGAGTACAATGAGCACATGGCCTTCTATGGAAAAACCTTTTGGGTTGATCCACACAAGGCCAAAGAAGACAATCAAAGAAGAAGCAAGTCAAGTGGCTATCAAAGGAATGACAACAATGGACAAAGGGTGAGGACTTGCTACAATTGCAATGATAGATTTCACTTCGTTGCCGAGTGCCCTTATGAGAAGAGAGAAGACCATGGTGGAAAGCTCATCTTCAAAAGCAAGACCAAGTCACCATCCAAGAAGCCATTTGTGAAGAAGGGTGGACCAAAAAAGAAACAACCAAAGTTTGTGTTCTTGACTCAAGAAGAGTACTCCGCAAGTGAGAGTGATGAAGAAGAAACCACAACTAGTGAGATGGCCGCAATGGCAACCACCTCCACTTCTTCCACATCACTCTTTGAATCCCCCAATGAGGACTCTCTTCTCAAGAACGTCAAGTGCCTTATGGCCAAATCTTCCGAGGTATCACCCACATCTTTCTCTTCCTCTAAGACAAATGATGCTTCCTTGAATGATCTTGCTAGTCTTAGGGTAAAGGAAGAAATTATTGCTTTTGATGATTATGTGTCTAGTGTAGATGGTGTTCACAAGCTTCACTTTGAACGTCTATTGAGCCAATATGGTAAAACTCTTGAAAAACTAGAGGAACAAATGAGGCTTGAAAAAGAATATGCTCAAGATATTGCCTCACTAACCGAGTCTCTTGAAGAAGAGCAAGAGGAACGAGCAACTCTTGAAGAGAAGCTCGATTCCATTGAGGAATCTAATAATGAAGTTGTTTCCAAACTCATTAAAGAGCGAGATCATGCTCGTGCTAAAGTAAAATTGCTTAAAAAGGAAAAGGTTGAATTTGGTGTTGGTCATGATATACTTGTTAAGGATTTAGAAGATCTTGACAAGGCTCACAAGGCCTTGAAAAGTGAACACTCTATCCTTACCAAGTCACATGAACAACTTCAAATTCAATTGACTAAGAATAATGTGCCTAGTTCTTCTACTTCTACTTGTGATCATGCAAATGTTATTGAAGAAAATGCTAGGTTGAAAGATGAGCTTGCCAAGTCCTCCATTCCCATAGGTGAGAAAAACTTGAATGATCTTTTGAGTAAGCAAAAGGCATTTGGTGATAAAACGGGGATTGGCTATGTCTCAAAGAAGAAGAAGAAGAACAACAAGAAGAAGAAGGCCAAGCCCGCACAAGCAAAGAAGGATCCTATTGTGGGTGGCAAAGCCACTCATGATGATCATGCGGGAATTGCTAACCCTCACTATGTTTTATTTCGTGATTATTATGGTGATGTTTATGCAAAATATGTTGGTCCAAATGATGGTTATGTTGCTTGGTCTATTTGGGTTCCAAAGACCCTTGTTGCTAACAAAAGAGGACCCATTGAAAAATGGGGACCTAAAACCAAGCAATGATCTCTTGTAGGACTATGCTTCCGGTGGATCAAAATGGGTGCTTGATAGTGGATGCACAAGTCATATGACCGGAAGCAAGGAGATTATGACGGAGATGAGACCTAATGACAACCACATAACCGTCACATATGGAGACATGTCACAATCCGAGGTATTGGGTCTTGGCAAGGTGGTGGTCGCACCGGATATTTCCCTTGTGGACGTCATGCTTGTTGAGACCCTTGGTTACAATTTACTTTCAGTTCGTGCACTTGGTAAGATGGGCTTTGCCGTCTTCATTAATAATGACATTGTGGTACTCTTGTGGAGCAAGTCTCTAAAGGTCGCTTTCGTTGGACACATTGAAAATAACTTGTATGTGGTGGACTTTTCAGGGAAAACCACTGCAAGTGCAATGTGTTTATTTGGAAAGGCCGATGTGGGTTGGCTTTGGCATCGCCGACTAGCCCATGTCAATATGAGAACTTTGCAAAGCCTTCACAAGGGTGGCCACATACTCGGACTAAAAGAGAATGTTTCTTTTGCCAAAGATCGTGTTTGCAGGGCTTGCGTTCTAGGAAAAATGCATGATTCTCCCCACCCAAGCAAGACTATCATTTCTTCCAAGAGGATCTTGGAGCTCCTTCATGTGGATCTCTTTGGTCCTCCCTCTCATGCAAGTCTTGGTGGGAAGAAATATTGTTTGGTGATTGTTGATGACTATTCAAGATATACATGGGTCTACTTCTTCAAGCATAAGAGTGAGACTCAACAAACCGTCATCAACTTTGCCAAGGAAGTTGAACGTCAACATGGGCAAACTATTTTGGCAATTAGAAGTGACAATGGCTCGGAGTTCAAGAACTACACCTTAAATGGATTTCTTAGTGATGAGGGAATTCGTCATCAATATTCCGCTGCATACACCCCTCAACAAAATGGTGTAGCCGAAAGGAAGAACCGGACTCTTATGGATATGGCTAGGTCCATGTTGGCGGAGTTTAAGTCTCCATACAACTTTTGGGCCGAAGCTATCTCTACGGCTTGTCACTCTTCAAACCGGCTCTTCCTCCGCAAAGGCCTAAACAAGACTCCATATGAAATACTCACCGGAAGCAAGCCCAACATCTCCTACTATCGGGTTTTCGGGTGTAAGTGTTTCTTTCAAAGAAAAGGAGTTCATTTAGGTAAATTTGATCCGAAAGCAATAGAAGGTATTTTTGTTGGTTATGGTGCCGAATCCCACACTTATAGAGTCTTCAACAAGTCCACCGGACGTGTTGAAGAATCTTGTAGTGTGGTATTCGAAGAGAATGACGGCTCCCAAGGGGGGCGAGATGTTGTTTCCTGTGATGTAGATGATGAAATACCCCGAGAAGCCATAGGAAGAATGGGCGTGGGATTTTTCCGCCCCATTGAGGGACACCTTGTGGCCGACCGGGAAGGACTATGCTCTACTCAAGTGGAGCCTTCATCTTCACAAGCTCAACAAGCCTCTCCCAAGGAAGCAACTAATGCACCAACCGAAGAACAAGACAAGGACCTTCATGAAGAAGAAGGGGCACCACCATCCTCTCCGGTTATCTCAACCGCCCCCAATTCTTCACAAGACCAAGATCAACCTACTCATGAAGATATTGATGATCAAGGTCAATTTGATGGTCAAGACGGGGACCAAAATGATCAGGATGATCAAGTGACTCCTCCAAGATCAAATGAGGAGATCGAAGCCCGTCGCAAGAAAAGAGTTGAAAGAGATTTGGAGCTTAAAGGTCATACCCTTGAGAGGGTTATTGGAGATTTAAGAAGCAAAGTGTCAACCCGGCGTCAATTGGCACAATTTAGCTCTCATCAGGCTTATATCTCCATGGTTGAACCCATGAAAGTATTTGAAGCACTTGAAGATCTGGATTGGTTGGATGCTATGCATGAAGAACTCAACAACTTCAAGCGCAATAATGTATGGGTGTTAGTGGAGAAGCCAAAGGAGTGCCGCAATGTGATTGGCACAAAGTGGATATTCAAGAACAAGCAAGATGAGCATGGAATTGTTGTGAGGAACAAGGCTAGATTGGTTGCTCAAGGTTTCTCTCAAGTTGAAGGCATTGACTTTGGAGAGACTTATGCTCCCGTGGCTCGCCTTGAGTCCATCCGTATCCTTCTTGCATATGCCACTCATCATAATTTTAAGTTGCAACAAATGGATGTTAAGAGTGCATTTCTTAATGGTCCATTGAAAGAGGAAGTGTATGTTAAGCAACCCCCGGGGTTTGAGGATCTCAACTTTCCTAACCATGTCTACAAACTCCATAAGGCTCTCTATGGCCTTAAACAAGCCCCACGTGCGTGGTATGAGCACCTTAGGGAGTTGTTGGTAGACCGTGGGTTTGAAGTTGGGCAAATCGATCCTACTCTTTTTACTAAGAGGGTCAATGGGGAGCTTTTCGTATGCCAACTATATGTTGATGATATTATCTTTGGCTCTACTAACAAAGCTTTTAATGATGAATTTTCAAAGCTTATGACCGATAGGTTCGAGATGTCTATGATGGGCGAAATGAAGTTCTTTCTTGGTTTTGAAATCAAGCAATTGAAAGAAGGGACTTTCATCTATCAAGCCAAATATGTCCAAGACATGCTCAAGAGGTTCAAGATGAAGGAACTAAATGGGGCCGCCACACCAATGGCCACAAAATGTCATCTTGAACTTGATCCCAATGGTAAAGATGTGGATCAAAAGGTATACCGTTCTATGATCGGCTCTTTGCTTTACCTTTGCGCATCTAGACCCGATATTGTGTTGAGTGTAGGTGTGTGTGCAAGGTATCAAGCCGCTCCTAAAGAAAGCCACCTTATGGCGGTTAAGAGAATCTTTCGATATTTGGTTCATACCCCAACTTATGGGCTTTGGTATCCTAAAGGCTCGGATTTCTCTCTTTGTGGCTTCATGGATTCGGATTGGGCCGGTGACAAGGATGATAGGAAATCAACCTCCGGAGCTTGCCAATTTCTTGGTAGGTCTTCTAAGAAGCAAAATTGTATATCTCTCTCCACCGCCGAAGCCGAATATATTGCCGCCGCAAGTGGATGCACTCAATTGTTGTGGATGAGGCAAACTTTAAAGGAATATGGTGTCAATTGTGACAAAGTGCCTCTTTTATGTGACAATGAGAGTGCTATCAAGATAGCCTATAATCCGGTGCAACATTCAAGAACCAAGCATATTGAGATCCGGAATCATTTTATTAGAGATCATGTTGCCCGTGGTGATATTGAGCTTGCATATGTAAGCACCAAGGATCAACTTGCCAACATATTCACGAAGCCCCTTGATGAAGCAAGATTTGGATATTTGAGGAATGAGCTAAATATCATTGATTCAAGGAGTGTGGCTTGAGCATCTTGCAAATACACCTATTTCTCAATGCTTGTTTGGTTTAGGTGTGGGCATGGAGATAGGGGGAGTGCGGTCCTAATTAAGTGGGCTATCCCTCCCCCCATAATGCCAATAGTGACTAAGTTGTTCTCTTTCTATCATCTTTGTGATATATGAGTTTCAATGACGAGTATTGGTTATGGACCCAAGATATATCTTCGCGGTCCAATGCCATAACACTCATACATGGTTGCCTCGGCCACCGACCTCTTCTTTTCGAAGAGTTGATTCTTTGCAAATCCTATTTGAGTTTGATTGAGCTTTTTCATCATTATCTCTATCCTTGAAATGGGAAGGCACTAGCATTGGTTTTTCCAAAGATTTCTTGCGTTTTGCAATGCCAAGTGCCAAGAACCACTCCTTGCATGTTTTCTATCCTAAGCCCACTTATCTAAAGCCAAATCATCCTCTCTTGCATGCCCAGAAATTCCCGAAATCAAAATCATCAGTTTTGTGCCATCTAGACCGGCTATAGCCGGTCCTCCACCGGAAATAGCCGGGGTGCGGCTTTAGCCGGCCCACCTGGCTATAGCCGGCCTGGGAGTTTCGAGTCCAACTCTTTAGGCCGTGGGGGGTGAGGGTTTCCTCAGTTACCCCCATGCCTATCTTCCTCCACTCGAGCCCTCTCCCTTGGAGCCGCCGCCGCCGCCGTCAATCGCCTCCACTCCGGCCGCCGGAGCCCCCTCCTCGGCCGGTCATCCTCTCCGGTGCCCTCCCCATGGACCAGGGTACCCCCCTACTCTCTCCACTCTCTCTCTCCCTAGGTCTCTCTAGGGTTAGGGTTAGTTGATCCTATGGTACCTTGGTGTTCATCTGGGAATGTTTGGTCTTGTGATTCCTTCTGCATTGCATAGTTTGAAAATGTTTGACAAGTTTTGGTGGCCTACGGCTGAGATTTCGAATTTGTCCACCTGGTCCGGCTAAAGCCGGTGTCAGACCGGCTATTGCCGGCCTGACCGGCTATTGCCGGCCTGAGGCCGGAAATAGCCGGTGTAGATCACCTACTACTGTCATGCTTTTTCCTTCTGTGCTATTGCTCCTTGATCCTCTGGCATGCATGCTTATCCTATATGCTTTCTACATATGTGATGTATGCAGGTGGTTCTCGACCCAAGCGGTCTCGATATGTTGATCCCTCGCTTGCCCGCCATCAAGAGCATCAAGATGCTCGTATGACAGCGGCTATGAAGAAGAAGCGGTTGGAAGAACGGAAGAAGAAATCTCTGTTTGCCAACATTAGTGATCTCAAGAAGCTATCCAAGCAAGAGTACCGGGAGTTCCGTGAGCAGAAATTCTACACCATGCCTAGGGACATTGACCGTGGGTCTTTTTACCGGTCAGAGCATCAGAGGATATTTGAGCAGATTTATGCGACCATGAGCACAAAGGTTTGCCCCATGAAGGTCACCAACATTGCAGCATTGTCCAGGGATGAGTACTTTGCCGATGCTCTTTGGGTCACCGAGAAGCTAGGGTTGCACAAGTTGATGGTCTTCAAGCAAGACTACAATCCTCATCTAATTCAGCAGTTCTTTGCCACATTGGAGTTTGATACTCAGGATGAGGTTGGTTTCACTTGGATGACAGGTGAAGTGAGGAAGTACTCGACCATGTCTCGCTTTGGGAAGCTTTTGGGCTATAGGTTTGATGGCATTCATCGACCTAGAGGTGCCCGCTTGCATCTTGACACCACAGAGTACAACAAGGGGAAGATCCAGTGTTTGTATGGTCCAGGGGGCAAAGCAGGAGAGACTGCAAATCTCCTTCCCCTCTATGATATTTTGCTCCGGATGTTCCGTGCCAACATTGCTCCAAGTGGGGGCAACAATGATTCTATCAGAGGTGGTCTTGTGCATCTCCTCCATCATGCCCGTCTTGTCTTTGAGGCCGGAAGAGATTGTGAAGGAATGGAGCTCGATGTGATGTACTTCATCTTCATGGAGATGAAGATTGCTATGCTTGATAGGAAGATCCCTCCTTTTGCTCCATTCATCATGAGGCTTATCATTGACAGAGGCATTAAAGGAGACTTTGAGATTGAGGAAGATTTGCTTGGTGAAGATTTGGAAGTGCACAAGCCCAACAAGCTCTACAAGAAGACCGCTCATTTGGTGTCTAGCACCTCAAGTGCTTATCCCTCTTCGAGTGATGTGTTGGGTGGCAACATCTATGCTACCGGTTCTAGGAGGAAGAATGCGGATCCACCAAGTGGTGGAATGGCTCAAGAGATGAAGAAGCTCAAGTGGTGGCAAAGGGCTTTGTTTTGCATGAACAATGATGTGCGTTAAACTCAATACAAGGACTATGTGGACCGCAAGCACATTTCCAAGAAGCAAAAGGAGTTGGATGCTCGTTTGAGGGCTGTGGAGAAGGGCAAAGGAGCTAGCAATGAAGAAGAGTCCCAAGAGCAAGATCTATCCGAGGACACTTCTTCTTTTGGCAAGTGGAATGAAGGTTCAACTTTTGATTGGAAGGAGTTAGCCGAAGTCACCTCCAAAGGCAAGGAAGCCATTGATGAAGAAGAGAAAGAAGGAGATGACGATGATGATGAAGAGGAAGAAGATGATGACCAAGAAGATGATGAGGATGATGAGGACTTTGATGATGTTGATGAGTGATCTCGTGTTGTGGTCTCCCTTTTTGGCGTCTTGATGCCAAAGGGGGAGAAAGTCCCATTTGCATGTGTTTCCATTTGGATTTGAGGTTTTCCATTTGGATTTGGTTGGGTCACAAGCTCTTATATCGTGGGCTTGCTCGCTTGTGTCCCATGGTTGAACTTATCATCTACCTACTACTATGTGTTGAACTATGTGTTATTATCTTGTGTAGTAGACCTTATGATTTTCGTTATTAATCCTACTTGCTATATCTTGTCATATTATATGCTATTGAATTATCATATATCTTGTGCATATATGGATCACATTATAAAATCTAGGGGGAGTTCTTATTGTTGATGTGTCTTTGTATTCAAATACAAATTTAAAATAAGGCACATAGCAAGGGGGAGCTCCGTCTATATTTTATATCGTTTGAAACATGCAAAATTGTGTATTGTCATCAAACACCAAAAAGGGGGAGATTGAAAGAGCATTTCCCGCCTAATTGATTTTGGCGTTTGTTAACAATACATTATCTATTAATGTGTGATTATGCTTTACAGGATTTTATTATGTTCTTGCACAAGATATTGGGTTTCCTATATTATACTTGATAATTAATATTGCCCAAAGGAAATTATTGAGGAAATGGTGAAAATCAGCTCTGGGAGAAGTTTCAAATGAAGTTGGGTCAGTTAGGCCGGCTTTAGCCGGTCCCCAGACCGGCTATAGCCGGACTGCCCGATTTCGGAAGGGGTCCTGCGCCTCTGGACTCAACCGGCTATTTGTCCGGCTATTTCCGGCTGGGCCGGATATTTCAGGCCGGCTATAGCCGGTGTGAGGCCGGCTTTAGCCGGACTTATCTCCGGCTATAGCCGGACTTACTGGCTGGCAACGGTCAGATATTTGGGGGGGGGTATAAATACCCCCCTCTTCTTCTCCAACGGGCAGCTAGTGAAAATAGAAGAAGACCACCATTGTTGAGCTCTCAAATCATCTAGATCTCCTCCCTCAACCCACCAAAGCTCTTGATCTTTGGAGAATCGAAGGAGAAGACCATCATCTACATCCTCACCGAAGCGATTTGATTTCCCCTCTCATTTGCTTGAGGGCCCTTGTGTCTTGGGTTCCCTTGTGTCCCAAGACCTTGTTTGTGTATTTGATATATTGCTACTTGTTGTTTGACAGCATTGTGTTGTGCTTGGGAGCCTCCAATTCGGTTGTGGATGCGTGCCCCAAGATTGTAAAGGCCGGTTCCGCCTTGTGGAATCCCTTAGTGGAAAGTGAGCTAGGCCTTTGTGGCGGAAGCTTGCACCGGAGAATAGGGTGAGCCTTTGTGGCGTTGGTTAGGCCTTTGTGGCAACCACACCCCTCCAACGTAGACGTACTTCCCCTAAAAAGGAAGGAACTACGGGAATTACATCCGTGTCTCCGCGTGCTCCACTCTCGGTTACCTCTATCCTTTATTGCCTTTATATATTGTATCTTGTTTAGCTTGCTAGTTGACATATAGGTAAATTCACCTTAGTTGCATATCTAGAGAATTTACCTTTGTGTCAAGCCTAAATTGAAAAAGAACTAAAATTTGAGTAGCACCTATTCACCCCCCCTCTAGGTGCCCATACGATCCGTTCACCTTCTGGTTTAACGGAAGTACCCAACACTTCGTTTTGATATTCCGTCCATGCATGGCATATGCGATAGTAGAGTTGTTGTTTACCACAACCAATAACTACCCACTCAACAAGATGGTTTACACGCAACTTGTAGTTGTGTTTGCAAAAACTAATTTATTGCAGCCTTTCATATGAGAACATGTTGTTAGCGCGCATGCTTACAAACAACTTGAACTGTAGATCTCTGAGTGATGGTCTCTTTTCACTAGCAAGGATGCATGGTCTGCATAACACGCTCGTATCCTCTCCTCTGCATGAAGCTGAACTTGTTGTTTATCGGAGTGAATTGCACTGGCTTAGCTTGTCAAATCTTTTTTTTCTCTTAGCCACAAGGTACAAGTCTAGCAGCGCTATACCACAAGGTACTTGTTGTTTATCCGAGTGAATGCTGCACTGGCTTAACTTGTCAAATCTTCTTTTTCTCTTAGCCACAAGGTACTAGTCTAGCAGCGCTATACCACAAGGTACTAGTCTAGCAGCGCTATACCACAGGTACTTGTTGCCATCATTGTCTCCGTTGATTTTCTCCTCACCGCCGTTAGCGCGCTCTAGTTCTTAGATCACTAAATCTAGTATATAGAGTTCATATGGTCTCTACATCCAACGGATGTTTGGCTATGCACAGCTATCCCCATAGGCATAAAATCCGCGTCGATATATATATATATATATATATATATATATATGCAAAATAGCCAGCTGTTCACGGAGATAGCTGCGCACGCGTATCCTACCGTTCATCTATGATATAGGGAGCACAATTTTGACAGAAGCATCCCAGCCCGTTAGTGAGTTCCGTTTAGCCAAGAGCATGCAATGAATAATGCATCACCACAACTACAGGTTATAACAATCGAAATAAGGTGTGGTAGTATTGGGTTGTGCCATACACTCTCTCTCTAAAAGCACTTGCTGGCAAATATTTACAATCAATACAAGTTGTATTTGCTAGGAGCACTTCCATCAAGAACAAGTTGAGGGGCATTAATCCTACACCAATATCTTGCATATGCCGTTTAATGCTAACAAATGCGGCCAGCATATACTGTACGGGAGAGAGCACAACACCCATCTAATTCACTCGTTTCTACCCATCCTTTCTGTTCATCTCAATCCTGACACGGGATGGGCAAAAGGGTAGGCGAACGGATCAGGAAGCATGGCGAGGGAGGTCGCGGCGACATGATTTGATGAGGTCGGAGCCGCGGTAAGGGCTAGCTCCATGGCCGCGAGTGCTGGCCTCGTCCTCTCACCCAAGCGACAGGGATGCAGAGCTAGCCGCAGCGAGGAGAGGTGGTCATTGTCCCCAGCGCCGATGAAATTGCAGCTCGCCGGTATTTCCAGCAATGCCGGCGCCGAAATTCTTTGAAGTTTTTGTTGATGAAGTTGGTGGATGGGCCTTTCACTCTTTCTGATCACCTGTAGGCTGCAGGGCTGAGCGCTCCAATCTAATCTCCCTCCCTGCTGTTGATTTTCTCTGTTTCTACTTCACTCTGTACTCCGTAGCTCCACCGGTTGATTTTACTTTTTCAGTTTAGATTTTTTGCATCATTTGTGGGCCAAATTATTTTGCACTGGTCCTTGTGGTCACCTCTGAGATGCATCAATGAGGCATCTTTCCCTCCAAAAAAAATCAATGAGGCATATTTCCGTCCAGGATTTGACTCGATTTGCTGCATTTTTTTTGGCTAGTTGTCATTTTGTATTCATATTGCCAGTCTCTGTTTCCCAAATCTTGGCTAGTTGAATTGATGATTATCCACTGTAATTGCTGTGAATTATTGATGAGATCTCGTGTTCATTCATATATTTTTTGTCTAGTGAATAATTGAGTTTCCTGAGCATGATAACTCCATTGAATGCTTGTAAGATGTGATGCACTACTCGTACTATTAATATTGATATTTAATGCTCAAAGGTCTGCTTTGTGTGCTCTGAAAGTTGCATTCCGGTGAAGAAGCACATATAATGTTGATTGAAAATGTATTGATGTGTGCTTCTAAAGTGAGTGATTTTCACTGTTGGAATAGTTCATTATATTTTTAATTACTCCTGAGTACTCAGTGGTTATTTATTTTGAAGATATTGTGAAATATTTTTGAATAACAAGTGAATCCGAATATTGAAAACCTTTTGACGCCGAGTTGAAAACTGGATTTATTGTGGAAAGAAAGCTATTCAGTGTTTTCTTCTGTTGATTCCTCATAGTGTGTAAGGTAATTTTTTTACTTGGACAAAACTAAAACAAAGTTCTTCAATACTGAATATGCCAAATAGTACACATATGTACCCCATCAGCAATAAAATGGATATTTGAAGGTGCGCTAATTTATGCACTCCATATTGAAATTTGAAGGGACACTAATCTATGCGCATGTGGATATATTCGGAGTAGATTTATCAGTTTGACGTATATTAATTATTTTTCGAAATCAATATTTTCGTACCCATCGGCCATAGTACACATATTACATACGTACCGAAACTAGAAAAAACAAATTTAATTCCCATGTCGTGTTTAATGAAATGGTTCAAACATGTACCAAATTTAGTACTCCTTCCGACCACTAATACCTAGATACATCTATATTGAGACAGGTATTAGTGACCGGAGAGAGTAATAAAGGAGTAACTTCACGCATGTGGTGTTAGGCTAGTAAAAGAGGCTTCGGAATAAATGGTCTTGGCGCTTGAACAGGTAGCCGTTGTGCATTTAGGCATGAAGCAACTATGGTTAGAGTAATGTGTTCTGAATAACGACTGTCTATTCTTTTTGTTTGGAAAATCACTCAACAATAATACACAGTCATTAAAAATACATATGGTTTTAGACACGTGTTGCTCTCTGCTTGTAGGTTCCACTAGTCCTATGACCCAAGGAGCATTTCCGCACAATTAAAACACAAACAACTTGTGCATGCATGCTGTGAGATGAAGATGTATGTGGAATGAAAATAAACCCCATTACATAGTACAACATGAGGAAAGGTAGCTCCCTTTTGATTTCTAAAGTTGTTGTTTCCGGGTCCAATAAATTGCACTTGTGTAGCTTGCCTTCTCTCTCCTAAGCAAACACATTGCATGCAGCAAGCAGCTACATCGAAGAAGCAAAAGAGAGCCCTCAACTGCGTAGATGTGGGGTATGCATGGCTGGCCGTCATTGCTTCTACTGCCGTTAACTCTCTCTAGAATTGGATCACTTAATCTAGCTACGCAAGTACATGTGGTCTTCAAATCCAACGGTTGGCAAGCTATGCACACCTACCCCCATAGTCATAAAATCCGCGTCGATATATATATATATATATATATATATATATATATATATATATATATATATATATATATAAGGGAAATAGTGGGCTAGCCACCATGATAGCTGTGCATATGCATCTCACCGTTGGATCTAGCACATGCAACATGGTGGTCTCTAAGTCTAACACCTCTGTTACTAACGCCGTTATATAGGGAGCACGACATGCATCTTTCACTTTTGTTTATTTTTCTCCTCCACGCACTAGAGATGTTGTTATAGTTTTATTTTCATTCACATCCAATGTCAGGACAGGTGCGCATGGGGTTTCGGTCCCTATGCCAACTTTTGTTTTTCTTTCCAAACCGCACACTGTCCTTGTCTATCATTCCATGCATGCATCTCCATTCCATGCATGCATCTCCAGAGAGTATTAGTTTTCTTTCGACTTTGCTCCACTTTTGTTTTCTTTTCCAAAGTCGCACTCATCCGTCATTTTGTTTGAATCTTCTTCTGGTTTGTTCTATCTCCCACTAGGAACTACCCACTTTTGTTCCCTGTTCGTCGCATCCAATAAGGTGTATGAGCCGTATTTTTTGTTTTTCTACAACCTGTTCCTACTTCCATTGACCACAAATCCGAAAAAATTCAAGAGCTCATCCGCGGAGCATACTACCCCCCGTCCTCTCTAAAACACCGGCCAAATTCAGGCGGTCCACTTGATATTTTTGCTGCCCCTCTCCTTTTCCTGTATGCCTTTTTAATCACTTTTTTTGTTGATACGGTGTTCTTAGGCTATATGGAACCGAAATGGCAGAGTTATAATTGATGATCCTAGTTGATGTAGGAGCTTCGTCCTTGTGTGTGGTGAATGACCAGCCCGTTGGGAACCCCAAGAGGAAGGTGTGATGAGTATAGCAGCTGGTTTTCCCTCAGTTAAGAAACCAAGGTTTATCGTTCTCGGATAGGAGAGACAAACGACTGAAGGTGATGTTTGCTAACTTGCGACAGCTTCGGACAATTTATATATGGCGCCTCGTCCAAGCTTTGCTTGCTAGCTGCAACGCGGAACCTGCACACAACACAACCAAATACTTCGTTCCCAACTTGCGATGAGGTTGTCAATCTCACCGGTTTGCTTGAAACAAAGGTTATGAGCGTATTGAGTGAAAAACAATAGAGTATGCGAGTAAAGTAAATAGTGCGAGTAAAGTAAACAGGTGATAGCAATATGATGAAAATAGGACCGGGATCCACAGTTCACTAGTGGTGTCTCTCCATAAGATAAATAACACATGCTGGGTAAACAAATTACAGTTGGGCAATTGATAGAATAAAGATAAACATGATATGTCAAGAAGATCACTATGAGATTTACTCTGGGCATTACAACAAAATACATAGACCGCCATCCAACTGCATCTATGACTAATAATCCACTTGTGGTGAATCAATCCGAGAACTCCACAAGTATTAAGTTGCGAACAACAGATAATTGCATTAAGCAAAGTGTGTAATGTAAACAAAGCATATGCCCTTGAGCATATGAATGTTGTTTTCTCCCTAGTAGCAACAGCACATCTACAACCTTAGAGGTTTCTGTCACTCCCCCAGGTTAAATAGAGGCATGAACCCACTATCGAGCATAAATACCCCCTCTTGGAGTCACTAGCAACTACTCGGCCAAGATAGCTACTAACAACAGAGAACATGCAAGATCATAAACAACATAGAGATAACAAAAGATAATATTCAGTACATCAACTTAATCATAAACACCAATATTCATCAGATCCCAACAAACCAAACATGTAGAATTACATAACGGTGATCTCAATCATGTAGGGCAGCTCATGAGATCTAAACATGAAGCACATGGTGGAGGAGACAACCATCTAGCTACTGCTATGGACCCATAGTCCAAGGTAGACTACTCACTCATCGCTCCGGAGGCAAGCATGGCGATGAAGAAGACCTCCGGTGGTGATTCCCCTCTCCGGCAGGGTGCCGGGAAGAGCTTCTGGACACTCCCGATCTTCGGGTCGACGGCGGCGGCGGATCGCGATGTGTTCTGGAAAAGTGATCGGGTACTTAGGTTTTTTCCGTCGGGGGGTCTTTATAGGCGAAGGGGCGATGTCAGAGGAGGGGCCAGGTGTTGGAATTATGCCCTAGAGGCAATAATAAAGATGTTATTATTATAATTCTTGTTCATGATAATGTTTATATTCCATGCTAGAATTGTATTACGCGGAAACTTTAATACTTGTGTGGTTTATGAACAACACCGTGTCCCTAGTACGCCTCTATGGACTAGCTCATTGATTAATGATGGTTAAGGTTTCCTAACCATAGACATGAGTTGTCAATTAATAATGAGATCATGTCATTAGGAGAATGATGTGATGGACAGACCCAAATAAAGCAGAGCAATTAGATCGTGTCATCGTGTTCATCTTTGCGAAGCTTTTCTTATGTCAAGTATTGTATTCCTTAGACCATGAGATAATACAACTCCCTGGTATCGGAAGAAAGCTTTGAGGTCATCAAACGTCATCCTATGATAGGGTGATCATAAAGGTGTCTCTCAGGTGATCGGAAAGTACTTGTTGGGTTGTATGTATTGAGATGGAATTTGTCCCTCCCGAGTCGGAGAGATATACTTCGGGCCCACTCGGTAATCGATATCAACATCGCTTGCAAGCACATGGTTAAGGAGTTAATCACAAAGTGATATCGGATTACGGAACGAGTAAAGTACTTGCTGTGAATGAGATTGAACTAGGTATAGCGATACCGACGATCGAATCTCGGGCAAGTAAAATATCGCGTGACAAAGGGAATACATATACGGGATTAATTGAATCCTGGCATCGTGGTTCATCCGATATGATCATCGATGAATATGTGGGAGTCAATATGGGTTTCCAGATCCCGCTGTTGATTATTGATAGAAGATCATGTCTGCATATTCTCGAACCCGTAGGGTCACACACTTAATGTGCATCGACGCTAGGATAGAATGGATAATTGGTTTATGATTTTTTGGTCGGAGTCTCGGATGAGATCCAGGACGTCACAAGAGGTTCCGGAATGGTCCGGAGAATAAGATTCATATAAAGGAAAGCAGTTTTTGGATTCCGAAATCGTTTCGGAGTTTATCGGTATTGTACCGGAAGGTTCTAGAAGGTTCTGGAGTTGGACCAACGTGGGCCCACTTGTCGGAGGCCTATGTGGGCCTAAGGGGAAGTGTCCTGGCCACTTTGGGCTAGGCGCACAAGGCCCCTAAGGCCCAGCCGGCCAGCCCTTAGGGGAAACCCTAAGGGAACTGATACGTCTCAAACGTATCTATAATTTTTGATGCTCCATGCTTTGTTTTACACCATTTGCCTATTGTTTCGTTACACTTAGTGGCACTTTTATACATTTTCCGGAACTAACCTATTAACGAAGTGCCACAGTGCCAGTTTCCTGTTTTCTGCTGTTTTTGTGTTTCAGAAGTGATACACAGGAAATATTCTCGGAATTGGACGAAACAAGTTCCTGAAGTCATATTTCACCGGGGAGCTCCCAAACATCTGAAGACCTGATGGAGGGGGGCCACGTGGCCCCCCCACACAGGGGCGGCGCGGCCTGGCCCCTGGCTGCGCCACCCCCTTGTGAGGCCGCGTGGCTCCACCTCTGACAGCCCCCCTTCGCCTACATATACCCCCTGACGAGAAAAACCTAGGCCCGATCATTTTTCTAGAATACATCGCGATCCGCCGCCGCTGTCGACCCGAAGATCGGGAGGGTCCAGAAGCTCTTCCCGGCACCCTGCCGGAGAGGGGAATCGCCACCGGAGGTCTTCTTCATCGCCATGCTTGCCTCCGGAGCGATGAGTGAGTAGTCTACCTTGGACTATGGGTCCATAGCAGTAGCTAGATGGTTGTCTTCTCCACTATGTGCTTCATGTTTAGATCTCATGAGCTGCCCTACATGATTGAGATCACCGTTATGTAATACTATGATGTTGGTTTGTTGGGATCCGATGAATATTGGTGTTTATGATTAAGTTGCTGTACTGAATTATATCTTTTGTTATCTCTATGTTGTTTATGATCTTGCATGCTCTCCGTTGTTAGTAGCTATCTTGGCCGAGTAGTTGCTAGTGACTCCAAGAGGGGGTATTTATGCTCGATAGTGGGTTCATGTCTCTATTTCACCTGGGGGAGTGACAGAAACCTCTAAGGTGGTAGATGTGCTGTTGCTACTAGGGAGAAAACAACATTCATATGCTCAAGGGCATATGCTTTGTTTACATTACACACTTTGCTTAATGCAATTATCTGTTGTTCGCAACTTAATACTTCTAGGGTGTTCGGATGATATCCCCGGGGGTGGATTATTAGTCATAGATGCAGTTGGATGGCGGTCTATGTATTTTGTTGTAATGCCCAGAGTGAATCTCATAGTGATCTTCTTGACATATCACGTTATCTTTATTCTATCAATTGCCCAACTGTAATTTGTTTACCCAGCATGTTATTTATCTATGGAGAGACACCACTAGTGAACTGTGGACCCCGGTCCTATTTTAATCATATTGCAATCACCTGTTTACTTTTCCCGCATTGTTTACTTTACTCGCATATACTCTACTGTTTTCCACTCGATACACTCATAACCTTTGTTTCAAGCAAACCGGTGAGATTGACAACCTCATCGCAAGTTGGGAACAAAGTATTTGTCTGTGTGTGTGCAGGTTCCACAAACACCTTCAGTCGTCATCGTCTCCCTTCTCCTGTTCGATAAACCTTGGTTTCTTAACTGAGGGAAAACTTGCTGCTGCACTCATCATACCTTCCTCTTGGGGTTCCCAACGGGCTGGTCATTCACCACGCACAAGGACTGTCTGTTGCCACATTCACCGGGAGCATCAGCCTCTTTTCTGGCGCCGTTGCCGGGGAAGGAAGAGAAGACTTCTGCGAGGGGAGTTCTTCGCACACACATACTTTACTTTGTTATTTGTTTTGCTTTACTTTACTTTATTTTACCTGCATTGCTTTTTATATCAAAAACCCAAAAAAATTAGAATCCTTGGTAGTTGTTATTTCTTTGCTCTTAGTTTATCATGTCATTTCCTAAGTTTGTTCTGGAGGACCTCTCTGTAGGGAGTGGTTCGATTATTGGCAAAAGTAACATTGAGGAGTTCTTTAATCACATTAGTATGCATGATGAAGATGAGGAAAAGTCTTGGGTTGAGCTTGCTCCTAGTATTGAAGTTGCTTCTATTTATTTAATTGACATATTGGAAACTAGGTTTGCTAGTCTTAATCCTTTTATGCAATATATGTTCCTTAAGCTTCATGAAATTGAGGACCCCGAAAAGAAAGCTTTTATCTTGGAAACTTTGCGCTTAGAATTTAAGGATGTCGTTATTGAAGCTAGGAAGGTTCTTAAACGTTTTAATAAACTCGGTTCACCTGTAACAGTTATTGATACACATGATGGGGAGGCCGAGATACCTATACCTTGCAAGCTTTTGGGATTGAATGATGCTTTCGAAAACAATTTTGCCTGGATTTGTCCTGAAAATCTTTTTGATGAGAATAGTGTACCAAAGCATGATCACCAAGGGTCTTCAAAAACTTATGTGGATGAAATACAATGCCTTATTGACAAGACCTCTTCTGTTGATCTTAATGCTTCTTTTGATAATACTTGATTCACAATTTTCTGCGCCTAGCTCAAAGGCGTTAAAGAAAAGCACTCTTGGGAGATAACCCATTGTTTACTTTCCAGTACTTTTTCTTTTATTTGAGTCTTGGAAGTCATTACTACTGTAATGACCGCTCCTTATCTTGTTTATTTCGTTTTTGTGCCAAGAGAAGCCTCTAATTTGAGTGAGGTAAAGATTTGGGGTTATTGCTGTCCTGAAACTGTTTTTGGTGCTGCACCGTAAAAATTCGTGAAAATTCTCTGTTTATCTTTTGGACCTGCGATTTCTTGTGCATATGCCCCAGGTTATATCCAAACTTTCTTAGTTGAACACTTTTTGATTTGAGCAACAGAAAATCCCTCAAAAATTCGTCCATTATCAGCTGTCCAGTTTTGACAGATTTCTGCCAATATTTGTTTTTGCCACTTTATCGCTTTCTTTTGAGTTCTTTTTGATCATGGAACTCTTGTGGAAGTTGCTACAGTAGTATATACTTTATATGTGGTGGTTTTGGGTTGAAACCTGAAGCTAAAAGAGGTTGAATATATTTTATGCTTACACTAATGTTGCTAATAGAATTGTGTTTAGTTTTGTATGAAGGAAGTTTTCAAGTGTAGGGATTGGAGAATGATGAGATGAGTTGAAGAATGGACAAAAGCTCAAGCTTGGGGATGCCCATGCATCACCCCAAGAAATATCCAAGAAGTACAAGCGTCAAAGCTTGGGGATGCCCCCGAGGCACCCGTTCTTCATCGGCAAAAATCAGGTCACCTTTCAAAACACTATATTTTTATTGCTTCATGCACTATGTGTTTTTCTTGGAGCGTCAGTTGTTTTAGTTTTCTTAGTTTGTTTAGTTTGTTTGTTTGCTGCAATAAATGGTTGGACCACAACAAATTTCCTTTGGAGGAGATGTACTCGTTTTCATTTGCAAAGAATGCTCTAGTTTTCACTCTTAAAAATCGAGCATTCCAGTTTTTCTACTACTGCTTTTGGTTTTCGTTTTCGCCTTGATATGCATTCAGATCTTGTCATATCTTTTCATCAAGGTGTATTTTTGCCTCTGAACTTTATTGGTTTTCATCAAAAGAGGTGTTTATAAAAATTTCAAATGGTGTTGGAAAAGAGAAAAAGCTTTGTGCAAAATAGTGGTACAAGAAGGAGCTTGTGTAGACTGCGGCTTAGGCTTTTTCATGTCATGCTTGATGTCTTTTTGATAGTATGCTTAGTGGTTTTGCTGTAGCATGACTTGTCTCAAATAACTGAGATTGCTTAATGAGCCTTTGAAAAAATCATGCGTTGTTTTTATTGTATGGAAGCATTATTTTGGTTTTCTCCTTGATGCTTTATTTGGGTTGACTTGGCGCATGCTCACACATGTTAGACTCTTCCAAAGTCGCCATTAGCCTTCATGATCATTTAGTTTTTGACTTTTGATGCCATCGTATGCTTCTTTTAATGTCGCTTTGTCGCTTTGCATGATTATGGCCATTATTGCTCTCTTAGTTGGTCGCTCCCAGTCTTTTGCTAGCCCTCACCTTGTACTGAGTATGAGCTCTACTCGTGCATCCAACTCCTAAAAGCCAAGTTTTCCATTGTGTCCACCATACATACCTATTAGCAATTTGCTATTCCAAGTAAATTTGACTCGCTTTTATTTTCTCTTCAAATTAAACTCTTACCAGTGTTATGCGAAACTCGGTTAGTAAAGCTCTCACGAACCAGAAGGCACACTTTACTTTTTCCTGTTCTAAAAATTTGACATTGTGGTCTTTTATGTTGAGTTGTTATGCTTGCAAGTTGTAAGTTGGATTCTAGCCCAACCATGCCGTCATGGGGCAAGCTTTCAACATTGCACTTCTTTTTGAGTTGATATCGTGATCTTTTGTTTATGGATGCCCGCTGTGTGAAATGAATTGGGAATCTTGTGAGGATCATGGAGTTTTTATATGTGTTAGGGAAACGCCGGGCCGCCAATCTAAGCCATGCATAATTCCTGGTGGAAATTTGCAGCATACCCATGGTGAACATTCGACGACGCATCTCACAATAAAAAGCTAAACAATATAGCAAATAGAAGAGATGTCGAGGTGTTCATCGTCTGCTTGTCCTGTCATTTTGGTGTGGGCTTGTTCCATGTCATCGGGCACGGAGGTACCCCCATTGGCGGTTCTCAATGATATGCATATACTTACAATGACAAGAGCCTTGCTTGGGACTCTAAGTAAACTAGCATGGTTTGGGTACTTGTATTCACGGGACACGAGGTTTTCAACTTATGATTTGTCAAGCATATGCATCATAATTGTTCTCGCATTAACTTTAACCATTCAAGATGCTTATGATGGGGGCAATGAGAGCTCAAAGCCGGTAAGTACCATAATTTTTGAAGGTTATAAAACTTGCAATCACTGCTTCCCTCTGCGAAGGGCCTTTCTTTTACTTTTATGTTGAGTCACCACCTTCTTCCTTTATGCACCATTAAGAGAGCATAGTTGTCATTCTTAGTGTGATATGCATTGTCCCAAGGTTCATTGATTGACTCATATTGTTGGTTTCACTTGTTCTTAAATTATTTGTATCTAGTCGCCCTCTTAAACTTTGAGGTGTCCTATGCATTTATGTTTTGCTCTCTTTGAAGGACAAGCTAAAAACCATTTGTATGTTTTTCCTTATGATTTGAACACACGTTTGACTTTCATTGTTTCATTATCATGATCTTTTATTTGTGTTCATTTGCATGTTTACAACATGGTTGCTAAGTTCTTATTGTCATGATTATATCTTTCATGCCCATGTTTTAAGTTCTATTGATCCCAGCTCACCAATGCTTACATATATGATCAAGATTGTGTAGGTGCATGTCACCTCAAAAATTATTCTTTGTTATCACTTACCTACTCGAGGACGAGCAGGAGTTAAGCTTGGGGATGCTTGATACGTCTCAAACGTATCTATAATTTTTGATGCTCCATGCTTTGTTTTACACCATTTGCCTATTGTTTCGTTACACTTAGTGGCACTTTTATACATTTTCCGGAACTAACCTATTAACGAAGTGCCACAGTGCCAGTTTCCTGTTTTCTGCTGTTTTTGTGTTTCAGAAGTGATACACAGGAAATATTCTCGGAATTGGACAAAACAAGTTCCTGAAGTCATATTTCACCGGGGAGCTCCCAAACATCTGAAGACCTGATGGAGGGGGGCCACGTGGCCCCCACACACAGGGGCAGCGCGGCCTGGCCCCTGGCTGCGCCACCCCCTTGTGAGGCCGCGTGGCTCCACCTCTGACAGCCCCCCTTCGCCTACATAACCCCCTGACGAGAAAAACCTAGGCCCGATCAGTTTTCCAGAATACATCGCGATCCGCCGCCGCCGTCGACCCGAAGATCGGGAGGGTCCAGAAGCTCTTCCCGGCACCCTGCCGGAGAGGGGAATCGCCACCGGAGGTCTTCTTCATCGCCATGCTTGCCTCCGGAGCGATGAGTGAGTAGTCTACCTTGGACTATGGGTCCATAGCAGTAGCTAGATGGTTGTCTTCTCCACTATGTGCTTCATGTTTAGATCTCATGAGCTGCCCTACATGATTGAGATCACCGTTATGTAATACTATGATGTTGGTTTGTTGGGATCCGATGAATATTGGTGTTTATGATTAAGTTGCTGTACTGAATTATATCTTTTGTTATCTCTATGTTGTTTATGATCTTGCATGCTCTCCGTTGTTAGTAGCTATCTTGGCCGAGTAGTTGCTAGTGACTCCAAGAGGGGGTATTTATGCTCGATAGTGGGTTCATGTCTCTATTTCACCTGGGGGAGTGACAGAAACCTCTAAGGTGGTAGATGTGCTGTTGCTACTAGGGAGAAAACAACATTCATATGCTCAAGGGCATATGCTTTGTTTACATTACACACTTTGCTTAATGCAATTATCTGTTGTTCGCAACTTAATACTTCTAGGGTGTTCGGATGATATCCCCGGGGGTGGATTATTAGTCATAGATGCAGTTGGATGGCGGTCTATGTATTTTGTTGTAATGCCCAGAGTGAATCTCATAGTGATCTTCTTGACATATCACGTTATCTTTATTCTATCAATTGCCCAACTGTAATTTGTTTACCCAGCATGTTATTTATCTATGGAGAGACACCACTAGTGAACTGTGGACCCCGGTCCTATTTTAATCATATTGCAATCACCTGTTTACTTTTCCCGCATTGTTTACTTTACTCGCATATACTCTACTGTTTTCCACTCGATACACTCATAACCTTTGTTTCAAGCAAACCGGTGAGATTGACAACCTCATCGCAAGTTGGGAACAAAGTATTTGTCTGTGTGTGTGCAGGTTCCACAAACACCTTCAGTCGTCATCGTCTCCCTTCTCCTGTTCGATAAACCTTGGTTTCTTAACTGAGGGAAAACTTGCTGCTGCACTCATCATACCTTCCTCTTGGGGTTCCCAACGGGCTGGTCATTCACCACGCACAAGGACTGTCTGTTGCCACATTCACCGGGAGCATCAGGAACCTTCCAGAAGGAGGGGGGGGAAACTTGCCCCCCACTCTTCCCCCTTGGGCCGCCGCCCTAGGGCTTGGAGGAGGGGTCAAGGGGCCGGCCAGCCCCCTATATAAGGAGGGCAGGGGCGCAGCCTCCCCCCCACACTCCAACCCTAACCGCCGGCCAACTGCTGCCCCTCCACCTCTCTCTCTCGCGACTGTGCGTAGGCGAAGCCCTGCCGCAGAAACTCTCCACCATAAGCACCACGCCGTCATGCTGCAGATCCAATCTATCTCTCCACCATACTTGCTGGACCAAGGAAGGAGGAGATGTCGCTGCACCATACGTGTGCATCTCTCAGAGGCGCCGCCACTTGCGGCGTAGGATCGGATCGGATCGCGGGGAGGAGACGGCTAGTACGACTACATCATCCACGTTCTGTTGAACGTTTCCGCTGTGCGATTTCTTCAAGGGTATGAAGATCTCATCTATCTCTCTCGTTGATTACATCTCCTAGATTAGATCTTGGCTTTCTTGTTCGCATCCGTAGGAAATTTTTTGATTTACTATGCTGCAAAACCCTTTAGTGGTATCAGAGCTAGATCTATGCGTAGATGTGTTTCACGAGTAGAACGCAACATGCTTGTTGCGGGCGTTGATGTTTTCTGTTGCAAACCTCTTTGTTTTGTATTTCTTATGGCGCGGCATAGTGGGATCGAAGCGGTCCAGGCCAACTTTACGCGACCTCGTTCGCGAGACCGGCTCCGCACTTGACGTGTGGCTTGTTTCACACATGCGGCTGGTGGATGCCAGTTTCTCTCACTATAGTAGTCATGAGATTTACAACGGATGTTAGCAACCATAATATCACCATTGTGGCTTTTCGTAGGTAAGAATCGTTATTAACTTGTTACTCCCATAAGCCACGTAAAACATGCAACAACAAAGTAGAGGCGTCTAACTTGTTTTTGTAGGGAGTGTTTTGTGATATGGTATGGCCCAAGACATGATGTGTATGAATTGAGATGTATGCGATGATCATGTTTTGTAATCTTTCACGACTTGCATGTCGATGAGTTCACAACCGGCAGGAGCCATGTGGTTGTCTTTATAATTGTGTATGACCTGCGTGTCAACTTCTTATAGGCCATGTAATAGCTTTACTTTATCGCTAAGTAGTTAGCAATAGTTGTAGTTGCTATTCGTGGTGGAGGCAATCATGGTGGAGTGATGGAGATCATGCCGGCGCGCACAAGATGGAGATCATTGCGCGGAGATTGGCTATACCATGTCACATAAAATTATATGCATGTGATGTTTATCCTTTTATGTATCTTATTATGCTTAGATCGCGACGGTAGCATTATAAGATGATTCCTCACTTAAAGATCAAGATAAAATTGTGTTCTCCCCTCGTATGCGCCGTTGCGAAAGTTCGTCATTTTCAAGCATCTCGTGATGATCGGGTGCTATAAACTCTACGTTCACATACAACGGGTGCAAGCCAGTTTTGCACACGCGGAAATACTTGGGTTTGACTTGACGAGCCTAGCATGTACAGACATGGCCTCGGAACACACGAACCGAAAGGTTAAACATGAGTCATATGAATGATATGATCGACACTTAGTTGTCCACCATTGAAACCACATCTCTTCTCGTGAAGATCGGATTAGGTGTGGTGAATTTGGATCATGTTCACTAAACAACTTGAGGGATGTTGAATTTAGTGGGAGTTCATCTAGTAATTTGATTAAGTTGAACTAATTATCTTGAACATAGTCTAAATTGTACTTGCAATGTTGTAGATCAAATGGCTAAGTCCAACTTCAACTTCAACGTGTTTGCTGAGAAAGAAAAGCTTAAAAACAATGGGTCTAACTTCACCAACTGGTTCCGCAATCTGAGAATCATTCTCGCTGGCGGACAAAAAGCCTATGTACTTGAGAAAGCGCTAGGTGACGCCCCTGCTACTGATGCGCCGGCTGATGAAAAAGCTGTTTATCAGTCACGCAAAGATGATTATGGAGTGATTAAGAATACCATGTTGTTTGCTATGGAACCGGAACTTCAAAATCGTTTTGAGGAGTTCGGCGGGCCTTATGAGATACTTGAGGAACTGAAAACCATGTTTCAGACTCAAGCCCGTTCTGAGAGATATGCGATCTCTGAGAAGTTCTTTAACTGCAAGATGGAGGAAGGGAGTTCCGTTAGTGAGCACGCCATTAAGATGTCGGGCTACACTCAACGCCTTGAGCAACTGGACTGCAAGATTCCAGAGGAGCTCAAGATTGACAGAGTTCTGCAATCACTCCCTCCTAGCTACAAAGGCTTTGTAGTTACTCACAATCAAATTGGTTCCACTGATACGATCACTGAGCTCTTCGCAAAGCTTAAAGCTGCGGAGGTGGATATCAAGAAATACAATCATGTGTTGATGGTCAACAAGACCACTAGCTTTAAGAAAGCTAAGGGTGCAAAGGGATCCTTCAAGAAAGTGATGAGGACATCCCTACTATTGTTCCATCTCCACTAAGTGATGCTGACAAGCAAGTTGCTGCAAAGAAGAAGTCCAATGATGAAATCAGAATTGGACCTATCACAAGAGCTCGTGCAAAGTTAATAGAACAACAGGTGAATTTGCTCCTAATAGAATCTGATTATTTTGTTAATGAGAATTGTTTACTGCCTAAGTCTTTGTGTGTTTGCATACTCAGGTTCATGGGAGAAGAAGACATAGCACGAGGGAGCGAGGAGCTGGAGCAAGACGTGATGATCATGCACATGGACGCGAGGGAGGAGAGGGAGGCCGGCGACCAGCATGAGGAGGAGGAGGATATCACGCAGGAGGCTGCATATGGCGCACCATCAAGTGCTTGTGCGCCATACACATAAGGCCTGCGCGCCTAGTTGGCTGCACCCAACCTTTGGGTCAGTTTGTATCACTTCCGGTTGAGTCAAACCAAGTTAGAGGACCAGGTCAGGTCGGCTGCCTTTGGGCCAGCCGCACCCCCCATATAATAAGTGCCTATGCGCCATAGGAGAGGTTAGACCACGTTTTAGAAAAACCCTAGTTCTTGAGACTGCTGCAAGCATTCATCTGGAATTCTTGTCTCCAATTCGTTTCGATCTGGAGATTATATACTGCAAGTTAAGTGTGATCTGCTGTTCCATTGGGAATTAGTGAATTGCAATTATACCGTTTCGTGGTCGACGGCTGCGTTGCGCAAGTGTGTGAAGTCGTGAATATCCGAAGGGTAGAGAGCTGTTGCATTGGCATCAGGGATCTAGCGAGGAGAGATCATCGGCGACACCAAGTTATCTATCACCATCATCACCATTACCGCAAGCTTACTGAGAAGATCGGGCCACCCCATATCATCTTGGTATCAGATTTCTAGTGTTTCCTCGGTAAGCAATCCACCAGATCATCCGTAGTTTAGTTTTGATTTTCGTCCTATCCAGAAAAGCCAAAAAAAAATTAGGGTTCATAGTATTGCCATAGCCTAGATTGCATCGTAGATTGGTTTTAGTTGCTGGTCGTTTTCCTTCTTTGATCCGATCTATTTCTTGTTCCGTAGGAGTCTAGGTTCTAGTCGGTTTTAGGTTTCGAGTACACTTCGATCGCTCGCCATCAGACAAAAGACGCGATCTGTCTGGTCTCGCGCGTAGGAAGCGAACGCTCCCGATCAGACACCGCGCGACGTTTGTCTGGTCCAGCGCGTTGGCAAGCTTGCTCCGAGTCCTGCCGCGGCACGAGTTCTGTGCGTTCTTCTGCCGTGGTACAAATCCGAGTTTTTCTCGTTTTCCTTCAAAACCGAGTCCACATAGCGTACCTTTCTGCATCTTGTGACAAACATAGCCACAGCCTTTCTACTATACAATTGTGTAGGAGCTTACCTATTTGAGACTAGCATATCTTTGCTCCACGGGCTGCTCTGTTTAGGGTTTTCAAGTGCATTTTTGTCTGCCGTGCTGAAAAATCTTCGCGGTGCGACGTATTGTGGCCGAAAAAGAGAGAGGAGAGAGAAAAAAAAATGAAATTTACTGTACTCCGTGAATTGGTTTTATAAAGAGAAGTCAAAAAAAAGTGAAAAAAAAGAGCAAAGAGAGAAGAATCAAAAAACAGAAAAGTGAGAGGCCGAAGCATCTATCTAATTTGCTGCACTAGTAGATTGAGCAATCTTGTGCCTGTTTACATTGAGCATTGCTAGTGTCTCTCTTGTGCATTGCAACATATCATGTTTTATAGTTGCTTTGCCACGTTTATCTCCACGTGTGTGTTTCCTTTGGGTGTTTGTTCACACGATCAGCACTAGGACTTGTCTTTGGTGTATTTAGGATACCATACCTACAGCTCCACCATACACTCCTGCTTTGTCGTGTGATTGCTCTTATACCCTGGTATTCACTTCATCACATCCGTGCATTAGTCATCTATCCGAACGGGTACGCAGTTGCTATTCACTTTGGAACGGTAAGATTTCCTTTTCTTGTCAGTTTTGAGTGAGTTGTGAGTGTGCCACCAAAAAGATTTTTGATTTAGTGCACTAACCTACTAATCATGTCTGTTAGTGGTGTTGATGATGTGATGCAGAAAAAGGCTGATGATGCTACTGTTACATGGAGGGAATATGAAGCTCTCCGTGATCATTTGCAAGGGGTTATTACTAGATCCACTGAAAACATCGACGCTGATATTCAAGCGGTGCAAATGAAAGTGGATGCAACTGAAACTACAGTCAATGCTATGCAAGCGCAAGTCACTGCTCTCCAAGCAAGCATACAGCAATTGACAACTTCCGTCAATGGGATGCGTGTAACTGTTGAGCAACGCCATCATGAGGACCATGGCGATGTTGATAGTGTCCATGGAGATAATGAACACATGATGGGCAACAATGGCCGCGGGCGTGGTTTTCCAGGACAGGGTCGGCCACCACCACCACCTGGTGCTCGGCGTGTGCCATTTCAGGAGGATGATGGCTTGGGCAAGCCCAAGTTCACGATTCCCAGATTTGAAGGTTCCACTGATGCGGAGGAGTACCTTACTTGGGAGCTCAAGATTGAAAAATTATGGCGTTTGCATGATTACACTAAAGATAGGAAGATCAAGCTTGCTTCTTCAGAATTTGATGGTTATGCCTTGCGTTGGTGGGATAGCATTGTGACGGAAAGAAGAGATAACAACGAGCTTCCTGTTCTTACATGGCGCAATATGAAGGAGATCATGCGAGCTCGTTTTGTTCCCACTAATTACCTGCGTACTGTTTATGATAAATTGACACAGTTGAAGCAAGGAACCATGACCGTTGATGCTTATTACATGGAGATGGAGATGTTGCTGCAGCGTGCACGTGTTCGAGAGTCTATTGAGATGACCATGCAGCGATTTCTTCATGGGCTGAAGTACAACATCAAAGGTATTGTTAGGCATCATTCCTACAACAATATGAACGAGCTTTTGCATCATGCAAGGGAGGCTGAATCGCAGCTAGCTGAAGAGGCTCAAATCAAGGCACGATATACTCCTTCTGGGAGGTTCTCTAGCAGGGCGCCACACCAATCTGCAGCACCTATGGAGGGTGCCACCAGAGGCCCCTCTTCTTCACATTCTCACCCAGCCTCCAATGTTTCTGCTGCAAAGAAACCAGCAGCTCCTGCGCCTAGCTCTGGTTCCAACATGTCTACAGCTCGTAATAGAGATATGCAATGCCATACATGTGGTGGCAAGGGGCACTTCAAGCGAGAGTGTCCAAACAGAAAGGTAATGATTGTTAATGATGATAATGAGTATGAGACTGGAGATGACGCTGATCCGTATGATTCACATGATGATGGTTACACAAGTGAGGGCGGCATGGATGCCTTTGCTTCTCCAGCGCCTACCATTGTTGTCTCGCAGCGTGCATTGAGTGTCACGCCACATGCTGATTCCCAGCGCTGCAATCTGTTCCAAACAAAAGCACTAGTTGGTCCAAACAAAGCTTGCAAAGTAATCATTGATGGAGGTAGCTGCCGCAACCTAGCAAGCAAGGAGTTATGTGCCAAGTTAAATCTGAAATATTTACCTCATCCAAATCCCTACTACATCCAATGGTTGAGTGATAATGGAGAGATGAAGGTAAATCATATGGTGCGTGTGAATTTTGAGATAGGACCATACAAGGATTCCATTGAGTTTGATGTGGTTCCTATGACTGTTTGTCACCTACTACTGGGTCGGCCATGGCTGTATGATCGCCATGTGCAACACAATGGCCGAGCCAATACCTATCACTTGGAGTTCAAGGGCAAGAAAATTAATCTACAGCCTATGTCACCGCAGCAAATTGTCAATGAGTCTCGTCAGAAAACAGAAGTGAAGCTAGAACAGCCACCTACACGAGAAAATAATGTAATAGCTGTGAGTGAAAATATAACGAAAAGTGAGAGAGTGCCTAGTTTGCTTATATTAGCCACCAAAGAAGACATGGTAGAATTTAGAGAGGATCCTACAGCCATGCCACTTGTGCTTATGTACAAAGGCGAGGTGTTAGTTTCTAATGATATGCAACCTGTTTCTCTTGGTGTTTCTAATGTATTGCAGGAGTACGACGATGTGTTTCCGGAGGAGGTGCCCGCAGGACTGCCACCATTGCGTGGAATTGAGCATCAAATTGATTTGATCCCTGGTGCCACTCTTCCAAACCGTGCGCCGTACAGGACCAACCCCGAAGAGACAAAGGAAATACAGCAACAAGTACAAGCGCTTCTGGACAAGGGGTATATTCGTGTTTCTCTTAGCCCTTGTGCTGTTCCTGTTATTTTGGTGCCTAAGAAAGATGGTACATGGCGCATGTGCGTAGATTGTAGAGCTATTAATAACATCACTATTCGATATCGTCATCCTATTCCACGCTTAGAGGATATGCTCGATGAATTGAGTGGTGCTGCTATTTTCTCTAAGATTGATTTGCGTAGTGGATACCATCAAATTAGGATGAAAGAAGGGGATGAATGGAAAACTGCTTTCAAAACTAAATTTGGTTTATATGAGTGGCTAGTTATGCCTTTTGGTCTTACTAATGCACCTAGCACATTCATGCGCTTAATGAATCATGTTTTGCGAGAGTTTATTGGTCGTTTTGTGGTTGTATATTTTGATGATATACTTATTTACAGCCGCACTGAATCTGAACATTGTGAGCATATTAGACAAGTTTTGCAAGTGTTGCGTGATGCTAAATTGTATGCTAACCTTGAGAAGTGCACATTTGCAAAAGATAAAGTGATATTTCTGGGATATGTTGTATCTATGCATGGGGTAGAGGTAGATTCATCTAAAATTGAAGCAATTCAAAATTGGCCTACTCCCATGAATGTTAGTCAAGTACGAAGTTTTCACGGTCTTGCTGGTTTCTATCGGCGTTTTGTGAAAGACTTTAGTACTATTGCTGCACCATTGAATGAATTAACTAAGAAAGGAGTGCCTTTTGTATGGGGCGCTGCCCAAGATCATGCATTTGATGAGCTGAAACGTTTGCTTACTTCTGCACCATTGCTTGCACTACCAGATTTTTCTAAGCAATTTGAAGTTGAATGTGATGCTAGTGGTATAGGCATTGGTGGTGTGTTGATGCAAGAAGGTAGACCTATTGCTTATTTCAGCGAGAAACTTTCTGGTGCTAGACTGAATTATCCTGTTTATGATAAAGAATTGTATGCGCTTGTTCGAGTTCTTGAGGTTTGGCAACATTATTTGTGGCCAAAAGAATTTATCATACATTCTGATCATGAAGCTTTAAAATATCTGAAAGCTCAATCTAACTTGCATAGGCGCCTAGCTAAGTGGGTTGAGTTCATTGAGTCATTTCCCTACATCATCAAGTATAAGAAAGGGAAAGAAAATGTTGTTGCTGATGCTCTATCTAGGAAGAACATGTTATTGACGCATCTTGATGTTAAAATTCCTGGTTTAGAGAGCTTGTGTGATTTGTATGCCACTGATCATGATTTTGCTGAACCATATCGTTTGTGTATGCTTAGAACTGCATGGGACAAGTACCACATACATGATAGATTTTTGTTTCGTGCTAACAAACTATGTGTTCCAGAATCGTCGGTACGTTTGCTATTGTTGCAGGAATCACATGCTGGCGGATTGATGGGTCACTTTGGGCGTGAGAAGACGCTTCTCATGCTCGCTGATCATTTTTATTGGCCCAAGATGAGGCGTGACGTGGACAGATTTGTTAGGCGCTGCATTGTATGCAACACGTCCAAGTCCAAGCTGAAGCCTCACGGTTTGTATACACCACTACCTGCACCTACCACACCATGGGAAGATATAAGTATGGATTTTGTGTTAGGTTTGCCACGCACTAAAAGAGGTCATGATAGTATATTTGTGGTAGTGGATAGATTCTCTAAGATGGCACATTTTATTGCATGCCACAAAAGCGACGATGCGTCGCACATAGCTAATCTGTTTTTCAGGGACATTGTTCGCTTGCATGGAGTGCCCAAGACAATTGTTTCTGACAGGGACGTGAAGTTTATGAGCTACTTCTGGAAGACACTATGGGGCAAGCTGGGAACGAAGTTACTGTTCAGCACTACATGTCATCCCCAAACTGATGGTCAAACGGAGGTGGTGAATAGAACATTGTCACAATTGCTGCGAGCCATGATCAAGAAAAATCTGCGTGAGTGGGAGGAGTGTTTGCCACATGTTGAGTTTGCATATAACAGAGCGGTGCACACTACTACTCAGCTTTGTCCTTTCGAGGTGGTGTATGGTTTCAAACCAATCACACCACTAGATTTGCTGCCTCTTCCATTGCATGAGAGAGTTAATATGGAGGCATCAAAACGAGCAGATTATGTGAAGAAAATTCATGAGAAGACACGAGAGGCCATTGAGAAGAAAGGCAAGAACATTGCTGCTACACGAAACCAATCAAGAAAGCAAGTTTTGTTTCAGCCTGGAGATATGGTTTGGGTGCATCTGCGCAAGGATAGGTTCCCACAGCTGCGCAGGTCCAAGTTGAGGCCGCGTGGTGCTGGTCCTTACAAGGTGCTCGCCAAGATAAATGACAATGCGTACTCGATTGATATTCCTATTGCTGAGTTTGGTGGCGTTAGCAACAGCTTCAACGTTGCTGATTTGTCACCATATGATGGAGAAGACCTTGGAGCGTCGAGGTCGACGCCTTTTGAAGGGGGGGGGAGATGATGAGGACATCCCTACTATTGTTCCATCTCCACTAAGTGATGCTGACAAGCAAGTTGCTGCAAAGAAGAAGTCCAATGATGAAATCAGAATTGGACCTATCACAAGAGCTCGTGCAAAGTTAATAGAACAACAGGTGAATTTGCTCCTAATAGAATCTGATTATTTTGTTAATGAGAATTGTTTACTGCCTAAGTCTTTGTGTGTTTGCATACTCAGGTTCATGGGAGAAGAAGACATAGCACGAGGGAGCGAGGAGCTGGAGCAAGACGTGATGATCATGCACATGGACGCGAGGGAGGAGAGGGAGGCCGGCGACCAGCATGAGGAGGAGGAGGATATCACGCAGGAGGCTGCATATGGCACACCATCAAGTGCTTGTGCGCCATACACATAAGGCCTGCGCGCCTAGTTGGCTGCACCCAACCTTTGGGTCAGTTTGTATCACTTCCGGTTGAGTCAAACCAAGTTAGAGGACCAGGTCAGGTCGGCTGCCTTTGGGCCAGCCGCACCCCCCATATAATAAGTGCCTATGCGCCATAGGAGAGGTTAGACCACGTTTTAGAAAAACCCTAGTTCTTGAGACTGCTGCAAGCATTCATCTGGAATTCTTGTCTCCAATTCGTTTCGATCTGGAGATTATATACTGCAAGTTAAGTGTGATCTGCTGTTCCATTGGGAATTAGTGAATTGCAATTATACCGTTTCGTGGTCGACGGCTGCGTTGCGCAAGTGTGTGAAGTCGTGAATATCCGAAGGGTAGAGAGCTGTTGCATTGGCATCAGGGATCTAGCGAGGAGAGATCATCGGCGACACCAAGTTATCTATCACCATCATCACCATTACCGCAAGCTTACTGAGAAGATCGGGCCACCCCATATCAGAAAGGCAACGGCAAGCGCGTTGCCCCTGCTGAGAAGAAGCTCAAGCCTGGACCTAAGCCGGACACTGAGTGCTTCTATTGCAAGGACAAGGGTCACTGGAAGCGCAACTGTCCGAAGTACTTAGCGGACAAGAAGGCTGGCACCATTAAAGGTATATTTGATATACATGTTATTGATGTTTACCTTACTAGCGCTCGTTGTAGTGCCTGGGTATATGATACTGGTTCAGTTGCTAATATTTGTAACTCAAAACAGGAGCTACGGAATAGACGGCGGCTAGCAAGGGATGAGGTGACGATGCGCGTTGGCAATGGATCAAAAGTTGATGTGATGGCCGTCGGCACGCTCTCCTTAGTTTTACCTTCGGGATTAGTTTTAAACCTTAATAAATGTTATTATGTGCCTGCGTTGAGCATGAACATTATATCTGGATCATGTTTATTGCAAGACGGTTATTCATTTAAATATGAGAATAATGGTTGTTCTATTTATATGAATAACATCTTTTATGGTCATGCACCTGTTGTGAATGGTTTATTTCTTCTGAATCTCGAAAGCAATGAAACACACATCCATAACATTGAGGCTAAAAGATGCAAAGTAGATAGTGATAATCCAACTTATTTGTGGCACTGCCGTCTAGGTCATATTGGTGTAAAACGCATGAAGAAACTCCATTCTGATGGACTTTTGGAGTCTCTTGATTTTGAATCATTTGACACGTGCGAGCCGTGCCTCATGGGCAAGATGATCAAAACCCCGTTCTCCGGAATAATGGAGCGAGCAACGGACTTATTGGAAATCATACATACCGATGTGTGCGGACCAATGAGTGTTTCGACGCGCGGTGGATATCGCTATTTTCTCACTTTTACTGATGACTTAAGTAGATATGGGTATATCTATTTAATGAAACATAAATCTGAAATGTTTGAAAAGTTCAAAGAATTTCAGAACGAAGTGGAAAACCATCGTAACAGGAAAATTAAATTTCAGCGATCTGATCATGGAGGTGAGTATTTGAGTTATGATTTTCTCACGCATCTTAAAGCAAGCGGAATCGTTTCGCAACTCACGCCACCCGGAACACCACAGCGCAATGGTGTGTCTGAACGCCGGAATCGAACTCTATTAGATATGGTGCGATCAATGATGTCTCTTAGAGATTTGCCATTATCATTTTGGGGTTATGCATTAGAAACCGCTGCATTCACTTTAAATAGGGCACCATCTAAATCCATTGAGACGACACCGTATGAACTATGGTTTGGTGCTAAACCTAAGTTGTCGTTTCTTAAAGTTTGGGGATGCGAAGCTTACGTCAAGAAGTTGATGCCGGACAAGCTCGAACCCAAAGCGGAGAAATGCGTCTTCATAGGATACCCTAAGGAAACGATTGGGTATACCTTCTACCACAGATCCGAAGGCAAAGTGTTTGTTGCAAAGAACGGATCCTTTCTTGAGAAGGAGTTTCTCTCGAAAGAAGTGAGTGGGAGGAAGGTAGAGCTAGACAAGGTTATTGAACCTTCTCTCGAGTTGGAGAGTAGCGCAGCACCTGAAGTTGTTCCGGTGCCGTCTGCACCAACAAGAGAGGAAGCTAATGACGAGGATCATGAAACTTCGAACGATGCTACTACTGAACTTCGCAGGTCGACAAGGTCACGTGCCACTCCTGAATGGTACGGCAACCCTGTCTTAACCGTCTTGTTGTTAGACAACGGTGAACCTGCGAACTATGAGGAAGCAATGATGAGCCCAGACTCTGAGAAATGGCTAGAGGCCATGAAATCCGAATTGGGATCCATGAGTGAAAACCAAGTATGGACTTTGGTGGACCCTCCTAGCGACCGTAAGGCCGTTGAGTGCAAATGGATTTTCAAGAAGAAAACGGACGCGGATGGTAATGTTACTGTCTATAAAGCTCGGCTTGTCGCAAAAGGTTTTCGGCAAGTTCAAGGTGTTGACTACGATGAGACTTTCTCTCCCGTAGCGATGTTTAAGTCCATTCGGATTTTATTAGCAATTGCTGCGTTTCATGATTATGAAATATGGCAGATGAATGTCAAGACTGCGTTCCTCAATGGCAACATTGATGAAGAGTTGTATATGATGCAGCCCGAAGGTTTTGTCGATCCTAAGGATGCTAATAAAGTGTGCAAACTTCAGCGTTCCATTTATGGACTGAAGCAAGCATCTCGGAGTTGGAACCTTCGTTTTGATCAAGTGATCAAGAGTTTTGGATTTGTTCCAAATTGCTACGAAGCTTGTATATACAAGAAAGTGAGTGGGAGCTCGGTGACATTTTTAGTACTATATGTGGATGACATATTGATTATTGGAAATGACATCGGCATGCTTAACGATGTGAAGAGTTATTTGAATAAATATTTTTCAATGAAAGATCTAGGAGAAGTTACTTATATATTAGGCATCAAAATCTATAGAGATAGAGAAAGACGCCTAATAGGTTTAAGCCAAAGTACATATCTAGACAAAGTTCTGAAAAGGTTCAGAATGGATAAAGCAAAGAAAGGTTCATTGCCCATGTTGTCAGGTAAGATATTGAGCAAGGCTCAGTGCCCAGCTACGGTAAAAGATAGAGATACTATGAGCAAAGTGCCATATGCCTCGGCCATAGGTTCTATCATGTATGCCATGCTGTGTACTAGACCGGATGTGTCCAATGCTCTTAGTTTGACGAGCAGATACCAAAGTGATCCAGGAGTGGAACACTGGACAGCCGTAAAGAACATCCTAAAGTATTTAAATAGGACTAAAGAAATGTTCTTAGTCTATGGAGGTGATGAGGAGCTCGTCGTAAAAGGTTACGTCGATGCTAGCTTCGACACCGACCCGGATGATTCTAAATCTCAGACAGGATACGTTTATATTTTGAATGGTGGAGCTGTGAGCTGGAGAAGCTGCAAGCAAAGCGTGATCGCGGGATCTACAACCGAAGCGGAATACATGGCTGCTTCGGAAGCATCAAGTGAAGGAGTTTGGATCAAGAACTTCATCACTGAGCTTGGTGTGGTTCCAAATGCCTTGGACCCACTGGAGATATTGTGCGGCAACACTGGCGCCATAGCACTGGCTAAGGAACCAAGATATCATCCAAAGACCAAGCACATCAACCGCCATTTCCATATAATTCGAGATTATATATCAGATGGAGATCTGAAGATTAGCAAAGTACATACGGATCTGAATGTCGCAGATCCATTGACTAAACCTCTTCCACGAGAAAAACATGATCAACACCTTAATGCCATGGGTGTTAGATTGTTGCCAGATGTAAACTAGATTATTGACTCTAGTGTAAGTGGGAAACTGTTGGAATTATGCCCTAGAGGCAATAATAAAGATGTTATTATTATAATTCTTGTTCATGATAATGTTTATATTCCATGCTAGAATTGTATTACGCGGAAACTTTAATACTTGTGTGGTTTATGAACAACACCGTGTCCCTAGTACGCCTCTATGGACTAGCTCATTGATTAATGATGGTTAAGGTTTCCTAACCATAGACATGAGTTGTCAATTAATAATGAGATCATGTCATTAGGAGAATGATGTGATGGACAGACCCAAATAAAGCAGAGCAATTAGATCGTGTCATCGTGTTCATCTTTGCGAAGCTTTTCTTATGTCAAGTATTGTATTCCTTAGACCATGAGATAATACAACTCCCTGGTATCGGAAGAAAGCTTTGAGGTCATCAAACGTCATCCTATGATAGGGTGATCATAAAGGTGTCTCTCAGGTGATCGGAAAGTACTTGTTGGGTTGTATGTATTGAGATGGAATTTGTCCCTCCCGAGTCGGAGAGATATACTTCAGGCCCACTCGGTAATCGATATCAACATCGCTTGCAAGCACATGGTTAAGGAGTTAATCACAAAGTGATATCGGATTACGGAACGAGTAAAGTACTTGCTGTGAATGAGATTGAACTAGGTATAGCGATACCGACGATCGAATCTCGGGCAAGTAAAATATCGCGTGACAAAGGGAATACATATACGGGATTAATTGAATCCTGGCATCGTGGTTCATCCGATATGATCATCGATGAATATGTGGGAGTCAATATGGGTTTCCAGATCCCGCTGTTGATTATTGATAGAAGATCATGTCTGCATATTCTCGAACCCGTAGGGTCACACACTTAATGTGCATCGACGCTAGGATAGAATGGATAATTGGTTTATGATTTTTTGGTCGGAGTCTCGGATGAGATCCAGGACGTCACAAGAGGTTCCGGAATGGTCCGGAGAATAAGATTCATATAAAGGAAAGCAGTTTTTGGATTCCGAAATCGTTTCGGAGTTTATCGGTATTGTACCGGAAGGTTCTAGAAGGTTCTGGAGTTGGACCAACGTGGGCCCACTTGTCGGAGGCCTATGTGGGCCTAAGGGGAAGTGTCCTGGCCACTTTGGGCCAGGCGCACAAGGCCCCTAAGGCCCAGCCAGCCAGCCCTTAGGGGAAACCCTAAGGGAACCTTCCAGAAGGAGGGGAGAAAACTTGCCCCCCACTCTTCCCCCTTGGGCCGCCGCCCTAGGGCTTGGTGGAGGGGTCAAGGGGCCGGCCAGCCCCCTATATAAGGAGGGCAGGGGCGCAGCCTCCCCCCCACACTCCAACCCTAGCCACCGGCCAACTGCTGCCCCTCCACCTCTCTCTCTCGCGACTGTGCGTAGGCGAAGCCCTGCCGCATAAACTCTCCACCATAAGCACCACGCCGTCGTGCTGCAGATCCAATCTATCTCTCCACCATACTTGCTAGACCAAGGAAGGAGGAGACGTCGCTGCACCATACGTGTGCATCTCTCGGAGGCGCCGCCACTTGCGGCGTAGGATCGGATCGGATCGCGGGGAGGAGACGGCTAGTACGACTACATCATCCACGTTCTGTTGAACGTTTCCGCTGTGCGATTTCTTCAAGGGTACGAAGATCTCATCTATCTCTCTCGTTGATTACATCTCCTAGATTAGATCTTGGCTTTCTTGTTCGCATCCGTAGGAATTTTTTTGATTTACTATGCTGCGAAACCCTTCACCAGGTGCCCTCACGCCAGGCTCGCGCGGCCAGGCCCCTGGCCGCGCCGCCCTGGTGTGTGGGGCCCTGGTGGCCCCCCTCCTACTCCTCTTTGGATCTCTGGAAGCTTCCGGGTAAAATAAGACTTCAGGAACTTGTTTCGTCCAATTCCGAGAATATTTCCTGTGTATCACTTCTGAAACACAAAAACAGCAGAAAACAGGGAACTGACACTGTGGCAACTCGTTAATAGGTTAGTTCCAGAAAATGCATAAAAGTGCCACGAAGTGTAACGAAACAATAGGCAAATTGTGTAAAAACAAGCATGGAGCATCAAAAATTATAGATACGTTGGAGACATATCAAGCATCCCCAAGCTTAACTCCTGCTCGTCCTCGAGTAGGTAAGTGATACCAAAAGAATAATTTTTGAGGTGACATGCACCTACACAATCTTGATCATGTATGTAAGCTTTTGTGAGCTGGGATCATAAGAACTTAAAACATGGGCATGAAGATATAATATTGACAATAAAAACTTAGCAACCATGTTGTAAACATGCAAATGAACACAAACAAAAGATCATGAAAATGAAACAATGAAAGTCAAACGTGTGTTCAAATCATAAGGAAAACATACAAATGGTTTTTAGCTTGTCCTTCAAAGAGAGCAAAACATAAATGCATAGGACACCTTCAAGTTTAAGAGGGCGACTAGATACAAATAATTTGAGAACAAGTGAAACCAACAATATGAATCAATCAATGAACTTTGGGACAATTCATATTACACTAAGAATGACAACTATGCTCTCTTAGTGGTGCATAAAGAAAGAAGGTGGTGACTCAACATAAAAGTAAAAGAAAGGCCCTTCGTAGAGGGAAGCAGTGATTGCAAGTTTTATAACCTTCAAAAATTATGGTACTTACCGGCTTTGAGCTCTCATTGCCCCCATCATAAGCATATTGAATGGTTAAAGTTAATGCGAGAACAATTATGATGCATATGCTTGACAAATCATAAGTTGAAAACCTCGTGCCCCGTGAATACGAGTACCCAAACCTCATGCTACTTTACTTAGAGTCCCAAGCAAGGCTCTTGTCATTGTAAGTATATGCATATCATTGAGAACCGCCAATGGGGTACCTCCGTGCCCGATGACATGGAACAAGCCCACACCAAAATGACAGGATAAGCAGACAATGAACACCTTGACATCTCTTTTATTTGCCTTTTGTTTAGCTTTTTATTGTGAGATGCGTCGTCGAATGTTCACCATGGGTATGCTGCAAATTTCCACCATGAATTATGCATGGCTTAGATTAGCGGCCCGGCGTTTCCCTAACACATATAAAAACTCCATGATCCCCACAAGATTCCCAATTCATTTCACACCGCGGGCATCCATAAACAAAAGATCACGATATCAACTCAAATAAGAAGTGCAATGTTGAAAGCTTGCCCATGACTGCATGGCTGGGCTAGAATCCAACTTACAACTTGCAAGCATAACAACTCAACATAAGAGACCACAATGTCAAATTTTTAAGAACATGAAAAAGTAAAGTGTGCCTTCCGGTTCGTGAGAGCTTTACTGACCGAATTTCGCATAACACTGGTAAGAGTTTAATTTGAAGAGAAAATAAAAGCAAGTCAAATTTACTTGGAATAGCAAATTGCTAGTAGGTATGTATGGTGGACACTTTGGAAAACTTTGGCTTTTAGGAGTTGGATGCACGAGTAGAGCTCATACTCAGTACAAGGCGAGGGCTAGCAAAAGACTGGGAGCGACCAACTAAGAGAGCAATAATGGCCATAATCATGCAAAGCAACAAAGCGACATTAAAAGAAGTATAAGATGGCATCAAAAGTCAAAAACTAAATGATCATGAAGGCTATTGGCGACTTTGTAAGAGTCTAACATGTGTGAGCATGCGCCAAGTCAACCCAAATAAAGCATCAAGGAGAAAACGAAAATAATGCTTCCATACAATAAAAACAACGCATGATTTTTTCAAAGGCTCATTAAGCAATCTCAGTTATTTGAGACAAGTCATGCTACAGCAAAACCACTAAGAATACTATCAAAAAGACATCAAGCATGACATGAAAAAGCCTAAGCCGCAGTCTACACAAGCTCCTTCTTGTACCACTATTTTGCACAAAGCTTTTTCTCTTTTCCAACACCATTTGAAATTTTATAAAGACTCCTCTTTTGATGAAAACCAATAAAGATCAGAGGCAAAAATACACCTTGATGAAAAGATATGAGAAGATCTGAACACAAATCAAGGCGAAAACGAAAACCAAAAGCAGTAGCAGAAAAAGAAGAACACCCGGTGAAATTATAAGAATGAAAAACGGAGTGTTCTTGGCAAATGAAAACGAGTACAACTTCTCCAAAGGAAATTTGTTGGGGTCCAACCATTTATTGCAGCAAACAAACAAACTAAACTAACTAAGAAAACTAAAACAACTGACGCTCCAAGAAAAACACATAGTGCATGAAGCAATAAAAATATAGCGTCTTGAAAGGTGACATGATTTTTGCCGATGAAGAAGGGGTGCCTCGGGGGCATCCCCAAGCTTTGACGCTTGTACTTCTTGGATATTTCTTGGCATGATGCCTGGGCATCCCCAAGCTTGAGCTTTTTTCCATTCTTCAACTCATCTCATCATTCTCCAATCCCTACACTTGAAAACTTCCTTCATACAAAACTAAACATAATTCTATTAGCAACATTAGTGCAAGCATAACATATAATCAACCTCTTTTTGCTTCAGGTTTCAACTCAAAACCACCACATATATAGCAAATACTACTGTAGCAACTTCTCTAAAAGTTCCGTGATCAAAAGAATTCAAAAAAAAAGCGATAAAGTGGCAAACACAAATATTGGCATAAATCTGTCAAAACTGAACAGCTGACAAAGGTCGAATTTTTGAGGGATTTTCTGTTGCTCAAATCAAAAAGTGTTCTACTAACAAAAGTTTGGATATAACCTGGGGCATATGCACAAGAAATCGCAGGTCCAAAAGATATACAGAGAATTTATACGAATTTTTACGGTGCAGCACCGAAAACAGTTTCAGGACAGCAACATCCCCAAATCTTTACCTCACTCGAATTAGAGGCTTCTCTTGGCACAAAAACGAAATAAACAAGATAAGGAGCGGTCATTACAGTAGTAATGACTTCCAAGACTCAAATAAAAGAAAAAGTACTGAAAAGAAAACATTGGGTTATCTCCCAAGAGTGCTTTTCTTTAACGCCTTTGAGCTAGGAGCAGAAAATTGCGAATCAAGTAATATCAAGTGATGAAGCATCAAGCTCATAATTTGTTCTAAGAATAGAGTCAAAAAGTAATTTATTTCTTTTCCTAGGGAAGTGTTCCATACCTTTCTTTAGTGGGAATTGATACTTGATAGTGCCTTCCCTCATATCAATGATAGCACCTACAGTTCGAAGAAAGGATCTTCCCAAAATAATAGGACATGAAGCATGGCATTCAACGTCCATAACAAGAAAATCAACGGGAACAAGGTTATTGTTAACCACTATAAGAACATCATTAATTCTTCCCAAAGGTTTCTTCTTGGCAACATCAGCAATAGGAACATCAAAATAACATTTTTCAAGCGGTGGTAAATCAAGCATGTCAAAAATCTTTCTAGGCATGATAGAAATACTAGCACCTAGATCACATAAAGCATGGCAATCATAACCATTAACATGCATATCAATGATGGGTTCCCAACCATCTTCTAACTTCTTGGGAACAGAGGTTTTTTTGCTTCAACTTTTCATCCCTAATTTTTTTGAGAGCATTGGTAATATGCTTAGTAAAAGCAATATTTAAAGAACTAGCATTGGGAGTCAAAGCAAGATTTTGCAAGAACAAAATTACTTCAGATATATTGCAGCCATCAACATCAAAATCATTAAAAGAAGTAGAGCTATCATCTCCTACACTCCGAAAAATTTCAGCACTCTTTTGAGAAAAAGTTTTGGCAGTTTTAGGCTTTTTAACACAAGGAGTGGGAGTTTTCTCTACACCAATCAAAGTAAGAGGATTGCTAGCATTAGGAACATCATCATCAGAGGTAGTAATAGTACAAACTTTCATATTCCTAGCAATCTCATCCTCTCTTTCCCATCTAGCATGCAATTCTGCTAACAATCTAAGATTTTCATCAATTCCAACTTGAATAGCATTAGCAGTAGCAAAAACATTGTTCTCTTTCACATCATTAGGCAACACTTTTAATTTCAGAAGTTCAACATCATGAGCAAGGCTATCAACTTTAGAAGCAAGAATATCAATTTTGCCTAACTTTTCCTCAACAGACTTGTTAAAAGCAGTTTGCTTACCGATGAAGTCCTTGAGCATTACCTCAAGCTCGGAGGGCGCGGCCCTAGTGTTGTTGTAGGAATTACCATAAGAATTACCATAACCATTACCATTGGTAGAAGGATACGGCCTATAATTGTTACTAGCAAAATTGTTCCTATAAGCATTGTTGTTAAAATTATTGTTTCTAATGAAATTCACATCAACATGCTCTTCTTGAGCAACCAGAGAGGCTAAAGGAACATTATTATGATCAACATGAGTCCTATCATTAGCAAGCATAGCCATAATGGTATCAATCTTATCACTCAAGGAAGAGGTTTCCTCAACAGAATTTACCTTCTTACCTTGTGGAGCTCTCTCGGTGTGCCATTCGGAATAATTTACCATCATGTTGTCGAGTAGCTTTGATGCGGCGCCCAAGGTAAGGGACATAAAAGTGCCTCCAGCAGCTGAATCAAGTAGGTTCCTTGAAGAAAAATTCAGTCCTGCATAAAAAGTTTGGATAATCATCCAAGTAGTCAGTCCATGAGTGGGGCAATTCTTTATCATAGATTTCATTCTTTCCCAAGCTTGAGCAACATGTTCATTATCAAACTGAGTAAATTTCATAATATTGCTACACAAAGATATAATCTTAGCAGGAGGATAGTATCTACCAATAAAAGCATCCTTACACTTAGCCCATGAATCAATACTATTCTTAGTCAAAGACAGCAACCAATCTTTAGCTTTTCCTCTCAAAGAAAAAGGAAACAACTTGAGCTTAATAATATCACTATCAACATCCTTATATTTCTGCATCTCACATAGCTCAACAAAATTGTTGAGATGAGCTGCAGCATCTTCAGTACTAGCACCAGAAAATTGCTCTTTCATAACAAGGTTCAACAAAGCAGGCTTAATCTCATAAAAGTTTGCAGCAGGAGCAGGTGGTGCAATAGGAGTGCAGATAAAATCACTATTGTTTGTGCTAGTAAAGTCACACAACTTGGTGTTTTCAGGATTGGCCATTTCAGCAAAATGAAAGTAAACAAGTAAAAACAACTACCAATGATTCTAATTTTTTTGGGTTTTTGATATAAAATGATGCAGGTAAAATAAATAAAGTAAAGCAAAACAATAACAAAGTAAAGGATGTGCGTGCGAAAACTCCCCTCGCAGAAGTCTTCTACTTCCTCCCCGGCAACGGCGCCAGAAAAACAGCTGATGATCCTAGTTGATGTAGGAGCTTCGTCCTTATGCGTGGTGAATGACCAGCCCGTTGGGAACCCCAAGATGAAGGTGTGATGAGTATAGCAGCTGGTTTTCCCTCATTTAAGAAACCAAGGTTTATCGTTCTTGGAGAGGAGAGACAAACGACTGAAGGTGATGCTTGCTAACTTGCAACAGCTTCGGACAATTTATATATGGCGCCTCGTCCAAGCTTTGCTTGCTAGCTGCAACGCGGAACCTGCACACAACACAACCAAATACTTCGTTCCCAACTTGCGATGAGGTTGTCAATCTCACCGGTTTGCTTGAAACAAAGGTTATGAGCGTATCGAGTGGAAAACAATAGAGTATGCGAGTAAAAAGTAAACAGTGCGAGTAAAGTAAACAGGTGATAGCAATATGATGGAAATAGGACCGAGATCCACAGTTCACTAGTGGTGTCTCTCCATAAGATAAATAACACATGCTGGGTAAACAAATTATAGTTGGGCAATTGATAGAATAAAGATAAACATGATATGTCAAGAAGATCACTATGAGATTTACTCTGGGCATTACAACAAAATACATAGACCGCCATCCAACTGCATCTATGACTAATAATCCACTTGTGGTGAATCAATCTGAGAACTCCACAAGTATTAAGTTGCGAATAACAGATAATTGCATTAAGCAAAGTGTGTAATGTAAACAAAGCATATGCCCTTGAGCATATGAATGTTGTTTTCTCCCTAGTAGCAACAGCACATCTACAACCTTAGAGGTTTCTGTCACTCCCCCAGGTTAAATAGAGGCATGAACCCACTATCAAGCATAAATACCCCCTCTTGGAGTCACTAGCAACTACTCGGCCAAGATAGCTACTAACAACGGAGAGCATGCAAGATCATAAACAACATAGAGATAACAAAAGATAATATTCAGTACAGCAACTTAATCATAAACACCAATATTCATTGGATCCCAACAAACCAAACATGTAGAATTACATAACGGTGATCTCAATCATGTAGGGCAGCTCATGAGATCTAAACATGAAGCACATGGTGGAGGAGACAACCATCTAGCTACTGCTATGGACCCATAGTCCAAGGTAGACTACTCACTCATCGCTCCGGAGGCAAGCATGGCGATGAAGAAGACCTCCGGTGGCGATTCCCCTCTCCGGCAGGGTGCTGGGAAGAGCTTCTGGACCCTCCCGATCTTCGGGTCGACGGCGGCGGTGGATCGCGATGTGTTCTGGAAAAGTGATCGGGTACTTAGGTTTTTTCCGTCGGGAGGTCTTTATAGGCGAAGGGGCGATGTCAGAGGAGGGGCCAGGTGCCCTCACGCCTGGCTCGCGCGGCCAGGCCCCTGGCCGTGCCGCCCTGGTGTGTAGGGCCCTGGTGGCCTCCCTCCTACTCCTCTTCGGATCTCTGGAAGCTTCCGGGTAAAATAAGACTTCAGGAACTTGTTTCGTCCAATTCCGAGAATATTTCCTGTGTATCACTTCTGAAACACAAAAACAGCAGAAAACAGGGAACTGGCACTGTGGCAACTCGTTAATAGGTTAGTTCCGGAAAATGCATAAAAGTGCCACGAAGTGTAACGAAACAATAGGCAAATGGTGTAAAAACAAGCATGGAGCATCAAAAATTATAGATACGTTGGAGACGTATCAATAATCTACCCAACGAGGTGGTATACACATCCCAACTTGTAAAGAAGAAAAACATTTACATTGGTAGGCCATGCGGTCATTGTAGCTTTTGGAAACTTTCCACAACACATCGTACCGCCTATACAAAACAAGTGTAGGTTTTGAAAACTTTCCCACAACACCATATGGGAAACTTTCCAAAACACGACTTTGCATGCATGGTCACCCCATGCACAAAAACAAAACCTGACTTTGCATGCATGGTCATCCCATGCACAAAAACAAAACCTGCTGCTCCTTTTGTGTTGGACGGAGATCATTGCTATCTAACGGAGAAACTCCAAGATCTGATCCCGCGGAGCATGTGCTCCCCATCATCCAACGGCTGCTGGGGTATGCACAGCTAGCCACCCGGCTAGCAAATCCGCGTTGACATATATATAATATATATATAGGACATCAGATAGACATAGGTGCAGCTTCAAACAAAACCTAGGCTACCACTTCTTTCCCAAACAAGCCTTTTTCCTTCATATGGGAGCATTTCTCCCCCTTTTCCTCATATTGTTGTTGCAGACTGAATAAGGTGGATTGATGACTTCAATTTTGCACTTTGAATTAGGTCGGTAACTGACAAAACATGAATGAAATGGTCAGCAAAAATCATAGGTGTATGAATGGAAGGTTGCATATGAATGAGTACACTAACCAGGTGTCACTGAATAGGGATATAAAGTGCACCAACGTTCAGCATAATTGTACTTTTTCCACTGCATGTTGCTGATATCTAACTGGAATGCTCCCTCCTTGGCTAGTACAACAAGCATATCTCTGTCTTCAAATACACAAAGTAACCTTACTACATATTTCCTAGCATATGGAAATGATGTGTCAAGGGTAAGGAGAGTATCCAGTTCAATATTCAACTGACGCATCCATGAATGAGCGTACGTTGATGATCTTGCACTTGACCATGTTTCTAGTGTGAAGCCTCTTATGATCGCAAGGGAAACATCTCCATTATGCCCCTTGAAGATGTGAAGATTTCTCCTAAATACATTATGCATCTCATAAGGGCACTCGATATATTTCAGACGTCTCATCATGTTGTTAAAGGAAATAATATATCTGGACTTCATTGGCCAGTACAAAATATCCCCTATGAGAGTTGCCGGCCTATTGTCAATTTCTTCCAGCATATCAATTTCTTCAATTTCTTTCTCCCATACTCCTAATTCTGTGAGTACCTCTGGACTTGTGCTTTCTCACCATTAGTTATTATCCAAACGACCAAAAACTTCTGGAGCGATAGCATGCAAAAGCTTCACCATGGTTTCTGGAACAGAAAATTGTGCCGTTGTCATACATATCATCCTGCCAAATTGGTGGCCGTGGTATCACCGTTGCAATGTTCTTCATTGGATCTCAGGCTAATATCCGTCCCCACTGTAGTGGAGAATGAAGTAGAACCCAACCATCTCGGCATCCTAGGACATATAATTTGTTCCACCACCGTGAATAAGGGATTGTGAAATTTCGCCAGATGAGTGGGCAAAGATCATGCTCTGAGATGAATCGATTGTCTTCGGAGCTGTTGGTGAAAAATCCTAGAACCAGGATTCCTTCGTTGTGTGCCATGGTACGTTTCTGAAACCATTGCTTCCCATAATGCTCCACTTTTTTATGGGCGGTCGATGCCGTCAGTACATAGGTTGGGTCCGGGGGAAGCCTGAGAAGAATCTGAGCGAGTACATCGTCTGGAAGTATGTTGATTGTGTTCATACTTCGATTATGTTGATTGTGTTCATACTTCGACTGAATCTGGTAGGATTATGTCAATAGCACATAGTATTACCAACATTACATAAATAGTACAATGCATCATATAATTTTTACTATACAGCACAATGCATCATATAATTTTACTATACAGCACAATGCATCATATAATTTTACTATACAGCACAATGCATCATCCAATTTTACAGCGGAATGCACCATCAAAAATCATGTAAACATCACAGTGCATCATCTTATTTAACTAAACAGCACAAAGCATCATCCAATTTGACAACACAATGCACCATCAAAACTGATAAAAACCAACCTGGTTTGGGCCCAAACGGACTCGGTTCGACTCAAACTGGTACATACTGACCCATACATGGGTTCAGCCTAATTTGGCACACATGCCATGAGTGTGGCGCGCCTTAGACGTGTAGTCATTGTGTCGTAGGCAGTCCTAGTGCGCCATCACGTGCTATCGCTCATGCTGACTTGACCTCCGCTTGTCTCTCGATCGTCGTCCTCCCTCTCCTCCCGCTGGCGATATCTTGACAGATGACATACCTAAATACAACATAGTACATCACTTTAGGTAGTATATAATTCGGAGATATCAAAACATTCTTTTCAACTAGGAAAGAATTCACCTTATCACAATCATTAGTTAGGCTCAATATTTCCTTCCAGCTCAAACAGGCAGAATCATCATATTCCACGGATAGATCCTCATCATCCTCCCTTTCTTCAGGAAAAGTTGTCCTCGGCTTTGGGTAAGCTAAAAATGGGAGAAACAAAAACAATAACATGTACGCAGAGTATATGTGTATATAACATGTTGTATTAGTTTTGACATGATGAGTATTCCCAGTAGACAAGATGCAACTAAAATTGCAAATATAAGTGAAGTTCATATAGTCAGTAGCATATAAATGCAGCATGTGTTGGGGCAAGCAGAATGGATATGAAAATTCTGAGTCTATTCTAGCAGGATTACAACAGTCCAACATCGGTAAAATTATTTTGGTTGGCTGTAAAATATCAACTAGGACATAATTTATTTTCTTGTTGTCTCGAACATGATCTACAATCCCAACACAAAAGGATTGCGACACATAGCATATAGGACTAAAAACAGCAAGTTTAAGTTCCATGATTCTATCACAAGTTATACATATGTGATCGACAAGAAAATTACTATTTATGCTATATTCACCAATTAAATTAAACGTGAAGCAATAGGCATGTGTGTTAGAATTCAAATAAGAAATTTCAGAAATCTTATTCATAGCACAGCTCAAATTAATAGGTTTATTTAGCATGATGGAACACACAATATCAACATATGGTATTCTAGCAAGTACTTCCTTATGTGTAATCAGTACCACATGATCAAAATTCGAAATTTTCAACCTAGCACATGGGACTGAAATAATTGTGCAAGGCAAGTCACAAGAATGATCTAGCAAAGGAATAGACTCACAAAATTCAATTGTGGCTGGTTGGAGCTCCAAATCAGTACCTATATCAATGACATGCTGCTCAGACATCCTCCTCAAGTGATAATGCATAAGCTGGTGATGCAGGTTGTTAAATAGGCGGCTCCCTTTCTTCAAAAGCAACTTGCATATCACAAGAAACAACACTAGGAGTAGACATGGTTACATGAGTTGAAATATCCTGTGATACCCCAAATTTGGTACACTTTATACTATCGTTTCTAATTTTCTAATAATCAAAATGAGGGCATTTTACCCTAATGGTATGATATGTGAGGTTGATTTTATAACTAAATTGTCTCCTAGTTTAATCGATCATCTTTTCCATAAATGTAGAATTTGTTAATTTGAATCAGAAGGTGACAAGAAGAAATTCTAGGCTCGGTTCAAACCCAGCGCGTAGCTTGGTGATCCAATCTTCCACCAACAGGCTACTGAACTAGTTTGCTTTGTAGTCCAAAGAGCTCCTTTGACTAAACGAGGTGACCTTATTAAAAAAAATAGAGGAGATAGACATCTGGACCTATCTCTACTAATAATATTGCTAGAGGTATGGTCTGTGGCTCGCAAGTACGCTTTCAATCCACCTAAAATACATTTTCGTCTGCCAAAACACTAAACTACCCACCAATGCCATCCATAATTAGAAAAAAAACGTTTCGCCAAAACAAAAAAGTGATCTAACCTTCATGGGCCGCCGCCACGCTATGGAGACCTCAAGCGCGCCGGACTCAAGATGCCATCGACATCGTTTGGAGCGGCCTCTGTAGCTACTTCGACACCATCCTCGAGGATCGCAGCCCATCACCGGCGAGGCAACTGAGGCCGGTACGAGTGGCCATGGTGTGGGGGAAGTGTTGTTCCCAACGCCTGCGACGCCGTCGACCTTGGATTTCGAGCAGCCTCCGCAGCCACTTAGACACCATCCTCGAGGACCTGGACCGCAGCCCATCACCGGCCATGGCGACGGGGGAGGTGCTGTTCCCAACGCCCGCGGTCGATAGAGTAGAGGGACGGGATGGGTGGCGGGACGCTGGCGCTTCCGGCCTCGGTATCCTGTGTGGTGTATTTACGCGTATTACAGAGCACCGGGTGGCCGGAGTTAGGCTTCTCCACGGCGTCCACGACCGAGAACCGGATGATCTCACCAAACGCTCCGCCAGCTCCGTTGCTGCAACCGATTGGGCGCGGACTTCGATCGGCCGCCGCGTGTGCATCCGATGGCGAACGGGCGACGGCAGAGGTGGAAGCCATGGGCGTGCACCATAGCGTCCAGTCGGCGTCGCCATGGTTGGCTGGTACATGGACGCCGAGCTCGGCCAAATTTATTTGCTGCTGATGCCAAATGCAAAGTAGTTTAACTAATCTCGATGTGCAGCAAAGCACTAGAGATGCTATAGATTGTTCATGACGATGTTAGCTCTAAAGATTGGATGGGTTCTCGATGTTGGCCCAGAATCCGTAAACTTGCAGCAGACACTGATGTGTAATTTTTACTGTCTCCCGAACTGCGTGGAGACTGCATCTCCTGCCGGCGAGCTCGTTGTTTCCCGAATTGTGTGGAGGCCACACCCCCTTACGGCGTCGGGTCCTCATCGACAAAGCTCGGATTGGTTTGTGGGCACAGTCGATGCTTGCCGTCGGGTCATACTCTGGGCACACACGTCGCTCTGAACCTTCCGGTCGTGCCACTCTGTATCTCCCGCTGGAGGCCACGGATGTGGAGGCTGGAGTTCAGCGACCTGCTACCAGCGGTGCGAGCTCGAGGCGATTTCCCAATGGAAGCGAACACCTCCCCTTCCCCCGAATCCTCCAGTGATCCCCCGCTAAGCACATGTCAGCTCAAGAAAAGTATACCGAGTAGCTTAGTAATTGCAAATTGAGTTCCGAAAAATATTGGGACAAGTGTAGCTAGACCCACATGTGAACAATATACTCCCTCTGTCCATTTTTACTATGCATTCTAAGTTTAGTCAAAGTCAAACTAAATAAAGTTTGATTAAACATATTGTTAAAAAATATAGAGTCTTATAATATCAAATACATATGATATAAAAGTATTTTTCATAATAATTTTAAAAATATCTATCTTATATTGTAAATGTTTATATGTTTTTTTGTACACGTAGTCAAAATTAATAAAAGTTCGACTTTGACTAAATCTAGAATGCGGAGTAATTCAGGACGGAGGGAGTAGTGTCTTTCAATTCGGGTTAAGAATATGAAATATCCATTTAAAATCAGAATGCAGATTATGAATACCATGTCAAGGTACAAATAGTATCTGCATTGCTATTGTCATAGAAGGCCACGGTTGGAATATAGCTTTTTAGAATCTGCATACTATTATAAATCGGTAGTGGCTAGGTTTATGGCAGATGCTTCTATTGAATCTAGATTGTTGCCAAAGAAGTATATTCTCTTTTGATCATGAAGACATCTACTTAGATGCAATTGAACTGGTGCGTGCATTGTGCTTATCGATTTTCCGATGAGAATGTGATTGACTACCTAAAGAAAGTATCTATCAAGATAGTTGTTTGCTTCGTTTACACTGATTCTAATGCAGTTATTTTACTTCCATCACGCTTATTCTGAAGCACTGCCTTGCATAAGATGAACTTGAAGCTTGTTAGTTCTACTGATATATGCCTCAAGGGAACATAGTAATTGCATCTCATTACTTTCTGATAAAGTTCATTACAAATTTTTTGTGAAAAATATATACGTGATTGACTGATTATAATTTTGAATTTGACTATCTTCGCTTTTAATCCCGTTGGAACGCACGGGTATATGTGCTAGTTCCTCGTAACTATTGCGGCTCTAACCAGGTACGAACCCGTATCGTCTCAGCCGCCGCCAGGAGAAATAGCCGCTAGTCGCCTCCTCTACCTCCTACTCCACCATAGATTGGTTCCCCCTCCTCCGGTCGGCCTTGCCGACGTAAGGAGGAGTGGGGAACCTAGTCTATGTGTGGAGGTTTTTAGTAAAAGTAGTATTTCTTAGTAGTTTAAGTTAGGGTTTGGAAGCTATCTTTTGTTGATCTCCATATCAATGGTGATGGCATCGTCTTCAATAATTGATCTTCGGTTCTTCCTTCGACGACGAGATCTTCGTCCCGGCGTCAATGGCGGTATTGAAAGATTACAGTTTTCTAGGTATGGTTCATTGGATCTTGCTTCGCCATACCGATCTTGGATCTTTTCTCATGGTCGCCGCGAGGAGTATTATCCTTGCAATAATTTTCCCGGCTGCTACGTCCTCGACAATGATGATTCGTACTCTCGACTCCCCAGCGACATCGACCAAGTTGTTCGGTTATTTTGCTCTGACATACTGGTGTTGGTACTCTTGCCGATGTTGATTGACTACTTCAATGGTTGCGCGCGTGCACGTAGCCTTGGCATTGTGGCTCAAATTAAAATTATGGGAGAACCTTCGTTGGTATTTACAGGTTTATGGTTTGGTTCTATTCGGCTGCCTTCTGGAAAATATAAGATTATGTCATGGAAGAAGAAAGAGTTTGAAGACCTTAAAGATTTAGTCGTTTCTTTTAGACTTTATTTTGTAATTGCTGGGGACAGCTTATGTATCTCTACCATGTACTATTTACTCGTATCTCTACTAATAATATTGCTAGAGGTATGGTCCGTGGCTCGCAAGTACGCTTTCAATCCACCAAAAATGCGCTTTCCCCCCACCTCCGCCCCCTACTTCTCGTCCGTCCAAATATGTTTTCATCTCATGGTAGTGCGTCCGTATGTCGCCCCGTGTTGGTTTCATCCCGCATGCGAACGCTGAAGGAATCCTCCCTTCGACCGTCACCCGCACGAAAAAAACGGTGGCGATGTGGACCCGCAACCTTCGGAACGGCGTCGTGCACGAAAACAGCGAGTTTGCAGACTTGGCGCAGCTCTTGTAGCAGACGAGCACGCACACGTGCATCAGGACGTGGTCGACGGAGACGAGATCGCGTGGAAGGCGAGCGAGCTTGGTGACGTTGGTGAGGAGGCAGGGAAGCTCAGGGGGCGAGTGCAGGTTGTGGAGGCGGTAGTCGACGTTGCTGGAGCCGGACGATGAAGCGTCCATAGGTTGTAGACGATGACGGGCTCGATCGATGTGTCCAAGGCGGAAACGAGCATGGGAGAGCGGATCAGTAGAGTTGCAGAGGCGGTGCAAGAAATAGATGGAGGGGAGGGGAACGAAACCGGGGGCTCACCGGGAAGAAGAGATGTGCTGGTGTCGATGGAGTGGCGGCAGGACCTTTGGATGGTCGTCGGTGATGGTTGAGGATGTCGGCATGGACATGGGAGTTCATGTCGACCTGGGGCGATGAGGAAGAGGATGACGGGGCACAGCTATTCCCGTGCTTTGCTGTGCTCGATGACGACCATGGCAACGGCGCGGTGGTGCTGCCTTCGTCGAAGCGATCATCGATCAACCGCATCTATCTACTCAACCCTAACCCCGCCGCCCCACGAGATCTGGAGGAACGGGCTCTCGTGGCTATGGCGAGCAGAGGCCAGCGCCAGACGTGATCTCCTGCTCTCGATCGAACTCCCTGCCGCCACACACAGCTTATCACAATACCCCTGGGACCAGTCGTACTCCCTGCCGCCGCCGGCCTAGAGCTCCACGCTGCCACCAGTTCCACCTTCGCTTCCCCCTCCCTGTTATGATGTCTGTTGGTTCCGTCTCAGACCCCGCTATGCCCGTTGTGCTGTCCTCCGGCCAAGTTGTCGCCGTTGAATCATTCAGTTTGATTGGTGTTTTACTGTGATGGTGTGATCCGGACAATTCATCGCCGTGGCCGAGAGCTACGGCGGCCAAAACAGCTGTAGTACATGCACCAAACTGGTCAACACTGCCAAGCCACGTTAGGTAAAGAGCCATCGCCTGCCTGCCCATTGGAGACGGCCGTCTCCACGCCGGCGATGTCTGTCGCCGGCGCATCAACGGGCACATGGTGTACCTCGCGCTTGTAAACGAGAAGAGGTTTAACTTTCTAGGTGCAAAGCCCGCATATCCACCCCGCTGCTCTTTTAGGATACATGCAATGGCTGAGTGTTTGCCTACTTCTGATTTACTCAAACTGCATCAGCTCACTCATTCTACTACAAGTATGTATATTTTTTTCTGCAAGCTTAGCTTTTTCATCTTGAAATTACAGCTTACAAGATCTGGTCATGCATAGCTAGACGGCAACGCGACCATGATTACCACCATCACTGTCGTTTTGTTAGTTTTCAATTGATAGTAGTTTCTTGTTGCAGCGATTTACTGAAGAAAAAAATACTATAAAAAAGTTTTTTCTACCTTTAGGTTAATAAATTTCTCTATAAACCTGTTATTCTCAATTTTATCTGAAGAAGGATACTTAGGGCCTGTTTGTTTAGGCTGACTGTGGCTGGCTGCGGCTGGCTGTGCTGCTGTGTAAGGAAAGCTGCTGTGCGGGGAAAGCCGCTGTTTTAAGTTATGTTGTTTGGCAACTTGGCTGGCTGACTGGCTGTGAACTATTGAATTGTCTAAAATACCCTGAGAGCTATGAGAACGTATACTTTTGATACCGCTACTCCTAGAAACCATATACATATATTACCATGAATATACGTATCCATAACATAAAATATTATAAATTCTTAGAACATTTGCCATGTGCGTACACCATCAAAAGCTCAAAAAGTAGAAGGTACGATTCTGCATGTACTGCTATTACGTTCCCTAATCCTAAAAATGTCAATTAACAAATCGGGTCTCAACAAAATATTAATCGATCCATGTGCTACTCGATTTGGGTGAGATTCCTGTGCTTGTACTAGATGGGCATGGTGGCGGAGCCGGGCCATAGCAGCACGGGGCGGAGCGCACATGGGCAGAAGAAAAGCAGGGACAGTGCGCGCGATACGGGGAAAGAAACGCGTGTGGAAGGGAACGATTCGGTCTGGGGGCGACAGTCTTCGGTAAATACTGCAAAAAATATGACCAAATGCATATAACGGTTCGGGTGTTATGTGAAAAGCTGCGAGAAGCAATAGGTGCTTTCTCTCGGTAGTGTAATCGGGAGGGTGGCTTTAGCAAAGCTACTAGCGAAGCTGGTCTGTTTGGCTGGGCTTGATGGCTTATTTTTTTGAAAAGCCAGAAAAAGCATAAACAAACAGGCCCTAAGTGCATGGACAGCTCTTCTGAGAACAGCTTCTGAATAAATTAAAACAAAACCTCTCCCTTCAAGTACAATATTATAAGTTTGAAATGGATGTTATCTCATTTTCACTAATACACAGTACAAAAGCAATCCTCGGTCTTATTTAGATTTGATCATCATTGTCATTTAATTCAATATGGCGGCGTAGCAACGCACGGGTTTTGTGCTAGTAAATATATACGACGTTGATTGTAAAAAAAAAAGGCCCTGGACCCTAACGTATGCACCTGCTCCCAAATCCTAGCAGCAAGCCGCCTCCCATCTGCACTCCCTGCCTCCCTCCTCTTGCCCTGCTAGTAGCCAGGCATCTCCCATGGGCGTGACTGCGTGTGCTGCAGCCGCCGGTGATGCCTCTGGCTAAACTGATTGCCCTTTCCCATCCCCATCTCCCCTATGAACCATGCATCGAGAGAGTCGTAGATCGACACAACCTGGAGGATGAAGAAAGGAGAAGAGAAGGGAACTGCTCAAGCGTTGCCGACCACGTTGTCTTCATTCTGTCAACGTCATCCGGCGTCGAGGGTAAATCTCAAAATCAGTTTATTCCTGCAAGTTCTATCTGGGAGCTTATGCGTTCTTGATTTGTAGTACCAAAGTATGGTTTAAGTCCTTGTTTCGAATCTGGACATTGAGGGTTTCCTGAGATAATCTGGGATTTATAGATGCAGATTTACATGGTCTGTTGGTGCAGTACTGCAGTATAGTTCGGGCCAAACTGCTCTTAAACGGTGCAAAATCTGCCAATATGTTCAAAATCAATCTTGTAGGTATTGTTCCTAGCTTTCCATAGAGTAGTCGTTTGCATTTTTCCGATGAGCGGTTTGGAAAATACGGTCTTCGCGGTGATGGTTGTAACTAGTTTCAGACATGTGCATTAGTTTTCTGTCAGGTACTAATCATGTCCCCTTGTCGAATTACAGTTAATTACTCAACATCTTGGGTATACACAATTTCCTATAGATGTCAGAAATGATATTATTTTCCATGTTTGAGTCATATGGTAAAATCCCTGAGAATAACACATGGCCTGTCTTGTTTTGGACTTGGTAATCTAAATACCTAGATCCGAGGGGTTATTGTTGTTTATTTGAAAACAGCCTTTTGGTCAAAGTTGTCAAGTAATTGGCGTATATTCATAACGTATAGTGTTTGTCAAGCCTGAAATCTAAAGGCTTCAACTTAGGATAAAACTTTATGAACATCAAGGGGTTGATGATGGCGCATAGGAGCGATGCGTATGTTTGATTCTAGTGATGCTTACGGATGCAATGTTTATGATTTGTATATTCTTACTTAACAGGGGAATGTGCTTTGTCTTGTTGATTGAGTTGTGAGGACACTCCATCAGGCACTAAAAGGCAAGTGCATGTGGGATGGTAATCACAGTGTGATCTCCCATCCCCAACTACTCCCTTATCACTAAACATGCATTCTTTGGGTTGTGATCATTTATTGCCTTGTGGATTTGTTACATTTGCAAAGCCTTTTTGTGTTGATGATGAGTTCCCTAATTGTTATTGGATAGCTAAGAGTGCCATAGAGGGCTTTCGCCCCCGGTTAGAGTGTAAATATGAAATGGAATAAACATGACAATGTTAATGCGTAACAGTTTTGATTCCTTCAGTGATGGGCTGCGATCCACCTGAGAGGCATTCTCCACAAGTTGGAGTGAGTAGATATCGACGGGCATCTACTCAGCTATACCGGTAAAAGTAATGAGATGAGATGAGATGCTAGGAATAGAAACCATGAGACCTTCAATGATGGGTTGCGATCCACATTGGAGGCACCCTCCACAAGATGGGGTGAGTGGATGCCGATGGGTGTCACTCAAACTTTACCGGTATCAGCAACGAGATGGGATGAAACTAAAACAATAATGAAACGAGATGCAAGAGAACAAGATGATGAAAGACTTTTACTTATGCCAACGACTATCTTTGATGTGTTTTCTTTGATTGTGCTGGGTGACACATGCCTTGGTTAAACCTTTATTTACACTAACCAATGATTGTATTGTGGGATTGACTTGCTTGTTGACGTGTGAGTGTTACTTGTGTGACGTCAAGTGGTGTCGTGGTTGCTTGCTGTATGTTTTGAAAGTTTAATTATACATGAGTTAGTTGCAGGTTTGAGTAATGGATGATCCATGAATCTTTGTTCAAATTAGTACCATTTATTAATATAAGCTATTAGTATTCAAATATGATGTGCAGGTAACCACGCTGTTGTGACAAGGTAGTGACCACAATAACATGCTTATTTTATAGAACCGGCGATCCGGGTGTTATGTTGCTAAGCATCTTGTTCATGCTAGTGGAGTCTTCTGTATGTACAACCTAGTTGTGTAAGAATTAATAACAATTGATATTTTGTGGTAACCCTTAACTTGAGATGTGATTTCGCTCTGTTTCTTTATCATTCTACTGTGCTTGTTGAGCTGGTGAGCTCACCCTTGTTGTCACCAAAATTTTCAGGTGTTCGACAAAATCGTCATGCATGGGCTTGGGAGTAGAACTTTCTACGACATCACAAACACTCACACTTGCAATTCATGTATAGAATAGTTCCCCTAAATTGTAAGAAGTTGCAGACTATAATACTTAGTGGCTCAAATTGTTTAGTCTCATCTTATATCTTATATCTTATATCTTATATTTACTAATTGGAGGCACCATACGAGCTTCCACATTAATCCTCGCAAGAAGTTAAAACTAGCCATTAGATCTGCTACGATCGTAAATCTGAAACGTTCAATCCCAAGCTTCCCTTCCTTCCATGTGATCCACGTTGACCGGCAGCTAGATGCATCTAAAAAAGACCTAGCTTTATCGGAGGCCGCCGCCGCGCGCTCTCCGTGGTTCGTGGGATCTGCCGCCGACTATGTCCCCGCATGTTTGCTGCACCCAGCGCCGGCTATCTCCATCTGCAAGATACAATCGAGACTTCTCAGATTGATGCCATCGCCGGCGCAATAATCGCAGAGCAATCTGCAGCTATGCTCCTTGATGATGTTGTGTGCTACAGCTGCGCGCAGATGCAACTAGCTGTAAGTATTAGTATTTGTTTAATCTATCTACTAACTAATTACCGTATGAATTGATGCTATTACATCCAGGATTCCTCATATCAGAAACGAGCGTTTCATCAGCACCCGTGGAATTTGCTAGCGACCTGATGGAAATCTCTCTCCAAGTACGTACACAAGCCGATGTGTATTAGTAAGGTTTTGATGCAAGCATAATCAAAAAGCCATTTGTACAACCTCAAAAATAAAAAGGCATATTCACAGATATCTATTATACTCCATCCGTCCTAAGAAAAATATTACAGATTTGTTAAAATTTAGATGTATCGAGAGTTGTAGACATGATTTAGTATAGATGCAACTGAATTTAGGCAAAACGTCGATATCCTTTTTGGGACAAAGAGAGTATGTAAAATTAGAGAAAATTATCTTCTTAACATTAAGGTATTGAAAATTGAGATAAAAAATCTTCATAAAAGTAAATGTTTAATGATAAAATTATTCAGAGCTCATTCAAAAAAGTACATACTTTAGGGAGATAATTAATATTCAAAGCATCTACATCGTGTTTGATTATCCTTGCGCAGCTACCAATTTTCTCAGCTGGCTACCCTGCAGGAGTTCATGAGCCATCTGCTGTATGTTCTTTACGGTATGCAATTTGAACGTGGAGCAGATTTCCCGCATGAGCCCCAAATTCCTTGAAATTGTGATTTATAAGAGCAGTCTCTATTATTGCAATGACTTATATGATCACTTTATTCATGTTGTACGAACTGGGGCACTTCTCAGTAGACAAATATATTCAGAAAATGCAGAAAACATGTACTGAATAGTTTGTATGCATAGGATTTTTTTATCGAAGGAGAATGCATAGGGAATTTCAGAGTATCAGCGACCCTGTGGTTTTTTATGCGCGCCATCCATACTTAAATTTGTCTAATCCATCCATAATTATTTTTTCCTATATATTAGTTTTCCATGTTCTCAAATTCCTTTAGGTGGTAATACTACATAAAATTCATATTTTTACATATTAGCATCTACTAACAATTTAATATTTGTCAGATACTACATGCCATGACAATCCGCAAATGTCAGTAATAGAGTAAAAAACATATTTGAACCGGCTGTGAGATCATTGGCTCAATAGTTTACTATTATTCATGACACAAAATTTCCCATGGTCTCTTGATGTGATCAAAGTCTGCGAAAAACATATCTTCATGATATGTAACTTTTTTGTGTGAATATGTAATTGCATTCCATTTGTCAGATATGTTTGGTTGAATGCTAATTGCACCCGACTATTGTGAGGTAATCAGTGTTCACAAAAAATAGGATATCAAAGTGTGAATTTAAGTTGGCGTGTACCTCATGGGAGAAAATGATGGTTTTCCTGACGTATAAGACTGGTAAGGAATATGCTTATTTTTTGTGTATGCCAAATAACTTGATGGAGTTCAATTTTTTGTAGATTGTGCAAATATGTAGAACAGGTCAATCATGTATTTCTTATTTAGTAATACTTTGTAGTAACGAGAGCCTGTTAGACTAACAAGTTCTCTTTTTTGCATTTATCTTATTTAAACTCATATTATTTTCTTAAAAATGATCTAAAGCCATGAATTGTGTTATAGGATCTCGGTTATTTCTTCAAACATATAAACATAACATCTGCATATTGCAACACTTCCTAATGCATTTATTTATTGCTCACAAAGGAAAATCAGAATCTTAGTTACATTGAAAATTGAAATTTAATATCCATAATGTTTACACATTTGATGTGTAAGGTCTTGTGCATGATTCTCATTTGCCTTTTCCCCTTTGTTTTGTTATATGATCAGGGGTAATGAGAAGTGCTTAGAGGAGCATCGGAAGGAGAAAAGAGTGTCCAGGAATATCAACCTTTCTCATGTATACAAAATCTTCTGGGCCATCCCCGGTATGAATAGCTTCTTTTTTATTTGGGAGATAATGGAGTATGTCTTCGTGATTTTAGATGTATCCAGTTATGCATGATGTGATACATATGAAACTGTGCAAACTCTGCTACCCAAGGAAATTTGTGATGTGTATATGTGCCATGTTCTATAAATTCTTGATTACACTAATTATGTGTGTCACATTTTCTTGACTGTTCCATGTCCTCATAAGTGATTTATTAATACATTGATACATCCATCACATACAACTTAAGAAGAGTTTAATTGCTTTTAGTTAGTACTAATGTTTACAATGAATTGATCTCATCACAAGGCCTTCTTCTGTCCTTTTCGACATATGGCTGTTAGGGTTATTTCCTTTCATTTTTTGGGAGAGTACTTTGTGCTCTTTTGGCCTTTCCAGTAATACAAGATGGCATGAATTATTTTTACTCATGTTTTCGGGATTTTTTTTCCAAGTTTTTGTTAGACCATTCATGTTTTGAAATGAAATAAATGAATTTTAATGTCTTTATTATGGTAATATGCTTGGTTAATAAATAGCTAGACTGTGCAGGTGCACGGGTTGATGACTAGTTCTTGTAACTTGGATACAATTCTTTTATTGATAATTGATGCATCGGTTATCCCATTGTTGTTGAAAGTATAGTTGTTATTGCTAGCTTGTCGTTGATGACAATTTTTTTGTATGTGAGACTTTGGCTAAAATATTAGGTAAATTAGGATTTATATTCCTATAAGGATGTTTGTGGTAGCATTCTGGGCTTAGAGTTAGCCGGGGTGTTACAGTTGGTATCAGAGCCCGGCTTTAGGTCTCCGGTATAGATATGATACATAGGTATCTAAATTATTGATCTTCTTGCTTAACAACTTAAATTTTGAACTTTCCCTTTTAGGTTACTCTAAAACTTTTTATATAGTATGATGAAACATTAAAACTTGACACACTAGTGCACAATAGGATGGGTTCGGGTCATGCATTGCATATGCGCTTCCGTTATTTAGATCATCAATTTCTTATGCTCCAAGATGGTTACGTTATGTTATTTATTGATGTATAAAGCTTGGATCTTATGACCGTTTTGCTTCTAATGCATAGTTATGATGGTTTGTGTGTGTTTGCTGATCTGGGTGGCCATTCGTACCGCTACTATTGGCAACCAGCTGAAATGGTACCACTTGTTTTCTTTTATTGATAACCTGTCCTTTGGTTATTACTGTTGGTCAAGACTATTAGATGTTGGGCTAGTCAAGACTAGGAGATGTTTGGAAATAAATATTTTTGCATGCTAGTATAAAAAAAGCGTTGTTAATAATAATGTTGGAGCTGATCCTATTTATGAAATATCAAACCTGGGTAACTAGTTCTATTCTGGCTCCGCAAGGTGGCATAAGATTGTTTACAAATATTTGATTCATAGGGCTTATCTAATGCTAGTTCTCGATTTTAATGTAAGGTTTTTTTGGGTGTAACTAGAATGAACCGTATAACCTTGGTAGTCTGATTTTAGCTTTTATTTGTGCTACTTTCTTTGGTTTAACCAGCAGAAATGCATGTTCGTACATGGGAGGGTATAAGGGAAATGCGAAGCAGTAACTAGGTGTTTATGACCATTGTTAAGTTTCCGGTCAAACATTGGTTTGTTCCATCCTTAATTTTGTATTAGTCTCCATATAGAAGAAGTTCTGCATAAACTTCAAGATTTTTAGTTTCTTTGTAATCTCACTGTCAGCTTCTTTTTGCTTGGGTTTTTCATGCCATAATTTTTTCTTTGGCTTGTAAGACTGATGTTGAGAATGACAAACCCTATGGCATGTTGAGGAAACAAAGTGATAAGTTTTTAAATAGAAATTGCATGTGTGTCTTTGTGGGACATTGTGCGGTCCAGATCATATCCTTATGTGATTTGCAACTTCATTTTGCATTTTTTTCCCCAAGGCAATTGTAGCTGGCTAGATTCTAATGTCTAAACGCATTCTTATTGCAGATTTGATGTTGTATGTTAATACCTAGTAAATTATTTCCATAGGTCATTGGATTTAAAGAATTTATATCTTACAATGGAGGATTTGCGGTCTTAACTTCGAGCCTTCGTTTGGCAAATTTATCCCTAATTAAAATTTAGCGAGTATTTTTTTTTTGGGTTTTCTTGATAGCCAAATGCGCTGATTGTGTTTGTAATGACTTGATGGGCATACCTTAAGGGCATGAATTTGAGTAGTATGTTGTTCTGTTATAGCAGTACTTATCTCCCTATTGTATCATTTAGTTTCCTAACTCTAAGGAGAACTATGTAAAAAAAATTGGTAACCCTATATCAGACTTGTTTGGTCACAAGAAATGGTTACGTAGTTTGTACTTGTGTCGTAAGTGAGTTTCTCGGGTCCTCCTTTTGTTGCTCTTTTGAAAGAATGTTGCTCGTTTGTGAGGAATGCATTTCCTTCTCGTATTGGGCAGCATTGTGGAAGTGGAGAGTGGATTTTTTTAGTTAATTTTCTAAGTTTGGAGCTAGAGTGTTCGTCAAGGATTGACTAAGTGGGGGTCGACCTCGAACAATTTTGTTCGTGCCCATGCAATCGTTCCATGACAGTGTAAGTGTAGCTTGTATGAAAGGGTGTGATTCACCTAACCTGCGTACTGAGTGGATAGCATAGGTAACAGATGGCCTAGGTAACCATTCTGCTTACTTGTGCTACTCACTTTGGCTACAAGGGAGAGGTGAATCGAGTATCTTGGCTGAATGGATGATTGGAAGTGGTTTGAGTGTAGAGCTGTGAAGTGGTTCTTCCTTCCATAGACAATTAGAGTTGGCATAATTTTTGGCGTCTCTTAGCTTAGAACTTGTAGGTCTGCCTGGCTAGTTTCTTTGATGTGTGTCTTACTGTCTTATGACGTAGCGATGCCCAGTTTGCTTGATATTAAGTGTATGGTGCCTTTGTGATGAAATGTATAACTGTGTGGTTAGCATTGTGGTACTATGTGATGTTTCGGCCGAATAAATGGTATTGTTTTTAACAGTTTTACAGATGATGGTGTCAGCGTTATATGGAGGATGAAATCATTGCTTTGTATATGAGTGGATGGACCACCTTTGTTTGTCATGCGCCAGCAAGGTTAAAGATGCTCTAATTTATGTTTGCTCCTCGCGATATTTTGATCGCTGATATTGTGTTGTGTTGTTCTTTGAACATTATTCTATTTAATGACAAGGTGATTGTCTGTTAGCGCGACTGTTTTTATGAGCGAGTATTGCTTCTGGTGTACTCACTATTTTGGATAATTCGTATTATAGCATATGAGATTCGGGTCATATGCTTTAGACTCCTCGTACACCTGTGGTTGTTATAACCTTGCCATGCTTGTGTTGGTGAAGTAACTAATAGATGAGTTCTTTGGGAAGACTTGTTTGTGAATAGAGCATTCTTTGTGCAGGTTCCCGTCATCGCTTGGTGTTTGGTAGTATGTGTTCTGTATTAAGTATTTGTTTTCTTGGTTTGGTCTCAACATTGAATTGATGCTTGTTCCATGTTTTGTGCTTACTTAAAGGATGCAAATTTTGATTGATGTGAGTGGATATATATTTGCTTAGCCCAACAATTGTTTGGTTTGTAACCATCAGTGTATGCATGAGATGATCTAGAGGTGCGGGTCTAACCAACATAAAGAGTGAAATAGTTCTGTTTGTCCAACATGCGAGGGAAGTTTTTGATAAAAGTTCTCGGTAATTGTATGGTTTTTGCTAGGCTAACATGTGTGAGAATTCCGGGACGAATTCATTTTAAGGGGGTGAGAATGTGATACCCCAAATTTGATACACTTTATACTATTGTTTCTAATTTTCTAATAATCAAAATGAGGGCATTTTACCCTAATGGTATGATATGTGAGGTTGATTTTATAACTAAATTGTCTCCTAGTTTAATCGATCATCTTTGCCATAAATCTAGAATTTGTTAATATGAATCAGAAGGTGACAAGAAGAAATGCTAGGCTCGGTTCAAACCCAGCGCGTAGCTTGGTGCCAATCTTCCACCAATAGGCTACTGAACTAGTTTGCTTTGTAGTCCAAAGAGCTCCTTTGACTAAATGAGGTGACCTTATTAGAAAAAAATAGAGCAGATAGACATCTGGACCTATTCCTTGTAACTATTGCGGCTCTAACCAGGCCCCTGGACCCTAACGTATGCACCTGCTCCCAAATCCTAGCAGCAAGCCGCCTCCCATCTGCACTCCCTGCCTCCCTCCTCTTGCCCTGCTAGTAGCCTGGCATCTCCCATGGGCGTGACTGCGTGCGCTGCCAGCCGCTGGTGACACCTCTGGCTAAACTGATTGCCCTTCCCCATCTCCATCTCCCCTATGAACCACGCATCGAGAGAGTCGTAGATGGATACAACCTGGAGGATGAATAAAGGAGAAGAGAAGGGAACTGCTCAAGCATTGCTGGCCATGCTGTCTTCATTCTGTCAACGTCATCCGGCGTCGAGGGTAAATCTCGAAATCAGTTTATTCTTGCAAGTTCTATATGGGATCTTATGCGTTCTTGATTTGTAGTACCATAGTATGGTTTAAGTCCTTGTTTCGAATCTGGACATAGAGGGTTTCCTGAGATAATCTGGGATTTATAGATGCAGATTTACATGGTCTGTTGGTGCGGTACTGCAGTATAGTTCGGGCCAAACTGCTCTTAAACGGTTCAAATCTGCAAATATATTCAAAATCAATCTTGTAGGTATTGTTCCTAGCTTTCCATAGAGTAGTTGTTTGCATTTTTCCGATGAGCGGTTTGGAAAATACGGTCTTCGCGGTGATGGTTGTAACTAGTTTCAGACATGTGCATTAGTTTTCTGTCAGGTACTAATCATGTCCCCTTGTCGAATTACAGTTAATTACTCAACATCTTGGGTATACACAATTTCCTATAGATGTCAGAAATGATATTATTTTCCATGTTTGAGTCATATGGTAAAATCCCTGAGAATAACACATGGCCTGTCTTGTTTTGGACTTGGTAATCTAAATACCTAAATCCGAGGGGTTATTGTTGTTTATTTGAAAACAGCCTTTTGGTCAAAGTTGTCAAGTAATTGGCATATATTCATAACGTATAGTGTTTGTCAAGCCTGAAATCTAAAGGCTTCAACTTAGGATAAAACTTTATGAACATCAAGGGGTTGATAATGGCGCATAGGAGCGATGCGTATGTTTGATTCTAGTGATGCTTATGGATGCAATGTTTATGATTTGTATATTCTTACTTAACAGGTGAATGTGCTTTGTCTTGTTGATTGAGTTGTGAGGACACTCCATCAGGCACTAAAAGGCAAGTGCATGTGGGATGGTAATCGCAGTGTGAACTCCCATCCCCAACTACTCCCTTATCACTAAACATGCATTCTTTGGGTTGTGATCATTTATTGCCTTGTGGATTTGTTGCATTTGCAAAGCCTTTTTGTGTTGACGATGAGTTCCCTAATTGTTATTGGATAGCTAAGAGTGCCATAGAGGGCTTTCGCCCCCGGTTAGAGTGTAAATATGAAATGGAATAAACATGACAATGTTAATGCGTAACAGTTTTGATACCTTCAGTGATGGGCTGCGATCCACCTGAGGCATTCTCCACAAGTTGGAGTGAGTAGATGTCGACGGGCATCTACTCAACTATACCGGTAAAAGTAATGAGATGAGATGAGATGCTAGGAATAGAAACCATGAGACCTTCAATGATGGGTTGCGATCCACATTGGAGGCACCCTCCACAAGATGGGTTGAGTGTATGCCGACGGGTGTCACTCAAACTTTACCGGTATCAGCAATGAGATGGGATGAAACTAAAACAATAATGAAACGAGATGCAAGTGAACAAGATGATGAAAGACTTTTACTTATGCCAACAACTATCTTTGATGTGTTTTCTCTGATTGTGCTGGGTGACACTAAACAATGATTGTATTGTGGGATTGACTTGCTTGCTGACGTGTGAGTGTTACTTGTGTGACATCAAGCGGTGTCGTGGTTGCTTGCTGTATGTTTTGAAAGTTTAATTATACATGAGTTAGTTGCAGGTTTGAGTAATGGGTGATCCATGAATCTTTGTTCAAATTAGTACCCTTTATTAATATAAGCTATTAGTATTCAAATTTGATGTGCCGGTAACCACGCTGTTGTGACAAGGTAGTGACCACAATAGCATGCTTATTTTATAGAACCGGCGATCCAGGTGTTATGTTGCTAAGCATCTTGTTCATGCTAGTGGAGTCTTCTGTAGGTACAACCTAGTTGTGTAGGAATTAATATCAATTGATATTTTTTGGTAACCCTTAACTTGAGATGTGGTGTCGCTCTGTGTCTTTATCATTCTACTGTTCTTGTTGAGCTGGTGAGCTCACCATTGTTGTCACCAAACTTTTCAGGTGTTCGACAAAGTCGTCATGCATGGGCTTGGGATTAGAACTTTCTACGACATCACAAACACTCACACTTGCAATTCATGTATAGAATAGTTCCCCTAAATTGTAAGAAGTTGCAGACTATAATACTTAGTGGCTCAAATTGTTTAGTCTCATTCTTGTAACTTGGATACAATTCTTTTATTGATAATTGATGCATCGGTTATCCCATTGTTGTTGAAAGTATTGTTGTTATTGCTAGCTTGTCATTGATGACAATTTTTTGTATGTGAGACTTTTGGCTAAAATATTAGGTAAATTCGGATTTATATTCCTATAAGGATGTTTGTGGTAGCATTCCGGGCTTAGAGTTAGCCGGGGTGTTACATATCCTCACATATCCTATCGTTGACTACTCTTGTGATTTCATTTTCTCTCATACTCTCGAAGTGTATGCTCTCAACCTCACATTTAGTGGAATCACACAGCTCACTTCTAATAACACTCTCACTCAATTTGGCTATGTGGCTCTCATTCTCACATGGGTTGTGAAGTAAACTATGGTCAAGACTGATACGTCTCAAACATATCTATAATTTTTGATGCTTCATGCTTGTTTATACACCATTTGCTTTGAGTTTTGTTACACTTCGTAGCGTTTTTATGCATTTTCTGGAACTAACCTATTAACAAGATGCCACAGTGCCAGTCCTTGTTTTCTGCTATTTTTGTGTTTCAGAAAAGTTACACAGGAAATATTCTCGGATTTGGACGAAACAAAAGCCGAACCTCCTATTTTTGCCGAAGCTTCGCGAAGACCAATGATGAGACGGGGGGGGGGGGCAGGAGCCAGGCTCACCACCAGGGGGCGCGACCCAGCCCCTGGTCGCGCCGCCCCATGGTGAGGCCAGCTGGCCCCACCTCTGACGATGCCCTTTCGCATATAAGTTCCCCTCGACGGGAAAAACCTAGGGGACAGATCTCTTTTCCACGAAATATACTGCAAGCCACCGCCGTCGCTGTCGCGAGATCGGGAGGATCCAGGAGCTCTTCCTGGCACCCTGCCGGAGAGGGGAATCCGTGCCAGAGGCCTTCTACACCACCATGGTCGCCTCCGGAGTGATGTGTGAGTAGTATACCTTGGACTACGGGTCCATAGCAGTAGCTAGATGGTTATCTCCTCCACCATGTGCTTCATGTTTAGGTCTTGTGAGCTGCCCTACATGATCAGGATTATCTTTATGTAATCATACATGTTGTGTTTGTTGGGATCCGATGAGTATTGGTACTATGTTAAGTTGATGTGCTGAATATATATCTTTATGTTATCTCTATGTTATTTATGATCTTGCATGTTTTCCGTTGCTAGTAGCTATCTTGGCCGAGTAGATGTTGGTAACTCCAAGAGAGAGTATTTATGCTCGATAGTTGGGTTTATGCCTCTATTTAATCTGGGGGAGTGACAGAAACCTCTAAGGTTGTAGATGTGATATTGCCACTAGGGAGAAAACAACATTCTTGTGTCCAAGAACATTTACTTTGTTTACATTATGCACTTTGCTTAATGCAATTATCTGTTGTTCGCAACTTAATACTCAAGGGGTCCTCGGATGATTCTCCGCGAGTGGATTTTTAGTCATAGATGCAGTTGGATGGCGGTCTATGTATTTTATCGCAATGCCCAGAGTGAATCTCATAGTGATCCTCATGACATATGTACGTTATCTTTATTCTATCAATTGACCAACTGTACTTTGTTTACCTAGCATGTGTTATTTATTTTATGGAGAGACACCACTAGTGAACTGTGGACCCCGGTCCAATTTCCTTTACATTGCTATACCGTTTTACTTTTACTCGCACTGTTTACTTTCTTGCATACTATTATCCTATTACCACTCGATACGCTCAATCCTTTGTTTATAGCAAACCGGTGAGATTGACAACCTCATCGTAAGTTGGGAGCAAAGTTCTTGGTTGTGTTGTGTGCAGGTTTCACGTTGCTGCTGGTGAAAAGCTACACGCCGACAAGCAGTTGATCTGGCGCCCTTGTCCGGAGTGTCACGAAGCTAGCAAGCATCACCTTCTGAAGTTTGGCTTTCTCCTACTGGTTCGATTAAACCTTGGTTTCACAACTGGGGGAAGACTTGCTGCTGTGCTCATCATACCTTCCTCTTGGGGTTCCCAACGAGCTTTACTTACAAGCCATCAACGAGTTTTCTAGCGCCGTTGTCGGGGAGGAAGAAGACTTCTGCAAGGGGAGTCTCGCACGCACAATCTTTTACTTTGTTTTTGTTTTGCTTTACTTTATTTTACTTGCATTGTTTTATCAAAAATACAAAAAAATTTAGTTTCCTTTATAGTTGCTTTTATTTACTTGCTTTTAGTTTTGTTAGAATGAGTAATCCTGAAGTTGAAGTTCGTACTTTTAAGCAACAAGGGGGAGAGAGTTTGAAAGATGCTTGGTACCGTATTAGCAATGCTCATCATAGGTGTACGAAGAAGCATTCTACCATGATCCTCCTTAGAAATTTTTATGTTGGTATATCTAGTTGGAATAGGTACGTTCTTGATACTCTTGCAGGAGGTAATTTTCTGGGTACTCCCGCTCTTGAAGCGTGCACTTTAATTGAAATTTTAGTGCGAGTACCACCTATCCATGTTGTTAAAACTGAGGTCACTTTGGATGAGGTTTTAGAAAAGCTTAGCTCTTTAGAAAAAAGTTTGCCAAATATCCTTGACAACGCTAGCCAGGTTAATGAATCGATAGAAAGTATCGGTAAGAGAATCACCATTTTAGAGGCTAGTACTATTCTTGATAGTCAAAACCTTAGGACTGGGAAACTAGAAGAGTCTATGGAAACTTTAAGTTTAATTTTCTCTTCTCTTAAATTTAAGAAGGAGAAAGCTTTTGTTGGAAAAGAGAAAAAATTTATGTATGTTCCTAAGGTGTTTGTGCCTAAACCGCAACATGTTTTTAAGATTGGTACGACTTTTAGTTCAACTAAGAGTTACTTGCAGGTTGAATCATCTTCGGGAACTTCTAAAGTGCCTAGTGTGATAAGTGGTGCTCTTGACGAAACAGTTGATCTTAATGATTCATTTGATAATACTTGATTTCCACCTTTCTGCGCCTAGCTCAAAGGCGTTAAAGAAAAGCACTCTTGGGAGATAACCCATTGTTTTATTTTCAGTAATTTTTCTTTTATTTGAGTCTTGGAAGTTATTACTACTGTAATAACCGCTCTGTATCATTTTTATTTCGGTGTTGTGCCAAGAAGAACCTCTAATTTGAGTGAGGTAAGATTTGGGGAAGTTGCTGTCCTGAAACAGATTTTGGTGCTGCACCATAAAAATTCGTGAAAATTCTCAGAATATCTTTTTGATCTGAGATTTTTTGTGCATATGCCCAGGTTATATAAAAACTTTCATTAGTTTTACACTTTTCGATTTGAGCAACAGAATGTCCTCGAAAAAATCGACCTTTGTCAGCTATTCTGTTTTGACAGATTTCTTCCACTATTTGTGTTTGCCTCTCGATCGCTTTCTTTTTGAGTTCTTTTGATCACAGAACTTTTGTAGAAGTTGCTACAGTAGTATATGCTTTATATGTGATGTTTTTGAGTTGAAACCTAAACCAAAAAGGGTCGACCTACTATTATGTTTATGCTAACGTTGCTAATAGAATTGTGTTAAGTTTTGTATGAAGGAAGTTTTCAAGTGTAGGGATTGGAGAATGATGAAATGAGATGAAGAATGGACAAAAGCTCAAGCTTGGGGATGCCCATGTCACCCCAAGAAATATCCAAGAAGTACAAGCGTCATAGCTTGGGGATGCCCCCGAGGCACCCCTTCTTCATCGGCAAAAATCAGGTCACCTTTCAAAACACTATATTTTTATTGCTTTATGCACTATGCGTTTTTCTTGGAGCGTCTTTACTTTCACTTTCAGTTTTCTTTTGTTTTGTTTGCTGCAATAAATGGTTGGACCCCAACAAATTTCTTTTAGATGAGATGTACTCGTTTTTCATTAGCCAAGAACACTCCATTTTTCACTCTTATCGTTCAACGAGTGTTCTCTTTTTCTAGAACTGCGTTTAGCTTTTGTTTTTCGCCTTGATTTTTGTTCAGATCTTATTATATCTTTGCATAAAGGTGTATTTGGACCTCTGGTCTATGTTGGTATTCATCAAAAGAGTTGTTTTAAAAAGGTTTGAATGGTGTTGGAAAAGAGAAAAAGTTTCATGCAAAAAAAAGTGGTACAAAAAGGAGCTTGTTTAGACTGCGGCTTAGACTTTTGCATGCCATGCTTGATGTCGTTTTGATAGTATGCTTAGTGATTTTTTTTGTAGCATGACTTGTCTCAAATGACTGAGATTGCTTAATGAGCCTTTGAAAAAAATCATGCGTTGTTCTTATTATGTGGAAGCATTTATTTGGTTTTCTCCTTTGATGCTTTATTTGGGTTGACTTGGCGCATGCTTACAACATGTTTGACTCTTACAAAGTCACCATAAGCCTCTATGATTATTTGGTTTTTGACTTGTGATGCCATTTTATGCTTCTCTTAATGATGTTTTATCGCTATGCATGATTATGGCCGTTATTGCTCACTTAGTTGGTCACTCCCAGTCTTTTGCTAGCCCTCATTTTGTACTGAGTATGAGCTCTACTCGTACATCCAACTCCCAAAAACCGAGTTATTCCAATGTGTCCACCATACATACCTATTGACAATTTGCTGTTCCAAGTACATTTGACTTGCTTTTATCTATCCTTCGAATTAAACTTTTTCCGGTGTTATGTGAAAATTAGTCAATAAAGCTCTCACGAACCTGATGGCACACTTTACTTTTCTCGCTTTTAAAATTTTGACATTGTGGCTCTTTTATGTTGATGTTATGCTTGCAAGTTGTAATTTGGGAATTAGCCAAACCATGCCATCATGGGGAACGCTTTCAACATTGCACTTCTCTTATTTGAGTTGATATCGTGATCTTTTGTTTATGGATACTCGCGATGTGAAACAAGTTGGGAATCTTGCGGGATCATGGAGTTTGTATATGTGTTAGAGAAACGCCTGGGCCGCTAATCTAAGTCATGCATAATTCATGGTGGAAATTTATAGGATGCCCATAGTGGACATTCAACGATGCATCTCAAAATAAAAAGCTATACCAATGGTAAATAAAAGAGATGTCGAGGTGTTCATTGTCTGTTGTCCTATCATTTTGATGTGGGCTTGTTCCATCTCCTCGGGCAAGGAGGTACCCCATTGGCGGTTCTCGATGATACGTGTATACTTACAATGACAAGAGCTTGCTTGGGACCCTAAGTCTAGTAGCATGAGGTTTGGGTATTCGTACTTCATGGGACACAAGGTTTTCAACTTATGATTTGTCAAGCATATGCTCATAATTGTTCTCGCATTAACTTTAACCGTTCAAGATGCCTATGATGGGGGAAATGAGAGCTCAAAGCTAGTAAGTACCATAATTTTTGAAGGTTTATAAAACTTGCAATCACTGCTTCCCTCTGCGAAGGGTCTTTCTTTAACTTTTATGTTGAGTCTCCACCTTCTACACTTATGCATCGTCTAAGAGAGCATAGTTGCCATTCTGAGTTTAATGTGCATAGTCCCAAAGTTTATCATTGATTGATTCATGATTATGGTTTCACTTGTTCTTAAATTATTTGTATCTAGTCGCCCACTTAAACTTGAAGGTGTCCTATGCATTTATGTTTTGCTATTCCATGAAGGACAAGCTGGAAACCATTTGCTATGTTTTTCCATATGATCTAAACACACGTTTGACTTTCATTGTTTCATTATTCATGATCTTTTGTTTGTGTTTTTTTTCATGTTATAACATGGTTGCTAAGTTCTTATTGTCAAGATTATGTCTTTTATGCCCATGTTTTAAGTTCTTTGATCCCAGTACGCAATGCTTACATAGATGATCAAGATTGTGATGGTGCATGTCACCTCAAAAATTATTCTTTTGTTATCACTTACCTACTCGAGGATGAGCAGGAGTTAAGCTTGGGGATGCTTGATACGTCTCAAACGTATTTATAATTTTTGATGCTCCATGCTTGTTTATACACCATTTGCTTTGAGTTTTTTTACACTTCGTGGCATTTTATGCATTTTCCGGAACTAACCTATTAACAAGATGCCACAATGCCCGTTCCCTGTTTTCTGTTGTTTTTGTGTTTCAGAAAAGTTACATAGGAAATATTCTCGAAATTGGACGAAACAAAAGCCGAACCTCCTATTTTTACCGAAGCTTCGCGAGGACCGAAGATGAGACGGAGGGGGGCCAGGAGCCAGGATCACCACCAGGGGGCGCGGCCCAGCCCCTGGCCGCGCCGCCCCATGGTGAGGCTAGCTGGTCCCACCTCTGACGATGCCCTTTCGCCTATAAGTTCCCCTCGACGGGAAAAACCTAGGGTACAGATCTCTTTTCCACGAAACATACTGCAAGCCGTCGCTGTCGCTGTCGCGAGATCGGGAGGATCCAGGAGCTCTCCCCAGTACCCTGCCAGAGAGGGGAATCCCTGCCAGAGGCCTTCTACACCACCATGGTCGCCTCCGGAGTGATGTGTGAGTAGTCTACCTTGGACTACGGGTCCATAGCAGTAGCTAGATGGTTGTCTCCTCCACCATGTGCTTCATGTTTGGATCTTGTGAGCTGCCCTACATGATCAGGATCATCTTTATGTAATCATACATGTTGTGTTTGTTGGGATCCGATGAGTATTGGTACTATGTTAAGTTGATGTGCTAAATATATATCTTTATGTTATCTCTATGTTATTTATGATCTTGCATGCTTTCCGTTGCTAGTAGCTATCTTGGCCGAGTAGATGCTAGTAACTCCAAGAGGGAGTATTTATGCTCGATAGTTGGGTTCATGCCTCTATTTAATCTGGGGGAGTGACAGAAACCTCTAAGGTTGATGTGCTGTTGCTACTAGGGAGAAAACAATATTCTTGTGTCCAAGTTCATTTGCTTTGTTTACATTACGTACTTTGCCTAATGCAATTATCTGTTGTTCGCAACTTAATACTCAAGGGGTCCTCAGATGATTCTCCGCGAGTGAATTTTTAGTCATAGATGTAGTTGGATGGCGGTCTATGTATTTTGCCATAATGCCCAGAGTGAATCTTATAGTGATCCTCATGACATATGTACGCTATCTTTATTCTATCAATTGCCCAACTGTAATTTGTTTACCCAGCATGTGTTATTTATTTTAGGGATTTGTATTTTCGTGCCCTCGGGTCCTTAGTTGTGCTTAGTTTTCCCCAGCCGCTTAACTTTTCCTCAGTTTTCCCCTCCATCTAGTTTGAAACCCCTCGCAGACACTCGGACGGGAGGGTTGCCGTCTGGTCAGAGGCCTTGACCGTTACCGGTGATGGCTAGGGAGCCACGGTGGTTGTGAATTGATCGTTGCTTTTGAATGGTGCTGACGGGTAGGGTCAGGAGACACGTCGGAGCAGCCATCCATCTATCGCTGATGTGTGGGGCCGTTTTATTTCCTGATTGTATACGCGGTGCTGCCAATGACAAATGGGGCCGCTCTATAGGGCTGCCGCAGCCAATAACCAGTGGGGTCGTGTATTTTTCAGGAAAAGACATATATTGCCGCTCTGTGGGGCTGCCGCAGCCAATGACCAGTGGGGTCGTCTATTTATTTAGAGAAAATCATATATTGCCGCTCTGTGGGGCCTCTGCAGCCAATGACCGCTGGGGCGTCTATTTATTTAGAGAAAATCATATAGAGCCACTCTGTGGGGCCGCCTCAGCCAATGACCGCTGGGGTCGCCCTTAGTGAAAAGGCATATATCCCTGCTTTTAGTTAGAGAGAAGCAACAAGTTCGCTAATTAATTTTTCTTAAGCTAGACCCAGTAGGTGACTATTTTCGTAGCTTAATCTAAAGTGAATCTTATGCTAAACATGGCTGGAACCTAGTGTTGTGTATCTCATTACTCATCGGAGAACCGCTGGCAGCTCGTTCCCCACCCTCGGACGGAGCAGCCATCATCGGCGCCTCGTCGCGCCGCCGGCTCTGTCCCCCGGCGGCGTCGGACGGACTGCGGCGCTGCACGTCAACCACGACTCCAACACTTGTTTTGTCCACACGCATTGTACCCACCACAGGAAAGTCCGCTGCAAGCAGATCCGCCACCCACGATGACCGGGATTTGTTCCATGCACCAATTGGTAGTATAGCTTGGTAAGACCTCCTCCTCTGCCTCCCCCGCCCCCTAATCAATTCGGTTCCCGTAATTTATTGGAGTTTGCAGGTGCGAAATAGTCCTCAATGTCTGGTCGTAGCGGGTACACCGGCGAGGGTGGGGATTCGATCATGTCGTGGCCACGTTCTACTTCTCCTACCTCATCGAAAGTGCAGGTATCTAGCTTCTGCTCTCTATACTACCGTTGAATTTGAAGTGCCGCCATGGCCTGTTGGAGTGATTTCAGTTGTTCTTTTTTCCATTATTGTTACAGTTTGCCAGGCAAGCCGATGATCCATGGTACATTGCATACCAAGATGAATCCACCCAGTGGTGTAGCCAGAGGATGGATTTGGAGGAGAAGGTGGCCAATTTAGGTGATGAATTGGCCCGTAAAAACCTGATGATATTCGAGCTGAAGCGTACTGTGGAGGAAGAAAAGAAGAATTCAGAGCTTATTCGCAGGGAGAAGTTGATACTTGAGACAGATCTTGCCGTATTTGATCAAGTGGTAGAAAATCTAGAACATGAACTTCAAGTGATGGGAGAGGAGAAAAGTAGATTCATCTGGGCAGTTTTATTAGGTGTCATCCCTGTCCTAGCAGTTATGTGGTTGTGGTAGATGATTTAGATAGTATAGAATTGTTATTCAGTAGATGGCTCTAACCACTGTATTTTGGTGTGGCTCTAACCACTGTATTTTGGCGTACAATTTCCTAGTTGTGCTAAGTAATGCGCGCGATAATTTTAGCATGCATGAACATCTTATAAAAGTGAAGGGATCCCAAAAGTGAAAGCATGTACCAGCCTGTCGGATCAAATACATATCAATCTTCCCAATCAAGTTGGGATAGAATTCAAATCATACATACGAATGTACATGGACACATCGAGAAAGTGGAGAAGCTTTTTTTGAGATGGAGGTAGTAGTTCGAACAATTTTATCCCAATTTGAAGTTGAAAAATACAAATTTATCATAATTTATCCCAATTTGCGGCGTCGAACACGGCCGCGCAGCGATGGGCTAGAAGGGCCGGGACGACGGGCGGCTGAGGGGTGGTCATCTGCGCCATCCGCAAACTCAGACATGGAGGAGGGCTGGATCTGCGGCTTCACAATCACTCTTGGCACCGCCGCCGTCTTGGTGTACTTCATCAGCGACGGATCTGAGGAGGGCTGGATCGGCGGCTTCGCAGCGCGGTTGTAGACGATGGCTTCAATCGTCTTGGCATCGATTCACACTCTCAGCACCGCCGCCGTCTTGGTGTCCTTCATCAGCAACGGATCTAAGGAGGGCAACGGAAGTGAGACATCGGCAGGCTCCGATATTGAAGGCTGGATCTGCGCCGTCACAACGATGTTGTAGGCGATGGCTTCAATGATCTTGGCATCGATGACCACTGTCGGCACGGCCACCGTCTTGGTGTCCTTCATCAGCAACGGATCTGAGGACAACGGAAGTGAGACATCGGCAGGCTCCAACATTGAAGGCTGGATCTGTGCCGTCGCAGCGATGTTGTAGGCGATGGCTTCAATGATCTTGGCATCGATGACCACTGTCGGCACGGCCGCCGTCTTGGTGTTCTTCACCATCAACAGATCTGAGAAGAGAAACGAAAGTGAGACAGAGAGAGACATTTCAACTATTTCTGAGGGTTAGATCCTCACCGGCACTCTTAGATCCATGCCGCCGCACGGTTAGATCCGCGCCGCCGCACGCACGCTGCAGTTCCGCGCGGCCGCACGCACGGTTAGATCCGCGCCACCGCACGCACGCTGCAGTTCTGCACGGCCGCACGCACGGTTAGATCCGCGCCACCGCACGCACGCTGCAGTTCCGCGCCGCCGCGACCGCCAGAGTAAGAGAGGAAATAGGAGAGAGGAAGATGCGACTGCCAGGGTTAGTAGGTATGTGCTCTGCTCTTCTCTCTGTATGCGTCCATCAAGGTAGAGAGAGATATATAGGCCGTTCGATCATAAATGATCCAACGGTGCAAGCTTACGTTGAGCTATGAACCAACCAAGATCCGTGTGACATACATCTCGACCAATCAGAGATCAGCCAGTGAGTACAAGTGAGGAAAACTGAGTAGAACTAAGAGGGGGAAAACTAAGGAAATGTTATCGGAAGGGCAAAACTGAGTAGGACTGAGTAAAACAAGTGGACCCAGAGGGGGAAAACTGAGTAAAACTAAGTAAAATAGGGATACCCAAATAATAAAGGGAGTAAGGGAAATTGAAGCTTTTGGCATAAAAATTGTTAGATTGTGTTATTTGAATAATATAGTACATTTTGGCCGACGTGATATTGTTTGCAATTCAAAGATACACAAGTGTGACGAATTTGGACTCATTTGGACAAAGTTTGTAAGCATAGTGGGTATTTGGGAGTTGTGTTGAGTAGAAAGCCCTGCATCTTCATAGCTAGTAGCTCATGGACTAGGAAGTGGTTTTGGGAAAAACTTCATATCTCTATATTTCCTTTTCCATTATTATTTCTCTAGGTTGTAGGTAACATAACAAGACTCCATGGGAAGGTTCCACCATGTTTTGAATTATTTTGAATTATTTTGAATTAAACTAAACCCAAAACTATATTTTTTGAGTTTAGTCACTTAGAAAATGATAAATGTGGCTTAAGCGATGAACTTATTCGAGGTGCATGACCATATAAAACTTGCAATAACACATACATTATTGTGATTATTCAACATACAAACTTGGGAACGTCACACTAGTTCGAATTCAATACAAAGGGATCCCCAATACAAATTGTTCATACAAATTCAAATTAATTGTTCAAAATAAAATCTTTCTCTTGCTCCTGGTGTGACTCGCTGGGTCCACCACCTTACTCCGGGTAACCCTACCAGGGATATTACCGGTGTCTACCTTCCTTTTGCTCTCTTTCTTGTTCTTCTTCTTCTCTTCGGGTTGTGCCCAGACCAAGACAACCATATCATATGAAGCTTGTGCTCTTTCGTGTAATGCATTTTCTTCCCATGCTTCTACAATCCGCTCTTGATCCATCGGTTTACCCAGCTCTTGATCAATTGCTTCAGTCAGCTGTCTATGCATTGCTTCAACGGCCTCTCGATCCATCTGTTCCCTCTGCTCTCGATCCATCGGTTCAAGCAGCTCTCGATTCATTTGTTCAATCTGCTCTCGATCCATTGGTTCAAGCAGCTCTCGATCCATCGGTTCAAGCAGCTCTCCATTCATCTGTTCAATCTGCTCTCGATCCATCGGTTCAAGCGGCTCTCGATCCATCGGTTCAAGCAGCTCTTGATTCATTGCTTCAATATCCTCATGTTGAATTACTGCTTCATTCTCCTCTGCATTTGCTGCTCCCGCCTGATCTTCCATTCCAAAAGCTGGGTCAACTGGATTTTTACAAAGCCTAGCAATGTGTCCAGGGGTTCCACAATGTTTGCACTTACGTCGTCGAATCGGTGCACCACCCTCTGCACTAGCTCTGATCCTATTCTTCCTCGACCTACCTGCCGGTCTAGTCAAAACTGGAGAGTACAGTTTGAAGCCTGGATCGACTTTCATCCATTGGTCTTTTTCCAACAAGGTAGGAACATTCATAGCATATGCAACCCTAAATTTGGCAACAGAGAAATGCTCTGACACATACTGATCAACTTCACCTTCTGCACCCCCTATAACACTCATGAAAAACAATGCGTGTATGCAGGGTATCCCACGGATCTGCCATCACCTACAATGGCATGTCCTATCAACCAAACTCACTGGATACCTCCACTACCTGTTTTTACTGTCAGTGTAGGTTACCTCAGCCTCCATTCCTTTTCTGATGCATTTCATCTTCAATTGTTTTGCCCTGGCACGCAAAGACTTAATCAAAGATGGGAGCATGAGATGGCCAAGATATTTTGTGGCTGCAATTCTTTGACGCAGATCGATCTTTATCATGATCATCTGCCTAATCTTATCAAATATTTGCCACAACATAAGCCCTTTTAATGACTTGACCTTTGCATTGAAACTCTCCGCAAGGTTACTTGTTACATAGTCTACCTTGCAAATTTCATTGAATTGGCTTCTTGACCACACCCTACCATGATGTTCATCCAAGTACTCCTTCACCCTAGGTTTTTGTTTATACAACACATCCAAATCAAACAGATGCTTCCTAATGCTGCATGTGTATGTAGCTGGCCATAGGTTGTTAGTATAAACTTTACCCTTGAATTTCTTTGTAAAATTCTGTACCAAGTGTCGCATACATTCCCTATGCTCCACTCTAGGGAATACTGCTTCTACTGCACTCTCCAAACCTTTGCAAGCGTCTGTGTGGATAGTAAGTCCTGGTGGATGACCTATAAGGTCGCGCAAATTCTGTAGAAACCAAGTCCAACTTTCCTCTGACTCAACCTCCAAAACTCCATAAGCAACAGGGAACATCCAATTGTGTCCATCAACTGCAGTAGCAGCAACTAGCTGTCCTTTAAACCTGCCATGAAGAGCTGTTGCATCCACAGCCAAATAAGGCCTGCAACCATCCAGAAAGCCTTTCCAGCAAGCTTTGAAACAAACAAAAGCCCTTCTAAAACATTCCTTCTGCATTATCCTCCCGTTTTTCAATTTGTAGGGAACTGTATGCTTGTCTATCGCTACAACACTGCCTGGACTAGCCATCTCCACTTCAGCTTTGAAAGTGTAAAGCAACTGAAAGCTTGCATTCCATGGACCATTGATCCTGTCAAGAGCCATTTCCTTTGCATAGAACATCCTCATGTAATGTATTTTTATATTAAACTTATCAGATATCTTAGTTATGAGTGCTGTTGGACCAAGTGATGGAGTTTCTCTCAGCCAATCTATGATTACATCTGCCAACCACCTAGTCTTCGCTAGCTTTGATTTCTCCTCTGGCGCTCCCGCTCGAGCTGGACAAGTATGGTCGATCGAGTTCTTCTTTATCTGAAACATAATTATAAGGGATGTCAGTAACAGTTAACAAATTTTACACAATGATCTAAAATACACAACTGGTTGGCATAGTACCTGAACCACGGTGCTTCTGAGCATTGTGAATGCATGCAGCCTCCACCTACACCTCTTGTATGGGCACTTAATTGTGAACCTACCTGGCTCACTTTTAATAACCTCATAATCATTCTTGGTGAGAATGCAATATGTAGTAATTGCATTATGGTAGTCCATCATCATTTGAAATACGGTGCCTTCTGCAAGCTGAGGATCCTCCCTGTTCCACTCAATTGTTGGCAAGTCATCACCTTCGTAATTGGCTAAAACGAGGCTGTCATTGTTCTCATCCTTCTCTTCATCATCAGTGTCATCAAATCCGGCACCTTGTGCAATATCTTCCATGTATTGATCCTCCATTGCCTGCTTACTGCATCGATCTACCAATTCAGGAAACATCAACTCATCCTCATCATCTTGAGGAGACGGATCCTCAATCTCTGCATCGTCCTCCACATCGACCGCAGGAACGATCTGGCTACCACTAGCACTGGGGACAGATGGTGCTGCCGTGGACCTACAAGGAGCGGGGTGGTGCACACGATTAGCAGAGGCAGCAACACTAGAGAGACATGATGCCCGACCACCTGATGATGCCCCAACACCAGATGATGCCTGGACCCTGTCCACATGGATACGAATTTTACCGACACGACAAGAATCATTTAAAGCAAAAAGAATTCCCAGATCCTCGTCGGAAATTAGTGGAACATATCATCCCTCCGTGCTGTTGAAATATTGGAAATCAACTGAATCGCCAGCGCCCCAGGGGTACTTAGCGCAGATGTTATCTTTTAAATCCCTCAACGAGATGGTGGTTGCAACCACCGCTGGGATGTAAAATCCGCTCACATTGCATTCAGAATCACGCAAAAAGCTAGTATCCAGCCTAACCACCAGCCGAAAAGCCAGCGCTGGATCAATCCTATTTGAAAAGCAACGCAGTTAGTTGAGCAACAACGATTCACACTCAAAAACTGCCTACTGTTAATTCACATAGGCAGACGGTGCTTACCCAGATGGAATCCATGCGTTAGATCCCTCCGATTCCCAATCTTCTCCGCTGTTGAGGGGCATAATCGGCACACCAGACGGTTGTACAAACTCTACCGCGATAGGGGTAGATCTAGTGGAGGCGGAGCCCTCTCCGCCTCCCGGGGGTGGTGGTGGGGGCGAGGGCGGATCGGGGGCGGACGACGCCATAAGGTAGGAGGGCAGGACTGCGTGGCGGCGAAGGGGCGGTGTGTGAGCTCTTCCAGTCTCGGGCGGAGGGGAAAGCTTTGGGTGAGTGAGAGACCGCCAGTCCGACGTGTCTCATTGGGTCAACAGTCAACACCATTCAAAAGCAACGGTCCATTCACAACCACCGCGGCTCCCTAGCCGTCACCGGTAACGGTCAAGGCCTTTGACCAGACGGCAACCCTCCTGTCCGAGCGTCTGCGAGGGGTTTCAAACTAGAGGGAGGGGAAAACTGAGGAAAAGTTAAGCGGCTGGGGAAAACTGAGTACAACTAACGAACCAGGGGCACAAAAATAGAAATCCCTTTATTTTATGGAGAGATACCACTAGTGAACTATGGACCCCGGTCCAATTTCCTTTACATTGCTCTACCGTTTAACTTTTACTCGCACTGTTTACTTTCTTGCATACTATTATCCTATTACCACTCGATACGCTCAATCCTTTGTTTACAGCAAACCGGTGAGATTGACAACCTCATCGTAAGTTGGGAGCAAAGTTCTTGGTTGTGTTGTGTGAAGGTTTCACGTTGCTGCTGGTGAAAAGCTACACGCCGACAAGCAGTTGATCTAGTGCCCTTGTCCGGAGTGTCACGAAGCTAGCAAGCATCACCTTCTGAAGTTTGGCTTTCTCCTACTGGTTCGATTAAACCTTGGTTTCACAACTAAGAGAAGACTTGCTGCTGTGCTCATCATACCTTCCTCTTGGGGTTCCCAACGAGCTTTACTTACAAGCCATCAAAGACGGCAAATAATGGGAATACCACCATGCATCATGACCTTATGCTTGGGCAACAAGCAGAACTCAGTTGTCCTCTCCTTACGAAGAAGGTGATTCTCATGAAACTGTTTAGCTGTAGCACGTAGCAAAGCACGCCTCTTCTTATTCCACTTGAAAGAAACTTTTGTCACATCACGACAAGGATGAACTTGATAGTTGTGGCACCAAGGATATCCCAATAGAATGTGACAAGAGTCAAGTGGCATAGGAGATACACCACAAGGAACAACCTCGGTATGCCCTCCGAAAGTAAGACGAAAGTCAGCTATGTGTGAAATCAACAAGGTGCCATATGATGAATGCAAGAGGTATGGCACTTTACTGGCATGTTTCGCGAGGTGCAACTTCTCCACGACCTCAATGCTGATTAAATTGACGGTAGAGTTTTTATCAATGGTGGTTGCAGCACATCGCTCTCCAATCATCACACTATGGTGAAAGAGCCCATCACCGTCAAAGTTACCATGTTCTTCCTCCCAAAAAGTGACACTATAATATCTGCGGCGAAAGAAGTGATATCTGCAAGCCTCCATATTATCCATAACGTCATCTTCCATGATTAGTGCAGAAAAAATGTGTATATATGGTGGAAACACTCAACTCACTCAAAACTGAAAGAAACGAGGTATCTTACCATTCCAAAGTGAACAGAAGAGCTTACCAACTTGTATAGGCAAAAACATGCACAGATGTGATGTAACGATTACCGAGGGTAACAACTATCACACGACAACCCAGGTATATGGTGGGCCTTGGTATAAATACCTAACTACACCAAAGTACAAGTCCTAGTGCTGATTGTATGACAAGACCCGTGGAAACACACACGGTCGAGATAAACGGGGCAAAGCAACTATGAACAAGAACTCAACAGATATAAGTGACAACGCACAATAGCTCGTGTTGCAATGCACAAGAGAGACGCTAGCTAGCTCAAAGGAAATAGGCACAAGATTGCGCATACACATGGTAGCAGCCTGATAAGCACGAAAAAGCTAGTCTCGATGGGTAAGATCCTAACACGATGTTGTGGAAAGGCTGTAGCTAAAGCTCTCAAAATATGCAGAAGTTATGCTATGTGGACACTGCGGCAGAGAAACTGACCTAAACCGTGTCGCGGCAGCGAACACACGGCCACGGGACACGTACGGCAGCGAGACGGTATTGTGGCGGAGAAAAACCCAAACGCATGTTGCGGCAGGACGCGACAAGGTAGAAGTGTGGTTTCTCTTATTTTTGAATTGGCTGCAGCATGTACTGTTCACGTCCCCCTTTTTTTACACTTTTCCTTTTTTACTAACTTGAATTGGGCCAAAACTTCCTGGGCTGGTGCTGGCGCTAGAAGCCAGACACTTTCCGCGCTGTAGCGATCAGAGCGGACAAGCGCTCGATGCCGGGCGCCGGACGCCAGACAGGCTCCGGGCCCAGGCGCCCACGCGAGCGAGGGTGGGCGGGCGAGCGAGACGCCAGAGACCAGACGGTCTCCGTCCTTGTGCGATCGGGGGGCGCGCGAGCTTTTTTTTTATTGCTGATCCAATCTGTGTTGCATGATCTATGCCTGAGCGTGAAGAATAGCCCACACGAACCAACAAAGAAGATGACGATCAACGACACTCTAAACAAGATCCAAACGCGAAACGAAGATACAGAAAAGAACGAGGACCCTAGACTCCTACGGATTGGATGAAAAGATACGCGAAAAGATGATGAACGACTAAAACAAGTAACTCGATGCAATCTTGGCTATGGCAAAACTAAGAACCCTAATTTTTTTGTGGCTTTTTCTAGATAGGACGAAAACAAAAACGAATCTACGGGGATGAATTTGTGGATGCTCACCGAGTAAATGTTGGAATCTGATACCAAGATGATAAGGGGTGACCTGATCTTCTCAGTGAGCTGATGTAGATGGATGATAACTTGAGGATAATCTGTGAGATGTGCACAAACTCTCCGGCTGTTCCCCCGTTGCCAATGCAACAGATCTTCAACCCTATGGATATTCGAGACACCACACACCTGCGCACGTAGCCGCCGATCACGAAGCGGTTCTGCAATCTCCTAATTCCCAATGGAACAGGAGATCACACTAGAATCTCAGTAGCAAAACTCGAGATCGAAACAAACTTGGAGTGGGGTAGATATTCCGAGCGAAACACAGAGGAATATATATTTTCAGAGGAAAGATTTACAAGCAATTTCATTCTGATGATTGCGGGTAATCTAAACATAGTCTAAATGATAAAAGGGGGCGCCCCAGGGGTACTTAAAGAGGTTGGGGCATCCTGGGCAAAGACCTGGCCCAAAACCAACCTAGTTTGGGCCCAAACGGACTTGGTTCGACTTAAACTGGTACATACCGACCCATACATGGGTTCGGCCTAATTTGGCGTGCAGGCCACGAGTGTGGCGTGCCTTAGACGTGTAGACATCGTGTCGTAGGCAGTCCTAGTGCGCCATCATGTGCTATCGCTCATGCAGACTTGATCTCTGCTTGTCTCTTGATCGCCATCCTCCCTCTCCTCCCGCTGGCGATATCTTGACAGATGACATACCTAAATACAACATAGTACATCGCTTTAGGTATTATATAATTTGGAGATATCAAAACATTATTTTCAACTAGGAAAGAATTCAGCTTATCACAATCATTAGTTAGGCTCAATATTTCCTTCCAGCTGAAATAGGTAGAATCATCATATTCCACGGATAGATCCTTATCAAAAACTCATGTAAACAACACAGAATAGCGCATCATCTAATTTGACTCAACAGAACATCACATCATCTAATATTACAGTTAAATTCTTCATCATCAAAATTTTCTGAACCGCACAACGCATCAACAAAACTACTAAAGAGCAGAATGTGTCATCAAAATTACCCATAAAGCAAAATGCGTCTTCAAAATTACGATCGAAGCAATGTATCAACACGAAGGTTCGGGGAAAAACCCCAAGCATCCAAATCTAAATAGTGCACTTGGGGAAAGCAGGACTTACAAAGGGGTCGACTAGTACTGAGCAGATGGAGCAAGCGCCACCGACGAATAACGAGCCATACCCTTAGCTAAGGCTTTGATAGGAGCTTCTGACCATGCATCTGAAGCTTCCAAAGCAGCCGCCAACTTAGCCGGCAACGAGGATCCAGGTTCCGCCACCAACACATTCCAAGAATGCGCCAACACTTTCCAATAACCAGTAGATGCAGTACAACGATCCACCTCCTCCTTCTCTTTGCATGTATCTGCCGATGCAGCAAAAGCATACTTGACAAGGGTATAGATAATAGAGCCCGTTACTTGAGTACCCCTAAGGCCCGTTAAGATAGGCCCAACTATAATCCTAGTCAAGATACGAGTTCATGTTGTATGCCGATGTTGTAATACATATCGGACCCCTCCCGCTCCTTGAGACCTGGCCACCTATATATAGGGGCCAGGAGAGGACAGTGAGGGCCATATTGAAAGCAAGCCAAGTTCACCGCCAAGTCTACTTTTGATACACACCTTGTTTGACTAATTTACCTTCGAGTTCATCCGACGCCCTATTCCCCTGATCCTAAGTCCTTCATCTAGGACATTTGTTGAGTTAACCCTAGTCAATTGGCGCCGACTGTGGGGACTCTGGGCATTGGAATCATGAATTCGATGGCTTTTTCGCTTTCAGCCAACAGCAAGTCAGAAGTCGATGAAAACCAGATACCCTTCGGAACCGTCGATTTTCAACCTCACTAGTCAAACTTCACGCCAATATTCGAGAGCATGGATCAAGATATGGACCTGATGATCGGAAGTTTATACTTTTGCGTCGGACCTTTAGGTTCGATTCGCCTTTCAGATCCGGCGAAACCGGGTCCGTCGGCAAGCAAATCCAAGACAGTTGCAGTGTCAGAATCATCAGTGAGCTCTTCTAGCGAGGTAAACTCGTCGGTCAGCTTCGCAGCAACAGAAATAGAAGAAGGAAAAATCGCAGAAGTCGACGAAACCATGGAGAATTTTGACTTAGGATATCAACTCAAAGACCTCATGATCTGCCATGATGATACTTCAGACAAATCAACAGACACCTGGAAGACAGGATTAGAGCTTCATGAGGATGACAATTCAATCTTCTCAAGCTTCAACAGCAAGTTCGACAATCGGTACCAAATACTCGCCATTATAGGAGACAACTCAGAAGAACTCGATGAAAACAACAATCCAGTGCTCAACCCAGCAAACGTAAACAGAGGGGCAAATCACCTAGCAGAAGGAGAAACTGTAGATTCTCTTGCAAGCAGGGAGAAAGTTTGACTATCAGTCGAAGAGTGGAGGATAATCAAAACAGCCGTGGAGCACAACACGCCAATACCAACAGATGCAAGCAAGAATATGCTATTAGGGTATCATTATGCCTTAAGACAACCGTCGAAGCAACTAGCAAAAGAGAGAATCAAAATACAGAAGAGAAGAGATTCAACCATTGAAGCAAGCGCAGCTTATCACAGAGCACGCAACGATGCATCATACACAAACCGTAGAAGGCATCGTCGACATGGATCAAGATTTGAAAACCTCGAGTACTCAGAAAGGCAAAGCCTCTCCAAGAACCTCGATTCGTCCTTCCTATCGGTCGACAAGCAAGGGAACATTATACCAAAGACACCAGAAGCAGCACTTGTGGCAGCTCAAGCATATCTGCACACAACACGACCAAATCTAGGAGACCCAAGGGAACATATGCACCGGGCAGCACTACAAGGATTGAAGATGGTAGGCAAAAAATTGTTAGCAAAAGAAGAGGAGGCACACCGCAATAAAGGAACACATAAACCAAGGTCACCATGCTGCCACAATAGTCCTCGGCACAGAAGTGGTAGCTGACGATCTAGAACACCATCACCAAGGCGACACAAAAGCCCGAAGCATGGAGGAACCTGAAGATCTAGGACTACCGCCAAAGCATATGACTACGAAGACGATGAAAAGGAGATGGGGGCATCGTGCTTTACTCATAGGGTTCGCACCACACCAGTACCCAAGGGTTTCAAACTACCCCATGATCAGCAAAAATACGATGGATCTCAGGAGCCACAGTCATGGCTCTCGGATTATTTACAAGCAGTAAATATATTGGGAGGAACAAAGGAAACAGCAATGCAAAGTTTGCAATTACACCTCACCGGCGCAGCAAGGTCATGGTTGAGCAAATTAGAAAAAGGAACAATTGGAAGCTGGGAGGAGCTCACAAAGCAATTCACAAGCAACTTCAAGTCGACATACAAGCGGCCAGCGTCAATAGAAGAAGTCAAAGCCTGCGTACAACAACGCAATGAGACACTAAGGGCATATATCAAAAGGTGGAGCATTATCAAAAATTCGGCAGTCGAAGTCTCAAATGAAAGAGAAATAGATGCTTTCACGCTCGGGTTGCGATGAGGAGACCTAGTCGAGGAGATGGGCAGAATCAAGCCGAAGACAGTATCCGATTTAATGGATATAGCGAACAGATTTGCAGATGGTGAAGACGCGTGCAACAACAAACGAACACGGTCACCAGAAGACGACAGAGGAAACATATACGGTGGCCAAAGGAGGAGATCCCGCAATTACAACAACTATGGCTCACACAGCCAAGTAGCCGCGGGGTACAAAGACAATAGTTATCAAGGAAACGACCGCAGAAACTCGGGATACCGCAGCTATGGAAAAGAAGACTACGGGAGCAGCAAAAAATTTCAGACAAAAGAACCCAGAGAGTACAACCCATCACCCGAGGATATGCTAAACGGACCATGCCACATACACTCCGCATTTGTTGATGGAAAACGAGTGTCCAGGCACGCAATGAAAGATTGCACGACGTTCTTGAAACTCAAGGAGGCAGCAATAAGCAAACAAGCCAAAGCGAAGAGACAAGGATACGAAGGGAACACAAACAACGCGCCTACAAAAAGTCAACAAGCAAACAATGGAGCCTCTCAAGGTCAAGATCAGCCAAATCAGGGACACGACAATAACGGAGGATATGTCCCATCCAATGGGCACATCACAGCAATGATACAGCCAGTGCCAAAGTCGAACAAAGAGGAAAAAAGCATAACTCGCCAAGTTAACTTAGCAGTAACATCGCCTCCAGCAACAACGGAATATCTACACTGGTCGGAACAACCCATAGAATTCAGCAGGGATGATTACCCCATAACAGTACCTCGGCCGGGAAACGCGCCTCTGGTACCCAAAGCCCAAATTGGGACATACGACGTCGATAGAGTATTCATGGATGCAGGAAGCGAAATAAATCTTATATACGCAAAGACTCTCCGGGCAATGCACATATCATTAGAGTTCCTGAAACCAACCAACTGTTCCTTCCACGGAATCGTCCCAGGGAGTGCTAACTATCCATTAGGTCAAATATCACTCAACATTTGCTTTGGGAATCGACAAAATTACAGAAGAGAGAAGCTCAACTTCGAAGTCATGGACTGGCCATCACAATATCACGCGATCCTCGGGTGACCCGCGTTTTCGCGATTCATGGCAGTGCCTCACTATACTTACCTGGTACTCAAAATGCCAGGACCCAACAGAATTATCACGGTAAAAGGAAGCTTCAAACTCTCGGATTTATGCGACAAGGAATTCCACAAGATGGCCCAAAATTTTGGCATGATGGCCAACTACGGAGAACCCAAAGACAAGGCAAAAAGCGCAACTATAGGAGCCGCACAACAACCCGAAGGACATGCAGCAGAGCCAGAGGTGAAGAAACTGCGGGTACAGCCGTTAGACCCAGGGGAAGCTACAGGAGAAGAGAGAAGGACCTCGGCGACATAAGCAGCAAGTACACAAAAGTAGAGTAGAAAAATAAGGCTATAAAAGCCACAGGCCTAGGGCAATGCCCTCTAGATCCAGAACACAGGTCATTGGCCGGATCTCTTGGGACATCCCATGTATCTTACATTTCAAGTATAAATAAAGACAAAGTTCCGCCCGTTTGAGTTTACATGTCTTAAAAATCTCAAAAGAAAGTGCGGCAAACGCACTAAACACTGAGCGCCTTGAGAAACAAACAATTTTCTGGAAAAAAGACCCATAAAATGGAAACTCTCGTGTTTTACATACAAAGCATATATACAACAACAAGCTACGACATTGGCTGATCTGAATCATCCACGTTGAACGGGTTTAAGTAATGATGCTCGCGAAAAAACCTAGCGTCCTCCTGCAGCAACCTGGAGATAATCCTCCTCGCCGGCTGCAGCGTGGAGTCCATATGAACCCGAAGCGTTGCACGCCCTGATGGCAAATCTTGAGACATCGAGTCATAATTGAGTCTTGGATGCCATTTTTGCATCCATCCGAGGGCAAAATTAGCGCCAACAATCAAGTTGAGCTTTATCAAAAGATGGACCCGCTGGCTTGTCCTGAAAGTCTCGAGCAACTGTCTAAAACTTCCCAGCGGAGGGTTGCGAGGAAGCATAACAGAATACATGATCATCAAAGATGTCTGACAACCATCAACCGCTTCCCCAATATGTTGGGCACAATCTTGAAGAAGTACAATGGCACGACGGCGCCAGGGATTCGACCACAAACTATCAGTTCCCTGCGATGCCTTCTCGAGAGCCACGATTCATTCAGAAACTCGACGTGTTTCACTAACAAGGTCCAGGCAAGTACCTGAGACACAAAAGAATGTCAGTTCACAAAAACACAACAAAGATACAAGGGGCTTCAAGGAACCTTACATTGCAATATCTCACAGACGGACTCAACGATACCAACAAGAAAGGAGTCGCATTCCTCAAGATGCACGATTTTGGCCACCAGACCCGACACTTTATCCTCAAGAACGGATATCTGCTTCATCAAGCCACAAGATTTGCTGGCCTTGTCCAAAGCAGTCCTTGCCTGACACTTCATCAAGGATAAACGCCCTTCGAGGTCCAAAATCCTCGACAAATATTCAGTGCATTGGCAAGAAGAGCGAGGAGGCAAAGGAGTCCCGGAGTCGAATGCACTGGCAGGCGACGAGCCGCGATCATGAATCGGTGATCCACCAGCATGCGCAGGCTGGAAGCCAAAAGAAGGGAAAAGAAAACAACTCAGAAACCCAACTCAACTCAACATTCCATAAAAGCGATGTATTAACAAACAGTACAATGCTTCCTGATAAATTCTCAGGCAAAATATGTGCAAAGTTTGTTACACTTATCCAAAAGAAGGAAAATTACAAGAAGAGGCTAATTCTACACCACCTCAGCAACAGGTTCCGGGGTAGTAGAAGGTGCGGAAGCATCAACACCAGCGCTTGGCGGAGGCATCGAAGCACTTGCCGCAGGAGTCGAAGAGGTTGGCATGGAAGTCAAAGAAGCCGCTGATGGAGTGATAATCGAGACGATGCCTGACGCATATTTCTTTGCCCTCTCAAAGAAACCTAGCAGCTCCGAAAGAGGTCGAGCATGAGAAGAGCTAACCTTCTCCCAGTTAACCTCCTCGCCGTGCGACTGAGCAAGTGCAATGGCCCCTTTGACACCTCACTTCACCGAACGACTTTTCATCGACAGAATAGGATCTTCGACGGTGTCGAAGGTCACGGCAAGTTTCTTGAGGTCATCAGCTGGCATATCCGCCCTCTTCTTCGGCCACAACCCGACAAACATCTGCGTTAGCATGCAGCGAGTCAGCTCGAGAATTTCCTGGATTGATATCCAGTTTAACTCCAGCAAATTCACCACACCCATTAGAGGATCTTCATCATTCGGCTGTAAAGGCGCCAAAGGTACTCCAGTGCACTCTGCAAAAACACAAAATACAGAGGCAAGAGATAATGAGCAAACATCAGCAAATAGAAAAATGAGCAAATAGACAAACATCATGGCACTTACCACCAGCAAGAGTCGAAATCTGATTGAGGTGTTTGGTTATGGCTTGTTCCCTTTGAACACGCCCTGATCAGCATCAGCAAGTGCCTTCTCAGCTTTCTTCGCCTTGGCTGCTGCTGACTTAGCAGACTTCTCAGCAGCAACCTTGACAGCATTAGCAGTGTCCCAAGCCTTTCTGGAGACATTGAGTTCGGCTTCTAGAGACGCTATTTGAGCATTCACCACCGTCAAAGCATCTGCAGGGAAAGGAAAGGCGAAATAAAAAACCATGGAAAGATACATGAAACAAGCAGAAGACACAACGTAAAAAAAGGATTTTACCTCGAGAAGCCTGAGCAACCTTGAGGAACTCGACGCACTCAGTGCCCAAAGAGACGAACTTTTTCATCAGAATCTGTTAACGGAAGGCATGAGAAGAAAAATTCAAGCAATAAACAGAGCAAACTGCAAGAAGTACTTACATCATCAGGAGAACCCACTGGTCGATGGGTGTCAAGGGAGACACTCGCCGCCGGCGCTTGCTTCAGATGTTTGGAAGCACAAGAAAGGGTACCCTTCTTAACAGGGGCTTCTGGCGACTTCACTACCATAGCAGCCTCTTGAGAAGGCGGGTCATTGGCAGCAACAGTATTAGCAAGGCAAGCAGTGGCAGCATCCCTTTTTGGGTCCTCTTCGTCACTGGAAAGGAAACAAAAAACAAAAACTTTGCATTAGTCAAAAAAAAAAGAAACGAATAAAAGATAGGTATTTGAGTCAGCAAGACTCACGAGTCCAAAGCGTCAAAAATTTTGATGTCAGAAAGATTGGGAGCAGAGGGCTCCCCGACTGCAGTTTTGGGAGTAGACGTACTCGAAGAAAGAAGCTCTTCGACATGTTTCCTCTTCTTATCCAGGCTAGGTTCTTCAGAATGTGCAGGAGGAGGCGACATAGTCGAACTATTTTCTTCCAGCAAAACTTCGGCATCATCTTCGTCCTGGCTTTTGTTAGCATCGGGGGCTTCGGAAGTAGCAGAAACAGGATCAGCCTGAATAGGTCCTCCCTCTGGAAGAGGAGGACGGGAAACAAGGGATTGGTGGCCCTGCACAGGAGTAAGTCGCAAAACTATCAGAAAAGTAGAAACAAAATACAAGGAGGCGAGTAAATGAGAAAAAAGAGCACATACCGCATGCAAAGGACACTACAAGAAATGTGTTGACTACTGACGCTCAAAATTCGTCACTAGATTGTCATAATGGTTGATCTATGACGATTTTATGACGAAAAAATGATCGTAAAAAACGGGGCGTCGTTGATGATCGAACATGACGAATTTACTGAGATCGTCATAACCGTCTATGACGATATTGGACCGTCATAACGGTTATGACGATATAATATCGTCATGAGCAGTTTGGGGAGGCCACATCAGCAATCCGACATGGCATACGCGTGGCAGGAGGCCACATCAGCAATCCGACGTGGAATACACGTGGCATACACGTGGCAGCCATGTAAATTGAAATCAGCCCAATCCATTTCAGTGATCTATATGGGCCAAGCCCAATAAGTCTAGCCTTTTTTCCCTGGGCCTTGGCCTTGTTTTGGTCAATATCTCTATTGGGCCGTATAGCTTTTTTACATCCTTTTTCTATTTTCTACAGTTAAATTTTTATTGGGCTGGTCCCACCTGTCAATTCTCGCACTGGTCCCACTTGTCAGTTCGTATTATCACTGGTCAGGTCTTACTTTCCCACAATTTAACAACAATTAAATACCAGATAAGAAGCAATAAGCAGATAATTTTTTTTTCACAAGCATAACAAAATTTCCATAGAACACATATTTATACAATATATACAAGGCTGGATCTAGCAACCTTTTAGCCAATAAACTTCAGCGTGCAGCTCATCAGCCTGCTAACTGCAGTATATTCTAATCAAAACTACAAATAACACTCTACAGAACATCTTGACGTCCTCACGCTTTCACTTCTTCGGTTGTAGCTCTTGTAACTAAAGGATATCTGCAAAAAGTTTCAACAAAACAATTACAAACAGAAGCAAATAAGTTTAGAAATGACATGTAAGTGACTAACTGTTCAGAGTTGAGATAATGGTACATATAAGTGCATGCAACATAACAGTTTAGTGTAAGAAAAGTTTGCAAGAATACAGGATGAATTCCATGGTATCATGAACTCTATGGTATCAACAAGATCAATCTTTACTTAGACAACGTTGATTGATCAAAGTGTTGCTAAAAGGATAAGTACAATACTGAATAATGAGATAGGTCTCTACGGATTGACATGTTTTGATCATCTTCAATCAGCAACAAATATATGGAACATCGTAATGAGTTAATGACTGTACTAAAATCACTCAAATAGTATTAGCGAGGCACAAACCTCAACAATGGAAAGCAAACACCGGAAATAGGCAACATACTTGAACAACCAATTTTCACAGGACACTATGAACAACAATTCCTCCACCAACACACATACACACTATGCAAACATATCCAATTTTCACAGGACACTAGATATGAACAAGACTAGCAATGTTGCATGACAAGTTTAACTGTTCAGCAGGGAAAAGTAAAAAAGCATGCCTAATTATGACATGAAATCATCCAGTTCCTAGTCAAATCTGGATCGCCTCACCATGATATGGAGCGAATTTGCAATAATTGCCCCAACAACAGCAAATCTGTATCAGTAACTCCCCAAAGCAGCAAATCTGCACACATAGATTGATCAATGGTCAATGTAATCAACAATCTGACTAAACAGCAAGACGCACAAGCTTACCAATATTCACGTTGTTCCGGCAGCGACGACGGCGTCTTCCCGCTGCTCTGGCATGCCTTCTCCCTCGTGCAGGTGCACTTGCAAGGAGTAAATAAGAGCTGAGTCGAAATATGCAGAAGTTAACATGCTTAAACCATCTCCTATATGAAAATCAACAAAAAAAGTGACAAAATGATCTAGTAAAACATGGAGTAGTAATAAAACGCATACATATATCAACATTATTAGAAGCACAAGACAAGCATCCAGAAGCTCACAAGCATCTACAAGAAGATGGCAGCATATAATGCATCTATAAGAAGATGGCAGCATAATGCATTCATAATAAGATGGCAGTATATAATGCACCTATAAACACACAAGTAAAAGGTTAGCTAAAAGTCTTCACTATGTCCAGGCAGCATTCATAAGCTTTTGCGACAAACAGAGAAAAACACATGATGCAACTAAACTACCTATCAGATATTATGCATATTCAGTAAGCATACACACGACTGCAAGTGAGGCTGCACATACAAGATAAAAGCCATGGTGTGCAGTCTACCCATAGGTGGAAACATGTTAAATATGTAACATAACAGGCTCATCAAAGAACAACAGCAGGTTAAGGTTCTGTTATTGAGTGTAACTTAGATGAAGTAACAACAGTGACAATATTGTTGAAATGGCATTTACTGGACAGTAATAAGAGTACAAGTCACTACCAAACACATATACTGTTCTTAGTACATTCTCAGTTCTAAATCTGCATATTTTCCTACAACGGAGCACTGAATACACCATAGTTTACTTTACCACATCGAGCACCAGCCTAACCAGGCTCCACAATGTACACTGACCTGAGACGCTGTCGGTCGATCACCTGGAGAAGAGGATCTGGTTGGTGTCTTGATCGTCCCCATCGGCATCCCCTGCAAAGAAGGACCACTTGCAGTTAGTTCTCCATCAGAAGGCGCTACGGCTACACTGAACTGCTGCAGAGCAAAGTGGGGGAAAAAAAGCCTACCTGCCATTGGCCTGAGCTGATCAGTCCACTCGTCGATCACCTGTAGCGCAAACAACGGGCAGCGTTCGTCAGATCTCGTGCGACCTGTAGGTAGGTATCTTGAGGATGTGTTATGGGGTGGGTGGGGATGGGGCTCACCTACTTGAGGTTGCCGTAGGCGGCCTCTTCGTCTTCGGTCATGAGGGGCAGCCCGGAGGAGGCGAGCAGGAGCTGCGTGGCGCTCCGCTGCGCCGCCAGGCTCATCCGCATCAGGTTGATGAGCTCCTGCGCGCGCAGTTAGACAGGCAGGGTCAGCAGACCTAGAAGAAGAGGCAAGGCGGAGGGAAGTCGCTGGTTCGGGAGGGGATCTGACCTGCTTCTGGGCGAGGATCTGGCGGCAGAGGTCCTTGAGCGCGGCCACCTCCTCCTGCACCCGCGTCACCCACCCCACCAGCTTCGCCGGCTTCGCCTGGATGGACGAGACCGTCGCATCAGAAGGAAGCGGCTACAGGGAAGGGGGAGGGGGGAGGGATTACTGATGTGGTCGGGGTAGGAGGCGCGGAACTCGAGGTCGAGGCGGCGCTGGACGTCGGTGAGGGCGTTGGTGGCGCCAACGACGGTGAGGAACACGTCGTTCATCGCCCACCGAACGCGACCCGGTGCTGAAGCAGCTGCACGGATGGCTCCCTCGTCGAGCGCCTAGACCGGGAGAGAGAAAGGGCCGCCCCTGCGTGGAGCTCATCAAGGGAGAGGAGCTGCCACGCCGCCGAGAAGGTCGCGGTCGCCAAGCATATGGTCGCGGTCGCCGAGAGTGGGGCGCGCTGCTGCGAAAGATTGGAGAGTGGCGGCGGTGGAGGAGAGGAATGCGGCTAGGGTTTCGTAGGTCAGGGGCGATGGGGAGGGGTTGGAGGAGAGGAATGCGGCTAGGGTTTGGTAGGTCAGGGGCGATGGGGAGGGGTTGGTGGGTTGGATATGCATTTTAGCCCGTTGGATCACCGGGCGTGGACGATTCAGATGGCTGCTAGGCGGCAATCCGTGGGGAGGGAGCTCTGCGATCTGATTGGCTGGTAGGGTTGAGTTGGTTTGTGCTTTTTTTCTTTTTCTTTTAAGACCTTTTCCAATTTCCAACTAATTCTGAGAAAATAATAGATTATAAAAGAATAGATAATAAGGTTGAGTTGGTTTGTGCTCTACATCTTGGGAAGGCAAATAAAGTTGCTTTGGGATGTTTTCATTTTCTTTGCATAAAAAATTCATTTTTCATTTTTAGTGCTAAAAATGGGTTATTTTGTGAAGCATCTACCAAAAATAAGTTTCAAAAATGGACCACCACAAATTTAAATCATATTATACCATATTTTATGCATAATGCATCATTTTTTTGCATGGAAAAAGTTATCTAGACACCCCTCAAGAAATTGACAAAATTCTGTCGATTCAGTAGGAGGCGGGTCAAATTTGAACTACAGGTGCTTCATAGTTTGCTCATGTTTTTTTCAAAAAATCATTTTTGGGTACACAACTATCTATTTAATCAGAGATCCATAAATAGTTTTACAAGATTCTATCCTGTCATAGGAGCGGTCACGCTCACCGATTTGGCCGCATTTTGAAACCGACATAACAAATTCAAAAATAATCAAAACAATACAAATCCTTCGCGTTGTGTCATTTTATGTGACCTAGTTGCTAGGAAAAATAACAAACTTTGAATATTGCCAACATTTCGAAAAAGTGTTCACAAAAAAGAGCTATCTCATATGAAGTTTCATGGATTTCAAGCTAGATGAGCTAGCTATGGCCATAATTATGGCATAGTTTGTTCAAATTAGTCCATATTGTGCATATGTGTGCATCTTGGTATGGCAAACAAAGTTGCTTTGGGGAGTATTAATTTTCTTTGCATAATAAATTCATTTTTCATTTTCTTAATGCTAAAAATGGGTTTTTTTGTGAAGCATCTACCAAAAATAAGTTTAAAAAATGGACCACCACAAATTTAGATCATATTATATCATATTTTATGCACAATTCATATTTTTTTGCATGGAAAAAGTTATCTAGGCACCTCTCAAGAAATTGACAAAATTATGTCGATTCAGTAGGAGGCGGGTCAAATTTGAACTACAGGTGCTTCATAGTTTGCTCATGTTTTTTTGAAGAAATTATTTTTGGGTACACAACTATCAATTTAATCAGAGATCCATAAATAGTTTTACAAGATTCTATCCCGTCATAGGAGCGGTCACGCTCACCGATTTGGCCGCATTTTGAAATCGACATAACAAATTCAAAAATAATCAAAACAATACAAATCCTTCGCGTTGTGTCATTTTATGTGACCTAGTTGCTAGGAAAAATAACAAACTTTGAATATTGCCAACATTTCGAAAAAGTGTTCACAAAAAAGAGCTATCTCGTATGAAGTTTCATGGCTTTCAAGCTATATGAGCTAGTTATGGCCATAACCATGGCATAGTTTTTTCAAATGACCCCATATTGTGCACATGTGTGCATCTTGGTATGGCAAACAAAGTTGCTTTGGGGAGTATTAATTTTCTTTGCATAAAAAATTCATTTTTCATTTTCTTAATGCTAAAAATGGGTTTTTTTGTGAAGCATCTACCAAAAATAAGTTTAAAAAATGGACCACCACAAATTTAAATCATATTATACCATATTTTATGCAGAATTAACCATTTGTTTGCATGTAAAAAGTTTTTTGGACACCCCTCAAGAAGTTGACAAATTTTTGCCGATTCAGCTGGAAGCGGGTCAAATTTGAACTAGAGGTGCTTTATAGTTTGCTCAAGTTTTTTTCAAAAAATCATTTTTAGGTACACCATTATCTATTTTATCAGAGATCCATCAAGAGTTTCGCAAGATTCTATCCCGACCTAGGAGCGGTCATGCCCATCATTTTGGTCGCATTTTTAAATGTGCATAACAAATTCAAAAAAATCAAAAAAATACAAACCCTTCGCGTTGTGTCATGTTATGTGACCTAGTTTCGCAAGATTCAACACCTACCTAAGAAGGGTCATGTCCACCGTTTTGGTCCCATTTTAAATACACCTTAATAGCATTTTAGTGATTAAATTTTAGTTTACTAATTTATTTTGTGGATAAAAATATTTAATGTTGTTATATATGTAATGAAAAGAATTTACAAAGTTTTTTGAATTTATTTGACCTAATATTGAATCTTGTTCATATCTTTTGTGTTAAAATCTTAATAGAAATGGAGAAAGCAAAGCGGAAAAAAACATTACCCGGATCCTTAGTCCACATCGGCCCAGGTTATGGCTACAGCGGCCCAAGCCCAATATACGAAATTTTCATATACTTAAAAGGAAGTAGCGTGGCTTTCTAACACAAGAGCTGCTATACCTTGGTGGTAAGGAGACCCACAGCATAAGGGGAGGTCGCGGGTTTGAAACTCGGCCTATGCATATTGCATAGTATTTTGCCAGTCCACCGTGGGACCCGCCCGTCATCCTGCGGGACCCGCGCGTCAGCTTGTCAGCCTGCGGGACCCTCCGTCACCCATGGGACCCGTCGTCAGCCCAGCGGGACCCGCCCGTCAGCCTGCAGGACCCGCCCGTCAGCCTGCATGTCTCAGGACCCGCTCGTCAGCCATGGGACCCACGTCTCAGGTCCGTCCGCCCGTGGGACCCGCGTGTCAGGTCCGCCCGTGGGACCCGCACGTCAGGTCGGTCCGCCCATGGGACCCGCGCGTCAGGTCCGCCCACCTGCGGGGCCCGTGCGTCAGGTCCGCCCATGGGACCTGTGCGTCAGGTTGGTCCACCCGTGGGACCCGCGTGTCTGGTCCGCCCGTGGGACCCGTGCGTCAGGTCTGCCTGTGGGACCTGCGTGTCAGGGCGGACCGACACGTGGGACCCGCGTGTCAGGGCGGACCGACGCGTGGGACCCGCGTGTCAGGTCAGACCGACGTGTGGGACCCGCGTGTCAGGTGGGACCGACGCCTGGGACCCGTGTGTCAGGTTGGTCTGACGAAATTCAAGTGTATGACGGATGGGTCCTACACTCCACGTAAGAAAAATGGGTCCTACACTCCACATAAGACAAATTGACAAGTGGATATTACACATAGGCGTAAATATACACATAGACGACACGTTGGCAAAACTGCTGAGGTGGCAGTCCAACCATTTCAAATATATTTTAAATTAGCGATTATGACGATCTATTTTCGTCGTAAACGGCTCCGGATAAGGTTTGAAGCTGCATGAGATAGGTTATGACGATTTTGTGCCCACTGGGTTATGACGTTTCTGGTTCAAATCGTCGTAATTTTTAGGGCTGGTGGCCTCCCCAATTAGGCCATGACGATCTGGTACAAAATCGTCACTACTTTATGACACTTTTCTCTAGGGTCATGATGAAAACGTCACTAGTCAACACATTTCTTGTAGTGGGATGCTCGGAGTCAAAGAAATTAGCTGTTAACGCTGGAATCTCGTCATCCTTTGTGAGAGTAGTCAAAGCTCTCACTCGTTTGTCGAGATCCTTCTTGTCTGTATGCTCTTTGGACACTCGAGAAGAATCCTCCAAGCCAGAGAATGACCACAGCTTGGAAGCACGATGTTGAAGAGGCTGGATTCGCCTCTGCAGGAAAAACGCCATAAGCTGCGTCCCCAACAGCGCACCTCTGTTTGAACTCTTCAAACTCTGAATGCGAGATTGCAGAGGCTTAAGTTCTTCAACTTCAGCTTCAGTATGAGGGGAATCCCACGACGCTAGCTTCTGCAGCCTCTGGTTGGCATCAAAAGGAGCAACCCCAAATTGATCAGAGGAGGAGATCTTTTGATCCTTGATGTAGAACCACTTTTTTCGCCAACCCTGAACTGATGTAGCCATGCTAAATTCTAAATAACGTGCTTCGGTGCGCATAGAAAAAACAGCCCCGCCTAGTTCCGGGTTCTTTGACAAGGATACACTGGGGCGGAGGCGGAAAAGGAATTTCCACAGAGTCCAATGGGGATCGACCCCAAGGAAAGATTCACAAAGGGTGATGAAGCAGGAAATGTGCAAGATAGAGTTAGGCGTGAGCTGATGAAGCTGCACGCCGTAAATAAAGATAAGCCCGCGGAGGAATTCATGGGCAGGGAGAGAGAGTCCGCGTAAGAGGAAAGCAAGAAACATCACCCGATAGCCGCTCGGGGCTTGAGGATGTGTTCGGTGCTGGGGAAGATGACTTGGTCCCCTTCGGTGATGAACCCCTCCTTTTGGGCCTTGGTGAGATCGGATTGCCCAAACTCCAAGGGCACCCAGCTGGTCGACGCGTTGGTGATCTTCTTCTTCCCCACCTGGTTCTTGTGAGCGAGACTCAGAACGCGCATCTATGGAAGCTACACTTGGGGGCTGTGAAGGAGCTCAGAAGCGCAAGAGAGATGCAGCAATGGTGGCGGTGGAAGAGCAAGGAACTGGTAAACAGTAAAAACCCCACTCTCCCACTTATAAAGCTTCCTGACGAAGGAACGTGGGCTGAGACCAGGCGCAAGAAGCGGAAGCGGTAGCCCACTAATGGGCAGAAAAATTGCAAAATTACTACGCTGCCCACGAGCAACGGTCAGCGCCCAGTCAAATCACATACAGAGTGATTCTACTAATGACGTCAGAAGCGATCGATTAAATTGGGAAATAAAAGTATCAAGATACAACGCGACAACTATGAATACTCATAGAAAATTCAGTGAAAAGTCTAGCATGCCATTTTGCCTATCAGTGTTGATCAAGGAAACCCGACGAAATTTGTTACACAAGATAAAGAGACATCAAGGAAGAAAAACTCATCTTTGAGTCTATACCCGCAAATATTCGACTATAGCCTCGGAGGCTACTACCATCGGGAGCGCTGGTCGCGCACCCGACGATATTATCAAATGAGCTGCTATGTGGCAGATGAAGGAAGAACAAATTATTTGAGCCTATACTCGAAACATGTTTTCGACTATAGCCTCGGGGGCTACTCCCATCAGAAGCGCTGGTCGCGCACCCGACAAAATTCTTAAATTCCTAAAGAGAATAAAAGAAGGCGAAAGAAAATTTTGAATAGTGCACTCACTACCATCGGGAGGGAATTTATATTAATCAAGGTTAAACAACCCAAAGATTTTCAGAGCTGAAATAGTCAAACAAGGCTGCAACATATGATTCTCGAGTTGCTTCATCGCGATAAAACTCGAATGCCATGATTGAAACATATCGTGAAGGTAAGACCCCAGGATCCGTCCTGTGTGGCCTAGTATACACACATGGATGCACTCTGCTAGTAATTATCGGTGTCTACGATGCAAAGAAAATCCTGGTGGACACACTGGGTACCCTAAGAACCACTGGGACTCATTCTTTGTAAGTCCTAAATGCGGAAAAAGAATGGATTTGACCAGTTTCCCGAATTCAAGTCCAAGGGGATTGAATTTGAAGTAGGTGACAAGTATCTGCTCCGGCACTTAACTGGCCTCTTGATCCATCAGAGTTGTCAGGCTAGTTCATCAAAACCCCATCGAGATAATATAATGAAAAATGTTTATTTTTTAATACAAGAAGAAGAAGTCGAAAAGATTGATCAAGTCGAAAATGTGAAGATTTGAGATCCAACCCGAATATGCAATTCTGGTAGAATCTCGGGGGCTACTGACAAGGGTATAGATAATAGAGTCTGTTACTTGAGTACCCCTGAGGCCCGATAAGCTAGGCACAAGTGTAATCCTAGTCGAGATACGAGTTCATGTCGTATGCCGATGTTGTAATACGTATCGGACCCCTCATGCTCCTTGAGACCTGGCCACCTATATATAGGGGCCAAGAGAGGACGGTGAGGGCCAGATTGAAAGCAAGCCAAGTTAACCGCCAAGTTTACTTTTGATACACACCTTGTTTGACTGATTTACCTTCGAGTTCATCCGACGCCCTATTCCCTCGATCCTAATTCCTTCATCTAGGACATTTGTCGAGTTAACCCTCATCAATACTGCTCCGCTTTCAATGTATCTGCCATTGGAGTAAAAGAATCCATGGATGGCACTTCCATATCCTAGGAATACCAGAGTTAGTAAGATCGCAGTCCCCAAAACGAAGGTACTCAATCGATCTGATCACTCAATCAGCCGCTAGTCCACGGGGTTTGGGACGAACGCACGTACGTACCAGCAAAGGGCGGTGTGGTGGCGATCGACAATGGGCAAAGGCGACGTGACTGACGCAGCGGTGAGGATGATAGCCTGGATGAGGGTGGCAGTGCGGACAAAACTATACAGTGCAGTAGGCGGACGGTGGCGCGGTGAGGAAGAGTGACAGTCCGGTCGAAGGGAGGGGAGGAGAGACCAGGGGAGGGTAGGGAGAGGACCTTCCCGATGGAGAAGACTGACTATAATAGCTAGGCACCAGCTATCTGCACTTCTTTATTGCAGTTTTATCAGAAATCTGGCTGAGGGGTGTCGCCCGCCACGCCTTGCATCGGCTTCCCGTCTATGGAGTACAAGACTTTACGCAAGTGGATCGATTTTTTTTTAAGAAAGAACATATATATATTAAGAGAAACTCAGGGTACAGCAAAGCTCATACAACTTGTACTCATAAGATTAGAGTTGGACCTAGTGCCTACTAGCACAGATTAAAGATGAACTACTGGAAGAACCAGGTCTCTAAGCAGAATATACACACTAAAACATGTCGAGATACTAAACATACATCCATTTCTTGACTAGTACTATTTATTTGATTTTTCTATACGCCTATCCTATATATTTTTTCTATACTTCTATATAATTACTAGTTTTAAAAAATTCATACCCAATATTTTTATCGAATTTAACTTTGGATGTGCTATGTGCACGCACCAGTATCATGTGTTGAAGAGGACATACATAATACAATATCAAATATATGGCATAATAGTATACGGCAATAAAATATAGTCATAAATTCCACAAAGTACCATGAGCACATAAACAAAACACCATTTTTTAGCAGGTGACTCAATAAATGTCATTATCGGAAGCGTCCTCAGAAGCGATCCCAAACTCTTCCCATAAGAAAGTAACCCGGTCACGCTCGTAATGCATGTCCTCGTCGTCTTCATGATTGTAAGGCTGAAGGTCAAGGTCATCTTCTGTAGGATCAGGTTTGTATGACCATGGGGGGGTCTACAATTGCCCTTAGGATCTCTTCTGCTTCTATAGCATAATGCAAAAGATATGTGGCTCGCGTGTCCACTTGTACCAACGTAATGTTCATCTCCAAGCAATCTACGTTAGTCAACTCAGGAATAAAGTTGTCAGCGACAAACTTTCGGAGATCAAAAGTAGCAGAATAAGCAACTGAAATTGTTGTATTCCATCATGCCGTCAAGTCAGCAATTTGCTTAGCGAATGTGGCCGCTTCCTCTTCGAGACGCCTAATCCGTTCATCCTGAGATTTTGCTTTGTCTCCAAGAAGCCTAATATGTTCATCCTGAAATGGAACACCGATTCAAGTAAGCCATGAGGATGATGCAAAGAAGAAATGCCTTAGTGATGATGAAATTTAAGAGCTGGAGAGAGAGCACTACTGCAGGAAATGGTGGCAATAACGGGGTGAACTAAATGGGTCTCAAAATTGGATGAGTGCGGGAAACAAATTTTGGCTACAAGTGGTCCAACTAGTGTTGCAAAAAATGCCCAGAATAATTCATTCACTTTTCACAGGCTATACGAACGCGATCAACTACTCTATACTTTTTCGAAATGGTAGTACTTCCATACTATATTGAGATGGAAGAATTACACAAATGGATTGCTGCTTAATTAGCGGCAATACCACGGTACCGCCAACAAAAACTGCATGTTCAACATAGACTATTGTAGGCCTTGCATGATTAATAACCTAATTCTCAACTAGTTATAATTACGCCAAGTTTTCCTAGCTATAATTACGCTAAGTTAAGGGCATCTAGCCTAGCCATAACCGAGCGCAGCGACTTGGACACAACCGCTAGCTCTGCTGTCAGCACATCTTTCTCATCGGCATGCATCTGCTCGAGCTCCTGGGTTTCCCCTTCAAGATCTTGCTTTGCTATCGCCGGGTTGGTGAACTAATCATCCCTAATCGTGCCCCATGAAGCTTATTTCATATCTCGTGCTTGAACAACAGCTATAATGTTTGTTTCGATGTCATGCCACATGGCTTCTGGCATCCATGCCGGGAATTGATCTCAATCGAGATGGGCAAAACTGGGCAAACACGAAACCCCCAATAAAGCTAAATGTGAGAAAATAAATTGATCTGGTGCATGCTTGCGTACGTACCGTAGCCCGGCCGCCTTGTGCATCCAGATCCCCCATTGTCCGTCGGACTGGCCTAGGTGTACCGCGCACGTCTTCCTTTTTCAAGATCGGAGGTAGAAGCGGGGTGAGGCCTAAAGGCTGGAGAAGGAAGAACTACTATCTAGGGGCTCGGATTCGCTGACTTTTAAGACACAGATTTGATTGTACATTGGAGATGCCCAAGATACTATATGTGGGTCACTGATCTCCGGGTTCCACTTCCTTGGGCCCAGAAAGCAGTTGAACAATTTAGCATGTGCTACATCAACCAATCACAGAGCGACTCTAGAATGTTCTTGTTTTCGACCTGATTCAAAAGTTCCTGGCTAGCCACGTGTGTGCATAGGGAGTATAAGAAAGCTTAGCCAGTGGTTAAGATTTGGTTAGGCTTATTTTTTGTCATTACACATTAGTCTTATAAATCGGTGCTTTTTAAATTTTTTTTTTGGGTTATAACATGACGCGACAATATCCAGCCAAAATCCAAATGCTAGAAATAAGCTCAACCAAAGTACCACACAAGAGCAAGTCCAGCAGTTCCCCTATCACTTGCCCGGTGCCGATTTTAGGGGAGAAAAGGCAAAAATGTCGGTCCAGCAGTTCCCCTATCGCCTCCCTAATAAATAGGTGTCCCCGATCCCCCTATATATAAATCGGGGTGGTGGAGGCCTCCCATATCTGCGCGTGGAGAAACCATTGGCTCCCAGATTCTTGCTTCTGTGTTGGGTTTCAAATGGTAGTGACACAAAGTTCTCAAAATATAGAATAGGGGAGATGTTTTAGGGGAACGACTGGAGTTGGGCAATTTTTAGGGCAGATTTCTTTAGGGGAGTCTAAGATTTTTAAAATATAGGAAAGTGGCTCATATTTACAAAGTCCCTATACTTTATGATAGAATTTTTTGTGAAGAGATTCTATTTAAACCACCATATTGCAAGCTTGGAACTAGCTGATATTTACAAAGGTACCCATACATAAGATAGTCTATTTGTGATGACATTTGTTTTACCTTTAGGTTCATTTGAATGTCGGGTCAAATTTGTCAGCATTACCGCCGTTCGCACAAGGGGTTGAAAATTGGACGTTTCATCATGCATACACCTCTTCAAGGGCACCGTACCTCTGAGTATATTTCCACCAAATTATAAGTCCAAACGATACCTATATTAGAAACATTTGAGTGGAACATGGATAAACTCAGAAAATAATTTAAAAGGACGGGTATGTATACTTACTATAATAATTGTCGTGGTGGCATGTTGCGTGTTATTGTTGTAGCTAGCTTCTTCAAAACAAAATTATTTTGGTCATGTTTTGCGCTAAGAAAATGGAGTCGATCACCAACTAAATTATGTGAAAAAGTTTGTATCTTTAGTTGGCAATATTGTTTGTCATGATAAGATACGCATCTATGCAAGTTGGGCGCATTATCAGTTTTGGATGCTTGATTTACATGCTTACTTGGGTATGTACATGGAAACTCAGGTTAACCCAATACAAGCAAATAGTCTTACTATGTGAAGAGACTTTTGTAAGTAGCACCATGCTTGCTAGGACCCATTGGTAAAAGTGCTCACAAAAAATTAAAGGGGTATTTATATAGGATGTAAATTTGTTAAATGGGGTAAGTGTAAAAGGTTAAACTAGGGGGTAAAAACTAGAATTTAATATATTTTGATGTGTTGTGAATGTACCAATATGACTAGTTTAACTGGGGTTTGGTGAAAATAGTGCTAGCATGTTGCGCATGTCGTGGTTTCATCAACAGATCTGCCATAGGGGTAGGTGTATGGCGGTTTGTGGAAGGGGGTGAACACGGCGGAGCGATCCGGGATGGTGGTAGCACGAGTTTACCCAGCTTCAGATCCCGCAACGGTGGCGAGATCCTACGTGCTGCTATAAATCACTATATGGCAACAAGTGCTCGGTTACAATGATGAGGTTGGCTGTTTTACTATGCGATTGGCCGTATCTAAGTCTCGATGCCTCGAAGGCTCCTCCACGCCGGCTTATAAAGGCGCCTGGCATGGGCATCACGATGGTACCGGAGCGGATACAATATGGAGTCCTAGACTAAGTCCTATACAATGTCGTGTACTATAAGGCAACCCGCCATGGGCTTGTCCTCCGGATCCGCCATATGCTCCTGCGTCCTGTACCGCCATGGGCTTTCCAGCAACTGGGTCGCCTGGTAGGCAATCCGCCATACCACCTCTATGGGCCAACCTGGCTTGCTGGTTCAAGACTATGTCGCTGGTATACCTATTTGGTATATCCCCAATAGTAGCCCCTGGGGAACTTCAAGATCGCCACCTTCATCCGCTATGCTTAGTCTTTTGGTGAAGTTATCCACCATAGCTCATCTTCTTCCTGCATCTGGATGGCGGATCTTGGTGTTCCTCCTATCTGCATGTCTTAATCTGCTATACATGGTGGATTGTGCGACGTAGTTTCTGCTGAGCGAGATTTTTGGGATCTGTTGGATCTTACCACAAAATCCGCTGTAAATTTAGCCACGTAGTTCCTTCTAGGGTAAGCTTTGTGGTATAAGCACCATTGGTAAAGATTACCATTTTACCCATGGACACATGTCACCAATCAAGGGTTTTCAAGTCTGGGATGAATGGCGCGGGAGGCGGGAACGAATCTCGAGGCCCAGGGCCTATATATACCCCGGTCGGTGAGCCTGCGCCATCCCGCACCTCATTTCCATCTCTCACCTTCTCTCTCCTTAGCGCCACTCCAAGAGCTCCGTGACCTGCGACGAACCACCGCCCTGAATACCTCACCGACGGTCGTTTTCCGCCGGAGGAGCTTGCCTTAGCACGAGTCATATTTCATAGCGGGAATAGACATCCATCCCGCCACCATCATGAATCTTGGATCCCCTTCCCGCCACTCTTCCGACGCCGAGGAGGAAGATTCTCCACTGCAGCAATCAGCCTTCACATCCCACCATCCTACGGCGGATTCCTATCTAGAGGATATCACATCTGAGGCCAAAGAGGAGGTCGTGGAACAAGCTGCGGAAGGGATAGCGGATGAGGAGGAAAATGATGGCGGGGCCGAGGAGGAAGATGTAGAGCAAGATGGCGGTATCAGGGCCGAGGAAGAGAAGATCCTAGTGAACCTCCACGGGTACTGGGTAAAATGCCACATAAAAGACGCTCACGTCTAGGCTCTGGAAGATGAGGGCATAGTAGCTCCACGGGCTGAATCCCAATGGCGAACTGGCCACAAAGCTCTGGTGCCTGCCCCAAACCCATCAAAGATTTTGATGCTCAAGTCTCATGTGGAAAGGGGTTTGAGCATGCCGCCATCCCACTTCTTCAGCAACCTCCTAAAATTCTACGGGCTCCAACTCCATCACATTGCTCCCAACAGCTTAGTGTCTGTAGCGGGTTATGCAGCCTTATGCGAAGGATTCCTTGGAATTTGTCCTAGGCAGTGGCGGAGCTGCGCCTGGTGCTACTGGTGCTGTAGCACCGGCTAGGCAGCTGCACCACAACGAATATTTATTATGTTTCAAGGTTATAAACATAAAATTCCTATGTAACTAGCACCACTAAGTGAGTATTAGCACCGCACTTGAGCTGTTTCTGGCTCCGCCCCTGGTCCTAGGGTGGATCTCTTCTAGCTATTTTTCTCTGTGCAGCCCAACTATGAGAACGACAGATTTCTCTGGACCTGCGGAACAATCTGCTTTCCCCCTCGGAGGTCCAAGGAATATCCCTTTATCACCCCATTGGATTCCGCCGTGGAATGGAGAGGATCATGGTTCTACATGGCAGATAAAGCTGCGTCCTCTCAAGCCTTTGGCCTTTGTCCCTTTGAGAACATAGCAGCACAACTCCTTGACTCCTGGAAGCCAGTCAATGACGAATCCACCACCCCCTATGTCAAGGTCCTCGCACGGCGGATTGCCAAGCTATCCAAAGATGGTCTCAAGGGAATTGATACCATCAACTGTTGGATATCTTGGCGGATCCAGCCCTTACAGTATCGTGATCGCCTGATGCATGAATATACTGGTGCAAAGGATGGCATGCGATGTTTAGAGGAAGAGCTGGATCCCAAGGTGACCGAGAAGCGCATTCGTTCGCTGATGAAGTCCCCGAGGAAAAAGCCCCTTAAATTTGGCATGGCTATGTTTGAGAACGGCAGCTGCCCTCCGGTTTGTTGCTCTTCTACCATGGTACACATAATATCTTGTTACTTCACGGATGCTAACATCTGCAGTTTTCCAATTTTCAGCTGAAGTCACTTGCTCCTACGGATTTTGCTCACCCCATCCGCCAGTCCGCTCCTCAACCCGCCGCTGATGATAAGGAAGAAGTCCACTCCAGTGGGAACAAGGTGGAAACGACGGCAGATGTGGAGGATTCATCCCGTATGGGCAAGGCAAAAGTGGCTACCAAGAAACGAGGTGGTAGCAGAAAATCTCGTGGTGGTGGCGGGAAATCTCTCGATTCCCGTCGTTTCGAAGCTCAACACCATGCGGAGCTAGAAATGCCATCCGAGACTACCGCTACTATTAGCCTGCCGAAATACAGGTAATCTTTCATTGCCTCTAGTCCTTACTTCATTGTTGATGTTTCTTTATTAATCCTTTCTTGTACAGGAGGAAGAAACCCGCTGTTAAGGAGCCGCTATCCAAGCGTTCTAAGCCTTCCCCTACTTTCATTCCGCCGACCCCTGACGCACTAGCTCCTTCTCCTATTCATGATGACACTCATATGGAGGATGTTGGTGGTCAGCTTGGGCCGATACCGGAAGCCAACCCTATGACTGAAGCCACGGCTAATGATGTCGTACAAAGTAACAAAGCTTCTGGTTCATCCCATGGTCCTATGGCGGATGCTCCAGCGGGGAACAACTTGCTTTGGAAACAAAAGCAGCTTGAAATTATCGAACTGATTACCAGCCAAGAAGATGCCAGCAACCAGTTAGCCAATGGAATAACCGCTTTTGTAGAGAGAACATCGATAATGAAGAAGGTATGTATTCCCTGTAGCCCCCGAGCGGCATGGCGGATTTTCATAGAAAATCCATCATGGTGCTCTAAGAGAAACTACTTTGGATTTTTTTAGAATGTAACCCCCGATTACCGCTAAACATTGTACTATAGTGGTGCTCTTAGAGAACAAAATTTAGATGCAATGAGTAGCCCCCGAGCGTTATGGCGGATTCATCCGGCATAAAGCTCTAAGAGAACTAATGTTAAAAAATGTCATGAGTAGCCCCTGAGCGTTATGGTGGATTCGTCCGACATAAAGCTCTAAGAGTGACTAACACACAACAATTTTTTAACAGAATTACAAGAAAGTTGTGGAGGATCTAGTCCAGGCCGTCAGCTCGCAAGAGAAGGAGCTGGCGGAGAAAAGTTTGTTCATGGAGGATCTGCAAGAGCAGCTTGCTAATAGCGGTAACTTTCTTTTGCCATTTGCAAGTTTAGTACCTTTGCGCTAGTCGACCAATACTCTGCAATTATTTCTGCCAAGCAGATGCTGCCAAGCTGGAGTCCACTCTCGAGGGGGTGAAGAAGGGTCACGCCATTGTGATGGAGGGGTTGCAAGTGCAACTCCAAAAATCCTTGACCGAAAACACCCGCCTTGAAGAGCAGCTCAAGGACCAGGAGCGCTAGAACTGCCAGAAGCAGAAGGAGGTGGACGACCTTCGCCAAGCCGCCATTGATTTTGAAGATCAGTGGAGGGGCTTCAACGAGGTCCTCGACCACTTACAGAAGACGCTACTAGGTGACCTTGATTCTCCATGTTTTGCAGTTTTGTGTTGATATCTTTGCCTTGATTATGACGCTCATTTTATTTCTGCTATATAGCAGCACTGGAGCAGGGGGAGGTGGATTCCGCCACAGGTCTGCGCATTGCCACAGACACCGCGAAGAAGGAGCTAGATGGCCTTCTCAACGCAGGATGTCAGGCATGTGGCAGCCTGCAGATAGTGAGTGACTCCACTCTTTCCGCCATTGGGCTGACCAAGAAGCTCCTGGTGGTGCCTGGACTAGTCGCGGATTCGAAGCAGTCTTCTGCTCGGGGTGGTGCCAGAACTGCATTCACATTGGCAAAGGCCCACTACCCTGAGCTGGACTTGGATCTAATCACCTCCGGCATCGCGGAGAGCAGCAAGGATGGAACACTGGTGGATGAGGCCGCCATCTGGCAGAGCGTGCTTGGGTATGATCAGCTCTGTGCCTTGGGCACGCAGCTGAATGTATACTACGAAGCATACGATCTGCCAGGGTCTCCAAGCTAGGCTTCGGCTTCTATCTCCGTAGCTGCTGACGGTGCTGATAGCGATGGCGATGCAACTTCCGCTGCCCCAAAGTCTTGAGTCATACCTGAAGGAAATATGCCCTAGAGGCAATAATAATATTGTTATTATCATATTTCTTGTTCATGATAATGTTTATACTCCATGCTATAATTGTATTAAGCGGAAACATTAATACTTGTGTGGTTTGTGAACAACACCGTGTCCCTAGTACGCCTCTATGGACTAGCTCATTGATTAATGATGGTTAAGGTTTCCTAACCATAGACATGAGTTGTCAATTAATAATGAGATCATATCATTAGGAGAATGATGTGATGGACAGACCCAAATAAAGCAGAGCAATTAGATCGTGTCATTGTGTTCATCTTTGCGAAGCTTTTTCCTATGTCAAGTATTGTATTCCTTAGACCATGAGATAATACAACTCCCTGGTATCGGAAGAAAGCTTTGAGGTCATCAAACGTCATCCTATGATAGGGTGATCATAAAGGTGTCTCTTAGGTGATCGGAAAGTACTTGTTGGGTTGTATGTATCGAGATAGAATTTGTCCCTCCCGAGTCGGAGAGATATACTTCAGGCCCACTCGGTAATCGATATCAACACCGCTTGCAAGCATGTGGTTAAGGAGTTAATCACAAAGTGATATCGGATTACGGAACGAGTAAAGTACTTGCTGTGAACGAGATTGAACTAGGTATGGCGATACCGACGATCGAATCTCGGGCAAATAAAATATCGCGTGACAAAGGGAATACATATACGGGATTAATTGAATCCTGGCATCGTGGTTCATCCGATATGATCATCGATGAATATGTGGGAGTCAATATGGGTTTCCAGATCCCGCTGTTGACTATTGATAGAAGATCATGTCTGCATATTCTCAAACCCGTAGGGTCACACACTTAATGTGCATCAACGCTAGGATAGAATGGATAATTGGTTTATGAGTTTTTGGTCGGAGTCTCGAATGAGATCCAGGACATCACGAGAGGTTCCGGAATGGTCCGGAGAATAAGATTCATATAAAGGAAAGTAGTTTTTAGATTCCAGAATCGTTTCAGAGTTTATCAGTATTGTACCGGAAGGTTCTAGAAGGTTCCAGAGAGGGACCAATGTGGGCCCACTTGTCGGAGGCCTATGTGGGCCTAAGGGGAAATGTCCTGGCCACTTTGGGCCAGGCGCACAAGGCCCCTAAGGCCCAGCCGGCTAGCCCTTAGGGGAAACCCTAAGGGAACCTTCCAGAAGGAGGGGGGAAACTTGCCCCCCACTCTTCCCCCTAGGCCGCCGCCCTAGGGCTTGGAGGAGGGGCCAAGGCAGCCGGCCAGCCCCCCATATAAGGAGGGGCTGGGGCGCCGTCTCCTCCCACTCCAACCCTAGCTGCCGGCCAACTGCTGCCCCTCCACCTCCCTCTCTCGCGACTGTGCGTAGGTGAAGCCCTGCCGCAGAAACTCTCCACCATAAGCACCACGCCGTCGTGCTGCAGATCCAATCTATCTCTCCACCATACTTGCTGGACCAAGGAAGGAGGAGACGTCGCTGCACCGTACGTGTGCATCTCTCGGAGGCGCTGATCCCTTGTTGATGGCGCCCAGAAAATTAGCTGATGGCGTGTGGTTGACGTGGGAGCAAACTATCCTTGTGCGTGGTGGATAACCAGCCCGTTGGGAACCCCAAGAGGAAGGTGTGATGAGTATAGCAGCTAGTTTTCCCTCAGTTAAGAAACCAAGGTTTAATATCGATCAGGAGAGGAGAGACAATGACGACTGAAGGTGATGCTTGCTAGTTTGCGACAGCAGCGGACAATTTATATATGGCGCCTCGTCCAAGCTTTGCTTGCTAGCTGCAACGTGGAACCTGCACACACACAAACAAATACTTTGCTCCCAACTTACAATGAGGTTGTCAATCTCACCGGTTTGCTTGAAACAAAGGTTATGAGTGTATCGAGTGGAAAACAGTAATAGTATGCGAGTAAAGTAAACAGTACGAGAAAAGTAAACAGGTGATAACAATATGATGTAAATAGGACCGGGGTCCACAGTTCACTAGTGGTGTCTCTCCATAGATAAAATAGCACATGCTGGGTAAACAAATTACAGTTGGGCAATTGATAGAATAAAGATAAACGTGATATGTCAAGAAGATCACTATGAGATTTACTCTGGGCATTACAACAAAATACATAGACCGCCATCCAACTGCATCTATGACTAATAATCCACTCCCGGGGATATCAATCCGAACACCCTAGAAGTATTAAGTTGCGAACAACAGATAATTGCATTAAGCAAAGTGTGTAATGTAAACAAAGCATATGCCCTTGAGCATATGAATGTTGTTTTCTCCCTAGTAGCAACAGCACATCTACCACCTTAGAGGTTTCTGTCACTCCCCCAGGTGAAATAGAGGCATGAACCCACTATCGAGCATAAATACCCCCTCTTGGAGTCACTAGCAACTACTCGGCCAAGATAGCTACTAACAACGGAGAGCATGCAAGATCATAAACAACATAGAGATAACAAAAGATATAATTCAGTACAGCAACTTAATCATAAACACCAATATTCATCGGATCCCAACAAACCAAACATGTAGAATTACATAACGGTGATCTCAATCATGTACGGCGGCTCATGAGATCTAAACATGAAGCACATGGTGGAGGAGACAACCATCTAGCTACTGCTATGGACCCATAGTCCAAGGTGGACTACTCACTCATCACTCCGGAGGCAAGCATGGCGATGAAGAAGACCTCCGGTGGCGATTCCCCTCTCCGGCAGGGTGCCGGGAAGAGCTTCTGGACCCTCCCGATCTTCGGGTCGATGGCGGCGGCGGATCGCGATGTGTTCTGGAAAATTGATCGGGTCCTTAGGTTTTTCTCGTCGGGGGGTCTTTATAGGCGAAGGGGCGTCGTCAGAGGAGGGGCTAGGCGGCCACACACGGGGGTGGCGCGGGCCAGGGGCTGGCCGCGCCACCTGTGCGTGTCGGCCCCTGGTCCCTCGCCTCCTACTCTCCTTCGGATCTCTGGAAGCTTCCGGGTAAAATAAGACTTCAGGAACTTGTTTCGTCCAATTCCGAGAATATTTCCTGTGTATCACTTCTGAAACACAAAAACAGCAAAAAATAGGAAACTGGCACTGTGGCACTTCGTTAATAGGTTAGTTCCGGAAAATGCATAAAAATGCCACTAAGTGTAACGAAACAATAGGCAAATGGTGTAAAAACAAGCATGGAGCATCAAAAATTATAGATACGTTTGAGACGTATCAAGCATCCCCAAGCTTAACTCCTGCTCGTCCTCGAGTAGGTAAGTGATAACAAAGAATAATTTTTGAGGTGACATGCACCTACACAATCTTGATCATATATGTAAGCATTGGTGAGCTGGGATCAATAGAACTTAAAACATGGGCATGAAGATATAATCATGACAATAAGAACTTAGCAACCATGTTGTAAACATGTAAATGAACACAAACAAAAGATCATGAAAATGAAACAATGAAAAGTCAAACGTGTGTTCAAATCATAAAGAAAAACATACAAATGGTTTTCAGCTTGTCCTTCAAAGAGAGCAAAACATAAATGCATAGGACACCTTCAAGTTTAAGAGGGCGACTAGATACAAATAATTTAAGAACAAGTGAAACCAACAATATGAATCAATCAATGAACTTTGGGACAATTCATATCACACTAAGAATGACAACTATGCTCTCTTAATGGTGCATAAAGAAAGAAGGTGGTGACTCAACATAAAAGTAAAAGAAAGGCCCTTCGCAGAGGGAAGCAGTGATTGCAAGTTTTATAACCTTCAAAAATTATGGTACTTACCGGCTTTGAGCTCTCATTGCCCCCATCATAAGCATCTTGAATGGTTAAAGTTAATGCGAGAACAATTATGATGCATATGCTTGACAAATCATAAGTTGAAAACCTCATGCCCCATGAATACGAGTACCCAAACCTCATGCTACTTTACTTAGAGTCCCAAGTAAGGCTCTTGTCATTGTAAGTATATGCATATCATTGAGAACTGCCAATGGGGTACCTCTGTGCCCGATGACATGGAACAAGCCCACACCAAAATGACAGGACAAGCAGACAATGAACACCTCGACATCTCTTTTATTTGCCTTTTGTTTAGCTTTTTATTGTGAGATGCGTCGTCGAATGTTCACTATGGGTATGCTACAAATTTCCACCATGAATTATGCATGGCTTAGATTGGCGGCCCGGCGTTTCCCTAACACATATACAAACTCCATGATCCCCACAAGATTCCCAATTCATTTCACACCGCGGGCATCCATAAACAAAAGATCACGATATCAACTCAAATAAGAAGTGCAATGTTGAAAGCTTGCCCCATGACAGCATGGATGGGCTAGAATCCAACTTACAACTTGCAAGCATAACAACTCAACATAAGAGACCACAATGTCAATTTTTTAAGAACAGGAAAAAGTAAAGTGTGCCTTCCGGTTCGTGAGAGCTTTACTGACCGAATTTCGCATAACACTGGTAAGAGTTTAATTTGAAGAGAAAATAAAAGCAAGTCAAATTTACTTGGAATAGCAAATTGCTAGTAGGTATGTATGGTGTGCACTTTGGAAAACTTTGGCTTTTAGGAGTTGGATGCACGAGTAGAGCTCATACTCAGTACAAGGCGAGGGCTAGCAAAAGACTGGGAGCGACCAACTAAGAGAGCAATAATGGCCATAATCATGCAAAGCGACAAAGCGACATTAAAAGAAGCATACGATGGCATCAAAAGTCAAAAACTAAATGATCATGAAGGCTATTGGCGACTTTGTAAGAGTCTAACATGTGTGAGCATGCGCCAAGTCAACCCAAATAAAGCATCAAGGAGAAAACCAAAATAATGCTTCCATACAATAAAAACAACACATGATTTTTTTCAAAGGCTCATTAAGCAATCTCAGTTATTTGAGACAAGTCATGCTACAGCAAAACCACTAAGCATACTATCAAAAAGACATCAAGCATGACATGAAAAAGCCTAAGCCGCAGTCTACACAAGCTCCTTCTTGTACCACTATTTTGCACAAAGCTTTTTCTCTTTTCCAACACCATTTGAAATTTTTAAAGACACCTCTTTTGATGAAAACCAATAAAGATCAGAGGCAAAAATACACCTTGATGAAAAGATATGAAAAGGTCTGAACGCAAATCAAGGCAAAAACGAAAACCAAAAGCAGTAGCAGAAAAAGAAGAACACTCGATTTTTAATAAGAGTGAAAACTAGAGCGTTCTTTGCAAATGAAAACAAGGTAACAACTCCAAAAGAAAATTTGTTGGGGTCCAACCATTTATTGCAGCAAACAAAAAAACCAAACAAACTAAGAAAACTAAAACAACTGACGCTCCAAGAAAAACACATAGTGCATGAAGCAATAAAAATATAGTGTTTTGAAAGGTGACCTGATTTTTGCCGATGAAGAAGGGGTGCCTCGGGGGCATCCCCAAGCTTTGACGCTTGTACTTCTTGAATATTTCTTGAGGTGATGCATGGGCATCCCCAAGCTTGAGCTTTTGTCCATTCTTCAACTCATCTCATCATTCTCCAATCCCTACACTTGAAACTTCCTTCATACAAAACTAAACACAATTCTATTAGCAACATTAGTGCAAGCATAACATATAATCAATCCTCTATTTGCTTCAGGTTTCAACTCAAAACCACCACATATATAGCAAATACTACTGTAGCAACCTCCCCAAAAATTCCGTGATCAAAAGAACTCAAAAGAAAGCGATAAAGTGGCAAACACAAATATTGGCAGAAATCTGTCAAAACTGAACGGCTCACAAAGGTCGAATTTTTGAGGAATTTTCTGTTGCTCAAATCAAAAAGTGTTCAACTAAGAAAAGTTTGGATATAACCTGGGGCATATGCACAAGAAATCTCAGGTCCAAAAGATAAACAGAGAATTTTCTTGAATTTTTACGGTGCAGCACCAAAAACAGTTTCAGGACAGCAACATCCCCAAATCTTTACCTCACTCAAATTAGAGGCTTCTCTTGGCACAAAAACGAAATAAACAAGATAAGGAGCAGTCATTACAGTAGTAATGACTTCCAAGACTCAAATAAAAGAAAAAAGTACTGAAAATAAAACATTGGGTTATCTCCCAAGAGTGCTTTTCTTTAACGCCTTTGAGCTAGGCGCAGAAAATTGCGAATCAAGTAATATCAAGTGATGGAGCATCAAGCTCATAATTTGCTCTAAGAATAGAGTCAAAAAGTAATTTCTTTCTTTTCCTAGGGAAGTGTTCCATACCTTTCTTTAGTGGGAATTGATATTTGATGGTGCCTTCCCTCATATCAATGATGGCACCTACAGTTCGAAGAAAGGGTCTTCCCAAAATAATAGGACATGAAGCATGGCATTCAACGTCCATAACAAGAAAATCAACGGGAACAAGGTTATTGTTAACCACAATAAGAACATCATTAATTCTTCCCAAAGGTTTCTTCTTAGCAACATCAGCAATAGGAACATCAAAATAACACTTTTCAAGCGGTGGTAAATCAAGCATGTCATAAATTTTTCTAGGCATGATAGAAATACTAGCACCTAGATCACATAAAGCATGGCAATCATAACCATTAACATGCATATCAATGATGGGTTCCCAACCATCTTCTAACTTCTTGGGAACAGAAGCTTTTTGCTTCAACTTTTCATCCCTAATCTTTATGAGAGCATTGGTAATATGCTTAGTAAAAGCAATATTTAAAGAACTAGCATTGGGAGTCAAAGCAAGCTTTTGCAAGAACAAAATTACTTCAGATATATTGCAGCCATCAACATCAAAATCATTAAAAGAAGTAGAGCTATCATCTCCCACACTCCGAAAAATTTCAGCATTCTTTTGAGAAAAAGTTTTGGCAGTTTTAGGCTTTTTAACACAAGGAGTGGGAGTTTTCTCTACACCAATCAAAGTAAGAGGATTGTTATCAGTAGGAGCAACATCATTAGAGGTAGTAATGGTACATACCTTCATCTCTCTAGCCATCTCATCTTCTCTTTCCCACCTGGCATGCAATTCCGCTAACAATCTAATATTTTCATCAATTCCAACTTGGATAGCATTAGCGGTAGCAAAAACATTGTTCTCTTTCACATCATTAGGCAACACTTTTAATTTCAGAATTTCAACATCATGAGCAAGGCTATCAACTTTAGAAGCAAGAATATCAATTTTGCCTAACTTTTCCTCAACAGACTTATTAAAAGCAGTTTGCTTACCGATGAAGTCCTTGAGCATTACCTCAAGCTCGGAGGGCGCGGCCCTAGTGTTGTTGTAGGAATTACTATAAGAGTTACCATAACCATTACCATTAGTAGAAGGATACGGCCTATAATTGTTACTAGCAAAATTGTTCCTATAAGCATTGTTGTTAAAATTATTGTTTCTAATGAAATTCACATCAACTTGCTCTTCTTGAGCAACCAGAGAGGCCAGAGGAACATTATTAGGATCAACATGAGTCCTATCATTAGCGAGCATAGCCATAATGGTATCAATCTTATCATTCAAGGAAGAGGTTTCCTCAACAGAATTTACCTTCTTACCTTGTGGAGCTCTCTCGGTGTGCCATTCAGAATAATTTACCATCATGTTGTCGAGTAGCTTTGATGCGGCACCCAAGGTAAGGGACATAAAAGTGCCTCCAGCAGCTGAATCAAGTAGGTTCCTTGAAGAAAAATTCAGTCCTGCATAAAAAGTTTGGATAATCATCCAAGTAGTTAGTCCATGAGTGGGGTAATTCTTTATCATAGATTTCATTCTTTCCCAAGCTTGAGCAACATGTTCATTATCAAACTGAGTAAACTTCATAATATTGCTACGCAAAGCTATAATCTTAGCAGGAGGATAGTATCTACCAATAAAAGCATCCTTACACTTAGCCCATGAATCAATACTATTCTTAGTCAAAGACGGCAACCAATCTTTAGCTTTTCCTCTCAAAGAAAAAGGAAACAACTTGAGCTTAATAATATCACTATCAACATCCTTATATTTCTGCATCTCACATAGCTCAACAAAATTGTTGAGATGAGCTGCAGCATCTTCAGTACTAGCACCAGAAAATTGCTCTTTCATAACAAGGTTCAATAAAGCAGGCTTAATCTCATAAAAGTTTGCAGCAGTAGCAGGCGGTGCAATACGAGTGCAGATAAAATCACTATTGTTCGTGCTAGTGAAGTCACACAACTTGGTGTTTTCAGGATTGGCCATTTCAGCAAAACGAAAGTAAACAAGTAAAAACAACTACCAAGGATTCTAATTTTTTTGGGTTTTTGATATAAAGCAATGCAGGTAAAATAAAATAAAGTAAAGCAAAACAATAACAAAGTAAAGAATGTGTGTGCGAAGAACTCCCCTTGCAGAAGTCTTCTCTTCCTCCCCGGCAACGGCGCCAGAAAATTAGCTGATCCCTTGTTGATGGCGCCCAGAAAATTAGCTGATGGCGTGTGGTTGACGTGGGAGCAAACTGTCCTTGTGCGTGGTGGATAACCAGCCCGTTGGGAACCCCAAGAGGAAGGTGTGATGAGTATAGCAGCTAGTTTTCCCTCAGTTAAGAAACCAAGGTTTAATATCGATCAGGAGAGGAGAGACAATGACGACTGAAGGTGATGCTTGCTAGTTTGCGACAGCAGCGGACAATTTATATATGGCGCCTCGTCCAAGCTTTGCTTGCTAGCTGCAACGTGGAACCTGCACACACACAAACAAATACTTTGCTCCCAACTTACGATGAGGTTGTCAATCTCACCGGTTTGCTTGAAACAAAGGTTATGAGTGTATCGAGTGGAAAACAGTAATAGTATGCGAGTAAAGTAAACAGTACGAGAAAAGTAAATAGGTGATAACAATATAATGTAAATAGGACCGGGGTCCATAGTTCACTAGTGGTGTCTCTCCATAGATAAAATAGCACATGCTGGGTAAACAAATTACAGTTGGGCAATTGATAGAATAAAGATAAACGTGATATGTCAAGAAGATCACTATGAGATTTACTCTGGGCATTACAACAAAATACATAGACCGCCATCCAACTGCATCTATGACGAATAATCCACTCCCGGGGATATCAATCCGAACACCCTAGAAGTATTAAGTTGCGAACAACAGATAATTGCATTAAGCAAAGTGTGTAATGTAAACAAAGCATATGCCCTTGAACATATGAATGTTGTTTTCTCCCTAGTAGCAACAGCACATCTACCACCTTAGAGGTTTCTGTCACTCCCCCAGGTGAAATAGAGGCATGAACCCACTATCGAGCATAAATACCCCCTCTTGGAGTCACTAGCAACTACTCGGCCAAGATAGCTACTAACAACGGAGAGCATGCAAGATCATAAACAACATAGAGATAACAAAAGATATAATTTAGTATAGCAACTTAATCATAAACACCAATATTCATCGGATCCCAACAAACCAAACATGTAGAATTACATAATGGTGATCTCAATCATGTACGGCAGCTCATGAGATCTAAACATGAAGCACATGGTGGAGGAGACAACCATCTAGCTACTGCTATGGACCCATAGTCCAAGGTAGACTACTCACTCATCGCTCTGGAGGCAAGCATGGCGATGAAGAAGACCTCCGGTGGTGATTCCCCTCTCCGGCAGGGTGCCGGGAAGAGCTTCTGGACCCTCCCGATCTTCGGGTCGACGGCGGCGGCGGATCGCGATGTGTTCTGGAAAATTGATCGGGTCCTTAGGTTTTTCTCGTCGGGGGGTCTTTATAGGCGAATGGGCGTCGTCAGAGGAGGGGCCAGGCGGCCACACACGGGGGTGGCGCGGGCCAGGGGCTGGCCGCGCCACCTGTGCGTGTGGGCCCCTGGTCCCTCGCCTCCTACTCTCCTTCGGATCTCTGGACGCTTCCGGGTAAAATAAGACTTCAGGAACTTGTTTCGTCCAATTCCGAGAATATTTCCTGTGTATCACTTCTGAAACATAAAAACAGCAGAAAACAGGAAACTGGCACTGTGGCACTTCGTTAATAGGTTAGTTCCGGAAAATGCATAAAAATGCCACTAAGTGTAACGAAACAATAGGCAAATGGTGTAAAAATAAGCATGGAGCATCAAAAATTATAGATACGTTTGAGACGTATCAGGCGCCGCCACTTGCGGCGTAGGATCGGATCGGATCGCGGGGAGGAGACGGCTAGTACGACTACATCATCCACGTTTTGTTGAACGTTTCCGCTGTGCGATATCTTCAAGGGTATGAAGATATCATCTACCTCTCTCGTTGATTACATCTCCTAGATTAGATCTTGGCTTTCTTGTTCGCATCCGTAGGAATTTTTTTGATTTACTATGCTGCGAAACCCTTCAGTGGTATCAGAGCTAGATCTATGCGTAGATGTGTTTCACGAGTAGAACGCAACATGCTTGTTGCGGGCGTTGATGTTTTCTATTGCAAACCTCTTTGTTTTGTATTTCTTATGGCGCGGCATAGTGAGATCGAAGCGGTCCAGGCCAACTTTACGCGACCTCGTTCGCGAGACTGGCTCCGCACTTGACGTGTGGCTTGTTTCACACATGCGGCTGGTGGATGCCAGTTTCTCTCACTATAGTAGTCATGAGATTTACAACAGATGTTAGCAACCATAATATCACCGTTGTGGCTTTTCGTAGGTAAGAATCATTCTTAACTTGCTACTCCCATAAGCCACGTAAAACATGCAACAACAAAGTAGAGGCGTCTAACTTGTTTTTGCAGGGAGTGTTTTGTGATATGGTATGGCCACAAGATGTGATGTGATATATGTGATGTATGCGATGATCATGTTTTATAATATTTCACGACTTGCATGTCGATGAGTTCACAACCGGCAGGAGCCATATGGTTGTCTTTATAATTGTGTATGACCTGCGTGTCAACTTCTTATACGCCATGTAATAGCTTTACTTTATCGCTAAGTAGTTAGCAATAGTTGTAGTTGCTATTCGTGGTGGAGGCAATCATGGTGGAGTGATGGAGATCATGTCGGCGCACACAAGATGGAGATCATTGCGCGGAGATTGGCTATACCATGTCACATAAAATTATATGCATGTGATGTTTATCCTTTTATGTATCTTATTATGATTAGATCGCGATGGTAGCATTTTAAGATGATTCCTCACTTAAAGATCAAGATAAAATTGTGTTCTCCCCATGTATGCACCGTTGCGAAAATTCGTCGTGTTGAAGCATCTTGTTATGATCGGGTGCTATAAACTCTACGTTCACATACAACGGGTGCAAGCCAGTTTTGCACACGCGGAAATACTTGGGTTTGACTTGACGAGCCTAACATGTACAGACATGGCCTCGGAACACACGGACCGAAAGGTCAAGCATGAGTCATATGGATGATATGATCAACATGTTGATGTTCACCATTAAAGCTACATCATTCACATGATGATTGGTCTCGGTGTAGTGAATTTGGATCATGCTTCACAAAACAACTTTGAGGGATATCGAATTTAGTGGGAGTTCATTAGTAATTTGATTAACTTGAACTAATTATCTTGAACTAAATCTTGTTGTATTTACATAAGTCGTTGTAGTCTTTGGCACCGTTTCCCACCGACACTTAGCTTAATTGAGTTAAAAGAACTATAGAATTCTGGATAATCACTTTTCGGTCTAGTGCCGTTTAGTTAGAATGTCAAGACTAAAGATTAAGTCCTATTGCAAACTTTAGCAAACCTTGCTTGCTCCATACGATTTAATAAATTGTATTAATCTAAGAGCAACGATTCAAGTTTAGTATCTAAAGATCATATGTTTGCCTTCATGATAAATTGATCTTAAAAAATTGTTTGAGAATCAAAGTGATCATCGAGCTGAAAGAATTGTTTCAGAAACAAATAAGAAGTGAAATATATTTGATATCTAAGACTTTGATTGTTTGCAAAATGATGAAGTATAATTTAGTAAAAGAACATATGCTCATATTGTATGACTATATGCGAAGATTGAAGATGCTAGGCGTCCCGATCACCCAAAAGTTTGGGAACTAATATTATACTTGCATTCATCCTTATAAGCTATAGTAGTTTCATCATGAAAGATGTCATGATAGGACGAATGAAAAGGTATCGGCTAAATTGTTTTGCTATACCAAAAGAATACTAAAGAATGGAATCTGGAAGAATACCAATCATATGATGATGGCGATCCACTTCAAAGTGCAAAATCCAAGGCTATTAGTATTTGACTAAAAATCCTTTGGACTATGTGTCAAATGATTGACGCCACTATTGATAGATTCTTCTAAAAAGAGAGGAAATGCTAAATAGGATCTGCAAAATTATTTGGTAGAAAAAGGAAAAGACTGGAATTGTCCAGCTCAGGTATATAAATGATATACATGTTATAGATGAATTCTTTTGCTCGTTAACAATGTAATTCTTGGGTATTCGATACTGATTTGTTGGTATGAAATGTCATACAAAGCAACACAATACAAGAAGTACAATGGCCTAAGTAACTAGTAAAAAAATATGGTAATGATGCATGTCGAGATACAAATAAAAGTGTTATTGTGCTTCTCGTCGGCATAAAACCTAGCCTTCTAGATATGTTAAGAACTTAATAATTGTTATTTTGTTCTAGTATTATGAGAGCAATGGTTGTTCAAATTATTACCGTCTTCCATAATCAATGGATAGATTATTATTATCTTGTTGGTGAAATAGACATTTATAACACTAATGCTAAAGGTCGCAAGACAAAACAAATTTCACTTATATGTGACACCGCCGTTTAAGTCATATTGGAAACAAAACATGAAAGAAATTCTATATTGATAGATTTTCGAGTCATTTGATTTTGAATTGATTGACGCTTGTGAGACTTTTCCTAAAGATGATTAAACTCCGTTCATGGGCCATAGAAAGAACAAGCGACTAACTACATGGAGATCGTACATGTTGATGTATGTAGTTCATATGTGAAGTCGAGCGTGGTGTATTTTCTATTTCATCAATGACTCGAATAGATGTACGGTATATCTACTTGATGAGATAGAAGTATAAAATTGTTCAATTTATGAAGTGAAAATTGTTGTAACAAGAATATTCAAGTTGTATGATTAGATCATAAAGAAGAATATTTGAGTTACAAGTTTATCAAACATCTAAGAGTTAGAGGAATTGTTCCACAAACTTGCATCATGATAAACACCATAGGAGTATGGAGTTTTCGATGGATGTAATCAAACCTTGTTTGACATAGTTAGATCAATGATGAAATAAACTACCAATATAATTTGTGGATTATGCTTTAGAGACTACCGCTTTTCACTGAATAGAGTGCCATCATAATCTGCCGAAATGACACCATACAAGTTATAGTTATCTTTTCTTGAATTTTGGTATGCAAGGCATATATGTAAAATGTTTACAACCAAAATCGGATTAGTAAGTCTTTGTAGGTTATCCCAAAGAATGTCGATGGGTATTCCTTCTATTATGAACCCAAACACATAGTGATTGTCACTAAAAGAAGTGAATTTCTTATGAAGGAGTTTCTCGCAAAAGGTTTAAGTGGGAGGAAGATAGAACTTGATGAGGTTGTTGAATCTGAGCAAGATGATCAGAGTAGCGCAGCACCAGAAAATGTTCTGGAAGCGGGAACTACATTCATAGCTCACGCGTCTACAATATGTTGTAGTCACGACATCGAAGTTCCTATTTACCCAAGTTGGTCGTAATCAAATAGTAAGATTTGAGGACGAGATATTATTAGATAATAGTAACCAACAATATACAAAGAAGCGATGATGGGCCCTGACTTCGTCATATGAATTATTCTAGCAACAATTACATATTGAGATATGATAGTTGAATAAACGAAACAACGTTCCTCTACCGGAATGCACACCAAGGACGTGTAACTGACATGGCCCAATGGGTTTTGTTGATTCAAAGGTTGCTAGATATGTATGCAAACTTCTATGGTAGAAGTAAGCATAGCGAAGTTGGAATCTTCAATGATGAAAATGTTAAAGTGTTAATTTCATCAAGATATTTGAAGATGCTTGTATTTACAAGAAAGTAAGTGGGAGCGCTAAGACATATTTCTAATGCTTTATATAGATAACATATCGTTCATTAGAAATTATGTGTTTTTCTTGATATTGCTAAGTTTTCATTAAAATTAGTTTTTGATGAAAGACTTAGGTAAAACCAGAATATTAAGCATCAATGTCTATGCAGATAGATTGAGGCACTAATATAGTTTTGCCAGAATACATAGATGAAATATTGAATTTGTTCAATATGGAAACAATAAGAACGGTTCTTGTTGTATGGAAGAGGTTGGAGCAAGAATCAATTGTTTTGATACTTGATGAGTGAAACCACAAGAATGATTTTATCAATTTTGTATACCATGATATGTAGATCCAGATGTGTCCAATGCTCTAAAGTTTATAGCATTCATATGATGATCGTTGGACAATAGTAAAGATATTCTTATGCACTTTCGAAGAAGTAAGAATATGTTCTGTATGCAGAAGTGACAAATGGTTCAGTGCAATGAGTTACATTGGCTTTGTCACACATACAAGTTAAATTTTATCTCAATTTTAAGCCATTTGTTTTGAGTTAGAAGGTGGCATAATAAGATGGAAGAAAGTTCCATGATGTCTTGGATGAGTTCCAATGTTAATATTGTGGCGGACACTGCAACGAGGGCTAAGTATATAATCGCTTTAGAAGCGGCATAAAAGATGCAAAGTGGATAGTGATAATCCAACTTATTTGTGGCACTGTCGTCCAGGTCATATTGGCATAAAACGCATAAAGAAACTCCATTCTGATGGACTTTTGGAGTATCTTGATTTTGAATCATTTGACACGTGCAAGCCATGCCTCATGGGCAAGATGATCAAAAACCCGTTCTCCGGAATAATGGAGCGAGCAACGAACTTATTGAAAATCATACATACCGATGTGTGCGGACCAATGAGTATTTCGACGCACGGTGGATATCGCTATTTTTCTAAGTGTGCTAGTACTATGTAGTCCTATTGTATGACAATAGTGACAACATAGTCTCGGCCAAAAAAAAAACAAAGGTCTCATCAGAAGACCAAGTTTATACGGTGCTATCTCATACAAGATGAGTAATGCGTGCTGACGCAAAATAATATGCAAATACAAACGGACCTGAAAGTGTCAGACCCGTAGATAAGGTTTACCACATGCAACGCGTATGAATAACACCGGAATGCCATAGGTGTTAAAGGCGTAAGTATTAACTAGATTATTGACTCTAGTGCAAGTGGGAGACTGAAGGAAATATGCCCTAGAGGCAATAATAATATTGTTATTATCATATTTCTTGTTCATGATAATGTTTATACTCCATGCTATAATTGTATTAAGCGGAAACATTAATACTTGTGTGGTTTGTGAACAACACCGTGTCCCTAGTACGCCTCTATGGACTAGCTCATTGATTAATGATGGTTAAGGTTTCCTAACCATAGACATGAGTTGTCAATTAATAATGAGATCATATCATTAGGAGAATGATGTGATGGACAGACCCAAATAAAGCAGAGCAATTAGATCGTGTCATTGTGTTCATCTTTGCGAAGCTTTTTCCTATGTCAAGTATTGTATTCCTTAGACCATGAGATAATACAACTCCCTGGTATCGGAAGAAAGCTTTGAGGTCATCAAACGTCATCCTATGATAGGGTAATCATAAAGGTGTCTCTCAGGTGATCGGAAAGTACTTGTTGGGTTGTATGTATCGAGATGGAATTTGTCCCTCTCGAGTCGGAGAGATATACTTCGGGCCCACTCGGTAATCGATATCAACACCGCTTGCAAGCATGTGGTTAAGGAGTTAATCACAAAGTGATATCGGATTACGGAATGAGTAAAGTACTTGCTGTGAACAAGATTGAACTAGGTATGGCGATACCGACGATCGAATCTCGGGCAAGTAAAATATCGCGTGACGAAGGGAATACATATACGGGATTAATTGAATCCTGGCATCGTGGTTCATCCGATATGATCATCGATGAATATGTGGGAGTCAATATGGGTTTCCAGATCCCGCTGTTGACTATTGATAGAAGATTATGTCTGCATATTCTCGAACCCGTAGGGTCACACACTTAACGTGCATCGACGCTAGGATAGAATGGATAATTGGTTTATGAGTTTTTGGTCGGAGTCTCGGATGAGATCCAGGACATCACGAGAGGTTCCAGAATGGTCCGGAGAATAAGATTCATATAAAGGAAAGCAGTTTTTGGATTCCGGAATCGTTTTGGAGTTTATCGGTATTGTACCGGAAGGTTCTAGAAGGTTCCGGAGAGGGACCAATGTGGGCCCACTTGTCGGAGGCCTATGTGGGCCTAAGGGGAAGTGTCCTGGCCACTTTGGGCCAGGCACACAAGGCCCCTAAGGCCCAGCCGGCCAGCCATTAGGGGAAACCCTAAGGGAACCTTCCAGAAGGAGGGGGGGAAACTTGCCCCCCACTCTTCCCCCTAGGCCGCCGCCCTAGGGCTTGGAGGAGGGGCCAAGGCAGCCGGCCAGCCCCCCATATAAGGAGGGGCTGGGGCACAGTCTCCTCCCACTCCAACCCTAGCCGCCGGCCAACTGCTGCCCCTCCACCTCCCTCTCTCGCGACTGTGCGTAGGCGAAGCCCTGCCGCAGAAACTCTCCACCATAAGCACCACGCCGTCGTGCTGCAGATCCAATCTATTTCTCCACCATACTTGCTGGACCAAGGAAGGAGGAGACGTCGTTGCACCATATGTGTAGGATCAGATCGGATCGTGGGGAGGAGACGGCTAGTACGACTACATCATCCACGTTCTGTTGAACATTTCCGCTGTGCGATATCTTCAAGGGTATGAAGATATCATCTACCTCTCTCGTTGATTACATCTCCTAGATTAGATCTTGGCTTTCTTGTTCGCATCCGTAGGAAATTTTTTGATTTACTATGCTGCGAAACCCTTCAATGCCCTGCATTATAGCAGGAAGAAAACAATGCATCAATTCGGCCCCTGAGTGGGTCTGTAAGTTAACTTTAATAACTGTGTGTGTGCTTGTAGTGTGCCTGGCCTGCTTGTGGCAGATCAGCAAATGCTTTTGAACTATTGCACAGTTTTTATCAAGTTGTCGGGGATATAACCTCGGGTATACCAAAGTACCCTTGTCTATATGACTAATATGTGTTATATGATTGAATTATATGTGCAGGAATATTTACAAGAGGATAAACAGCAAACTAGGCCGGATTATATCAATGTCGGCCAGAAGCCCAACTGCCTAGGCCGGCATATCATGAGTTGGGCCGGTATATCAGTTATCCCGGCACCATACTACTCAGCCCAGGCCGGCATACCCTGGCCCGGCCAAGTCAACTCTTCTAGTCCTGGCCTCCAGGCCGATTTACGTCCATGCAGCCCCGGGCCGGCTTTCCCTGGGCCACCCCGGCCTCCTTCCCCGCGCGCCGGGACACAACAGGCCGCCCTAGGCCGGAGCTTCCCTGGGCGGAGGCGAGGCCTCCGAGCCGGCATCCCCTGGGCTGGGCCGGCTCATGGTGGCCCGTTCGGCCGGCATAGCTCGGCCAGCTGCTGGGCTAGGCCAGCTTCGCTTCATCCCGACCGGCAGCGTGGCCTTCGCCCAGGCGCTAGGCTCCCTCGATCAGGTCTCGCTCGCTAGGCTCCCTCGATCAGGTCTCGCTTGCCAGGCCGGCCACTCCGTTGATCGGTATGTGGTGCCCCTGTCCCAGCCCCTGCAGGTAAAGGCACGATGCCATGCTACATCGCTCCAGTGAAGGCATGGTTCCCTCGCCTCCTCGTGTCGGCTCGCTCCCTCGACCACCTGCCAGCTACCGAATACCAGCTCAAGATGATAAGATCGGTACCTTGGTTCCTTTATAGAGAAGACATGCACCATACAAGATATAGACAGAGCATCATGGCTATAGTGTCAGACAAGACAAGATGACAAGACTAGAGTAGACTACTATTGATGCATAGTGTTGTACTTTGTGTACTGTGCATGACACATGGGGCATGTCCCATGTGTCCCCTTCTCTCTCTCTCACTCATTAGCATAAGAGGAGGAGCACTCATACGTGAGGGAGAGAGGCCCGGGAGGCCATCGAGCCAAGCACATGGCTGCCAGTAGTTAGCTCTGTTCTTCTTCTTCTTCCTTGAGACAAACAGCTCGAGGAGCAACCTGTAGCTCCGATATACACAGAGATACCGATCAGACAGGCAGGAGTAGGGATTTTACCTCCTCACGAGGGCCCCGAACCTGGGTAGCTCGCCGTGTTTGCAGTGTCTTACATGTGCAGTCTTCACCGCGTCTTCTCTCCTCTGGATCCGACAGTGTCCATCGGCCCCAACTTAAGCCACTCTATGGCATATGCTCGTTCACCACGATGACATTTGGGGCCCACCATGGGGGTCGATAGTGGCGCTGGCTGGAGTTCATCCGGACGGGATCATCCTCATCAACCACTCCATCTCTCACGCGGGCGTCGGCGGTCTTCTCCGTCAACGGCTCCTCCATCACGCGTTTCAGCAGCAACCGTCCCAGGGGCTTGGCGCCCTTTCCGTCGGCTCGGGTGCTACCGCGACCGTGCTCCGCCGGCTGTCCGTGCCCGGCCGCTGGCGTTTATCTCTGTCGTAGTAAGTCCGCCCCCTGCGGCTACGGCTCGTCTTCAATGGCAAGCTCGTCTGTACGCGCTCAGCAGCTAGCAGGCCCGTGCGCTCCGTGCACTTGCTCTAGTCAACGTCTGCTGAGTGTCCGGCCGTGCGCCCGTGCCTCGACCTCAACCTCTCCGTCCGCGCCCGTGCGCGCCTCATCGGCTTCAGCCAGGGGCTGCGCCCTCATGTCCAGCGACGCTTCCGCGTTCGCGCCCGCGCATCGCCGTGCCTTGGCCAGGGGCTGTGCGGCCGCCGTTCTCCCTCGCCACCAACCTGCGTCGATGCCGCGCGTCCGCATTCAGTTCGCTCGTGCCAGGGACTCCGTCAAGCGTCTGCAGCCGCTTGTCTTCTCCGCCCGCTGGCAGCGTTCGCGCCGCCGCCCCGTCCCTGCGGCGCCCGCGAGCTCCCTCGCCTCCCCTGCAGGTCCGTGCATCTGCGCGCATGCACCATGCCCAGCCGGCCCGCGCGCCTCGCGCCCAGCTGTGAGCCTACCGCTCCGGCGTGCCGCGGCTCCGTGCCTTCTTCTTCCTGCTGGACTGCGCCCGCGCGCCTGTGTCTGTGCATCTCTCCAGCCAGCAGCGCATGCCCAGCGACCTCCTGCGAGCGTCGCAATCCCCGCGGCCAGCTGCTGCGCTGTCCGGCGATAGCGCCGCCACGCCCTGCTCTATATTCTCGGGTGGGCCCCGGCCGCGTCCTGGCCTCCCGCTGGATGGCCACGCCGCCGCGCCCCTTTTCCGTTCTGGCGTCGGCATACTTCCGCAGCTCCCCGCGTCTCTCCTACTGTAGGAGAAAGTCAAAAGGGAGAAGGGAGGTGGCGGGCCCCGTGGCCAGAGGAAAAAGAAAAAGGAGAAAGAAAGATAATAGAAAAGCAATGGTGAAGGAATTTTTGACAGAAGAGACCACCTGCACCAATAAAATGCCAAAAGAGACCACCTGCGAAAATATTTGCCAAAAAGGACCCCTTCTGAGTGGCAGCACCCCCCGGCCAGGCGACACGTGGCACGTGCCGCCTGGGCCGGTGCCGGCAGGGGCCTGCCGCCGATGGCATCGCCGGCATGTCCGTCTCCCGTTCGAAGCCGGCTGCATGCTGAGGACGGAGGACGTGGGGGTGGGGCCCTGCCGCCAATGGCAGTGGCGGCAGGCTGCATGGCATGTGCAAGGGGTGGGCCCTGCCGCCAATGGTAGGGGCGGCATGCTGCAAGGGTGGGCCCTGCCGCCAATGGCAGGGGCGGCATGCTGCAAGGGGTGGGCCCTGCCGCCACCCCCAGTGGCGGCATGCTGATGTGGCCGGGTGCCTCCACGCCAGTCCACATGCCGGTGATGCGAACGGCGGCAGGGGCCTGCCGGCGATGGCCCAGGCGGCACGTGCCACGTGTCGCCTGGCCAGGGGTGCCGCCACTCAGAAGGGGTCCTTTTTGGCAAATATTTTCGCAGGTGGTCTCTTTTGGCATTTTATTGGTGCAGGTGGTCTCTTCTGTCAAAAATTCATGGTGAAGTGCCAGTGGAGCCCCGATGTGGATAGTAGAAAACATGGTGGAGATAGTGGTCCTCCGTCGCTTGCGCGTCGTGCCGACATATCTCGCCACCTTGAGCGCTGTTGTGCCGGCATCAGCGCCCGCGATCTTCCTCGTCCCAGTTCACCGCCGCGTCCCGGCTCCATGTCCGGCCGGCATCTGCGTCCTCTTCCGGCAGTTCCACTCCCGTGAGAAATCTCGGCCGCATCCTGGTCTCCCGACCGCCGGTCGTCAGAGATATGTCGGCTTTGTCTGCATGTTCTGGCCGTCAGCACCCCGGCCAAGCCGTATCCCGGCCGCGCCATGCTGTCTCGGCCGTGCCCGGCCGACACTCACTCCTGGCCGCTCCGTCCATCTCGTCCAGGCCGACATCAACGCCGCCTCGCACTCGGGCCGGCATCTCTGCGCCCGGCCATTGCCGACGTCACGGCGCCCGATGTCCTGGACTAGTCCGTCTTCGACGTCGTCGCGTGTCCTGGCCGGCTCGCTCTGCTGGTTCTGCTCCTCTTCTGTTCCTGTCGCACGCAGCAGTGCCGGCTTCCGCGCGAGTCCGCGCACGGCCGGTACTCGTCTCAGTCGGCTGCCGTGCCTCTGTCGGCTGCCAGAGAGAAATAGAAGAAAAGAGCCAAGATTGGAAGGTGCCGACATCTTTATTATTGGTTTCGAGTCGGTGAAGACACTTTTGCTATACATTATTTGATTTCTGATTTTACCCTTGCAAGACTAGGTATATTACCCCTTAGCCACCGCCAAGTTATCAGCCTTCCGATTTAAAAAGTCTTAGAATGCTTTTCCGAATTTTTTCCCGATCGACGGAGGCCCAAACCCCCGACAACGCCATACCCAGCATGCCCAGATCTCCAATGTCGGGTGGTGTTAGGGTATCGGTGGGGATTTGCTATAGATACTCTAGTTCATCCCAGATTCGGGTTACAAGGTAGCTAGAAAGGAAGAAATCGATCTACCCTATTACAAGGAGTAGCCGCCGCCGTCGTTCGGTTCGTGATCCCAAGGATGAGTTGCTTCTCCTTCGCTTCGGGTTCTTATCCTAGAGGAAGCCGACGCAGTCAATGTGTCCAGTCGGGCCCAACGTGGCGACGGTTTGGTTGGGCCAGCCTTTTGGGCCTTGGGCTTCGAGGCTTCTGTTGTCCGACGTCTTCAGTGTTCCGTCCGTCAGTAGAGGTGCTGACATCCCCTGCCCCTTGAGAATTGGCTTGTCCCCAAGCCACTGCATCAGGAAATTGATACTGGAGCTTGATCTTGTCCTCCCAGGTGACGTCCTTGATGTCGCTCGCCGGCCATTGCACTTGTACTTGCTCGCGGCGACCAGTGGGTGTCTGGCGCCATCTCGTGCCCAGAATTTGGACTGGAGGAAGAGGAACGTCAGTTGCCGTAGGGAAATCAGAGGAGGCCGATATACCTGGCTTGAGCGCTCGACGGAGTTGGGAGACATGGAATACTGGATGGATCTTCGCCTCTGGTGGAAGTTTGATTTCATAAGCCACCGGATTGATCTTCTTGATGATCTTGTATGGGCCAAAGTAGCGGAACGATAGCTTGTGGTTAGGGCGGTGAGCTGCCGTCAATTGGGCGTACGGCTGGAGCTTCACAAACACTTCATCTGCCAGTTCAAATGTGCGCTCTGTTCGCTTCTTATCCGCGAGGTTCTTCATATACTGCCGAGCATGATTCAGATTGTGCTGGAGGATTTGCTGAACATTCTTCAGTTGGTTCAGCCATTCCTGTAGAGAAGGTGTCGAACACGTGGATGCTGCGCTGATGCCCCAGTGCCTGGGCTCTTGTCCATACAGTGCAACGAATGGTGACATCTTGATCGCAGAATGATAGCTGGTGTTGTACCAATATTCTGCTAAGGCAAGATACTGTGCCCAGTGAGTTGGACAAGTGTGAGCAAAGCAACGTAGGTAGACCTCCATGCATTGGTTCACTCGCTCAGATTGCCCATCGGTTTGCGGGTGATACGCCGAGCTCATGCGGAGATCATTGCCAGTCAACGCAAAGAACTCCTTCCAAAATCGACTGGCAAAAATAGGATCTCGATCGGAAATCATCACCTGAGGCATGCTGTGGAGCTTGAAAACGTTGTTCAGATAAGCTGCGGCTACCTTGGCTGCGGTGAAAGGGTGGCGAAGAGGAATGAAATGTGCAAACCGCGTGAATTTGTCAACAACCACCATCACGCTGTTCGCCGAGCCAGAGGGAGGTAGACCTTCGACAAAATCCATGGTGACGGTCTGCCATGCCGCGCTTGGTATCGGCAATGGTTCCAGAAGGCCTGGGTAGCGCACGCGCTCCGGCTTTGCTTGTTGGCAGATTGTACACGCTTGCACAAAATCCTTGGTCTGTTTCTTTATTTTAGGCCATGCCACGAACTTCTTGAGACGAGCATATGTTGCTGGAAACCCAGAGTGGCCTCCAATGACACTGGTGTGGAAAGCTTGCAGGAGTTGATGTTGCAATGCTGGAGATCCCCCGAGCCAGATGCGTTTGTGAAAATAGAGCAGACCATCGAGTAGAGAGAAACGACCTTTTGGATCTGGGGCCATCTGAAGTTTCTGAATCCATTTCTGGGCGTGTGGATTGTCCTTGTAGCTGGCTCGGACATCATCGAGCCAGGCGGGCTTGCACTCAGTGATGGTATGGAGACTGAGTAGGTCGTCGTGTTGTCGCCTGGAGAGAGCATCAGCAGCTCGATTTTCTGGACCCTTGCGATAACAGATGCGGTATCTGAGTCCCAACAACTTGGTAAAAGCTTTTTGTTGCCAGACTGTGGTAAGCCGTTGTTCCTCGAGATGAACTAGGCTTTTCTGATATGTTCTGATGACAAATTCATGATGTTGGAGGTACGGCCGCCACTGCTCCACTGCCATTAAGATGGCGAGACATTCCTTTTCATAAGTGGACAGCCCTTTGTTCTTATTGCACAGAGGTTTGCTCATGTAAGCAATGGGGTGCCCTTCTTGCTGCAGCACTGCGCCCACGCCTGAGTCACACGCGTTAGTGTCGATGACAAATGTTTTGTTGAAATCTGGTAGAGCTAGGACAGGTGCTTCAGTCAGGCCCTTCTTGAGTAATTGGAAAGCCTTGTCAGTGTCCTTTGTCCAGAAGAAGGTGGAGTTCTTCTTCAGAAGATTGAACAAGGGTCTGGCAATAATGCCAAAGTGCTTTACAAATTTCCTATAATATCCAGCAAGACCCAGGAAGCTTCTGACGTCTTTACAGTTAGCAAGTGTAGGCCACGTCTCTACCTTGCTGATCTTGTCAGGGTCTGATGATACCCCACGGTTGTCGATCACATGACCCAAATAAGCTATCCTTTGCTGGCCAAAAGAACATTTGGATTGTTTCACCTGCCATTTGTCTTTCCTGAGAAGTTGAAGGACTTGTTGTAGATGTTCCAAGTGTTCTGACAGACTGGTGCTGTAGACTAAAATGTCGTCAAAGAAAACCACAACACATTTGTGCAAAAGTGGTTGCAAGGTTGCTTGCATTGCTCCAAGAAAAGTAGCTGGAGCGCCAGCTAAACCAAAGGGCATTACTATGTATTCCCAATGACCAGTATGTGTCTGAAACGCTGTTTTCGCTTCCTCTCCCGGGGCCAGTCTGATCTGGTGATAGCCTGCTCTGAGATCCATCTTGGAGAACCATTTAGCCCCTGCCAATTCATCCAGTAGTTCATCAATGACAGGGACTGGAAATTTACTGACCACCGTCATGGAATTCAGAGCCCTATAGTCCACACACAAACGCCAGGTGCTGTCCTTCTTTTTCACGAGAATGGCTGGGGAAGAGAACTGGCTGGTACTTCTCTGAATGATGCCAGCAGCAAGGAGTTCAGCCACTTGTCTTTCGATTTCAGTTTTCAGTTCTGGTTTATGACGATAGGCGCGCAGGTTCACTGGCTGGGCGCCCTCCATGAGTGGAATCTGATGATCACAGTCCCTCCGTGGTGGCAGAGATGTAGGTTCTGCGAACACATCTTGAAAGTTTGACAGCAGTGACTGCACTTCTATTGGGGTCACTTCTTCGATGTGCAGGGTAGTGTCCAAAGCATAGACATGTACCAGATGGGCCACTGCTCCTTGGCGGCACACAGAAGCGAGTTCCACCGCAGAGATTGCTGAACATTGTGGTTGACTGTTGCGGTGACCTTGCAGTTGTATGTGGCCTGTTGATGTATCAATAGAGAGAGTTTTGTGAACCCAATCAATTTTCGGATTGTGCTGCTCGAGCCAGTCCATGCCCATAATCACATCAAAAGCTCCCAGCGGCAGAATTTTCAAATCAGTGTTAAACTGATGTCCTTGAGAAGACCATTGGCAGCCTGGTAAGAAGGAATTGCACTTGTGTTGAGTACCATCAGCAACATTGACCCTACAAGGTCGAGGTAATAACTGACTGCCTGGAAGAAGTTCAGCAAGTTGTTGATTGATGAATGATGTGGAACTGCCAGAATCCACCAAAATGAGAACCTCATGTTTTCCTATGAATGCATGTAACTGAATCACACCAGAATTGTCTGCTGCTGCCCCTGTCAAGGCATGGATCGAAATTGAGCAGGCTGTTTCCATTTCCTCTGAACTTGAGTCTGGGACTTCACTGCCTGTGAGTTCTTCCTGAGAAAACAGTTCCAAAAGTTCCTCCACAACATGCAGTTGCACTGTCTGCGGGCAGGTATGCTCGGGTCCCCATTTTTCTCCACATTTGAAACACAAACCCTTGGCCTTGCGGTAAGTGCGCAAAGCATTCAATCTGCTGTTATTGTTCTGCCTCGCAGCTTCCATGCCTCTGTTATCTGCAGCCTGACTGACATGAGTAGGAGTTGAAGAGGGAGCATGTACCGTTGATGCTCGTCTTGGAAATGTAATGAACTTGTGCTCCAATCTTGGGGGAGAAATGCACTCGCCCTCAGTGACCTCTTCCTGGAGAAGAGCCAGGGAGCAAGCAGTGTCGAGGTCGGTAGGTCGCTGTACCATGACCACTGCTCGAATGTCTGCCCTCAGTCCCTCGACAAAACGAGTAAGAAAATAATATGGGTGAGTAGTATCCGAATAGGAGACTAAATGGTTCATCAGAACATCAAATCGTTCAATGTAGTCTGCGACAGAAGTTGTTTGTTTAATGGAATAGAACTGTCTAATGAGAAGCTGATGACGATCGCGGCCAAAGCGAGTACAGAGGAGAGACGTGAATGAAATCCAGTCCAGTGCGGCTATTTTCTTCCGCACGGACTGCAGCCAGATGCCCGCAGCACCAGAGAAATGGAGAATCGACATTGGAACCCAGTACGATTCGTGAGTGGAAAACATTTGGAAGTACTGTTCCGCGAGTGTAATCCAAAGGTTTGGATTATCACCCGAAAACGGAGGAAACGGGAACGCAGGTGCATTGGGGCCTAATCCAGCGATGATATGACTCGACAACACTAATGGATCTGCTGTGGCCGCAAGAGGATGTTGCAGAGAAATCGTACCCGTGACCGGAGGTAGCGACGGCAGCACGGGGGCCACCGCCGCAGAACCTCCGGGAGAAGTGCTGTCGCCGTGGCCGAATTGCCCGTGGATCGCGCCCTTGTTGACGAAGGGGGGCACCGTGTAGGCGCCTGGCATCTCCGATCCACTCGCGGCAGCCGCCAGCGACGGCTGCGCGCGCTTGAGATCCGCGACCGTAGCTTGCAGATCGGCGAAGCGTGCCTCCAAATCTGGCTTCCAACCGCACAGATCCGTCAGGCGATCAGATTGGTTGGTGAGCTGCTGGACCAGCGAGTCCTGCTTGTGCATGACGGCGTCGAGGCGGGTGTCGACGGAGCGCTGGAGCTGGGCCATGTCGCCCTTGAGCGAGTCAAGGTATTCCTTCAGCGCCGGATCCATGGTGTCGAGGAGGCGGCGGCGATCCGCCGTGTAGCGACGAGTATCTCGAATGGTGGAAGGTGGGTGAGTGGGGATCGGCTGGTCTCTGATACCAAATGTTAGGGTATCGGTGGGGATTTGCTATAGATACTCTAGTTCATCCCAGATTCGGGTTACAAGGTAGCTAGAAAGGAAGAAATCGATCTACCCTATTACAAGGAGTAGCCGCCGCCGTCGTTCGGTTCGTGATCCCAAGGATGAGTTGCTTCTCCTTCGCTTCGGGTTCTTATCCTGGAGGAAGCCGACGCAGTCAATGTGTCCAGTCGGGCCCAACGTGGCGACGGTTTGGTTGGGCCAGCCTTTTGGGCCTTGGGCTTCGAGGCTTCTGTTGTCCGACGTCTTCAGTGTTCCGTCCGTCAGTAGAGGTGCTGACAGGTGGATGCCGACGCCCTCGTTCTCGGACTCTCCACCGCGGCTGGGTATACGCGAGACACTACCTCGGCTGCCCAAGGTCACCGCGCCGCGGCTGCCATCCCGCTCGATGTGTTCCTTCAATTATTCCCGTGGCGCGATCCAATGCAGGGTTGTTCCGCCACCACCATCAGCTGCAACAGAGAGAAGGGAGATGGGATGAGTTCCATGCCTGCACGCCCGGGAAGATCATCCTTGCTGTCGCCATTGAACTATACTCGCAGTCTGTCGTCCACGTCCTCCCCCTTCCTTTGATGCCCGTACTGTCTCGTCTCTTCCCTTTTTATTTCTTTCACAATCGCACTCAACTCCTCCAATCGATCTTGTGAGTTGTTCGCAGAGAAGGGCGGCGCCGGCACGGTGCAGGTGGGCCTCGGCCTGGTCTTCTTGTGGTCGTGTTTCCTACTCCGGGAGGCGCCCTGATCCCACCGCTAATCCTGAGTCCCGACTCGCTCCATGCAATCACATCACCAGGCGATCTCCTCAAACACCCACAGATGCGCCCGCTGACAGGTCGCCTCACGCCGCCCACATTGTCGCCGTCTCGTCCCGTTCCCCACATCGCCGGTTGCCTAACGCCTCCCACATCACCATCGTCCCGTTCCCAAGTCACCCATCCTCTTTCCTCACTCTCCTCGCACATCGCTCCGCGCCCAATGTCGCCTCCGTCCCATCTTCCATCTGATGCCGCCTCGGCGGCGAAATATGCTGCCGCCCCTGATATGTAGTTCGAGCTCCACAAGATCTGCAGTGTCAGCCCTCCCCTGATCGCCCTCATCCTCCCAGGTTCCCAGCGGCACCGCCAAGTCCTGTCCTCCATCCATATTTTCCTCCCAACAGGGGTGCGGCTGCTCGATCCCCAGCCGTCCAGTGTTGAACATCTCCACTTTTGTTAACTTTGGTCTAATTTCAGCCGTATATGGATACATTTGATTTTCCCGTCTTCTAATTAAGCTGCCTTTGGAGACTGACTGTGTAGGGAACGTTGTTTTCTGTTAATTTAGCTACGCATGATTTCGCTGCAGATTTGCATGTCTATAGATGGTTAATGTGTGCGATTCTTCCTTCGTGTGAATCTGCAGCGTGATTAGATAGAGTAATGTTTCAATTAGTTTGAGAAGACTACAATCTGGAAATCCGAGTCTGTAACTTGATGCACGTAGGGAAACTATAAATAACTGTCATTACTCATCCATATGTTTGCATCTGTTGCAGCTTGAAAGGTTTTGGCTATTTATATCAAAATATGTGCAGGCGTCATGTCATCTCCTCTTCAAAGGATTGTTCTCCAGTCGCAAAGTTTGACTTCATCTCACTATTGTTGTGTTCTTGATCTATGCATTAGCTAAAAATATTCAGTTATAACGATAAAATATTCATACATGAGTTATTTTTGCTGGAGAACATTAAAAATGCTGCATTATGTCCTGCTAAATTGTGTATTTATTGTGTTACGGCAACAATTAGACAAGCAAGAATTTAACATTGACAAGCATTCTGTAGGCTAATGTCAAATTAACTTACTATAGTTCGTCGTTATTGTAATGCTCTGACTATTTTCTGATGGCCAGGGAATGCTTTTGGCAGTTTGACCATGATACCTCTACTGTGACCATACCATTGGCAGAGTCTACTCATACGGTACTTCTATTTTGTTTCTTTGTGGTGCTACGATCTGAACTTCATAGCTAGGCAATATATTCACAGTTACCACTGCTAATATTTGCATCATTGAAAACAGATTTTGCAAACAACATGCTGGATTTTTTTAATGCACTTGTTCCATACATTTTGAGTTTACAAGCTTTTGAACATTTTATTTTGTTCTATAAGATGGTTGTGTAGTTAGTGAACCGAAGATCCATCTGGCATCAGTTTCTTCACTTTTGTCCTGGTAAGGAAATCTAAAAAACTAACTATTTATGTCATCTTGATGCAATTTCACAATTTATTATCTCGTGGCATCTAAACTCTTGTCTGTAATTTATATCTGTTATCTACAGTGCTAATTTCCTGCATGCTACATATGTTTGTTTAAAAAGTCTTATGATTTTAGTCACATGTTAGAAATATACTCATTTTGTTTTGCTATATTGGTTAGGATGACCTGTTCGATTTTCTTCTGTTATAACAAATATGCTGATGTATACCTGGTTTGACACTTTTAAGCAGAAAATTCTAGGAGCAATATTGGTTTGTGCAAGAATATGATTCCTCTTTTAGCTGCATCTGCCTCTGATTTCACACAAATGAATGCACATATATAGTGTTTGGGACAATTTTCTTGATTGTCTCATACTACAAAAACCAATGTTTTGTCATTTTTATATCCTCAATTTCCCACGGCTTCCATATTTCAAAATTAAATCATGTCATATTCCTTTATATGCAATTTTTTTGTTATTTAACACGTGCATTGCACGTGCACGATTACAGGTAATGTCAGGAGGTTCCTCAAGTGATGATTTCTCATAGAAGGAAAATTATTCACTTATATTATAAAGTGAATTACATTATCTTAAGGAATGCATGAAAGTTTCTTCGATATTAACCAATTAAAGGTTTGGGCTGTTGATATTTTTTAGGTTTATCCATAAGTCTTGTGTTATGATTCTTGCAGTCATAGATTTTTTTTTTTGCTATGGTATTTTGTATGTATCCATTAGAAAGCAAAGATTTAGTTTTGAAGTATGGTTTAGTGCTACAAATTAGAGATTTTCATAATTATATGCACTAGATTTTTTATACTTTGGATTTGTTGTACAACTTTCTTACCTTACTAACTATAGTGTTGCTGCCATCATCTATGTATTTATTTATTTTTCACCGTAATCATACTGTGCTATGAGCCATATTGATTGGTGGAGTTTCAAGCCTTCAAATATTTTTTATTTTGCTTCCAGAAACTTATGGAGCAAAGCAAGTTATCGCAATGTAAGAAAGTTATGATAAAAATAGTGTTTCCTTGAAAGAAAAAAGGGACACTTCAAAGAAACAAATAAAGTATGCACATACATTGTATTTTTATTTTCTGTTGGGGTCTGAGATTGGTACATTTTCAGCATTATGTCTTATCTGTCTGACAATCTCACCGTACATATTGTCGCATGATCGCCGTAATCAGTTTGTGCTCACTCTCAATGCATATCATATAACCCTGATTACATGTTACAGACTGTTTGGGACCCAATCTTTAGTTACCATCGAGAATACTTTCCCAACTGACAAGTGGATTTGCTTTTTTTTCCTTTGCAGTGTGTATATGATATCATTGGTAATTATAGCCTCTTTTTTTGTATCTTTTGTATGTTCCATGTTAGTGCGGCATTACTTGGGTTAGCGAAGGTGGTTAGACAAAAAATGAAGATGGAACTATAGGCAAAGCAGGAGGACAAAGAGTGTCCAGTGAAGGTGGAAGACTACACTGTTCATCTCATGGTATGGGTTGACATGTTACAGACATACTGTTTTTGACCCAATCTGTAGTTACCATCAAGAATACTTTCCCAACTGACAAGTGGATTTGCTTTTTTTTCTTTGCAGTGTGTATATGATATCATTGGTAATTATAGCCTCTTTTTTGTATCTTTTTATGTTCCATGTTAGTGCGGCATGACTTCAGGTAGCGAAGGTGGTGAGACAAAAAATGAAGATGGAACTATAGGCAAAGCAGGCGGACAAAGAGTGTCGAGTGGAGGTGGAAGACTACACCGCTCATCTCATGGTATGGGTTGACCAACCGAACTCAGAGAGAGTTGCTAGGGTAAACAATGGTAAAAATAACGGGAGGGACAAGTCAGGCTAAGATGATTTGATATGGGAAAATAGGATGACACCCATCTTTCGCCACATATCTTGACACACGTGCACATGACATAGCACATTCAAATTTCATCTTTGTTCTTTTCGTAGCAACACACATGTCACTGAGATGGTGGAATGGATGACTTTTTAAAGAATTAATGATTTCAAATAATTGTTTTCGTAGCTTTTGGACCATTTGAGTGATTTGGACCGTTGTGGCGTCCACATATAACCACATCACGAGATTTTTAGTTAGCAATAGATGTTGTACAATAACAAATGAAAAGGGTAAACAAGTGAAAAGTGATTATAAAAAGTATTGAGAAATTACCAAAAAAGAAGTAGATATTGAAGTTCTTAGAAATAAATTATCTTATTTACCAACAGACTTAAAAATCAACTGGATAATACAAAAACATATACAAACTAGCTAAATGCCCGTGCGTTGCTACGGTCTACTCAAGTATTTTTTTGCCGTAAATATAAATATATGCATGAAAATTTATATCAGATAGCCGTATAATATTTGAACAAATAGTATAATTTACTTTGCTAAAAGATAATTTGATAGAAAACTATGATTCAGCATCATCTATTCTATTAAATTGGAGTGGGTAGTTTTTGTCCATCGCGTCATTCTTATTGTTTTTCTAGGGTAACAAAAGGTTTCTATTTATCTACAATTTTTAAAGGAATAGAAATTATTTGAGGCTTATTTAATAGCCAAAGATGACAGCTGATGATTAGGACATTTTTTTAGAATCACCGTAAGTGCGTATGGTCATCAAAATAATTTAATCATGAACTCTGTTGCTTCTAGATAAACAAATTGTACATTTTTTCTTAGTATGAGACAAATAGTGAATTTTTTTACCAGATATTTTACATAGAAAACTCTTTTTATTTCTATTATTTTTACAAAAATAAATAGAGAAATAAAAAAAACAACGGTCCACGCGGCTTGTAGGCCCAGCCGAACTGGCCCAAGGCCGAGGTTAGCCACCGATGCCTCCTAATGCTTATCCTCTTCCCTTGTCTTCCCTCGATCACCAGTCACCACACATGCACGCACGCAACCCGACCACGTGCGCCTGCACGAGCTTCCTTGTCGCCACCGCTGCTAGCTCTGCCACCAGCCCACCCATCGGCATGTTCTGTGTTGGCCCGTCGACATGCATACCGATCCTTGCGTGTGCCTCAACCTAATGCGCCCCAGCTGTGTGCAACCCGACCTCGCCTCCAAGTTCACCCGATCGCGCTGCTATACCGGTCGACGTCGACGACCGCCGGCTCTTGTATTCGGTGGCGGCGCTCCATGGCTCCATCCCCTATCGACCTGTTCTCCGACGACCGTCAACAGCCATGTCGCTCCTCGCGGCAAGGGGAGCTTGGCGGTTGCGGTGCAGCCGCCAAAAAGCTTCCCTTTCCGCCGCTGCTCAACCAGCCGACACCGATGAGTGCGAGCTCTTGTATCCCGTGGTGGCACTTCACGGCTTCATCCCCCATGAACGGACTCCCAGCTCGTGTCACGACTGTGGAGGGAGGCGTGTGCCTCCTCGACGCGTTGTGTTCTGGTCGAGGATAGAAAATAAGGTAACTGTCATAGTCTCGTATGTCCCGTATGACGACTCCACCAACCATCATGGCGATAGCTCGTATGTGCCTCCTTATTTTCCTCTCTGACAAATTCAGGCCTATTTCAAAAATATTATCATCCTATTTCTAGCATATTTTAGACTATAGAAGACCTTTAGATATATATTAAATCGACTTGGGCAGCCATCAAATACTCAATACCGAGAAAGTGTCGTATGTAAGCAAGGCACAGTTTCGTTCTTTTAACTTTTGAGCATATCAACTATCGGAACTCAAGCAGCTATATTGCACATGCATTTGCACATACAAAAAATTCAGTTTCTTTACTGGATTGTGAGCATATTTCAGGTCATTGACGGGAATCGTCTTTTATATTCTGGGAAGTGGGAACTCATACTTTGTTTGACACCTCGTCGTGTTTTAAATATGCAACTTGTATCGGTTTATATAAACAATTCCAAAATAGATGAAGCCATATTTCATATACTAGCACAAAACCCGTGCGTTGCTACGGGTCAAATTGTGCGACTAAAACATATTTTAAAATATTTTTTGTTTCCTTAAGATTTTAAAATTGTAAGTATATTTATAATTGATAATTGTATAATCTATGATGGAAATACATAACTATTTAATAGGATTTACCAATGCTGATAGCACAACGAACAATTAACCAAAATTGATAGCACAGAGAGCAACGTAAATTAGTTTAATAATTAGGTTAATAATTAAAGATTTTAAGAAGTTGACCAAAAATATCTAAAGTTCAGAGCGAGCTGCAACCTTATCAGTGTGTTTTTTGCTTCTATATGAAGCCACCGTGAATCTGTGATAGAGCTGCTAGGCATTGCCGCCCATTGTCATTACATGTGAATGTGATGTCATTCCGCTGCAAATCGGCTATCTCACGATCTACCATGCCATTGTTTGAGGAATAGCTTGATTGAGCCCTTTAAACTGTGCCATTGATTACAAATCCTTGAGTGTCAATGTGATAATGTTGAAGGGTTGTGCCAATTCTACCGAATTTGTTTCACCAGTTCACACTACTAAAATGCTTCCAGTTGAAGACTAAGCATTGGGCAGCATTAACAATAGGCTTAGCAAATGATTCAAAAATCTGCACCGATATGTGATGCAAAGTGAAGTTGTCATACCCACGGTTGGATATCTTGGCCGGCTTGAAGAATTGTTCAAAGAATTTATACAGAGGGTAGCATATCAGCAACAATAATCACATCGTCCCCTGGGCCTTGAGCTCACGATCATGCCAATGGCAATTGACTTCATCAAAACGAGCTAAAAGAAACACAGAAAAGAGCAAGTCACTCTCTTTTGCATGTGCCGGAACAGAACCTGCAACCTCCGGCTCGATCTTGGAGTCGAGTGCGTCGGCATGGCATGCACAAGATCCAGGCGACCAAGGCGGCAAAATCCTATGTTTAGGTTGTTAACCAGTGGCCGAGCTTCAGAGAAATCGATGGGCTGGCCAGGCTCACAAATAAACTGCTCTGAATCACACTATATTACCACATATTGGTCATTAATAATACTTTTTTTTGTTCCAAACTGTTACAAGGTCATCAAATATACATTACCTATCACAGTGCTAACTAAGAGTTTGGGGAACGGAAGAAAACTGCTTGGGCATGAAAATAGAGTTGGGGCTCGAGGTAGGTGGTTGTTCTCTGATGCTCGCTGGACGCTGACTGACTACTGACCTCCGGCCGGTACCGCGTGCCCACGCATGCGTCGATTCCCTTGCCGCTGAACTGAAGCGCATCTACATAGTACTCATCCGGTACATCCGTCAGGACATCCATCTCACAGCAAACCAATAGTGGGTCGCCGGAGGCGAGACCTCGCGGGACTGCGGGTTGGCATCTGCCATCCCATGACCTCCTCGCGCTCGCACTGTGGGTTGGCAGCCACCATCCCCGTGACCTCCTCCACTCCACCATGGGAACCTGTCTGTCGACCTCCACTCCCCTCCTCTTCTGCGTAGAATGGAACCTGGATGGCGCCGGCCTCCTGTCCCGTTGGACTCGCTCTAGACGCCACCGCCGCTCCACATACCAATCGTGGCCGCCTTCTCCGTCGAGTGCCAACTGCCAAGGCTCGCCGCCTTCTACCGTCGAGAGGATCCTGTGGAGGTCAGTCGAGTCGATAGGGTTTAGGGGCTGCAATGCAAACCTGTCGTTTTTGGACTGCGGTATGATTTATCTTTTCATCAGGGGGTGATTTGCAAAATGGCCGTGACGTACCAACCAACGTACCGTCGCATCCCCGTTTTATTAGTAGAGATCCTGGGAACTCATGGGTTGACAATTTATATAAACTAACTCGAACTATGATGTCGATGTCCTAAACTAACATCAGTTACTTTGTGCAATTATAGATCTGGTAAGAATATGCATATGAAAAATCAAATTTTGTTCTGTCATGAACTGTATCCATGCATGGTTCCTTTCCATCATATGCATCAGAAAATCAGCACAGACAGAAGAAAAAAATTCTACACCCGACCTGACCTTGAGCAGCGACCAGAGAAAAAAATCAGGCACGGAGAGAAAAGTGATCTAGTTGCATGCATCCAAAAATTCGATCTACAGAACATGAGATCTACGAATATCGCGAGGAGGAAATCATGGCAGAGTCACACAAGGAAAGAAATTACTGATTTGATAGATTGCTATAAAAATAGTAAACAAATAATCTGATTTGATAGTGTGCTATCGGAATAGGAAAGAAATAATCTGATTTGATAGTGTACTATCAGAATAGGAAAGAAATATTATGATCTGATTAGCAATTAGCAATTAGTGCTAACGAGAAGGACACGTTCAACAAAAGCCATCAAAAGGTTCAGGCGGGTTAGATGTTGAGTTGGACAAGTGGATAGAGTTTTTTTTTCTTAGGGGTATTTTGAGAAGTCAAATGTTTTAATCAAAAGTGGCTTCACCATCACCAACTGGAATCCTATAGTAAAGAAGATATATGCACTAGATTTTTTATACTTTGGATTTGTTGTACAACTTTCTTACCTTACTAACTATAGTGTTGCTGCCATCATCTATGTATTTATTTATTTTTCACCGTAATCATACTGTGCTATGAGCCATATTGATTGGTGGAGTTTCAAACCTTCAAATATTTTTTATCTTGCTTCCAGAAACTTATGGAGCAAAGCAAGTTATCGCAATGTAAGAAAGTTATGATAAAAATAGTGTTTCCTTGAAAGAAAAAAGGGACACTTCAAAGAAACAAATAAAGTATGCACATACATTGTATTTTTATTTTCTGTTGGGGTCTGAGATTGGTACATTTTCAGCATTATGTCTTATCTGTCTGACAATCTCACCGTACATATTGTCGCATGATCGCCGTAATCAGTTTGTGCTCACTCTCAATGCATATTATATAACCCTGATTACATGTTATAGACATACTGTTTCGGACCCAATCTTTAGTTACCATCGAGAATACTTTCCCAACTGACAAGTGGATTTTCTTTTTTTTCCTTTGCAGTGTGTATATGATATCATTGGTAATTATAGCCTCTTTTTTGTATCTTTTTTATGTTCCATGCTAGTGCGGCATGACTTGGGTTAGCGAAGGTGGTTAGACAAAAATGAAGATGGAACTATAGGCAAAGCAGGAGGACAAAGAGTGTCCAGTGAAGGTGGAAGACTACACTGTTCATCTCATGGTATGGGTTGACATGTTACAGACATACTGTTTCTGACCCAATCTGTAGTTACCATCAAGAATACTTTCCCAACTGACAAGTGGATTTGCTTTTTTTTTTCTTTGCAGTGTGTATATGATATCATTGGTAATTATAGCCTCTTTTTTGTATCTTTTTATGTTCCATGTTAGTGCGGCATGACTTCGGGTAGCGAAGGTGGTGAGACAAAAAATGAAGATGGAACTATAGGCAAAGCAGGCGGACAAAGAGTGTCGAGTGGAGGTGGAAGACTACACCATTCATCTCATGGTATGGGTTGACCAACCGAACTCAGAGAGAGTTGCTAGGGTAAACAATGGTAAAAATAACGGGAGGGACAAATCAGGCTAAGATGATTTGATATGGGAAAATAGGATGACACCCATCTTTCGCCACATATCTTGACACACGTGCACATGACATAGCACATTCAAATTTCATCTTTGTTCTTTTCGTAGCAACACACATGTCACTGAGATGGTGGAATGGATGACTTTTTAAAGAATTAATGATTTCAAATAATTGTTTTCGTAGCTTTTGGACCATTTGAGTGATTTGGACCGTTGTGGTGTCCACATATAACCACATCACGAGATTTTTAGTTAGCAATAGATGTTGTACAATAACAATTGAAAAGGGTAAACAAGTGAAAAGGGATTATAAAAAGTACTAGCACAATACCCGTGCTTTGCAACGGGAGAGTAGAATCTGCGCTAGGAGAAAGCACAAAGCTGGTGTCAGTAGTCCTCTTGCACATTTGAATTTTGAGACTTACAAATATTTTCCAAAGTCTTGTTTCAATTTTCTAAGTACATGAATAGGTTTGAGAAAAATCTTATTTTGGTAAAAGAGATGCTTACCTGAACTGAAGGGGCCAAGCGAGCCCATGCAAGTAGTATAGTTGGTGTGTGTGCAGCGTGTTAATCAATCAATCAACAAATCAAGCTAGCTTTGCTTCGTCGGCTAAAAGTTCTTATCGGCTAGAGGAAGAATATATCTGGATCTACGCCCTTTTGTAAAACAATTCTGAAGCTAGTTTCACGGTGCGTTGCGATCGTCTGAAACTTGTAAGGAGAGAAAACATAGCGCGCGCACAGGCCTGTCCACCCGAAGCGCCTGGGCGCAACCAGACAGACTCAGCCCACCGCTCCTTCCCGATTTCTTTAGTTACTTTTTTTCCTGACGAGCTGGTCCATAGTCGTCTTCCTACTGTCGACAGTAGAACGATCCGCCTATTTCTCTCCCAAACCTGCTCGGAATACTGGCGACAAAAGCGCCGCACGCGAGCAGCCTCCAGCCACGAAGGAACCTCGATCAGGCCAGAAACACAGAGGCCATGTGGGTCAACGTCAGTGTACAGTACCCGACCTTGTCGATGGCGCGGAGCATCTCAGCCCCGAGCCTGCTCTCCGCCCACCAGACTTCTTCAGCTCTCGGCAGTCGATGCTGGCGAGAAAGCCACGGCCGACGTAGCGCAGCAGGATGGAGTGGGGAACAGCCATGGTCGATGACAGCGGTCTGACGACACTTTTCACAGGCAGAGAAGAACACCGAGCAGACGGCATCCAACGAGCGCTTCATAGCGGCAGCAGGGTCGCTGCTCGGGACTACGTACATGTTGAGCGGAGAGGTTCGTTTTAATTCTTGAGGGACGGGTGGGATGCTTTGTAAAGGCGTAGCCTACCAGCTGCTCGGCAGCGATTTCTTCGCTCAGCGCCGTCTCGCTCTTGAACGGTTCTCCACGATCATCCTACAGCTCCTTGACGTAGCCTACCATTGGTGTCGATTTCTTCGCTCGGCGTCGCCTCGTTCTTGAACGGTTTCTCCACGATCAAGCCTCCCAGCATGATGTGATTAAATACTACAATAATCCATCGTATGGGATCGCTCGGCGTCGCCTCGTTCTTGAACGGTTTCTCCACGATCAAGCCTCCCAGCATGATGTGATTAAATACTACAATAATCCATCGTATGGGATCTGGACTGGCTTTTTTTTGAACTGATGTTCCCGTACTTGTATAAGGCTATATAAGCTGACGTGATCGATTAGAACTGATACCCTACCGATTTTGGACTTTTTTTGAGATGCCCGATTTTGGACTTTCCTTTGTATAGCTTTCGATCATTGATGTTCACGTGAATCGTTATGTGCTATTCTGAACCGTTCTTGATTTCTCCACGATCAAGCCTCCCAGCATGATGTAATTAAATACTACAATAATCCATCGTATGGGATCTGGACTGGCTTTTTTTTGAACTGATGTTCCCGTACTTGCATAAGGCTATATAAGCTGACGTGATCGATTAGGACTGATACCCTACCGATTTTGGACTTTTTTTGAGATGTCCGATTTTGGACTTTCCTTTGTATAGCTTTCGATCATTGACGTTCACGTGAATCGTTATGTGCTATATCCAGCTTTCGTGGAACACATGGACGGACGGGACAGACCGATTTATTTGACGTACAAAAATAGACCGATGGTTTTTTGATCTACCACGGTTTTCTGACCATCGCGTCCTCAAGCCATATTATTAGTTTAGATTGAGAAATTACCAAAAAAGAAGTAGATATTGAAGTTCTTAGAAATAAATTATCTTATTTACCAACAGACTTAAAAATCAACTGGATAATACAAAAACATATACAAACTAGCTAAATGCCCGTGCGTTGCTACGGTCTACTCAAGTATTTTCTTACCGTAAATATAAATATATGCATGAAAATTCATATCAGATAGCCATATAATATTTGAACAAATAGTATAATTTACTTTGCTAAAAGATAATTTGATAGAAAACTATGATTCAGCATCATCTATTCTATTAAATTGGAGTGGGTAGTTTTCGTCCATTGCTTCATTCTTATTGTTTTTCTAGGGTAACAAAAGGTTTCTATTCATCTACAATTTTTAAAGGAATATAAATTATTTGAGGCTTATTTAATAGCCAAAGATGACAGCTGATGATTAGGACATTTTTTGTAGAATCACGGTAAGTGCGTATGGTCATCAAAATAATTTAATCATGAACTCTGTTGCTTCTAGATAAACAAATTGTACATTTTTTCTTAGTATGAGACAAATAGTGAAATTTTTTACCAGATATTTTACATAGAAAACTCTTTTTATTTCTATTATTTTTACAAAAATAAATAGAGAAATAAAAAAAACAACGGTCCACGCGGCTTGTAGGCCCAACCGAACTGGCCCAAGGCCGAGGTTAGCCACCGACGCCTCCAAATCCTTATCCTCTTCCCTTGTCTTCCCTCGATCACCAGTCACCACACATGCACGCACGCAACCCGTCCATCACGTGCGCCTGCACGAGCTTCCTTGCCGCCACCGCTGCTAGCTCTGCCACCAGCCCACCCATCGGCCTGTTCTGTGTTGGCCCGTCGACATGCATACCGATCCTTGCGCGTGCCTCAACCTAATGCGCCCCAGCTGCGTGCAACCCGACCTCGCCTCCAAGTTCACCCGATCGCGCTGCTATACCGGTCGACGTCGACGACCGCCGACTCTTGTATTCGGTGGCAGCGCTCCATGGCTCCATCCCCTATCGACCTGTTCTCCGACAACCGTCAACAGCCCTATCGCTCCTCGCGGCAAGGGGAGCTTGGCGGTTGCGGTGCAGCCGCTAAAAAGCTTCCCTTGCCGCCGCTGCTCTACCAGCCGACACCGATGACTGCGAGCTCTTGTATCCCGTGGTGGCACTTCACGGCTCCATCCCCCATGAACGGACTCCCGGCTCGTGTCACGACTATGGAGGGAGGCGTGTGCCTCCTCGACGCGTTGTGTTCTGGTCGAGGATAGAAAATAAGGTAACTGTCATAGTCTCGTATGTCCCGTATGACGACTCCACCAACCATCATGGCGATAGCTCGTATGTGCCTCCTTATTTTCCTCTCTGACAAATTCAGGCCTATTTCAAAAATATTATCATCCTATTTATAGCATATTTTGGATTGTAGATGACCTTTAGATATATATTAAATCGACGTGGGCAGCCATCAAATACTCAATACCGAGAAAGTGTCGTATGTAAGCAAGGCACAGTTTCGTTCTTTTAACTTTTGAGCATATCAACTATCGGAACTCAAGCAGCTATATTGCACATGCATTTGCACATACAAAAAATTCAGTTTCTTTACTGGATTGTGAGCATGTTTCAAGTCATTGTCAGGAATCGTCTTTTATATTCTGGGAAGTGGGAACTCATACTTTGTTTGACACCTCGTCGTGTTTTAAATATGCAACTTGTATCGGTTTATATAAACAATTCCAAAATAGATGAAGCCATATTTCATATATCCTGGGAACTCATGGGTTGACAATTTATATAAACTAACTCAAACTATGATGTCGATGTCCTAAACTAACATCAGTTACTTTGTGCAATTATAGATCTGGTAAGAATATGCATATGAAAAATCAAATTTTGTTCTGTCATGAACTGTATCCATGCATGGTTCCTTTCCATCATATGCAACGGAAAATCAGCACAGACAGAAGAAAAAAATTCTACACCCGACCTGACCTTGAGCAGCGACCAGAGAAAAAAATCAGGCACGGAGAGAAAAGTGATCTAGTTGCATGCATCCAGAAATTCGATCTACAGAACATGAGATCTACGAATATCGTGAGGAGGAAATCATGGCAGAGTCGCACAAGGAAAGAAATTACTGATTTGATAGATTGCTATAAAAATAGTAAACAAATAATCTGATTTGATAGTGTGCTATCGGAATAGGAAAGAAATAATCTGATTTGATAGTGTACTATTAGAATAGGAAAGAAATATTATGATCTGATTAGCAATTAGCAATTAGTGCTAACGAGAAGGACACGTTCAACAAAAACCATCAAAAGGTTCAAGCGGGTTAGATGTTGAGTTGGACAAGTGGATAGAGTTTTTTTTTCTTAGGGGTATTTTGGGAAGTCAAATGTTTTAATCAAAAGTGGCTTCACCATCACCAACTGAAATCCTATAGTAAAAAAAGAAAAAAGATATGTCAAAACAAAAATATTCAGATTTCTTATAGGTACTCACGCGATGTAATCACCGACCAACATCAAATGCGACATAAGTAATAACGTTCCTTTCAGATTAAGGTGATGGCGCATGTCAAGAGAATTTTATTTATTTTTGCGACCATGATTTTAACATGTATCATATTGACATGTGTAGTGAAATTTGTTTTTGAGAAACTGTGACAACGCACGGGCATTCAACTAGTAAAGGTAGGAAGTGATCCTTGCTGCTAAAATATAAAGGAAAAGTGTACGTGCATGTCGGGTAGGAGGAAAAAGAGTAAAGGTGCAACCAAGTAGAAAATGCTGCAGGCGGTCGAGGCCTCGGTGGAGAGAATAAGTGTGTCGGTTGAGATTAGCTAGTCGATATATAAAGGAATCTGCTGAGTGGAGATAAAGAGGAAATTGGAATGCCGACATAGCTTATGATCGTTGAGAAAAACAACTCGGCTGAGACAACATGCTGTCTTGCTGAGAAGAAAGTAGAGAGGAAATGTGATGCCGATGCATGTATGTCGGCTGAGAACTGTGCATACTGAGACGAAGTGCAAGTCAAATAAAATACAGAGAGGCTGGCATAGTAATATGTCGGATGATAGAATTAGATGAGCTGATGGTGCGAGTTATGTCGGCTGAAGAATGGTATCTCGGCTAGCTAAAAAGGAAAGAAATATGCCGGCTAGGCGAATATATGACTCTATACATTCTGCCCCAACAATGTAATGTAAGTATTTATTATGTATATTTTTGTATCACACACGAGTACATCACCCCGAATAACATTCGGGGGCTATCACCCTTTAGCACTTATTTTACTGTTTTTCTGGGATTGAGTATCTCAACCCGGGGGCTAGCCGGCTTATCCGAAAATTTGTTATCTCCTTAATAAAAAAAATAACTTGGGGACTAGGCAGCCAAGGCTATACTACTGTTCCTGTTTAAACTAGTCTACATGCTTGTATACCAGCTACTCGGTTTTTTCATGTATGTCTATGTCTATATGCCAAGTGCTACATGTGTATGCTGTAGATAGTATCGTCAGTATCAGTTTGTATATCTGCAGTCTTGAGTAAAATTTGCCTTATCGTATTATATGCCGGCTTCATATGCCAACAGTAGCATGTCGAGTTTTATGCCTTAGAGGATATCTCATATCTTAGACTTAGTGTCTATTACTGTAAGCAAGTCGCTTTGTCAATTTCTATGTCTTTGCATATGCCAGTCGATATATCTACTCCAATAATAGAATCAGTATATCAGTTGCTATATCAAGTTTAGTATCTACTACTATGCCAACTTCTATGACTACCACCTTGTGATACGTCCAAAACGTATCTACTTTTCCGAACACTTTTGTTGTTGTTTCTCCTCTAATTTGTGTGTTTTGAATGCAACTAACACGGATTAACGCTATTTTTAGCAGAATTGCTCTGGTGTCTCGTTTTTGTGCAGAAATTCAACTTTCAGGAAAAATCCCGGAAAATATTGCAAAAATCCTATTTTACCAGAAGATCCACTGAGCTAGAAGAGGAGACGAAGAGAGGTAGGGAGCTGGGCTCACCACCAGGGGGCGCGGCCCAGCCCTGGTCGTGCCCACCTGTGGTGAGGCTGCCTCGACCCCTCCTTCCGCTTACATATACTCTCTGACCTGAAAGGAGCGGGGGTTCGGCGTTTTTCCCAGATAGACTTCCGCTGCGCCGCCACCATCAGAAACCGCGATTCAGAACCAGAAACTCCATTCTGGCACCCTGCCGGGACAGGGATTTGGAGGAGATCTTCATCACCATCATCACCGACGTCTCTCCATCAACCATCCATGACTCCCCCATCCATGTGTGAGTAATTCCCGCTGTAGGCGAAGGGGATGGTAGGGATTGGATGAGATTGTTCATGTAATTTGCTATGAGATTGTTAGGGCATAGTGCCTAGTATCTATTATTAGTGCTCATGACATTGTTGCAACTTGTTGCGCTTAATGCTTGTCACTTTGGGCCCGAGTGCCATGATTTCAGATCTGAACTTGTTATTGTTTTATGATGATACTTGTTATTTATGATCTTACCTGCAAGTTGTTTACACATATTGTTGTCCGGAACCTGAGGCCCCAAAGTGACAGAAATTGGGATAACCGGAGGGGATGGCTGTGATATGAGGATCACATGTGTTCACCGAGTGCTAATGCTTTACTCCGGTACTTTATTAAAAGGAGTGCCTTAATTACCAGTAGTTTCCCTTGAGGCCCTGCTCCAACAGGCTGGTAGGACAAAAGATGTCGTGCAAGTTTCTCATTGTGAGCACGTACGACTATATACGGAACACATGCCTATGATTGTTTAGTACTAGGATACTTTATCTTTATTTATCTGCAATTGCCCATGTCTCACTGATTTCATGAATTATCTTATCCATGCAATGCCTGTACATCCATCCCTATGCCTACAGTATTTTATCCTACTGTTCACTATTGCTACTATTACTGCTTTTATGTTACTATTGCTGTTACTGTTTCACTACTGTCACCACTATAAAACTGTTGCTACTGATAAACCGCTACGAGCAAGTCTGTTTCCAGGTGCAGCTGAATTGACAACTCATCTGTTAAGGCTTATAAATATCCTTTGGCTCCCCTTGTGTCGAATCAATAAATTTGGGTTTTACTTCCCTCGAAGACTGTTGCGATCCCCTATACTTGTGGGTCATCAAGACTATTTTCTGGCGCCGTTGCCGGGGAGCATAGCTTTATTTGTAAGTTCACTTGAGATTCATAATGTTCGCTACAATCCTTTCATCATGGGTAAACCTCGTGATGGAAAAGTTCCTATATTGCCATCCACTACAAGAAGAGGTACGACTTTGAACACCTCTGTTGCTCTTGATTCACCATCTCTTATGAGTAAGTTGCTTACACCACCACACGCACACGCTACTGCTACTTCTTCTGCTGAGCTTGAAAATGCCACTGATAATTTAGATGATACTTCTACTGTGTTTGATGAGAGTGGTTCGCTAGGTTCCTTTTTAGATGCTGCAATTGCTAGAGCTAAGATGGGAAACACCACTGTTACACCGGTTAGTTCACTTGAGTCTAGGGAATGTCCTAGTGATAATTTTGATGATGCTTATATTGAGCTTGACGATGATTTTATTGCCGAAGCTCGGGCTACTCGTGATACTAATACTGTTAAGGAACTTCTAGCAAGACGTGCTGTTAGATATAAATTATCTTCTGATGCTAAGTTTGCTGCTTCTCCCATAAATATTAGAGATAAGGATTATGATTTCTCTTTAGATTTATCTTACATATCTATTGTTGAGAAAGAACCTTTTTGTGGTACTGAAAATGAAAGTGCTATGGAGCACATGAATGAGCTCTCTACTTTGAGTAATTTGTTTTCTGATGATATTAAGCTTCGCACCTACTTTGTTGCTAAGATTTTTCCTTTCTCGCTGAAAGATGCAGCTAAAACTTGGTTTAATAACTTGTCTCCTGGATCTATTCATAGTCCTATTGCTTTGGTTAATGCTTTCTTTCAGAAATATTTTCCTGCTAGTGCTCAACATGCTGCTGTGCAGAAAATCTTTGACTTTGAACAGGGAAAAGGAGAGATATTGCCTGAAGCTTGGACAAGGTTTTGTTCTTTAATTAGAGCTTTGCCTAAAGAGCCATTGCCTAAAAATGAACTCCTTGATATATTTTATAATGGACTAACGGATGAATCTAAGACATATCTAGATAGTTGTGCTGGTTGTGTTTTCAGGGAAAGAACTCCGGCTGAAGCTGAAGAACTAATGGCTAAAATAAGCCAGAATCATGATGATTGGACTCTAGTTGAGTCAACGCCAACACCAACACCTGCGCCAGCTCTAGAGCCAACACCGAAGAAGAGAGGAATGATTGAATTAAATGATGAAGTTATGAGGGAAGCCAAGAAATCTCTTAAGGAGAAAGGTATTAAATCCAAAGATGTGAAGAATCTACCTCCTATAGAAGAATTATGTAAGCCAATCCCTCACTCATCCACTATTGAGGTACACTCTCTCCAATGCTTTGATGATAGAGATATTCCTTATTCTAAACCTCCTGATCAATGCTTAGATGAATTAGATAATTTTATTGTTAAGCAAGATAATTTTAATAGAAGGGTGCATAATCATTTGTTGGAAAATTCTAGAGCTATTAATAAGTTGCAGGATATTGTGGAGAGAACCTCCAATGATGTGAAGATACTTGTAAAACATTTTCAAATGGTTCAGACTCAAATTGATCAGCTTACCAAGGTGCAAAAAGACTTGATAGTTAATGCTACAAGAGAAAAACAAGCGTGTGAAATACGCACAAGAGGAGGCGCTACCACTCAAGACCCCTTATATCCTGAAGGACATCCTAAGAGGATCGAGCAAGATTCTCAACGCACTTCAAGTGATGATATTCCTTCCAAGAAGAAGAAGAAGCATAAAACAGTTGCAGAATCTTTCGGAACAGGTAAAGATCCTAATAGTATTTCTATTTCTGATGCTAAAACCGAACCAGGTGATGCTTCCGATAAAGAAGAAGTTGAAGAGGAACCAGAAAAGCTTGCTAAGAATTCAAAGTACACCAAAGAGGACTTCATTGCCAACAAGCATGGTAATGAGAGAGATCCTTGTGTGCAGAAACCAATGCCTTTTTCTGGTAAGAAACATAAATCCAAGGAAGAAGAACACTACAACAGGTTTTGTGAATGGATGAGACCTCTATTTTTGCAAATTCCTTTGACTGAAGCTATTAAAATGCCTCCTTATTCAAAGTATATGAAAGATATTGTTACTAACAAAAGGAAGATTCCTAATGAGGAAATTTCCACTTTACTTGCTAATTATTCTTTTGATGGTAAGGTTCCAGAGAAGCTTGCAGATCTAGGTATACCAAATATTCCTTGCTCCATTAAAAATAACTATGTTAGAACTGCTTTATGTGATCTGGAAGCCGGAGTTAGTGTCATGCCTTTTTCTCTTTATAAGAGACTTGATCTAGAAAAATTGGTATCGACTAATATATCCTTGCAAATGGCTGATAAGTCTACTGCTATTCCTATTGGTATATTTGAAAATGTTCCTGTTCAAGTTTCTAACAGTTGTTTGATATTAACTGACTTTGTTGTGTTGGAAATGCCCAAAGATGATAATATGTCTATTATTCTTGGAAGACCTTTTCTAAACACTGCAGGTGCTGTTATTAATTGCAATCAAGGAAAAGTAACTTTTAATGTCAATGACAAAGAATATACGGTCTATTTTCCCAAGAAGATTGATAGAAAGAATGCTCTAAATTCAATCAAGAATCTTGAGACCATCAGAGTTAGTCAGATTATTTGTTCAGAGCAAAACCCCAAGGAAGAATATAAAATTGTCATGATTGGGACTATGCCTATCAAGGTCGAGGTAACATAAGCATAAAGTGAAATGCAAAGTTTTGCCTCATATAAAATTAGTTTGGTAACAAGACTTGATCAACCTTGTTAACAAAGTGATTTTATATGGATGGAACTTCGTTTTCACCGCATTTACTCAACCTCACTCATATTTACTTTCACCATTTTTGTTCCCTTTGTTAGTTGTATGATTAGAGTATCTTAGAGCTGCTGTATACTTGGTTTTGATTTGCTTGCAATCATTCCATCTGCGTTTTCCTGAGTTTTTATTTTGTTCTCAATTTCTAAAAAATCCTCGAAAATAAAGTTTCTCAAAAAATTCCAGAAAAATCTTTTTAAATTTTGACGTCAAAAATGGGGCAGATAGGCACCTGGGAGACCTCAGGGGGACCCACCACGCCACCTCACCCCCAGGGGGCGTGGCCAAAGCCTGGTCGCGCCCACCTTTGGCGAGGGGGGCCCCCCTGGTCTCTCAGTTATCTCTTCATCCCCATCTCTTTCTCTCTCCCGAAAAATCATGACACCCCAGCTCAAACCTGTGTTCTTGCTGCTCTCCATCTAGATTTTTTGATCTCCTTGCTCAGCCCAGCTTTGTTGCTGAAATTTGGAGCATTTGTTCTCCGGTATGTGACTCCTTCGATTGTCCAAGTAGAGTTTTGTTTAGTGGAGTATTTCTTGATTATTTTAGCTCTATAGACTGCATGTGAAATGAATTTGCATGCTTGTTCTATTGCTTAGAAATGTTATTTTGATGCATGTTAGCCCTCTAGTAACTTCCTATAGTTGTTTCCTACACTTGTTTGTCTGAAAATCATTTTTTATGAGGTTTATCAAAAATTTCAGAAAAGGGAAATGGACAACTACACCTATAGAGAAGTCTTTGAAAGAGAAGCACCAAGGTCATCAAGGCCTTCAAGATCAACTGCTCAATATAGGATATCCTACAATGAAGATCTTATGTCACCGAACATTGAGGGGGACGATGGAGATGTGCATCCATCCAACTTCCCTTGTGCTAACTTTTTGAGTGATGCAGGGATTCTTGAGGATTTCTTACTCCTTGTTGACAGGGTTGGATTGACTACATACATGACAGATGAGAGTAATCAATACGCTATGCTTACAAAGATTTTTGTTGAAAGCTTTAAATTTACTAACTCTCATTTTAAGCCTTCCATTGCATTTAAGATTTATGATAAGTCTATCACCATGTCTTTGGAGAGGTTTTGTGGTATTTTAGGTATTCCCATGTTTGGGACAGCCAAGAAGATGTTGCAGCAACCCACTGATTTGTTGGAGCTGTAACTAATGTTGATGACTGCATAGCACATCATGGCAAGATAAGAAACATTGAACTCCCAGCTATTAGATATTTTACTTACTATCTTGCCACTAGTATACTTGGTAGGGGGAACACTAGCAATATCTCTAACTATCATTTAGCTTTTCTAGCTACCGCTCTTGATGTTAGCAAGAAGTATAACCTCGGTGCTCTTATTGCTCGTCGCCTAGCCGCTAGGGGACCTATTTACGGAGGCATTATTGCTGCACGCATTGTTGCTGCTCTAGGACTTTCTATTGCTCCTAATGATATATTGTTGGCTCCACAGAGGCTCGATCTTGCTGCCATGATGCTCCATAACTTTGTTACTGCTAACTCATGTGCAGGGAAGCTAGTTTATAAAATGTTATTCACTGATGGAGAGGAAAGGGAAATTCCCTTGCCGCAGTCCAGTTTATTCACTATTCACAGGAGGCCATGGTCGCGCTCGAAGGAGGAGTTGGATGAGCAGCTTAGGTTGCTCGGCTTCCATGTTCAGCACGGCGTGGTGGACCAGGAGGAAGAGGAGGCGTCGGCCGATCACTATGCCGCATACCACACCGGGGCGCCCTCGAGCTCATATCAGGATGAAGGTACTTCTTCGTCATATTTTGGGGACACCACTTCATGGCCGAGCTGGGATTGATCTCCACTTAGGCCAAAAGCCTAAGCTTGGGGGGAGGTACGCCGATGATACACTCATCTACATATCATATTTTGTCGGTACTTTGTATATCCATGTTTCGCTTTCTTTATTGTTCTTGTTCTTATTTCTGCTTTCCAAAACACAAAAAGACCAAAAATATTTCCGTTGTTTCTCTTTATTTGCCTTTTTAGTTTTCTGGCTTTGGTTTGCTTTACTTGTTGTTTTCGGCTTGATATTTGAAAAATCCAAAAATATTTTGCTTTGTTTATTGTTCCTTCTGTTCTTGTTTCAAAATCGAAAACCCAAAAATATTTGTTGTTCTTCTTCAGTTTTGTGAAGTTTGTTGCAGAGTTTAGTTTCTCGTGACTCCATTGGAGCTTGGTATTCACTTCATATTATTCAAGCCACACAAGTGAAAGGCAATAATGATGACATACGACAATCCGATATGTGGTAAGAGGCTGGTATGAGAGGCTGGTATGAACTCTATTTGTTTTCATTTTTGTACATATACTCATCTATGTGGACATGCTTAGTCGGTTCATGTAAGGTATATGTTATTTAATGGATGCTTTGTAGTTCTTGCTCTCATATGATTAGTTTCAATTTACTAATAGTTCATAGCATGTTATGTAGACGCTTGCTTGCATTGTTTTATTCATAATATGGTATGATATTGTGGTATCCTCCTCTGAAAGTTTCATTTGAATTGACTTGGCACATGCTCAAGCATGCACATGACTGAATAAGAAGTCAATTAAGCCTCTATGATTTACTTTGCCTCAGAGATCTTGTATCAGTTTTATGCCTATATTAATTTTGTTTTGTCGCAAGCATGATTATAACAGCTATTGCTCTCTTGATTGTCGCCTCCCAATCTTTTTGCTAGCCTTCACTTGTACTGAGAGGGAATACTTCTCGTGCATCCAATTACCAAAAACCGAGTCTACCAAAGAGTCCACTATAAATTCATATGCATGGTATTTGCAAGCCATTCCAAGTAAATTTTCATGTGCTACCTTTCAAAACTTTCAAATACTTCTCATTTTGTGCCACTGTTTTTAGCTCATGAGGATGTAGTGGTTGGAATTGCAATCTTCCATATTAAATTGAGTACCCCTCGACTAGGCAGCTTCATCTGCTCGTCATTAATTTTGCAAGGGAGCTGGTCAGACCATTGTAATCTAATCTAAAAAAGAAAAGAAAAAAGAGCACTCCTCCATGGTATGTGAAAGTTGGTGGGCACCCGATGGAATCGGTTAATTAGCCATGGTTTGAGAAAGGAAAAAAGGTGGGGAGGAGTGCCAAAGCTTTATAAAAGAGCACCAATGTGCCAAATTTTCAAAGAACTCGGAACTGCTCTCACTTGTTTAGTATGGGAGATAGCAAGTCCCTATTGCCAGTCATTGACATGAAACAACCACCTCTCGAAATAAATTTTTATCTATGTTTTACAAATGAAAAGCTCTAGCACATGCTAAATCACTGCTTCCCTCTGCGAAGGGCCTTTCTTTTACTTTTATGTTGAGTCTTCACCTTCTAACTTTAAGCACCTTCTTGAGAGCATAGCTGTTATTCTTAGTGTAATGTGCTTGTCCCAGAACACGGTTAATTGTGGTATAACTTTGATGCATGTATCTTTGATATTTTTACTTCTAGTCTTCCCTTGAACTTCAGAGGTGCCTCAGCATTTATGTTTTGCTCCACAAATAAAGGCAAGCGGGATACCACTCTTTCATATCATTTATGAACACTACAATCTTGCAACTTCTTATGTTTCATGTTACTTGTTATTAGTATATTGGCACTCTTTCATAGCTTGCTCGACTATGAAGTAACATTAGTTGCTTATTTCTTATTATGAATTGCCTGAGTACTTGATCATATAGTTAGTATATATACTTCATATGAAGCAAATGTGTTCGTGAAAGTTTCTTTTATCGCACTCAGTTGTTAACTGAATTGCTTGAGGACAAGCAATAAGCTAAGCTTGGGGGGAGTTGATAAGTCCAAAACATATCTACTTTCTCGAACACTTTTGATGTTGTTTCTCCTCTAATTTTTGTGTTTTGAATGCAACTAACACGGACTAACGCTATTTTCAGCAGAATTGCTCTGGTGTCTTGTTTTTGTGCAGAAATCCAACTTTTAGGAAAAATCCCGAAAAATATTGCAAAAATCCTATTTTACCAGAAGACCCATGGAGCCAGAAGAGGAGAGGAAGAGAGGCAGGGAGCTGGGCTCACCACCAGGGGGCGCGGCCCAGTCCTAGCCGCGCCCGCCTATGGTGAGGCTGCCTCGGCCATCGCCTCGACCCCTCCTTCCGCCTACATATACCCTCTGACCTGAAAGGAGCGGGGGTTCAGCGTTTTTCCCAGATAGACTTCCGATGCGCCGCCACCATAAGAAACCACGATTCGGAACCAGAAAATCTGTTCTGGCACCCTGCCGGGACGGGGATTTGGAGGAGATCTTCATCACCATCATCACCGACGTCTCTCCAGCAACCATCCATGACTCCCCCATCCATGTGTGAGTAATTCCCGCTGTAGGCGAAGGGGATGGTAGGGATTGGATGAGATTGTTCATGTAATTTTCTATGAGATTGTTAGGGCATAGTGTCTAGTATCTATTATTAGTGCTTATGACATTGTTGCAACTTGTTGCGCTTAATGCTTGTCACTTTGGGCCCGAGTGCCATGATTTCAGATCTGAACTTGTTATTGTTTTATGATGATACTTGTTATTTATGATCTTACCTGCAAGTTGTTTACACATATTGTTGTCCGGAACCCGAGGCCCCAAAGTAACAGAAATTGGGATAACCGGAGGGGATGGCTGTGATGTGAGGATCACATGTGTTCACCGAGTGCTAATGCTTCGCTCTGGTACTTTATTAAAAGGAGTACCTTAATTACCAGTAGTTTCCCTTGAGGCCCTGCTGCAACAGGCTGGTAGGACAAAAGATGTCGTGCAAGTTTCTCATTGCGAGCACATACGACTATATACGGAACACATGCCTATGATTGTTTAGTACTAGGATGCTTTATCTTTATTTATCTGCAATTGCCCATGTCTCACTGATTTCATGAATTATCTCATCCATGCAACGCCCGTACATCCATCCCTATGCCTATAGTATTTTATCCTACTGTATACTATTGCTACTATTACTGCTTTTATTTTACTATTGTTGTATCTGTTTCACTACTGTCACCACTATAAAACTGTTGCTACTAATAAACTGCTGCAAGCAAGTCTATTTCCAGGTGCAGCTGAATTGACAACTCATCTGTTAAGGCTTATAAATATCCTTTGGCTCCCCTTGTGTCAAATCTATAAATTTGTGTTTTACTTCCCTCGAAGACTGTTGCAATCCCCTATACTTGTGGGTCATCACCTTGCATAGAGACTACTATTGCTATTTACTATGTGTTACATGCCGGCAGTTATATACCAAATGTTGTGTGCTCTATGTCAAGCGCCATATGCTAGCTACCATGACTTTACAGTTATATCAACTTATATGTTAGTCTCAGTGTCAATTGTTGTGTGCTATATGCCAAATGCTATGTGATATATGCCACTCCATATGCTGGATTGCTATATGCCAAATGCTATGACCATTGCTATGTTTTTTAGTATGAATACAGAACAGGTTGGACTTCTCATTATATATATATATATCTATTACCCGGCTATGACTCTCCATATTGCTGTTACAAAGAAAAGATTGCTATTATACCACTATGGCTTCAATTTATATATCAGGTCACAGGTATTTCAGTTTGTCAGCATATCAGGGTATCAAGTAATATCTAGAGTCACATTTATTTCACTATGCTGACATATCATGGCATAAATCAAAATCTCAGTTTGCCGACATATTAGGGCATCGATCAAAATCTGCAATCACCGTTTATTTCGGTATGCCAGCATATCATGGCATCATATAATCACTTCAGTTATCGCTAATTCTGGCTTAGTAATATATCGAGACACCGATCTCAAAGCTAACAAATATCATATCTCTTATCATATCCGGTCTCAAAGAGTATCCCGGTTTGGCATATTAACATAACTTATCGTATGACATACTAACAGGTGCTCAGTGATGGCACAACCCGAGAGGCATAGCAGTATTCTGGCATTGTCAAAGCAGACAATGTCGATGAGACATAGCACAAGTGGCAACATGTCGAAACAGCCCAAGAGGCATAGCGGTATTCCAGCATTGTCAAAGCAGACAATGTCGATGAGACATAGCACAAGTGGCAACATGTCGAAACAGCCCAAGAGGCATAGCGGTATTCCGGCATTGTCAAAACAGAAAGTGTCGATGAGACATAGCCCAAGAGGCAAAGTGTCGATATAGCCAAAGAAGGCAAAGTAGCCCAAGAGGCAAAGCAGCCCAAGAGGCAAAGCAGACCAAGAGGCAAAGCAGCCCAAGAGGCAAAGTAGCCCAAGAGGCAAAGTAGCCCAAGAGGCAAAGGAGCCCAAGAGGCAAAATGGCTCAAGAGGCAAAATGGCCCAAGAGGCAAAGTGCCTAAGAGGCAAAGGGTCGATATAGCCAAAGAAGACAAAGTAGCCCAGGAAGCAAAATGGCCCAAGAGGCAAAATGGCCCAAGAGGCAAAGTGCCTAAGAGGCAAAGTGTCGATGTAGCCAAAGAAGGCATAGCAGTATTTCGAGATAGCCCATGCAGGCTCCATGTCAAATATGACAGTGCCCAAGATGGCGCTAAGTCAAAATTGGCCTATGAAGGCCAGCATATCAAGTATATGTCAAATAGGCCTATGCAGGCCAGCATATCAGTTTTATGAGTATATGAGTATAAGGCTTTGGTATATTTTTGTTGAAGCCTGTGCGCGACTCTGCGAGTCCCCGACAGCCTCGGTGGCTAATGTCAGGGATATAACCCCGGGTATACCAAAGTACCCTTGTCTATATGACTCATATGTGTTATATGATTGAATTATATGTGCAGGAATATTTAAAAAAGGATAAACAACAAAATAGGCCAGATTATATCAATGTCGGCCAGAAGCCCAACTGCCCAGGCTGGCATATCATGAGTTGGGCCGGTATATCAGTTATCCCGACACCATACTGCTCAGCCCAGGCTGGCTCGGAGGCCTCGCCTCGGCCCAGGGAAGCTCCGGCCTGGGGCGGCCTGCTGTGTCCCAGCACGCGGGGAAGGAGGCTGGGGCGGCCCAGGGAAAGCCGGCCCGGGGCTGCATGGACGTAAATCTGCCTGGAGGCCGGGACTGGAAGAGTTGACTTGGTCGGACCAGGGTATGCCGGCATCCCCTGGGCTGGGCCAGCTCATGGTGGCCCATTCGGCTGGCATAGCTCGGCCAGCTGCTGGGCTGGGCCAGCTTCGCTTCATCCCGGCCGGCAGCGAGGCCTTCGCCTAGGCGCCAGGCTCCCTTGATCAGGTCTCGCTCGCCAGGCTCCCTCGATCAGGTCTCGCTCGCCAGGCCGGCCACTCCGTCGATCGGTATGTGGTGCCCCTGTCTCGGCCCCTGCAGGTAAAGGCACGACGCCAGGCTATGTCGCTCCTGTGAAGGCATGGTTCCCTAGCCTCCTCATGTCGGCTCGCTCCCTCGACCACCTGCCCGCTACCGAATACCAGCTCAAGATGATAAGATCAGTACCTTGGATCCTTTACAGAGAAGACATGCATCGTACAAGATATAGACAGAGCATCATGGCTATAGTGTCAGACAAGACAAGATGACAAGACTAGAGTAGACTACTGTTGATGCATAGTGTTGTACTTTGTATACTGTGCATGACACATGGGGCATGTCCCATGTGTCCCCTTCTCTCTCTCTCACTCATTAGCATAAGAGGAGGAGCACTCATACGTGAGGGAGAAAGGCCCGGGAGGCCATCGAGCCAAGCACATGGCTGCCAGTAGTTAGCTCTGTTCTTCTTCTTCCTTGAGACAAACAGCTCGAGGAGCAACCCTGTAGCTCCGATATACACAGAGATACCGATCAGACAGGCAGGAGTAGGGGTTTTACCTCCTCATGAGGGCCCCGAACCTGGGTAGCTCACCGTGTTTGCAGTGTCTTACGTGCGCGGTCTTCACCGCGTCTTCCCTCCTCCGGATCCGACAGTGTCCATCGGCCCCAACTTAAGCCACCCCGTGGCATATGCTCATTCACCATGACGACACAAGTCTTTGAAGTGGTTTATGTGCAAAAAAACTGCCAGGCCTATTTTTATGCAACTTGTAGTAGTTTATCATGCCAAAAAAACAACACTTTGAAAAAATTTAGCGCATAGGACCATGCAGTCCTCCATCTGGCTCTTTGTGTTTGACTTTTTGTGAGATGGCGGAATCTTCACACGAACATTCCGCCAGGGCGACGATACTTAATAGCAACCATCCAAAACCCTAGCAGATAGCGGCTTAGATCGTCAAAAAGTCACTACTCGGGAATCCACACAAAGAACATCAGGTGGAGATTAAAACACAGATATGCTACACGGACCTCTCATGGCGGATTTAAAAGACACAAGTGTAGAGCACAATTGTGCAAAGATTCCATACGATCTAAATGAACAATAAAGGAGGTAAAAGACTCAGAGAAAATCAAGAGTGAACCAGATGCCTTATTTCATTGATCATATAGAGGTGCATGTTACATAGCCTAGGTAAATTCTAAGTGTAGAAAGGACGTAGCTGTGCGATGTTCCATGGACGATCTATTTCGTCGTAGATATCGTCAGGGTCTCTTCGTTTGCGCTTCTTACTAGGTCGCTTATCTAGCTCGCGAATATCAACGAGGTAGTAGGAACCGTTCAGTAGAACTTTGCTGATGACGAAGGGTCCTTCCCAAGGCGGGGATAGCTTGTGTGACTTCTGTTGTTTGAGGCATAGCACCAGGTCCCCTTCTTTAAACGAGCGTTTTTTAACTCGGTGGCTGTGATAGTGGCGGAGGTTCTACTGGTAGATGGCGGATCTCTGGGCTGCTAGGTCTCTTTCTTCTTCAAGCAGGTCCACAGATAGTTGCGTGGACTTCTCTGCATCTTCTTCCTCATAGGCCTTGACTCTTGGGGAATCATACTGGCACTAGTAGAGATCTTCTTATAGCCAGCATGACTACCCCTAGCGCATATGATATCTATTCGCCGACGGTAATATTACCCCTAGCGCATCAATACATATTCGCCGGTTATAAGGCGTACCGCCAGCGCATAAAATCCCAATTCGCCGGCGATACTAGGTGGCGGGCCCACCACGGCTGGGACGACACTTAGGAATAGTTATCCCTGGCGTATAACTCCTTGGTGCACCGGGGGTACCGGACTTACCGCCGGCGAATACTGACCCTATGCGCTGGGGATAAGGTGGGCTCGGCCCACCCCTGCCAGGCTGATTTTTACCCCTGGCGAATCCATATGTTATGCGCCGGCGATAAGAAAATACCCCCGGCGCACCAGCACGTATGCACCGGCGATAAGGGACTTACCCCAAGTGCATATAGACCAATGCGCCAGGGATAACCTGGGATATTTTTCCAGCCAAAGCACTCCTTACTCCTTCACCTACCACCACCACCCATCTCCCTCCCTCACTTATTGCCTATTGCAACTCGAGCCAAACCACTTGCAAACTCCCCCACTTCCCTCCTCCCAATTTAGCTATTTTAACCAACAATATTTGATGTATCTTAGCCAATCTCTTCCTACCCACATGCACTCACCCTCTACCAAATGAGATCTCTCCCAAATACATGCATGCTTGTAGATCTAGATCTAGAACTTCATCAGAACGGTTGACGCGTCAATATACGTACCGATCTAATAGGTATGTACATAACAAGAGAGAAAGACATGATGTCATGAGAATGAGTTGCCGATGTTTTGCCGGAATGTTGATTAACTTCCATTCCGGTGAATTTCTGGCTCTCCGCATGACCTTTTTAGGGAAGGTCATGCCGAAATTTTCCGTGATAACCGAGATGATCATTCTAATCAATTCTCTTGTTGTAACAGGCAACAATGGTGTTCAGGATGTGAGAAAGCGACGTGGATAGAGACGTGCAACATGCGACGGCCGAGATGCATCGAAATAACGACATGTATATAAGGTGTCCGTGTCGAAGATGCAAACTAGGGTCCATGTTCACCCCCTCTTCAGGCACGGTGAAGGAGCACCTGCTAATGTCTAGTTTCATGGAGGACCACACCCAGTAGATGGGTGATGATGACCAAGATGATAATCATGACCAAGATGGGGCGACGAGATCAGAAAATGAGGAAGACGGAAATGAAGACGACGAAGAGGATGCCGCCCACGATGATGAAGAAGAAGTGGAAAATGTAGAAGTCGAGGATAGGAGTACCCCGCTAACCGCAGCTATGCGGGACCCGCACATTCAAGAACTTCTTATGAACAACATATCGATTGGCGCCAGAGCTGGCAATAGACGGAAATCTAAGCTGGCGCAACTGGAGATAGACTCGAGAACTCCATTGTACAACGCACCTGGTCGCGAGCCGAAAGAGAACCGCTTGAGAGTAGCTCTCGATCTTCTGGAGATGAAGGCAAGACACGGATGGTCCGACTCGAGCATGGACGACCTCTTCCGATGGCTGAAAAAGTGCTTTCCTAAAGATAACACGTGTGCCCGTAGTCTAAATGAGGCCAAAAAAATCGTGTGCCCTCTCAATTTGCCGCACACAAAATACCACGCCTGCATCAATGACTACATAATTTATCGGAATGAGCACGCGGACGAGACCACATGCCTAGTGTGCGAAGCTGATCGGTACAAGAGAGGGACCAAGAAGGCTCCTCAAAAAGTTGTGTGGTACTTCCCGCTAAGGCACCGTCTGCAGTAGTACTTCGTGGACCCCAAGGAAGGAAAGCTCATGCTCTGGCACGCGGATAGAAAGGCGGCGGTGTTGCTTGATCCAGAATGGGTTGAAGACCCAGTGCTGACGCACCCTTCGGATGCAAGTCAGTGGAGAGCATTAGACAAGGAGTACTACGAAGAATTCGGGAGAGATCCAAGGAACATCAGGCTTGGTGCGAGCACCGATGGACTCAATCCGTTTGGGAACCAGAGCAGCAAGCACAGCACCTGGCCAGTGTTAGTATGGATGTACAACATCCCCTCCTGGCTATGCCTGAAGAAGAAGTACATACACATGAGTATGCTAATTCAAGGGCCGACACAGCCATGGAGCGATATCAACCAGTATCTCAAGTTGTTGAAGGAAGATTTAGACACCTTGTGGGAGGAAGGGGTAGAAACATGGGATGCCCACAAGGAAGAAACTTTCTGTCTCAAAGTCATGCTGCTCACGACGGTGCATGACTATCTTGGATATGGATATATTGCGTGCCAGGTGTGCCACGGACACAAGGCTTGTGTGAGGTGCATGGAATTGACGCCATTTCTACAGTTGGGTAAGGATCCCGGATCTTCGAAAACCATCTACATGAGGCATTGAATATGGTTACCCAAGAACGATCCCTGGAGAAGGTGTGGAGATCTTTTCAACGGTAAAGATGAGCTTGAAGGACCTCCACCTAAGAGGAGCGGCGTAAAGATTGATATTTTGTTGAAAGATTGGAAAAATTGCCCTCCGCCGGGAAAGATAATAAAGAAGCGAAAGCAAGGAGAGAAGAAGAACGAGGGTGAAGTAGAACCGCTCATGGGTGTATGGAAAAGGAGGTCCGTGTTTTGGGACTTGCCGTACTGGAAGATCCTTGGTACGCCTCATTGCCTTGATGTCATGCACATCACAAAGAATGTGTGCGAGAGCTTGCTCGGCACTCTGTTCAACATGCCGGATAGGACTAAAGATGGGCCAAAAGCGAGAAATGACCTGATGGCCCTAAATATAAGGAAAGAGCTACACTTACCGCTGGCGGAGGAGATCAGCATGGGAAAATCATGCAGCCTCGCCCCTCCTGCTTCACTCTAAGTCCCAACGAGCTAGACCTGATGTTCAAGTGCCTCCTGGGAGTCAGATTTCCCTTAGGCTACGCAGGGCTCATAAGAAGATACATGTACCCAAACAAAAAAATCTTCAGCGGGATGAAGTCTCATGACAGTCACGTCATGATGACGCAGATACTTCTGGTAGCAATCCGAGGGATAATGGAACCGCATGTCCGTCAAACACTGACTGGCCTCTATCACTTTTTCGACGTCATCACTCAAAAGTTGATAAGCGTGAAGAAACTAGGGAGGCTGCAGGAAGAGATCATCACCATCATAAACGAGCTTGAGATGTACTTCCAGCCCGCATTCTTTGACATCATGGTCCATCTGCTGGTCCATATAGTGGATGATATCGAGGATCTCGGGCCTACATTCTTGCACAACATGATGGCGTTAGAAAGAATGAACGGGATCATCAAAGCATACGTTCATAACAGGGCACATCCAGATGAAAGCATCGTCTAGGGCTTTCTCACCGAAGAGTGCATCTCTTTCTGCAAGAACTATCTAAATGAGGAGAACACACCGGTTGGTTTGCCCGCAAATAAGCACCTTGGCAGGTTTGAGGGAGTAGGCCACAACACTGGCAAGAGGGCAATGGATGTGGACTGCTCTGGTTGGAGAGCCGACTTCAATAGGGCCCACTTAGTAGCTCTACAACACATTGAAGATCTCGAACCTTGGGTGGAAGAGCACAAAACCATGATCAAGAACACTGCATGAAAGCCGATGATAGAAGAAGAGATATTTAGAGCACACAACTCCTCTTTCGCGCGCTGGTTCAAAGACCAGATCGATGCCAATCCCCCGCCAATGACCTCTGAGAGCGACAAAATGTTACTCGCCTTGTCATATGGACCCGCGCCCAATCTCATGACTTATCAAGCATACGACATCAACAGGTACACATTCTACACGGAGGAAAGAGACAAAGGAGGCGATTATCAGAACTCGTCTGTAACGATGGTGTCTTACACGGGTGAAGAGAAGAAAAGATACTACAGAAAGATCAAGGAAATCTGGGAGCTCGACTACATCGGTGAGAAGCTTGGCCCGCCTAATATCTGGAGGACCAACTTCTCAGAGAGAAAAATCCTGGGTACCCGGTACATGTGGTCAAGGTGCTCACCAATGTGGGCTTTGTGGATGGGTACCTAGGGGATCTTTTCTTTATTAGATTCGAAGACATCTTCGGGCTCTTGCACATGTTCCGGATGGACAAAAGCTTGGTATGCCTGATATCGCTCAGCATGGCGCACGTTATCATCATAGATAGAAGAGGGAGGATCGTGATAATGGACCCCTTCTACATGGATGATCTATTTCTCAGTGCCCCTGGGAATCGGGCTATTGTCTCGAAGTACATCGAGGATTTTATGGTAGCCAACAAGGATAAGGAATGCTTTCTCATGCCCTACTTCCCCGAGTAAGTAGTCCTTCGCTACCCGTCGGTACATTAATTCTTCCGTAAATTTCCTTTATCTAAGGATCACTTGTTGTTTTGCGCAGTGGAATTCACTGTACCCTCCTCGTCGTGCACCCGTATGAATCGGGAGTGGTTTACCTAGACTCCGGGAGTGCAAATCACAAGGACTACACCGAGATTAAGGGTGTTCTTGATAAAGCCTTCAACGGCTTTGTCGCTAAGGCCAACTGCCCCATCAAAAAGCAGAAAAAACACGAGGCTGCTTCACTCTCTTCCACAGAACCGAGTTCTGCTGCCACAAGCAGGCTGAGCCAGATAGTGGGCTGGAGGCCTGGTACGCCATCCTACATATGAGTGACATCATCAAAACAGAACAAGATCTCTTGGTGCCAGAAAGACTCCGAAAAGCTAGCATAGATATGGCGAACGCCACTGATGCACAAGTGCGAGCTGAGTTCCGTGCCATTCAATGGACCATTTGCTCGATCATTTTGAGGGATGTGAGCAAGAAGGGTGGCTTGTTCCATGTCGGCTTCACACCACTGCCAAATGCAGAAATCGAGACCCGCTTAGAGTTGTGCTATGACACAAGGACATTCAACACGCTCGATGGAATCCATCCCTTCCCGCCAAAACCCAAAACTTAGAGTTAGTTTATAAACCTCATTTATTGCATAACTTGTTGCTTTTAATAAATTTTGTTGCACAACTTTCATGCTTCATTACTTAACCACTAACTTTTTTCTTGTGTGTAGATGACATGGTATGTCGTGTACGAGGGCAAGGTTCCCGGAGTCTACGACGACTGGGAAGAATGTAGGAGGCAGGTACACCATTTCAGCGGCAACAGCTACAAGGGATACAAAACTTTGGCGGAGGCGGAAACTAGATATGCGAACTATCTAGCGCGATAGAGGACGAGGGAGATGGAGAGGAGCCGGATGACCACCTTCCTCGTGATGATGCTCACCGCCGCCACTGCCTTTCTTTTCTATGTGTTCCTTGTTTAGCGACTTTGTGTACTCTCCCGAACAAGACTTGTAAGTCCGGATCGAGACTTTGTGCAACTTGTTTAGCTACTTGTTGTCTATGTATGTGTGTAAGTCCGGATCGAGACTTTGTGCAACTTGTTTAGCTACTTATTGTCTATGTATGTGTGTAAGTCCGGATCAAGACTTTGTGCAACTTCGGATCAGTACTGTTGTGTAATATTGGAGTCTTGATCACTTGTGAATATTATTTAGCTGTTGTTATTCTGTGTATTATCTATGTATATCTGCTATATATCTGTTGTATTATCTCTATATTAAATTTTATTTTTTGCTGCTATAATTATTTTTGCTGGTGCATAGAAATATTATCCCTGGCGAATCATGTATTCCCCAGCGCAAAGTGATTTTATCCCTGGCGCATAGCACCATTTGCCAGTGAAATAAGTTACCCCTGGTGAATTTGGGTATTCGCCAGCAGTAGATGTTGTTACCGCCGGCGAATAGAGCAATGCGCCAGGTATAATACATTACCGCCGGCATGAGGGTCGCTGGCGCACCAAAATGCGCCAGCGGTAGCCCTTTTTGGTGCGCTGGTGATATTGTTTTCTCTACTAGTGTGGACATCACTTGGCAGGATTGCTTTTGCTCCGTAGACTAGGAAGAAAGGGGTGAGGCCCGTTGATCTGTTAGGTGTGGTCCGTAGACTCCACAGTACAGATGGCAACTCTTCTGCCCAGGCTCCAGCCGCTCGATGTAGCGGTGCTTCTAGGAGTGGCTTGATCCCAGACAGGATTAATCCATTGGTCCTTTCAACTTGGCCATTGGACTGTGGATACGCCACAGATGCAAGGTCAAGGCGGATTCTGTTGTGATGGCAATACTCTTCAACTTCTCCCTGAGACAAGTTGGAGCCATTGTCGGTGATGATGCTATGTGCGATGCCAAATCTTACCACAATGTCCTTGACAAATTTTAGGGCAGTTTTGCCATCAAGTTTTCTGACGGGCTTAGCTTCTACCCACTTTGTGAATTTGTCGATCGCTACCAGTAGGTGCATAAATCCCGAAGGTGCTGTTTTCAGCAGACCCACCATGTCCAGCCCCCAGACTGCGAAAGGCCAAGTTATAGGGATCGTGTGCAGTGCTGTGGCGGGCATGTGGGTTTGCTTGGAATACATCTGGCAACCTTGGCAGAGCTCCATGATACGGTCTGCATCTGCCTTGGCTGTAGGCCAGTAGAACCCATGGCGGAATGCCTTAGCTACGAGGGTTCTAGCAGCGGTATGATGCCCACATTCGCCTTCGTGGATCTGCCTTAGTATTTCGATTCCGTCCACTTGGGGTTTGCATTTCATAAATACTCCCAAAGTACTTCGCTTGTAGAGCTGGCCATCGATGATGTTGTACACTTTCGCTCTACGTTCAATTTGTCTCTTTTGGACTTCATCTTCAGGTAGCTTCTTGGTCGTCAGGTACCCCAGGTAGGCTCTGCCCATGGCAGGTTGTATGGCAAAACCGCCATAACGGGGGAGCTTGCTAGTTCCGGGTTTCTGGATCTACCATCTTGACTGATGGTACATGCAGATGCTCAAGAAACACGCCTGGTGGAATCGCCTTACGGCTGGATCCTAGCTTGGATAGGGTGTCGGCCGCCATGTTGTCTTCCCGTCGTATGTGCTTTATGTCATAGCCGAGGAAACTTTTGGCCATCTCATCCACTTTGTCCCTGTAGGCCGCCATGACTTCGTTCCAAGCCTTGTATGTGCCAGCCACCTGCTGAGCGACGAGGTCAGAGTCTCCACAACACATGATGTGTTGTACACCGATCTCCTTTGCGACGCATAGCCCATGCAGTAGTGCTTCATACTCAGCGATGTTGTTGGTGGTGGGGAAGTGGATTTAGAGAACATAGCTGAGCTCATCTCCCTTAGGGGATTTGAGTGTCACTCTAGCCCCCGAGCCGTGTAGCAGCTTTGAGCCATCAAAGTGCATCACCCAATGCTCTGGTTCTGGGATGGGCGTCGTCTCCTGGGCTTCCTTCCAATCCGCCGTAAATTTCGCCAAAGCCTGAGACTTGATGGCAATGCGAGTCTTGTAGTCGATGTCGAAGGAGGCCAGTTCGATGCCCCACTTTGCAACTCATCCTGTTGCGTCGTTGTTGTTGATGATGTCCTTCAGTGGAGCCTTGCTCACCATTGTGATCTTATGGTCATAGAAGTAGTGTCGTAACTATGGGGACCCCAGTTTACCACCCGGGATTCCCGTTATGCATACAATTCATGATCCCAGGAAGACCGTTGTGAATCCACATAACAGAGTTGGCATTTTAGATTACAACATCCATTACATAACGAGTATTAAAGTCTTACATAGGCCACTTGGCCAAATACAAATGCCACGCAGGGCAAGTTCAACTGACACACTTATCCATGAAGTAGCAGCGGGATACATGCAGCGTAGCTGACCCAAGTCAAGCCTACTACCCTATAGGCGACTGACCGGGAAACGATCCTAATTCGCACCGGTGTCGTCGTACTCCTCATCGTCCTCCTCATAGTCATCGCCAAAGTCTGGCCAAGTTAATAGCCAGGGACAAAGCCGTGAGTACATTTTGGAATTGTACTCGCAAACCATCTAGGAGAGAAACAATTACATGCTATATGGCTGTAGCAAGGGTTGGCATGGTGTTAAAGAAACTCTATACTAGCAAGTTTTCTCGTGTTGACATAGCATGTCTTACGACATTTCTATATCCTTATTAAAGAAGACATTTATAAAGCCTTTTTAGTAAAACCTCTAGGAAAGGGGGAAACTCATTTGCAAGATAAACTTGGTAGTCAATCAGACATGACCTGATATGGGGTGGCCCGATCTTCTCAGTAAGCTTGCGGTAATGGTGATGATGGTGATAGATAACTTGGTGTCGCCGATGATCTCTCCTCGCTAGATCCCTGATGCCAATGCAACAGCTCTCTACCCTTCGGATATTCACGACTTCACACACTTGCGCAACGCAGCCGTCGACCACGAAACGGTATAATTGCAATTCACTAATTCCCAATGGAACAGCAGATCACACTTAACTTGCAGTATATAATCTCCAGATCGAAACGAATTGGAGACAAGAATTCCAGATGAATGCTTGCAGCAGTCTCAAGAACTAGGGTTTTTCTAAAACGTGGTCTAACCTCTCCTATGGCAATAGGCACTTATTATATGGGGGGTGCGGCTGGCCCAAAGGCAGCCGACCTGACCTGGTCCTCTAACTTGGTTCGACTCAACCGGACGTGATACAAACTGACCCAAAGGTTGGGTGCAGCCAACTAGGCGCGCAGGCCTTATGTGTATGGTGCACATACACTTGGTGGTGCGCCATATGCAGCCTCCTGCGTGATGTCCTCCTCCTCCTCATGCTGGTCGCCGGCCTCCCTCTCCTCCCTCGCGTCCATGTGCATGATCATCACGTCTTGCTCCAGCTCCTCGCTCCCTCGTGCTATGTCTTCTTCTCCCATGAACCTGAGTATGCAAACACACAAAGACTTAGGCAGTAAACAATTCTCATTAACAAAATAATCAGATTCTATTAGGAGCAAATTCACCTGTTGTTCTATTAACTTTGCACGAGCTCTTGTGATAGGTCCAATTCTGATTTCATCATTGGACTTCTTCTTTGCAGCAACTTGCTTGTCATCATTACGAAGTGGAGATGGAACAATAGTAGGGATGTCCTCATCATCTCCCCCCCCTTCAAAAGGCGTCGACCTCGACGCTCCAAGGTCTTCTCCATCATATGGTGACAAATCAGCAACGTTGAAGCTGTTGCTAACGCCACCAAACTCAGCAATAGGAATATCAATCGAGTAGGCATTGTCATTTATCTTGGCGAGCACCTTGTAAGGACCAGCACCACGCGGCCTCAACTTGGACCTGCGCAGCTGTGGGAACCTATCCTTGCGCAGATGCACCCAAACCATATCTCCAGGCTGAAACAAAACTTGCTTTCTTGATTGGTTTCGTGTAGCAGCAATGTTCTTGCCTTTCTTCTCAATGGCCTCTCGTGTCTTCTCATGAATTTTCTTCACATAATCTGCTCGTTTTGATGCCTCCATATTAACTCTCTCATGTAATGGAAGAGGCAGCAAATCTAGTGGTGTGATTGGTTTGAAACCATACACCACCTCGAAAGGACAAAGCTGAGTAGTAGTGTGCACCGCTCTGTTATATGCAAACTCAACATGTGGCAAACACTCCTCCCACTCACGCAGATTTTTCTTGATCATGGCTCGCAGCAATTGTGACAATGTTCTATTCACCACCTCCGTTTGACCATCAGTTTGGGGATGACATGTAGTGCTGAACAGTAACTTCGTTCCCAGCTTGCCCCATAGTGTCTTCCAGAAGTAGCTCATAAACTTCACGTCCCTATCAGAAACAATTGTCTTGGGCACTCCATGCAAGCGAACAATGTCCCTGAAAAACAGATTAGCTATGTGCGACGCATCGTCGCTTTTGTGGCATGCAATAAAATGTGCCATCTTAGAGAATCTATCCACTACCACAAATATACTATCATGACCTCTTTTAGTGCGTGGCAAACCTAACACAAAATCCATACTTATATCTTCCCATGGTGTGGTAGGTGCAGGTAGTGGTGTATACAAACCGTGAGGCTTCAGCTTGGACTTGGACGTGTTGCATACAATGCAGCGCCTAACAAATCTGTCCACGTCACGCCTCATCTTGGGCCAATAAAAATGATCAGCGAGCATGAGAAGCGTCTTCTCACGCCCAAAGTGACCCATCAATCCGCCAGCATGTGATTCCTGCAACAATAGCAAACGTACCGACGATTCTGGAACACATAGTTTGTTAGCACGAAACAAAAATCTATCATGTATGTGGTACTTGTCCCATGCAGTTCTAAGCATACACAAACGATATGGTTCAGCAAAATCATGATCAGTGGCATACAAATCACACAAGCTCTCTAAACCAGGAATTTTAACATCAAGATGCGTCAATAACATGTTCTTCCTAGATAGAGCATCAGCAACAACATTTTCTTTCCCTTTCTTATACTTGATGATGTAGGGAAATGACTCAATGAACTCAACCCACTTAGCTAGGCGCCTATGCAAGTTAGATTGAGCTTTCAGATATTTTAAAGCTTCATGATCAGAATGTATGATAAATTATTTTGGCCACAAATAATGTTGCCAAACCTCAAGAACTCGAACAAGCGCATACAATTCTTTATCATAAACAGGATAATTCAGTCTAGCACCAGAAAGTTTCTCGCTGAAATAAGCAATAGGTCTACCTTCTTGCATCAACACACCACCAATGCCTATACCACTAGCATCACATTCAACTTCAAATTGCTTAGAAAAATCTGGTAGTGCAAGCAATGGTGCAGAAGTAAGCAAACGTTTCAGCTCATCAAATGCATGATCTTGGGCAGCGCCCCATACAAAAGGCACTCCTTTCTTAGTTAATTCATTCAATGGTGCAGCAATAGTACTAAAGTCTTTCACAAAACGCCGATAGAAACCAGCAAGACCGTGAAAACTTCGTACTTGACTAACATTCATGGGAGTAGGCCAATTTTGAATTGCTTCAATTTTAGATGAATCTACCTCTACCCCATGCATAGATACAACATATCCCAGAAATATCACTTTATCTTTTGCAAATGTGCACTTCTCAAGGTTAGCATACAATTTAGCATCACGCAACACTTGCAAAACTTGTCTAATATGCTCACAATGTTCAGATTCAGTGCGGCTGTAAATAAGTATATCATCAAAATATACAACCACAAAACGACCAATAAACTCTCGCAAAACATGATTCATTAAGCGCATGAATGTGCTAGGTGCATTAGTAAGACCAAAAGGCATAACTAGCCACTCATATAAACCAAATTTAGTTTTGAAAGCAGTTTTCCATTCATCCCCTTCTTTCATCCTAATTTGATGGTATCCACTACGCAAATCAATCTTAGAGAAAATAGCAGCACCACTCAATTCATCGAGCATATCCTCTAAGCGTGGAATAGGATGATGATATCGAATAGTGATGTTATTAATAGCTCTACAATCTACGCACATGCGCCATGTACCATCTTTCTTAGGCACCAAAATAACAGGAACAGCACAAGGGCTAAGAGAAACACGAATATACCCCTTGTCCAGAAGCGCTTGTACTTGTTGCTGTATTTCCTTTGTCTCTTCGGGGTTGGTCCTGTACGGCGCACGGTTTGGAAGAGTGGCACCAGGGATCAAATCAATTTGATGCTCAATTCCACGCAATGGTGGCAGTCCTGCGGGCACCTCCTCCGGAAACACATCGTCGTACTCCTGCAATACATTAGAAACACCAAGAGAAACAGGTTGCATATCATTAGAAACTAACACCTCGCCTTTGTACATAAGCACAAGTGGCATGGCTGTAGGATCCTCTCTAAATTCTACCATGTCTTCTTTGGTGGCTAATATAAGCAAACTAGGCAGTCTCTCACTTTTCGTTATATTTTCACTCACAGCTATTACATTATGTTCTCGTGTAGGTGGTTGTTCTAGCTTCACTTCTGTTTTCTGACGAGACTCATTGACAATTTGCTGCGGTGACATAGGCTGTAGATTAATTTTCTTGCCCTTGAACTCCAAGTGATAGGTATTGGCTCGGCCATTGTGTTGCACATGGCGATCGTACAGCCATGGCCGACCCAGTAGTAGGTGACAAACAGTCATAGGAACCACATCAAACTCAATTGAATCCTTGTATGGTCCTATCTCAAAATTCACACGCACCATATGATTTACCTTCATCTCTCCATTATCACTCAACCATTGGATGTAGTAGGGATTTGGATGAGGTAAATATTTCAGATTTAGCTTGGCACATAACTCCTTGCTTGCTAGATTGCGGCAGCTACCTCCATCAATGATTACTTTGCAAGCTTTGTTTGGGCCAACTAGTGCTTTTGTTTGGAACAGATTGCAGCGCTGGGAATCAGCATGTGGCGTGACACTCAATGCACGCTGCGAGACAACAATGGTAGGCGCTGGAGAAGCAAAGGCATCCATGCCGCCCTCACTTGTGTAACCATCATCATTGGAATCATACGGATCAGCGTCATCTCCAGTCTCATACTCATTATCATCATTAACAATCATCACCTTTCTGTTTGGACACTCTCGCTTGAAGTGCCCCTTGCCACCACATGTATGGCATTGCATATCTCTATTACGAGCTGTAGACATGTTGGAACCAGAGCTAGGCGCAGGAGCTGCTGGTTTCTTTGCAGTAGAAGCATTGGAGGCTGGGTGAGAATGTGAAGAAGAGGGGCCTCTGGTGGCACCCTCCATAGGCGCTGCAGATTGGTGTGGCGCCCTGCTAGAGAACCTCCCAGAAGGAGTATATCGTGCCTTGATTTGAGCTTCTTCAGCTAGCTGCGATTCAGCCTCCCTTGCATGATGCAAAAGCTCGTTCATATTGTTGTAGGAATGATGCCTAACAATACCTTTGATGTTGTACTTCAGCCCATGAAGAAATCGCTGCATGGTCATCTCAATAGACTCTCGAACACGTGCACGCTGCAGCAACATCTCCATCTCCATGTAATAAGCATCAACGGTCATGGTTCCTTGCTTCAACTGTGTCAATTTATCATAAACAGTACGCAGGTAATTAGTGGGAACAAAACGAGCTCGCATGATCTCCTTCATATTGCGCCATGTAAGAACAGGAAGCTCGTTGTTATCTCTTCTTTCCGTCACAATGCTATCCCACCAACGCAAGGCATAACCATCAAATTCTGAAGAAGCAAGCTTAATCTTCCTATCTTCAGTGTAATCATGCAAACGCCACAATTTTTCAATCTTGAGCTCCCAAGTAAGGTACTCCTCCGCATCAGTGGAACCTTCAAATATGGGAATCGTGAACTTGGGCTTGCCCAAGCCATCATCCTCCTGAAATGGCACACGCCGAGCACCAGGTGGTGGTGGTGGCCGACCCTGTCCTGGAAAACCACGCCCGCGGCCATTGTTGCCCATCATGTGTTCATTATCTCCATGGACACTATCAACATCGCCATGGTCCTCATGGTGGCGTTGCTCAACAGTTACACGCAGCCCATTGACGGAAGTTGTCAATTGCTGTATGCTTGTCTGGAGAGCAGTGACTTGCGCTTGCATAGCATTGACTGTAGTTTCAGTGGCATCTACTTTCATTTGCACAGCTTGAATATCAGCGTCAATGTTTTCAGTGGATCTAGTAATAACCCCTTGCAAATGATCACGGAGAGCTTCATATTCCCTCCATGTAATAGTAGCATCATCAGCCTTTTTCTGCATCACATCATCAACACCACTAACAGACATGATTAGTAGGTTAGTGCACTAAATCAAAAATCTTTTTGGTGGCACACTCACAACTCACTCAAAACTGACAAGAAAAGGAAATCTTACCGTTCCAAAGTGAATAGCAACTGCGTACCCGTTCGGATAGATGACTAATGCACGGATGTGATGAAGTGAATACCAGGGTATAAGAGCAATCACACGACAAAGCAGGAGTGTATGGTGGAGCTGTAGGTATGGTATCCTAACTACACCAAAGACAAGTCCTAGTGCTGATCGTGTGAACAAACACCCAAAGGAAACACACACGTGGAGATACACGTGGCAAAGCAACTATAAAACAGGATATGTTGCAATGCACAAGAGAGACACTAGCAATGCTCAATGTAAACAGGCACAAGATTGCTCAATCTACTAGTGCAGCAAATTAGATAGATGCTTCGGCCTCTCACTTTTCTGTTTTTTGATTCTTCTCTCTTTGCTCTTTTTTTTCACTTTTTTTTGACTTCTCTTTATAAAACCAATTCACGGAGTACAGTAAATTTCATTTTTTTTTCTCTCTCTCCTCTCTCTTTTTCGGCCACAATACGTCGCACCGCGAAGATTTTTCAGCACGGCAGACAAAAATGCACTTGAAAACCCTAAACAGAGCAGCCCGTGGAGCAAAGATATGCTAGTCTCAAATAGGTAAGCTCCTACACAATTGTATAGTAGAAAGGCTGTGGCTATGTTTGTCACAAGATGCAGAAAGGTACGCTATGTGGACTCGGTTTTGAAGGAAAACGAGAAAAACTCGGATTTGTACCACGGCAGAAGAACGCACAGAACTCGTGCCGCGGCAGGACTCGGAGCAAGATTGCCAACGCGCTGGACCAGACAAACGTCGCGCAGTGTCTGATCGGGAGCGTTCGCTTCCTACGCGCGAGACCAGACAGATCGCGTCTTTTGTCTGATGGCGAGCGATCGAAGTGTACTCGAAACCTAAAACCGACTAGAACCTAGACTCCTACGGAACAAGAAATAGATCGGATCAAAGAAGGAAAACGACCAGCAACTAAAACCAATCTACGATGCAATCTAGGCTATGGCAATACTATGAACCCTAATTTTTTTTTGGCTTTTCTGGATAGGACGAAAATCAAAACTAAACTACGGATGATCTGGTGGATTGCTTACCGAGGAAACACTGGAAATCTGATACCAAGATGATATGGGGTGGCCCGATCTTCTCAGTAAGCTTGCGGTAATGGTGATGATGGTGATAGATAACTTGGTGTCGCCGATGATCTCTCCTCGCTAGATCCCTGATGCCAATGCAACAGCTCTCTACCCTTCGGATATTCACGACTTCACACACTTGCGCAACGCAGCCGTCGACCACGAAACGGTATAATTGCAATTCACTAATTCCCAATGGAACAGCAGATCACACTTAACTTGCAGTATATAATCTCCAGATCGAAACGAATTGGAGACAAGAATTCCAGATGAATGCTTGCAGCAGTCTCAAGAACTAGGGTTTTTCTAAAACGTGGTCTAACCTCTCCTATGGCAATAGGCACTTATTATATGGGGGGTGCGGCTGGCCCAAAGGCAGCCGACCTGACCTGGTCCTCTAACTTGGTTCGACTCAACCGGACGTGATACAAACTGACCCAAAGGTTGGGTGCAGCCAACTAGGCGCGCAGGCCTTATGTGTATGGTGCACATACACTTGGTGGTGCGCCATATGCAGCCTCCTGCGTGATGTCCTCCTCCTCCTCATGCTGGTCGCCGGCCTCCCTCTCCTCCCTCGCGTCCATGTGCATGATCATCACGTCTTGCTCCAGCTCCTCGCTCCCTCGTGCTATGTCTTCTTCTCCCATGAACCTGAGTATGCAAACACACAAAGACTTAGGCAGTAAACAATTCTCATTAACAAAATAATCAGATTCTATTAGGAGCAAATTCACCTGTTGTTCTATT